>RCWM02000035.1:905000-2105000 GCA_003667255.2 Euschistus heros | reverse complement strand
ATTACAAATTCAACTTTACTCCATAAAAATCAACATTTGATCTGAGCAGATTTTAAAATGAAGCCTAGACATTAATTGAGATAAATTTTGAGGTGTTTTACAATTGCTTAACATGCAAAAGAATCAAGTCTTGAATGAGAGATAAAGAGAGATGTTTAGATGCTACCATCAAGAGGCAAAATGGAAGATAGGTCTGTTTTAATATGTCCAACTTAACGGTTTTTAGTTTTCAAAAAGTAAAAATCATTTATTGGCCATGATAATAAATGGTTTTTCGTTTTTAGCAGGTGGATTTAAATGTAAATAGTATCTGACTCAACAGGTCATATTTTATCTTAATATATATAAATTACGTGTCTCTGTCTTGGGGCAGGCTGACACCTAAACTACTGAACCGATTTTAATCAAATTTGCACACCGTGTGCAGTTTGATCCAATAAAAAAGATAGGATACCTTATATCTTAATTTATAGTCGCAATATTATTTGTATATTATCTGTAAGTCACAATTATCTGTTAGCTCTACACGATTCTAACATATGGTGGTATAAGGTTATACTATTATATAAAAGGACAAGCAATTTTTCGTTTGTGTTCACTAACCGCCAAAAACTACTGAACCAATCTCTACCAAATTCTTTATTGAAAAATGAATAATAACTGGATAACAGTGAAGTTCAAAAATGGGGGCAATTGCCATCTACATGAAAGGTTAAAAGGTACAGTGTTACATAGAGGTGAATATTGACAATAAAATTTACTTATTTTCAATTAAATTGTTATAAAAACAGCTATATGGAGTGAAATATACCAAATTTTAACTACATCATGTTCATAGTTCTAGGTTTAGCTACAATAAAAATTTAAATGTACAATGTTGAGTGTTAGAAACGGGTTTTGCCACACTACCACATACTTTTATGGTTAGAAATTAAAATCCAACCAAATCAAATCAATAAAATTATTTCTGTCGAATGAAAATTATTAAAAATCAAAATGCCGATCCTCAGCTGTTTAATATTGTGTGTAAAATTATGAACTTTGAACCTTTAGTTGTAAGCACTGATAATGCAGTTTCTCAATAGTCTCTGTCCATCTGGATTACCAACTCATATATTAAAATTGAAAATTGGATGTCTAATTATGCTTTATGTTATCTTCAAACAACTAATCAATCTAAATTTAACTAAGTTAATAATGGCTGCTTTGCATAAAAATATCAAAAATATGATTTTCAATCGTTCACTTTAATACAAGATTTTTATCGATAAACAAAAAATCAATTATTAGTTAAAATTATCTAAGATCTTCACTTATGAGAGAGGGCGAAGCCTCGACGGGGGATGATGAAGTTATATATAAAAGTACACGCCATTTCCGCTGGTGATCATTAACCGCGAAAACTATAGAACTATTCTGTACCAAATATAACTACATCATCTTCAGAGTTCAAGGAAGGTTTAGCAATAATAAAATTTATATATTTTCTATTAAATTACTTTGTAAAAAGCGATAAATATGTGGTGTGTAGTAAAGCGAGCGCCATTCAAGAGAGGTTACAATGAAATTGATAATAAAATTACTAAATTAAATTAATTTGCTATCCAAAAATATGTAGTGTGACGTGTGGATTCCAGTGAAATTTAAAAATTGAATGGCAAGCGACAATAGCGTTTTAGTAAAACTAATGAACCTATCTAAACCAAATTTTAACTACATCATCTTCATTGTTCTTGAAAGATTTACAATTAGAAAATTTACTATAATAATAATTTATACTATTCTATAAAAGGACAAGCCATTTTTCGTTTTTGATCACTAACCACTAATATTACTGAACCAATCTGTACTAAATATTAACTACATCATCTTCATAGTTCTAAGAAGGTTTAGCAATATTAAAATCTACTGATTTATAATTTATATTTTATTAAAAAAAGTTAATATGTGGGAAACAGTGAAGTTTGAAAATTGACCGATAGGTGGCGAGTGCCATTCTACACGAGAGGTTACAAAACAGCTTGAAATTGATGATAAAATTTACTTATTAAACTATCAAGAAAATTATTTAAAAAATTTTAAATATGGTGTGCGATATATGGATCCCAGTGAAGCTTGAAAATCGACCGATTGTGTATAGCGCCATTCCACAATAGAGTTAACAATGGTAAACTGAACCATCCGATGATCAATCCGGCCATCAAAAATGATAAATCCGGCCCGCGATATGGTCAAACACAATTATACATAAGACAAAATTTATTTTCTGCAAAGCTAGTATAGAATTATTGTTTTCTTCTCGTTGCGTTACGGATCTTCTACCGTTGTACCATATAAGTTGAGTGTAATGAGATAAAGTCAAAAGTAAGGTTTATTAGTTGTAAAACGTTGTTTTGTCCAATTTTTTCGGCCATCCTAGATGTTTTTCTATTTCATCCAGCCCTCCCTTTAAACGTTTGCCCATCTCTGGTGTAGTCTGTTCTGGCTTGAACACCGTTCCACTTTCCGAGAGAATCCCTTCAAACTCTGAAGGCTGAATGAGAGTCTCGATTTTCCTTAACTTCTTCTCAATTTCAGCAAAATCCCGATGTGGAGGGGTTTGTTTCTTTCCTGTTAAATTAGCTGGAACTTCTTCGACAAACTTCTCCACAAAGATCGAAAACAAAGTGCACTGAATAATGAAAGCATAAACTTTAACTATAGGAAAGGCAGGAGCAGGCAACTGATAGTTGCCTGATAAGAGGCCTCCTTGATCTGGAACAACAGCGCGATCTAGTAGATATGGAGATGGCCGGTTATGAAACTCACTGACGGAAGGATTTGGCCGGTTTTGCAGCACACTGTGATTTTCAAACGCAAGTTTAGCAAGGATTTGACGGGTTTTTGCAAGGTTTCTTGCTTGCAATAGGTGGAAAATGTATCTTAGGACTCAGAAAACAGAAACAACGTATTCCTCAAAATTGAGGAGTTGGCCGGTTTTGCAACTAGACGACACAAATGTCACCTCATTTTTTGTCAAACTTTTGCTTCTAGTACTTTCCACAATTGGTTCTCAGAAAAAACATTAGAATCAAAATTGTAGAGCATTAAATTTACTTTAATTTCATATATATGTTTCTGGTATTTGATTCAAATATTTAACAAAAAGTGAGGTAAACATTTTTTTTTTTTTAACTTGTCTATTTTTAATAACGTATATCTCGAAAACCGTTGGAATTTCTACGAATACGTACATAATTAATTTTATAGGAAATTTAATGAGCTTTAATTTTGATATGCAGCTTATTTTTCTAGAGTCCACTGTTTTCGAGATATAAACGAAAAACAAAATTGAGACCTTCTCCTCTCCCCCCACCTTTAGCTCACTACCAACGCACAGTGGGGCCATTCTTAAATCTAGCGGGACATAAGTCCAAAAATGAAGGTTGATTTTTTGATGCAGAAAGTGGTTGATCTAACAGGCTAAATGTTGGAAGACATGAAACGAAGTTGATCAGGCTGAGGAAATGTCAATAAAGTGTTTTAATAAATAACAAACTAATACCACTTTAATCCTGTAAGATTTGAGAATAAGTTACTTTTCTTTCAAGCACTCGACAGTGAGCATCGTAATAAGTTTTCTTATTTGTTTACATTTTACGATGAATTGCATTCAAAATAGTCAGTACTAGTACATTTTATTTTTAAATTTACGCCATTTTAGATACTCAGACGGTACGCCAATTAAATAGCCCACAAGTAAAAAGACATATTCCTGTTTTAATCTGAAACTTTTTACGTAGGTGAACGTAGACCTTAAATTATGTTTCAGTGTGTCTGGGGACATTTAATTTTAGTGAATATATTGCATTTGGCTGCCCGTTTTTGCCTGTTTATCAGTAGCACCAAAAATTGTGTTTTAGGCAGAGTACTCTCAGTTGCGCGATTGGAATTGACTGAAGCGTTATGGGCTGGAGGTTTCAGTTTTAAAAATTCCCAGGAAGAAAAAATATATCTGGTCAATTATATAATTCAAAAATTTGCAATTGGGCAACTCACAGAGGATGTCAAAAAAGCAAACACAAAGAGATAAAAAGATACAGGGAACATTTTCCTTGGAAAATGTCTTGCATTTTCAGCAACCAACACTGACATTATGAATAATTTGTTTATTTTGTCTGATCCTTTAATTAGCTCATACAGACCACTACCAGAGATAAAAATATCAAAAAAAGACAAGAAAGTGTTGATAGTGATAATCTCGATCTAAGATGACAAATCATTATAGACTATAATTTTCTTTTCAGTTCAAAACAATATGTGTTTGAGTTCTGCTAAAGCTTATAGTTTGATAACACATTGTCCTGATTTATATATATTATAAATTCTATTTATTTATTACTGAAGAGAAATTGTTAGTTGTTACAGAGGTGTTTTTACAGTCATAATATTCACATTATTATCATAAAGTAGGTATATTCATTTTTTTAAAATACAATTTATATAATCACCGATAAATCAAGAAATGGTTTTGTTTTTAATTAAGTTTTTTTTGTCTTAATAAAACAACAAGTCACAAATAAAATTTTAAATGTTTTATCAACCTTTTAATAACCTTGTTTTAATCATTTCAAGTTGTTCTGGATGAGAAAAAAAATATTAAATTATCCATACGATCGCTTTCAGACTTTTGTCCTGCTAGATTCACGAATGGCCCGACTGTGCAACCGGCGGGAACTTTTAGTATGTTTACCTTCTAACTACTAACGATGCTGTGAAGTCAAAAATTGTCGCATATTTCATACACTCCTCATTTCAGCACTCTTTATATGGGGTCGCACTTCTCTGAGAGAACACGTTTGTTAATACTCATTCCAAAACTAATTTTTCGATCCAAAATTTATATTTTTTAAATTATTGCTCCTTAAATTTACTATAAGAACCTATATATGAAATTTTGATTAAGTCCCATTAAATACCCATACCAGCACGTTAAAAACCGCTTACTATTTTGAAATCCAAGATTTTTTGGCATAGTTTTCACCATAACTCCAGAACCATTTGTCAGATCTGAAATTTATTTTTTTCAACTAAAATCTGGTGAAATTTACTATCAGGCTCTTTATATGATATTTTGATTATGTCACGTAATACTCCCTAACCTGATCGCTAAATATGTATGTTTTGGCAAAGTATGACAATATTCACAAATTCAGTGGGCTGGTTTGAGAGTATAACGTATCATATATAGGTTCTTATAGTAAATTTAAGGAGCATTCATATAAAAAATAGAAATTTTGGATCGAAAAATTAGTTTCGGAATGAGTACCAACAAACGTGTTCTCTCAGAGAAGTGCGACCCCAGATAAAGAGTGCTGAAATGAGGGGTGTAGAGTGCATGAAATATGCGACAATTTTTGACTTTTGAATTTTTGTTAGGAGTAGTTAAAAGGTAAACATACTAAAAGTCCCTGCCCGTGGAGGGTGAGCTAAAGGTGGGGGGAGGGGAGAAGGTCCCAATTTTGTTTTTCGTTTGTATCTCGAAAACGGTGGACTTTAGAAAAATAAGCTGCATATCAAAATTAAAGCTCATTAAATTTCCTATAAAATTAATTATATACGTATTCGTAGAAATTCCAACGGTTTTCGAGATATACGTTATTAAAAATAGACAATTTTAAAAATAAAAAAAATGTTTACCTCATTTTTTGTTAAACATTTGAAGCAAATACCAGAAACATATGTATGAAATTAAAGTAAATTTAATGCTCTACAATTTTGATTCTAATGTTTTTTCTGAGAAACAATTGTGGAAAGTACTAAAAGCAAAAGTTTGACCAAAAATGAGGTTACATTGGTTTTTTCCCGAAAATAACCGATTTTCAATAACGTATATCTCATAAACGATTAGAATTACGGCAATTTTATATATAATAAATTGTATAGTAAATTTAATTAGCGTTTATGTTTATCTGAAACATATTTTTCTAGAGTCAACCGTTTTCGAGATATTATCGAAAAACCAAAAAAATGGAACTTCTCCCCTCCCCCACCCCAAAGGGCTGGGGACTTTTAGTATGCTTACCTTTCAACTATTCCTAACGAAGTTATGAAGTCAAAAATTATCGCATATTCCATGCACTCTACAACCCTCATTTCAGCACTCATTTATTGTGATGGAAACTGGCGAAGGAGAACAAACAACAAGATCTACTCAAAATACATTGAAGGAGATGTTATCCATTCTCTGAAGATTAGAAGACGATAGACTGGTCATGTAGCTGGAATGGAGGATGAGTCTATTCCAAAAAAGATGTTTGTAGAACTTCTCTTTGGCATAAGAAGAAGGGGAGACTGAAGCTGAGGTTGTCGGATGGTGTAGCCAGAGACGCAAAGGATATCTTGGGAGCAAAGAAATAGTGGCTGCACAAAACAGAAGATTAGAGGAAGCTGATGGGGGAGGCCAGGCTTATCACTGAGATGTAGTGCCTTGAATAATAATAATATATATTCAGTAGTGTGAATATCATAATTTATCGAAAAAACTCTTTTAGTTTTTTTAAAAATTGTATAAAATAAAATAAAAAAGATATTTGAGGCATAGAGATGCAAAAGGGGATAAATCCACTTTTTATCATTTTTAATTTTTTTAGTTAGCGTCCTCAATAAGGTGGTAAATCGTCGTCCACCTTTCAAAGTTTGGGCTGAGTGTATGTGTATGTGTGTTTCGAAGTCATCATGGGTTCAAACTTTAAAGGGTGGACGATTTACCACCTTATTGAGGACGCTAACTAAAAAAATTAAAAATGATAAAAAGTGGATTTACTCCCTTTTGCATTTCCACGCCTCATTTATCAATGTGTATTAGAAAATTTTAAAATGAATTATAAATGTATACTGAGGTAATGGGAGAAAGAAAAGTGTTTTGATTGCTCTAAAAATGAAGTGAAGTATCAAAATACAAAAGGGAAATATACAATTAATAAATGAAGAGAAGGAGTTCTTTCCTCTCTTTTAAAAATTTCCAGATCTTCTGATTTATCTATAACTACAACAGGCTGACCGTCATAACGGTGGCATCTGCAGATCTGGATAAAGTTAGAGCTTCCTCCTCTTTAGGCAAATGAGTAGTAGGATTACCCTGCAACGCTCTATCATGGGCACACAAGTGACTAGTAAGGTTTTTGATTGTTCTATCAATTTTGCCCATTAATCTCAGACTAGCTTAAAAAGAAAAATAATTAGAAAAAACATCTGGAGTACATATAAATAAAAATCATTTCAACGTTTTGATAGTATTGACAACTATACTAGAAATTCCTGTATAATATCTTGTGGTTGTAACTCATCAACTTTCCTAGGTTCAGAGTTATTAGCCTTTACTTCAGTGGTGTTAATGTAGCACAAGATTTTATTATTTTTAAAATAATTTAAACCATATCTAATTACGACTTAGTCATTTATTTTGATATAATTATTTGTCCTTATTTAATATTTGTATTTGTTATGAGATATTCAATTACATTTACTTTTTTTTCTGATTTGTAAAGAAGGGTACTTGTTTATAATGACTGGATTTCATGAGTACTGTATCAGTGCACTGTGTAGACAACAGTGAGTGAGTATACTACACTTGAGTGCAAAAAAACCGGCGCACCTTGAATGTTCGCATATTGTTTGTTTTTCTCTTTCACAACTGAATAAAATTTGCCAATTTTTTTTATATATGTAGCACATATATTCTGTTTATATGACACAAAAGGACAAATAATAAAACACGTAATTTAAAGCAAAAAAAATATCCTACAAAAAAGTATACATTTATTGATTTTATGATAAAAAAAATAAAACCTCTAAACTTTGTTTACAATATGCTAGAAATACACAATTCATGGTCTTTAATATTGAGTATTTCTTCCTCTTGCTTGAATAACAGCCTGCATTCTTTCAGGCATGCTCCTTATAAGATTGGCCACTCGATCTTGAGAAATCTGCTCCCATTGTTCTTCTACGGCAGTTCTCAGCTCCTGGAGGGTTATGTTGCTGTTGGATGGCCTTCTTAAGATGGCCCCGCAGATGGTCCATAGGATGGATACCCGGGCTGCGAGCTGGCCGCTCCAAGGTTCGGATACCGACCTCATCAAGGAAGTCACTAACAACATTGGTGGATGTGTGGCAGTGCATTATCATGCATAAACATAAAATTCGGGCCAATGAACGGTGCAAAAGGGACTAAATACTCTTCAAGGATATCTCTTATATAAGTTTGTGCATTGAGGGATGGCCTTCGGAACACATGGAGGTCTTTGTTCGCTTCTAAACAAAGCCCTCCCCACACCATCACCGACACTCCTTCGAACTGTACTGGACCTACAACATTGCATTGAGCATAGCGTTCTCCTCATTTTCTCTAGACTCTAGCTCAACCATCTGAAGCATGTAGGCCAATGCTAGACTCATCTGAAAAGAGAACAAAGGCCTAATCAGCTTCAGTCCAGGCAACATGTTCTCGAGCAAAACTGAGTCGAGCTGCTCTCTGAGCTGCAGTGAGGAGAGGGCCAGAAGCAGGAATATTAGAGTGTAGGTTAATTTCAGCCAGGTGTCTACTTATTGTATGCATGGAGACATCCACACCTCGAGCAGCACGAAGCCGGAGGCAAGTCATTACAGATTTCTGGAAGCGGTACTTTAGAGTCTCCATTTTAAAAAATCGATTGTACGCTTGGTTTGTTACTCTCGGCCGACTTGTTCCCGACCTCCTCAAGTAGCTGCTCGTCTCCCGGTACCTCTGGATCGCCCACCAAACCCTCGTTTATGGTACCCCGAGAGTATTGGCCGCGTATCGCTGACTTCTTCTGTCCTCAATTAACACTACGATTTGAGTGAATACTGTGGCATCCAACACCATATGGGGTAGAATTGGATTAGCACGGGACAATGAAAATTTAAAAAATTAGAAAAACTACACATTGCACTTTTCTAGAGAACTGAAGACTAACTGACAATATGTTGATCTGCAAACTTGGGCCCTTCTTTATTATTCCAAGAGAGGATCACTGCAAAAGATTATTGTAATGTTATCACTTATGTGTGCTGGTTCAATCACAACATCATTCCATTAGTTAATATTTTTTTAATGAAAATCAAGGTGCGCCAGTTTTTTTGCACTCGAGTGTAGTAGATGAGGGGAGCTCTGACTACAGTACAAAATGAGGACTAGTTTCATTGGATTTAACCAGGTATTTTCTTACCAAGTTAGGTGTAACATTGTCCCCACATACTCCAAGTCTCTGTTAAATGTTCTTTACATTTAACCCTCATTGAGGGTTTAATGATAAAATAATGAGAATTTAGAAAATCAAGAATTTTTTGAAATTATCTTAAATAAAAGTTGACTGCTGTGTATGAGAAAACCATAGTGGGAAGTCTGAGTTTTTTGTTATTGTATTTTAAATCTATATTTTTCACTATTTGAGAAAATATTTGCTTATTTTACAGATGACTGATAAAATGAATCTTATTTTTGAACCAGCTGATCTTGATCAAGCTTCTCCAGCTACAGTATCTCGCTGTGGGATGATATATCTTGAACCTAAAATGCTTGGGTGGCATCCTATTTTGAAATCATATGGGAATATATTATCTACCAAAATATTTCCTGAACAATTTGAACTAATATTTGAACTCATAAATTGGATTGTACCTCCTGTACTTGAATTTATTTTCCGAAAAGCAAAATTATTTACAGATACCTCTGAAATTCATTTGTTCTATGTGAGTTTATTATTTGTATGAACTTCTGAAGATCTTTATTATATTTAGTTATTTATTAATTTATAATATGAAAATAGTAACATTAACAATTCAAATGATATTAAATTTTTATAAATAGAAAAGAAAAATTGATTATCCTTTCAACGATTTAATAAGTCTTAGTTAATTAATATTGTGTATCAAGCTTATTTATCTCAATATCTGTATTATTATATGTTAGTTTATAAATTTAAAGATAATCAGGCACTAACCATTTCTTATTTATGAAGGTAGATGCAAATACTTCTTTAGGTATGAATTTACTAGTACACCACTGTGTATTTGAACGAACTTTTGGTAATCCATAGGAAACACAAGCGCTCAAGAAAGAAATTTTAACAGCTTTTAGCATTAGGATCTTGGCTGCTAGTATTTCGGAGATTCAGCTATTAGAAGATAATTGAGATACCTTAAGTCATTGAGACTTAAGTGAAAGGGCTCCCTCTTACTGTCGAAAATTTTAATCATTTCTCGGCCTGGATATGGATGGCATATGGCTGTGTTCCTCTTGGGAGTGAGGGGAGGGAAGGCCGTATGGCTTGACATTGTACACATATACGCATGTCAAAACTTGTAGAAGAGACTAATATTTACTATGGAACTTCAATCTTGAACTAACAAGGAATAGAAAAATATCCTATTCACTAATAAGACAAAGAGGATCATGAAAAAAAGAAAGAAAAATTCTGTCACGAGATCCTTCTCCTATTACACATTAAATGCTGAAGACAGTTAGACTGCAGAAGTTGTGGGGCTACATTCTCCAAAAATTCCGGAAAAACTTTTAAGGATTATCCAAAAAGGATAGCAGCTGTTGTTAAACCCAGAAGAAGTAATACCTGTTTAATGCCATTCTTCATCTTCTTTTTCTTATTGCATAACAGATGCATATAGTGGTTCTTGGTCTGATCATCTATATCAGGGGTCTCCAAACTAGTGTCATAAATCCAGCCCACGATAGCTATGTAACCCTTAAGGTGTGTATACACTTGGGGATTTACTCCAAATGAGCACGTGTTATCCTTTATTTTGTCCAGGATGTGTACTATCGAGCCGAATGGGTCAGGTCAATCCAATATTTGTCGATAATTCAAAATGAGCGCACAGTCGAACACAGTGGCTCATTGGATGTGGCAGTGTGTATACACATTTAATGGCTTATTGTTGTTGTTATAAGTAAAACACAGACACAATAATAACTCGGTTTTATTTACTTAAACTGGGTAAAGCTTAATAACAAGTATAATATGCATAAAATTTAACTCAAGCACAATAACTAACAAAGAATTAAAATGAATCCAACTTACATTAAAAATATATAAAAACATTAAAAAAATATAAAATACTAATGAGATTTATGTAATTGTGATTTTCCACTGATAATTGTTTGTAGTTGTAGACCAATTTCACTTGTACCAATTATTAAAAGAGATTTGAGAAATGAGTTTCAAAATACTCAAAGAACTTAAATAAAGCTTTGACTGCAAAATCGACGGGTAACTGAGTCAGTAGTGTGGCTGAATATTTCACATGTTTTAAACTGTGTAAAAACCTTTTGCAATTGTGATTGGAACAGTATTATTTTCTGCTGGAGTGATTTGATATAAGTGTATAAATGAGGGAGAAGCTAGTTTTTTACTTGGAACCACAAATTCAGTTAGTTCGTATATTTTTTTAAATTGATATAGAATGCTAACTTCCATTAAAAAAAATGTTAATCATTTCTCAAAGTTCAAAGAAGACTTTTCTGCAACTAAGCCAGCATATGGCAGGGTGATAGAACGAATGAATAAAAAATGACTGTTTGTTGAAAAAAAAAAAAAGTTTTGGCCCTTAATAGAAATAACAGTTAATAAATATAATAATTAAACTTAATAGACATAATAAACAAATTAAACATAATTTATAGTACTTTGTTATCTTAATAAAAATAATTAACACGCTTTGTAGTCTTAATAAACATAATTAATAGTACTTTGTTAGAGTAAGAGAGAGAAAAAAAAAATAATAAAAATAAAACAATATTGAAATTTTTTGACATTATATGAATTTACACTAGAAATATCATAAAGAAATATAATTAAACATAAAGACATAAACATATGCATTAACACTAAAAATATTTTTATAACTATAATGAAAGGAAAAAACACTGAGTGGTCAGTTAGAAACAATTATAGAACTATTGTTTACCATCCCAATTGTTTACTAACAGAGCATTTACTACAGCTGTCTTGTGCCTGAGGAGTCAGAGTCACTCTGCCCTCGCCTCTTGTAGTATGCTTCCATCAATTCTTCTGCCAAATTTCTTTTGCGATGTTCTTTCTTGTTAATAAGTTCGTGATTTCCTCCTAGAGGGCTAAGCTGCTCCCAGTTTCTCTTGTTTTTACTAGAAGTGATTTCAGAAGGTTTTTTCGGTATAATAATTATAGTTTAATTTCCTGTCCTTTTCCGCCATAGTCTTTACAGCTCCTTTCGCATTTATTTTCAAATTCTTCTGAATCAGTAGAATACTTATTTTGAGCAAGTTCCTCCTTAGGACTTTCTCTTTTGAAAAAAATCAGGTGAATGACACTGTTTGAAATTATTTCTTCAAACTGATATTTTTTATTGTTTATAATTAACTGGTCATTAATGAGTTTTGAGGGAATATTCATCTTTCTTGCTTGTATAAGATATGGAATGAGTGCTTTTCTTCTTTCTCTCATTGCCTTGCTGAAATCCTGAGAAATTTTGTTGTACTTCCTTCCAATAAGAAACTTGATTTTAACATTTTCTGTTTGATTTTCAGTCGTAAATTTGACCAATATTGGTTTGTTACAATTTTCTCTTTTTCCCAATAGTGTAATACAATCTATATATCTTGTATCTATTTGCACATTTAGGTTTTCTCTAATTAAATGGATAACAGATTATTCTACTTCTTTAGGGGAATTTCATTGATTTTCTATATTGTAGATGATAATGTTTTTTTCTCATCTTAAAGACTCTATTAATTTTTCCTGCGTAGCTAACAGTTGCTCTGAGTAAATACATTTTTGTTCTGTAATTAGTAACCTTTGTTTGGTGTTGCAAAGTTCTGTAGTAAGTTGTTTTTTCAATATTTTTAATCCATCAATTTTCTTTTCAGAATCAGTTAGGCTACTTTTCAGTTCATTAATATCAGCTCTAATAATTGCCGCATTGGTGTCTGAAGCAGATTTTAACCCAGCAATTATGGCAGATAACTTTGTTATTTCCTGTTCCATTTGAAATTATATCAGCTCTAAATATTTATTAATTAAACAAGTTTAGTTAACTGAGTGGTAGGTTATACAAATATGCCACTGCTATGACTCTTCCATCCTGCCAATACTTCTTGATCGTCTTGTATAGTTCTAATGCCGCTTTTCAGAATCACTTGTAAGTAATATTTTTTAAACACACAGAACCAATGTCCAGATTAGAGGTACGATCTTGAACACCACCTGTTTGACTATCACTTTGCACTTTTTCACATAGATATACTGGAATTTTACCACTCAATTTTGCAATATAATGGCAGCTCCAAACTTACACAACCTTTTACCAATATGGCTAGCCAAAACCTATGGCAGTGTGATACAGTAAATCATTTTCTCCAATTTCTTAAGTAAACTCATGGAATTCTCTGTGATTCAGCCTAGTGTTTCTGATGAAATTAACAATTGATGTGACTTGTTTTAGAACTTCAGACATATCCAAACATTTTCTGCACAGAGACTTTTGATGCATGATACAATACTAATGGTTTGAACCACCATCATTTTCTACAGTTTTTGACACAAAAGATTGTTACATTAAAAAAAAAAAAAGAAGAGAAAAAAATAGGTAGGAAAAAAAAATTAAAAAGTGGTTAGGTGATTAGGGAAAAGGAAAAAGGAAAAAAAGATAGATTTCCTGATTAATTGTTCCTTGTTTATGTTTAGTATTTTATTATTGCATTCAGTTAATGAAAAACAATAACATATGAACTATTTTGTTTTATTATTATTTGTTAAAATGTTTTAAGTGAGCAGAATGGACACTGCATTTATGTGTGTTAGAGAAAAAAACAGTGAACAGTGAGATTAACAATTTGTAGTGAGGGGGGCCGCCCGGAGCTACTGGCGTAGCGAGAGGGGGTCGACAAGAAAAGACAAGGAGAGAGATAAGAGGTTGGCCGGCTAGGTCAGGTGTGTGTGTGACTTGTGGTGACCGATTTTTCGGAGAAAAACGGTGTTCTTGGACATTTGTCTTCATTTAATACCCGCGGGTTAAGAAATGAAAAATCCGAAAGGAGATTGGGGCCAGGAAACCAACATTCACCAGGGAACTTCACTCAATTGAGCCGAGGGGAGCCGAGACCACCTTCAGGACAGTAAATACATGTATATATTAGTTTATATCTTGTTTATTAAGGAGTATAATTTCAAATTTTTATTTTTAAACCAGCTGGTAGTTAATTTTGTTTTATTTTTGTTTCAATAAATTTGTATTCTTTTTTTTGTGTGTGTTTTTAGAAGAAATTATCTTTTGTTCTCTTTTTCCTTACTTTTTTAGATATATTTTTAAAGATAAAATGTTAGGGGGATCACTAGTAAAGCTCTCTCTGTAAAAATATAATTGGCTAACTGACTTAAGTATCAAGGTAAGGTGCTTAGATAGCAGCAGGTGGCATAGCTGAAGGGTACAGCAAAAGACTCCTAGATAGAATACCCACGTTCGAAACTCACTCCAGTAGGTTCATTTTTTTTTTTTTTGTCATTTTTTTTTATAAATGATTTTTAATTTATAGTTCAATTCATTTATTATTAAGTTAAGATTATTTGCCACTTTTGATTATAATTGATGAAAAATAATTAATTTAGCTGGTGATGTTTATCCTTTTATGTAAATTTTTTATTGTTATATTTTTGAACCCTGGCCGTCTCCTCTGAGCTGGGCACGGTAATGTTACAAAACATTTTAGGTAACAAGATGTCCATTTTTGTGTCAGGTAATTGAGTTGATATATTTTTTCTGTGATTGCTTCTACCCTTCAAGACACAGTGTTTGCTGACAAACTGACTGATTTAAATAAATTTTCTTTTTTTGGGCATATTTCTTTGGCTACTGCAACTAATTATTCTTTGATAATTTCTCCATCAGTGAAATTCTATTCTATGTTTTGCAATTTCAAAAGCTGACACCAGTTGCAGCTCTCCCAGAAATGGTATTAAATTTTGTAAACTTAGATTGCTATGATTTCAATCCGTGCTTCCAGTATATTTTGAGTAATTTTTTATATGTTTCGTTTCATAATGACGTTTAATCTTTTATTCTTTGAGAACGGCTATGGTTTCATTGCAAATCAAACTTCTTACCGAACAACAAGTCAACTAAAATTATTGTTACGAAGGTGTCTTTTAAACACGTACAAACACGCTACTACTTTATATTGTGTTTATACCCCAGCAGGTCCGCTGAGAGGGGAGGCAATATCCCCTGGGCTCCTTAAAAGCCCCTGCTTTGGTGACTTAGAAGTGTTACTTTATATAATGGATTCTATTGCGATATGTGGTAATAGGAAATTAAACAAACATTGTTCTTCCAATTGCTCCTAGGGACCAGTAATTTGCTCGACAGACCATTACTGGTCCCTGGCATCCTCTAACAACTTCCGCCAGTCTGCTCGTCGTTGGGCAGCTCCCCCTAAAACATTTTAGGTAACAATAAATGGCGCCGAAAATAGGGACTCGAGTAGAGTTGTATTATAGCTAAGCATCATCAAAAAAAAAAAAAAAATTAATAATAAAATTAAAATAAAAAAAAAAATATAGATAAATAATTTAAAAAAAAAAAAAAATTAATTAATAAATTGAAATAAAAAAAAAAAAAAAAAAAGATAAAATTTTTTTTTTTAAATATTAGATAACAGTGGAATTTTATTGTTGGAATAAGGTAGAAATTTTATTTTTTTTACAAAATGGATGTCGATCGTTTGGTGAAAGATGAATTGGAATATGAGTTGGCGGTTAGAGGGGTAACGGAGGTATCCAACACCGAAGATATGCGTAAGTGGTTGCGATCATTATTGAAACTAGAGGCTAATAATAAATCAATTGTGCCCCCAGTGAGCCCATTTACTGCTGCGGATGATCTCAAGGTTTGCAAAGAAAAATTAGGTTGGGCAACAGGTAAAATCCCAGTAGCAAGCTCGAGGTCAGAGTTCAGGAAAATAGACTCAATGTTACAACACGTCATTAATAGGTTAAGACGGTTGAACTCTCCGGGAGATCAAGAAAAGAAAGATTCGTCGGAACTAATTCAGCTATGCCTTACA
Organism: Euschistus heros; assembly: GCA_003667255.2. NCBI lineage: Eukaryota > Metazoa > Arthropoda > Insecta > Hemiptera > Pentatomidae > Euschistus > Euschistus heros. The sequence goes on along the minus strand of RCWM02000035.1, from coordinate 2,088,886 downwards.
TGTTTCGAGAAGTTAGAAGGGAAATTCTCGACAGGTAGCAAGGCCAGCAACAAGGAATCACCCCCTGAAGAAATGTCCGGAACTTCCCAGCAACCAAGTTTCAGTGGTTTGGGATCTGTCATTAAGAAGACTCAAGTTCCCACCAAAGACTGGGGAATTTCGTTCTCGGGAGATGGAGACGGCCCGAGCGTGAATGCGTTTCTAATGCGGATCGACGAAATCAGGGAGTCAAGAAACGTCACCGAAACAGAGCTCTATAATTCAGTGGTTGATCTTTTTAAAGGTCCTGCCTTGGCATGGTATCGGGCGGTGAGAAGAGAAGTACGCAGTTGGGAGGACCTAGTTGAACAGCTGCAGAATCAATTTGAACCGTTCGACTATGTAAGGTTATTCTTACAATTATTAATAACAAGTTGAACACACAGTCCATTTTACTTTACTTTGTCCGGGCGCCGTAATATAATAAATGAAAAATGGCTTTTCATAAAATGATATAATAAAAAAAAATACAATTTCAATTCAAAATTAGTTAAAGTCAAGTCCACACACAAAAGTTCAATATTTAAACAAGCTATCCTTTATACAATTCAAATTCAAACAACTCCCTGTCCAAAGAATCTTAATACAAAATGTACAAACATACCTCTTAATCACAACAAAAATAATAATTACTAAATTGTCCTGTTAAACACCTAACCAACTCTTCTCACAAAATACTAAAATACATTTAAGTACAGTTCTATCGACATAACAAAAAAAAAAACACTCATCTAATTATCACAAACATGTTTTCACTTTAACTGCCTGCACACACCATGTGGCCACACACATCCTGTTCCCTCCAAAATACTCTCCCCCCACTCTCCTATTCTATGTATTGCCAACTAAATTTATTGTACAAATTAAATTTTAAACAAATTTTACAAATTACACTTTTTCTTTAGATGTTATCAAAATAATTTACATTATTCTTACCCACAATTATACATAAAATTAATTATAAACAAAAAATTATATAACAGTTAACTCAGTTCTATGCAACCATTTTTCATTATTTAAACAATTTATTTTAATTTACTAAATAATTTTCTTAAATTTATTTATTTTGAATTATTTAAAATTTCCATATGAAAATAGACCAAATTTTAGACCCTTTACAGCTATGAGGATCGACTTTGGGATGAGATTAAACGGCGTACGCAAGGACCTGCGGAGCCAATAGGAATTTATATAGCAATAATGAAAAACTACTTTTATCGCTTACCAACCCTTCCAACCGAAGAAATCATGCTAAAGACAGTCAAGAAAAACTTACATCCCTTTTATATTGATCGGTTGGCTTTACACGAGATTGATTCTTTCGCGACTTTGGTAGGTTTAGGTAAAAAATTAGAAGATGCAAAGTGGAGAGTAGATGGTCATCGTCCCCCACCCTCTGTCAAAGGATTATTATAACCAGATTTGGGTTTCGTTCCGATGCATCGAAAGCAAAATAATAGCCAAGTGAATGAGGTGACTGTTAGCAGAGAGAAAAAGTTTCCTTCTCGCAAATTTATATGCTGGAATTGCTCGGCTGCTGGACACTCTTACCGAAATTGTAGGGCACGGAAGACGGTGTTTTGTGAAGGATGTGGGCAGAAGGAAGTTACTAGACAGAACTGTCCTAAATGTGCCAGTAAATCGGGAAACGGATCACGGGACCAGGTCTGAGTGAACGAGAGCCTGGCAACCGATTTAAGTTCACAACTGAAGCAGAATGGCGAGAATGGGTCGCCGTGGTGAAATCTGTCATGAATGGAGCGTCACTGATGCCAATTTATCAATTTACAAAAACAAAAGACAAACGGCCACTTCTACAGGTGAAAATATTCGGCACTGGAATGACGGGCTTGTTGGACTCAGGTGCAACTAGATCGATTATGCGAGCGGACTGTTGGACTCGGTTAGCTTTAATCGGACTAAAACTGAATCAGGACGTCCCGGTGACAATGACTGTGGCAGACGGTACCAAAATTCCGATTACAGGAGCTGTGGAACTTCCGGTAGAGCTGAATGGAAAAGTTAAAGTGGTTGAATTTTTAATTGTAGAACATTTGTCAACCGAATTGATATTAGGCATCGACTTTTGGAACAGAATGCGTTTGGTTACGGATATTTCAAAAGGTGTATGGGATGAGGATTCCCTGAGCGAGATGATTGCGGAAGTGTCAACCAGTTTAATTTGCCGGAAGCAACTATTGCCTGGAGAAGAAGAACAGCTGAACACACTGGTAAATAAATGGAATCGTTTGCTTTCAGGGAAATTAGGATGCACTGCAGTTGAGCACGTTATCGATACTGGGGCAGCTAAACCTATCAAACAGCGATACTATCCAGTATCGCCATTTGTACAAAATATTATGTACCAGGAACTGGATCAGATGCTGCAAGAGGACATAGTCGAGCCATCCAAAAGTGCTTGGTCTTCGCCCGTGGTGTTAGTGAAAAAAACGGATAACACTTATAGGTTTTGTGTCGACTTCCGGCAACTCAATCAGGTGACTAAAAAGGATGCTTATCCGTTGCCTTACATCTCAAGTATTTTGGATCGCCTGAGGGATGCAAAGTATTTGAGTTCTCTGGATATAAAAACGGCATATTGGCAAGTTCCTGTAGAAATTGGAAGCCGCGATAAAACAGCTTTCACGGTTCCTGGGAGGGGGCTATTCCACTTCAAGAGGATGCCATTCGGGTTGCACAATGCACCAGCAACCTGGCAACGACTAATAGACAATGTTCTTGGACCCAAATTAGAGCCGTTTGTATTCGTCTACTTAGATGATGTTATTGTCGTGTCTCCGACGTTTGAAAAGCACATGGAACTTCTTGAGGAAGTCTTCGAAAGGTTGAGAGCTGCGAATCTGACTTTGAATTGGCAGAAGTGTCAGTTCTGCAGACCAGAGCTTCGTTTTCTGGGGTACATCGTGGGGTACATGAAAGTGGACTTCAGGTTGACCCAGAAAAGGTTAATGTCATCATGAATTACCCAACACTGACGACTGTAAAGCAAATTCGACAGTTCGTGGGCCTAGCATCATGGTATCGTCGATTTGTTCCTAATTTTTCATCTATAATTTCACCATTGACATCACTCCTGAAGAAAAGTGTAAAGCTCAAGTGGGGACCAGAGCAGGAACAGGCAATGAACTTTTTAAAAGAAAAATTAGTGAGTGCACCAATATTGACATGTCCAGACTTCAATAAGCCATTCTTTTTACAAACGGATGCTTCCTCAACAGGATTAGGAGCCATTCTATTTCAAAATTTCGATGAGGGCGATAAAGCCATAGCATATGCCAGCCGTAGTCTGACTGCGTCTGAACGAGAATACAGTACGACGGAACAAGAGTGTTTGGCGGTACTTTGGGCTGTAGAAAAGTTTAGGCCTTACCTCGAGGGCATGGAGTTTACTGTTATAACGGACCATCAAGCATTGAAATGGCTAAACAGTCTGAAGGACCCACAAGGAAGATTGGCTAGGTGGGCCATTAAACTCCAACAATATAGGTTTACCATCTTGCACAGACCAGGTAAACAGAATGCGGCAGCTGATGCGCTTTCGCGACTCCATGAGGATAGTATCGCTAAATTGGAGATTCATTATGATCAGTTGGATCCATGGTACCTCAAGATGTTGGATAAAGTCAAGAAGAGTCCGGAAAAGTTTCCCAATTGGTGTATAGATGGCTGGAAGCTTGAAAAAAGAATTACTAACCGGAAGGAAATCTTAGGAGATGAAGAACCTTGGAAACTGGTGGTACCTAAGAGTAGCAGGAAGGAGATTTTATTCGACCATCATGACAGTCCAATTTCAGGTCACCTTGGTGCGTTTAAGACCTTACAACGACTTCGAGAAAGACACTACTGGCCTGGAATGTCCGCCGATACTTCAAGATATGTAGCTAGGTGTCAAACATGTCTTGCACAGAAGCCTACACAACGTGAGCCTTCGGGATGGATGGGAAAAGAAAGGGTAGTTACCAGACCATGGCAAATAGTTGCTGCTGACATCATGGGCCCTTTACCTATGTCGTCCTCCCAAAATAGATTTATAGTTGGTTTTTCGGATCTCTTCACGAAATATTCTCTATTTGAACCAGTACGGTCAGCTACAGCTAAAAAAGTAGCTGAGATTTTCGAGAGAGAGGTGATTTTGATATTTGGTGCCCCTCAAGTAGTAATTTGCGACAACGGCACACAGTACAAGAGCTAAGAGTTCCAACAAATGGCAGCAGACTATGGAATAAAAATTTGGTATACGCTGTACTACCATCCACAAGCCAATCCTATTGAAAGGACCAATCGTGTTATGAAGACTGTGATTTCGTCATTCGTAAAAGAAAACCAGCGTTCTTGGGATAGACATTTATACCAATTTTCGTTTGCTCTCCGGACGGCAGTACATGAAGTCACCGGGTATTCGCCGGCTTACCTAAACTTTGCACGCGAGCTACCCAGAACAGGAGATGAGCACCCTCCAATCGGTGATGAAGAAATTATGCCGGAACTTGGCGATAGAAAGACCTATGCGGCTAAATTTAATGATCTGCCATTGCTTTACGAAGAGGTTCAGGACAAATTAAATAGGGCATACGAAAGGAGCAGCGTAACTTACAACTTAAGGAGACGATTCCAAGAACATAAAGTGGGAGAAATTGTTTAGAAGAGAAACCATGTTCTTTCCGATGCGGCGAATCATTTCAGCAGCGAGTTAGCCCCGGCATTTACAAAATGTAAGATCGTAGCAAAGATTGGCTCTCAAACTTATCAGTTGCAGGATATGGATGGTCGTGATGTTGGAAAATGGCATGTGAAGGATATAAAAACGAGTCCAGCAGATAATTAGGTATAATTTTATTCGATAGTGGAAAAAAAAGACGTTTCCTTTATTTTTTTTTGTTTAGGAAAAGAGGGGGTTGTTACATTAAAAAAAAAAAGAAGAGAAAAAAAAAGGTAGGAAAAAAAAATTAAAAAGTGGTTAGGTGATTAGGGAAAAGGAAAAAGGAAAAAAAAGATAGATTTCCTGATTAATTGTTCCTTGTTTATGTTTAGTATTTTATTATTGCATTCAGTTAATGAAAAACAATAACATATGAACTATTTTGTTTTATTATTATTTGTTAAAATGTTTTAAGTGAGCAGAATGGACACTGCATTTATGTGTGTTAGAGAAAAAAACAGTGAACAGTGAGATTAACAATTTGTAGTGAGGGGGGCCGCCCGGAGCTGGGCTACTGGTGTAGCGAGAGGGGGTGTTCTTGGACATTTGTCTTCATTTAACACCCGCGGGTTAAGAAATGGAAAATCCGAAAGGAGATTGGGGCCAGGAAACCAACATTCACCAGGGAACTTCACTCAATTGAGCCGAGGGGAGCCGAGACCACCTTCAGGACAGTAAATACATGTATATATTAGTTTATATCTTGTTTATTAAGGAGTATAATTTCAAATTTTTATTTTTAAACCAGCTGGTAGTTAATTTTGTTTTATTTTTGTTTCAATAAATTTGTATTCTTTTTTTTGTGTGTGTTTTTAGAAGAAATTATCTTTTGTTCTCTTTTTCCTTACTTTTTTAGATATATTTTTAAAGATAAAATGTTAGGGGGATCACTAGTAAAGCTCTCTCTGTAAAAATATAATTGGCTAACTGACTTAAGTATCAAGGTAAGGTGCTTAGATAGCAGCAGGTGGCATAGCTGAAGGGTACAGCAAAAGACTCCTAGATAGAATACCCACGTTCGAAACTCACTCCAGTAGGTTCATTTTTTTTTTTTTTTGTCATTTTTTTTTTATAAATGATTTTTAATTTATAGTTCAATTCATTTATTATTAAGTTAAGATTATTTGCCACTTTTGATTATAATTGATGAAAAATAATTAATTTAGCTGGTGATGTTTATCCTTTTATGTAAATTTTTTATTGTTATATTTTTGAACCCTGGCCGTCTCCTCTGAGCTGGGCACGGTAATGTTACAAAACATTTTAGGTAACAAGATGTCCATTTTTGTGTCAGGTAATTGAGTTGATATATTTTTTCTGTGATTGCTTCTACCCTTCAAGACACAGTGTTTGCTGACAAACTGACTGATTTAAATAAATTTTCTTTTTTTGGGCATATTTCTTTGGCTACTGCAACTAATTATTCTTTGATAATTTCTCCATCAGTGAAATTCTATTCTATGTTTTGCAATTTCAAAAGCTGGCACTAGTTGCAGCTCTCCCAGAAATGGTATTAAATTTTGTAAACTTAGATTGCTATGATTTCAATCCGTGCTTCCAGTATATTTTGAGTAATTTTTTTTTATGTTTCGTTTCATAATGACGTTTAATCTTTTATTCTTTGAGAACGGCTATGGTTTCATTGCAAATCAAACTTCTTACCGAACAACAAGTCAACTAAAATTATTGTTACGAAGGTGTCTTTTAAACACGTACAAACACGCTACTACTTTATATTGTGTTTATACCCCAGCAGGTCCGCTGAGAGGGGAGGCAATATCCCCTGGGCTCCTTAAAAGCCCCTGCTTTGGTGACTTAGAAGTGTTACTTTATATAATGGATTCTATTGCGATATGTGGTAATAGGAAATTAAACAAACATTGTTCTTCCAATTGCTCCTAGGGACCAGTAATTTGCTCGACAGACCATTACTGGTCCCTGGCATCCTCTAACAACTTCCGCCAGTCTGCTCGTCGTTGGGCAGCTCCCTTCCAGTCCCTGACTCCCAGGATCCTCCTAGCATCCTCTGCTACGCCGTCCATCCATCTAAGGCGGGGTCTCCCTCTGCTCCTGGTCATGTGTATATCTTCCATCAATAATTTTTTAGGGATCGCATTCTCCAACATACGAGCAACATGGCTGGCCCACCTCAGTCTTCCCAGTCTCACGTGCCTCATTATGTCTGACCCTTCCAGGAGGTTATACACTTCTTGATTAGTTCTTCTGAGGTATGCCTCCCCGACTCTCTTAGGTCCATAAATGCACCGCAGAATTCTTCTTTCAAAGGCCAGTAGGCTTCGTTCGTCCGATTGAGAGACTACCCATGACTCTCAATCGGGGTAGGTTAGTACTGGTTATCAGTAAGTTAGTACTGGTCTTACCAGTGTCTTGTACAGTCGCATCTTGGTAGTTCTTGACAGAAATTTGCTTCGGAAGAATCTAACCATACCATAGTAACATCGGTTGGCAATGAGTTTTCGCCTCTCGATTTCTCTTGATGTTTCACTATCCATGGTTACAAGTGTCCCCAAGTAGATGAACTCTTCCACTTGTTTGAAAGAATATCTTCCAAATTGAACATAATCTGCCGGGGGACTAAGTGTGCTAGTCATGTATTTTGTTTTCGTTTCATTTACACAAAGTCCCAGTCGTCCGGCTGATTCCTCAAGAGCCAGGAAGGCATCACGAACTGCATTCTGAGACCGTCCCACAATGTCTAGTTCATCAGCATATCCGAGGATCTGAACCATTCTGTTGAAAACCGTTCCTGTTATCTGGATTTTCTAGAGCTTCCTTAAATAACAGGCTTTCCTTATGAGCTTCCTTATTGCTTTTTCTAGAGCTATGTTAAATAACAGGCACGCTTCATCCCATTCGTTGTGGTGATATTTCGCCTTGAATACGCACCACATACATGGATTTCATCATTGTCAATTTAGTCAATCGAACCAGCTTTTCTGGAATTCCAAACTCTCTCATGGCTTGATACAGGGGTTCACGCAATACGCTGTCATATGCTGCTTGGAAGTCCACAAATAGGTGGTGTAACGGGATTTGATATTCTCTACTCCTCTTTAGGATCATTCTGAGCGAGAAGATCTGGTCTACTGCCGATTTCCCTTTTCGGAATCCGCACTAGTACATTCCTAATGATCTTTCTACAAATGGTACCATTTGCGCGAATAAAATACTTGAGAATACCTTATATGTGCATGGTAGCAGAGATATACCTCTGTAGTTCCTGCAATCAAGAACATCCCCCTTCTTGTAAATCGGGCACAATATTGACTTCTTCCACGAGTTCGGCATCACTTCAGATGTACACACAGAGATACAAAGGTTTTGTAAGGCCTTAACTAGGCTATCACCTCCTTTCTTGAATAGCTCAGTGGGAAGGTTGTCGATTCCAGGTGCCTTATTGTTACTGAGCTCCTCAATGGCATCACATATCTCATCTTCTTGGTTTATCTTAGGGTTGGGGTCCACTTTATCCTGAAGTTGTTGAGCGTTAAGCAGGTCATCAAAGTGGTTTTTCCATCTTCTCATGACAAGGTCCATGTTAGTGAGAACAGTTCCATCCGTATCTCTACATGCTGTGGTATGTGGTTTAAATGGTTTTCTTCCACTGTTTATTCTCCTGTAGAAATCCCTGCATTCATTTGCATGTCTGAGCTGCTTTACTTCCTCAAGCTGCTTGCGCTCCCAACTCCTTTTCCTTTTTCTCTGTACCAGCTTTTCTTCTCTTCTACTTTTTCGTTAATTTTCCACAGATGCCCTTGTGTATCTCCTTTGGATCATAGATCTGTAGGCATGATTCTTCTTGCCTGTGACATTTCAGCATTCCTCATCAAACTAGTCGTCGCCCATTATCATTGCTTATTTCATGCAAGCCATGTTTTCCTGTTGTATTGCCATAGTTTTCTTTTCCAACTTTAGCATTAAAGTCTCCTGCAATGATATTAATATCGGCTTTTGGGCAAGTCCTCATTGTCCTCTCAAGTTGGTCATAAAAATCCTCTTTATCTTGTCCCTCAAAGGTTTCCATTGGTGAGTGGCAGCTAATCAGGGTATAGTTAAAAAATTTTCCTTTAATCCTGATTAAAAAAATTCGTGGGTTTACTGGTCTAAAATCCATTACCAGATGTTTGCATCTTCTGGTCACTATGAAGCCGGTGCCAAAGGTGTGTAATCTGTCATCACAGCTATAATAAACAGTGTGCTTTCTTTTTTCTATAATCCCTTTTCCAGTCCATCTAATTTCCTGTATCGCAGTTATGTCTGTCTTGTATCGGTCCAGTACATCTAAGAGTTGCTGAAGTGCCACAGGTCTGTTCTAGGTTAAAACATTCCAATATCCGATCGCAAAGTCCGTGTTACAGTGGCCGCGTTGTTCCCTTCTAGACAGTCCAGCTTTGTTATTTGGAGGTTTCATAATAACGTTTATTTAAGGGGAGAGGGTTATTAGCCCAACTGCCCCCGATTCAGATGGAGGGGCTGCCTCCTTGAAGCCATCTGACTTGCTTCCCCATCCGGGGCGGCTACTTTGGAAAGGTGATCCTAGGGTGTGTACTGTATATGACCTTGGTATATATGTGTGAGTGTTAGTGTATTGTTCCCCCAACCTGGAGGACCAGTGGCTATTTGCGGTACTAATACTGGGCGATGGGGTTGCCACCTCCCTACGCCTCAAAACATTGTACTTTACTTAAAGTTTATATTAGTAAAAAAATAAATTGTATTTTTTTGGTTGATGATGGGAATGGAGGGTTCAGGGGGCCTCTGACAAATGTATTTGTCCTGGGGTCCAGGTTGGCTCTGGACAGGCCTGTACCCCAATTATTGCCATTTAGAAGTGAATTGGAATACATCAGAACTTCTTAAACCAACGATGTTCTACGCGATTTGAGCGCTATTTGTGGATAGAGAGGGTTCATTGTCTATTTCCACGTGTCACCACCAGATGTCGTCAAGTGTCATGGTCGTAACAATACTAGTCCAGTCAACAAACATTTGTTAAAATGCAGGAAATTTGCGATTATTTTTTACTTCATAGCTTTGTTAGGAGTACTTAGAAGATAATTATACTAAAAGTACTAACTGCCCCCTGGGGAGTGAGCTTATGGCAGAGGGAGGGGAGAAGGTTTCGATTATATCTCGAAAATGGTAGACTCTAGAAAATCATGTTTCAAATAAAAATTAAAGCTAATTAAATTTCCGATAAAATTAATCAAATTAAATTTTTGAGAAAAAAATTGTTTGCCTTATTTTTTGTCAAACATTTGCTTCTAGTGCCTTCCACGATCGTTTCTCAGATAAAATGTTAGTATCGAAGTTGTAGAACATTAAATTTACTTTAATTTCATATATGTTTCTGGCACTTGAAGCAAATGTTTGACAAAAAGTGAGGTAAAAATTATTTTGTTTTAGAAAATTATCAATTTTTAATAATGTACATCTTGAAAATCATCAAAAGTTTGACCAACATGCATAGAAACAATTTTATAGGAAATTTAATAAGCTTTAATTTTGATTAGTAGCATATTTTTCTAGAGTCTATCATTTTCAAGATATAATCTAAAAGCCAAAAAATTGGGACCTTCTCCCCTCCCTCCACCTTAAGTTCATTCCCAGGGGCAGGGACTTTTAGTATGTTAACCAGGAGGTAATTAGGAAATGAAGCTATGAAGTAAAAAATATTTGCATATTTCATGCACTCCACACCCCTAATTGACTGGATTATACAGTACAACACATTAGCGATTGAACTAGTGAATTTAACAAGCATGCTCACTAAAGGTGTGTACTTGGCGATTAGTCTAGAAACTGTAGATACTGGCAGGAAAATTAAAATGTTATTGGCCCTTGGAATCCTCGGAAGTATTCAGTATGTCCGGAAGGCTGAAAAATTTAGAGACCCCTGATCTATATTATACCTGCCATTCCTATCCACAATATTTTCATTTTCATAGGCAATTGATCTTTTGAAATTCAATATGGAAAAAGAAAAGGCAATGTGCTCAAAGAAATTGAAAGAGTTGGAAAATTTAGGAGTATCAGATTGGTTAATTCTTTTTGTCAATTGTAGTCTGGATCTCACTGATAATTTTGATGAGAATGGATTGTGTGGAGTATATGGGCCAAAAACCAGATTGGAATGGGTTAAGTAAATATTAATCTTCAAGGAAGTTGGAAACTTGGGTGTTTACTGATCTTTCTATGGGTTTAAAAAAAAAAATGGAAATCAGACGATAGTCGGAGACCTGGGAATTGGGTGATTTAGAGTGAGGAATGAGGATAGGCCTTGGTTAGGGTTTCACAACTGATTAGGTGCGGTGGGAAAGAAAAGACTGAAATCAGAGGAGGGCACTTTTGGAAAAATTCAAAAATTTTAATTTGAAAACAAGGATATTGTGGTATAAGGAGTTATTTTTTTATCCACCATGGCCTGGATGTCACTGATAATTTTGATGAGAGAGGATTGTTTTGAGTAGCCTGGGCGGTAAACAGATTGGAAGGGATCAAGTAATTTGGAATCCTCTAGTAAATTGGAAACTTGGGATTGCACTAATCTTTCTGGAGGTTTAGAAAGGTTGGAGAGTATGGAGATAGGGAAGTAGCCTTTAGGAAATACAGGGTACCGGTTCTTGTTAATAGGATGAATTTTACGGCCTTTTTCCAGGAAGTGGGAAATACAGAATTTTGGATGGAAAAAATATATATGAAAAGGAGAACCGGAAGTTTGTCAGGAAGGCATAATTTCAATAATTTAATAGGAATTTAATAATGGAAATAATGAGATTTGTGGGGGTGATATAAGAAAAAGAAAAATGATAAGTCATTAAATAAAGGTGGTAAAAAAGCCTGAGAGGATTGAGAAGAAGGGGATAAAATGGAAGAGGTGTAAAAGGAGTTAAACTCATCCAGAGTGATAGAAAAGACTTCCGAGGTAGAGGAACTAGGTGGATCAGCCATTTAGATTTGTAATCAGGGGTAGATGAAAGGGCTTTGTGGAAGTAATTGAATTTCGTTTGCCAGATCATAGCTTGTGTTAAATTATGAAGAATCTTAAACGATTGATATTCATATTCAAGTCTGGTGCGTCGAAAGCGTCTTTGGGCTGCTCACATCTTTGTAAATCTTCTATATCTGGGTTCATCCACGGAGAAGGAAGACGGCGATGGACGGTTGAAGCTTTCAGAAGAGCATGGGTATCAGATTGATGGTAAGTAATTCAACCATGGCATCTATTGAGGAGAAAGAGTAAATTAGATTCCAATCTATAGTCCAGTCCAGTACAATAAGGCTCCAAAAGTCCGTTTTCAAGAAAAAACTGCCAAACTTTTATTCTCAACGGATCTTTATGTTTTTTGGGGTGCTGAATCCGAATCTGAAGTTTGCCACCACGGCAGACGTTGACTTCATACCCAAAATTGCAAAATGCCAGTTATTTTTTTTTTTTTTTCGAAGAAAGTCTTTTAAAATAATAATTGTAGCTAGATTTATTTCCTACGAAATCAAAAAACTACTCCAAAATCGGAACATTTACCGCGAAGATATGGTCTTGGGAAAAAGTGTAGAAATTGGCCAACTGGCAGTCAGTCCCTCTTCTCCGTGAAAACATGTCCGTCGTACATTTTTGTCTATAACTCCGAAACTATTTTTCCTATTCAAAATTCCTTTTTTTATATCTTGAAGCTGATTAAATTCACTATTAAACTATTAAATATTTAGAAGTTTTAATAATGTCCCTTAAAAACACGCTAAAAAAACCCGTACTGTTGTGAAATCCACGTTTTTTTGCACATTTTTCACTATAACTCCGAAAATATTCGTCCGACTCAAAATTTCTATGTTTTTAATCTAAAACATGTCAAATTTACTATTAGGCTCTATGTATGAAGTTTTAACCGGGTAAGTTAAAATATACATGCCAGAATGCCAAAAAATACCGTAATTGTATGAAATCCACGTTTTTTTTAACACCTTTCTCGCTATAACTCCTAAACTTTTTGACCGATCCAAAATTTCATTTTTTCATCTCAAAGATGGATAAATTTACGATTATATCATATATATTTAATTTATATTAAACACCATCTAACACCCACGTATGCTAAATGTGTATATATTTGCAAAATATGAAAATTATGACATGTTCAGGGGGCTGGTGTGGGTGTTTCACGGGATTTACTATAAATTACATATATAGCATCTAGTAGTAAATTAAACCAGCTTTGAGATGAAAAAATGAAATTTTGGATTGGACAAATAGTTTCGGAGTATTAGTGAAAAATGTGCCAAAAAAAAGTGGATTTCATATAAGTATGTGATCTTTAGCATTCTGGCATGTATATTTTAACTTACCCGATTAAAACTTTAAATACAGACTCTAATAATAAATTTTACCACCCTTTAGAAAAAAAAAATTTTTTGAGTCGAACGAATAGTTTCAGAGTTATAGTAAAATATGTCCAAAAAAATATGGATTTTACAACAGTACAGGTTTTTTAGCTTGCTTTTAAGGGACATTATTAAAACTTCATATTTAATAGTCTAATAGTAAATTTAATCAGCTTTAAGATAAAAAAAGGAGTTCGTGTCAGTCCATAGAGTGTGTCACATCGTCTCTGAGTTGAAGGTGTATTAAAATCGGTAATAGTGGACCAATTGAAATAAATTTTAGCATTAGTGAAGTTTATTGACTGGAGAAAACGGTTAAGAAGTTTGGAGAAAGTCAGACAAGAGGAAGGAATGCTATAAGAAAATATATTGACAATATAGGGAAAACTAGGTTTTGTTTTATCTTTACAATCTGTAGCAGGATTTAAATGATACTACCCCACCAGGTCTAAATCCGCCCATCTCCCACCTAGTCTCTGCTCTACTTCATTCATATCTCAATATCTGTTTGTACATATCGCATAATTACGTACGTAATAAAAAACAAATTTTTTCAATTCTATATAAGAAAACTGTATAATTGACTATATTACCTCTCATTGCGTTATAAACCAATAGGACATCAATAGAAGAAAAATTTAACATACTAATAGAAAAAATATCAGGCTTAGAAATGAAACTTGACGAAAAAGAAGAAATCAAAGAGATAAAATCGCAGTTTAATGAGCCTAACAAATAGCATTCAAATTAATAGAGAAAGAGAGACAAATTTAAATCGAAAGAAAAACATAATAATATTTGGATTAGACAGGGAAAACCTTTCGGAAATGAATAACAACATAATGGAAATATTGAAATATATCATATCAAACATAAGACCATATGACATAACTGAAATAAAGAAAATTAACCCCAAAAATAAAAACGGCCCAGTTATTTTTAATTAAATTCATTATTATTGAAAACAGATATTATGATAAACAAATGTAAATTAGCGAAATCTGATCAATTTAACAGAATTAAAATTAAAGATGATCTTCCAAAGACTGTAAGGGATACCAGAAAAGAATTATTTCCATTTATGAAAGCTCATTGGGAGAAAGGCAATAAGGCTACCTTGAGGTATGACAAACTTTTCACTGACAAACTTTTTCATAAATGATCAGCTTATCTCATTAGAAGAATTAAAAGCTCAAGAAACTTTAAGTAAAAAAAGGGAAAGGAGTGAAGATAAAGAAAGTGAAGTAACTAAAAAATACATATAAAAAACAAGATCCAATGTCTTAAGGAAAAAGAAAGACAACAAAACCCACCATAGATCTATAAGTTTGGACAGATTTCTGATATCTCATGAAGGAGACAAAAGAGGAGTGATTAAAAAAGAAATTGTCGGTACTGATTCATAGCAGAAAGAAGATTCAAATTTCCAAGATGATAACAAAGGCATTCTCAAGGTTTGTTCATTAAATGTTAGGACATTGTTAAGTGAAGAAAGATTGGAGGAGCTCAATCATGCTCTTGAGGACATTAAATGGGATGTTATTGGTTTAGCTGAGGAAAGGAGAAAATATTGTTTAATTTTAGAACAGAGATCAGAAAATGTTTTCATGCACACAGCATCTCAAAATGGAATTTATGGCATTGGATTTTATATATCAGAAAAGATAAAAAATAGAATATTGGAATTTAAAGAAATTAGTTATAGAATAGCTGTGTTAAGGTTGCAAATAAATTCTAAGAAATGTCTAACTATTGTACAATCACATGCCCCTACAATAGAAGATTCGACAGAAGCAAAAGAAAAATTCTACCAAGAATTAGAGCTTGTAGTTTCCAGTTTTAAAAGAAAAAATAATTGGGTAGTTGTGATGGGAGACTTCAATGGCAGGATGGGCGTTAAATTAGAGGGCGAACATCGAGTTATGGGAAGATTTGGTTTCGGAAAAAGGAATGAAGGTGGCAACCGACTGATTAATTTCTGTTTTAGTCAACGTTTACAAATTGTAAATTCTTTTTTTAAAAAAAGGGCAAAAGAAAAATGGACATGGTGTTCACCCAAAGGACACAAATTTGAGTTAGACTATTTCCTTACAAACCAAATCAGTTTAATTAAAAATTTAGAGGTTATAAAGAGGTTTAATTTCAACACAGATCACAGGATGCTAAGAGCAGAGTTGTGCATTGAAAAATACAAGAAGAAGAGACCATTTAAAGCAAAAAAGAAAAGTATTATTCTTAAGGCCCCGACACCGTGAGGTATAAGGGTTAGATGAAGAAGAAGAAGATTATTCTTAAGACCAAACTCAAATAGAAAAATTCCGTACTGATTTCACAAGACGTATTCGACACATATGAGTGCAGAGAAGAAAAGGCTCCATTTACAGTCCAAGAAAAATATAACCTCATCTCCAAAGCTATTGATGACACAATTTCATCGGGTCCTAGCTTCATTAAAAATAAATCAAGCAAATTATCAGATGATACAAAAGAACTTTTTAGACTTCGCTGAAAGAAAGAAGATATTTCTGAAAAGGACAGGAAAGAGCTCACGATTATAAATAATAAAATTAGAAAAAGCATAAAAGAAGACATAGAGAAATACAACATTGATATTATAGAAAATTTTTTAGCATACAACAAATCTACAAAAAGAACTGTCTAGAGGTACAAAATGGATGGTTGCTTTTGAAAACAATAGAAGAGAAATCATAACTAATAGAGAACATATGAATAGAGTAGCCACGGATTACTTTAGGCAATTATATAAAAATAAAAGGGAAACTTTAGAAGCAAATTAAGAAGAAAATAAAGTAAACATTCTCGCAGAAGTTCCACCAATAGTAGAAGAAGTTGGATCCATATTGAAAAAACATAGACCCAAGAAAAGTCCTGGGCTGGATAATATCAGTAACGAAATTTTAAAAGAAGGAGGAATAACTCTAATAAAAGAAAACAGAATTATTTAATTTAATTCTAGGGCAAGCAAAAATTCCTAATCAATGGAAAATCGCAAAAATAATTCTGCTTTACAAAAAGGGCAACAAGCAAGACATGGAGAATTATCGACCTATTTTCCTTTGTTCAACTTTGGCAAAAGTTTTCACCAGTGTCATCAAACAGCGGCTCACCAAAAGAATTATGGAATGTGTTAACGAAGAACAAGCAGGATTTAGAAAAGGTTTTTCGACAGTGGACCATATCCAGACTGTAAACCAGATTATTGAGAAGGCAAATGAATACAACATCTCTCTATTCCTTTGTTTTCTCGACTTCAAGAAAGCGTTTGACAGCATTTTACATACCGAAATTTTTAAAGCCCTCAGGACAATAGGAATAGAGGAAAAGTATGTAAAGATAATTATAGAGCTGTATAAAGAAATGTCTGCATATATCATAACAGAAAAGAGAGGACAAAGCTTCAGTGTTGAGAAGGGTGTGCGACAAGGAGATCCGCTATCCCCACTTTTATTTGTTCTTGTGCTGGAGATGGTATTCTGGTGTCTTGGTTGGGAAAACATGGGAATAAAAATAAATGGTTAAGCAACTTACGTTTTGCCAATGACATTGTACTGTTTTCCAAAGATATGTGAGAATTGTGGGAAATGCTCAGGCATCTTCTAAAATTAAGTGAAGAAATTGGTCTTTACCCTAACTACTAAAAGACGAAACTGATGACGAATAGAGGAAAAGAAGAATGCCAACTAAACAATTACAGTTTGGAATATGTAGAGGAGTTTATCTATCTGGATCAGATGGTATCCTTCGCAGATAGAGGAGCAAAAGAAATCCAGAGGAGAATGGCACTAGGTTGGAACAAGTTTTGGTCCCTCAAACATGTTATGAAAGGCAATATAATTATGGAGCTAAAAAGATAGGCATTTGACAGTTGCATAAGCCCAGCAGTTACCTATGGATGCCAAACGTGGTCTCTGACAAAAGCTCAAGAGAGGAAGATCCAGGTGTGGCAGAACATCATCGAAAGATCTATTATGAAGGTGAGGAAAAGTGACAGTGTGAGAACTACCCAGATCAAGAAAGAAACTGGGCTTACAGACACACTCAAGGGGATAAGACTGAGCAAATGGAAGTGGGCTGGGCATCTTTCTTCGCTGTGAAGAAAATAGGTGGTCGAAAATAGTCACTGAATGGACTCTATATGGCCTAAAAAGAGGAAAAGAGCGCCCAAAGAAAAGGTGGAGCGACACGTTTAAACTGCTGGCAGGACCCCTCTGGTGGAGAGCTGCTAGGGACAGGGACGTTTGGAAGAAGAAGTGGACCGAACTCACACCCCAATAGGGCCAGTCACCCCGGGAAGTGCTGACTATTACTCCCGAAAGGGAAGGCCTATGCATGTAAGAAAGGAAAGAAAATGTATATGATTTATATTTCTAGAACAAATGCTCTAAACAAAAAGTCAATATTTTTATTTTATATTTTTTTTCTTTTCTCCTGTTTATATTCTGAATATTTATTGCTGAATCTGTATACAATTTCTTTTGCATAAATAAAAGGCTATTTTCATTTCAAGATAAAAAAAAAGTAATTTTGATTCGGACAAATAGTTTCGGAGTTATTGACAAAAATGTACGACAAACATGATTTTCCAGAGAAATGGGACTGACCGCCACACAGTGGGACGAATGGCCCAAATTTCCAGACATACGAAAAATTAAAACTATTTTATTTCAGTCTCCTACAACATTGCACCATCTTCTAACCTCTTAAGAATAAGAAAATGTGAGAATGTTTCAGAAATACGTAGTGAAAATGCTGTGTTTAAAATAAAAAGGTAATGAAAATTGACATAAAAATGCTCGAAATCGTATCTAGTGATTATGATTGTTCCTGTAACTTTTTTAATTTTACTGATAATTATATCTCATAACCTCTAATAACAAATTACTTTCTAGTTCGCACTAGTCTATTCAAACTATAAAAAAAATAGTAGTGATGGTTTTATCATTAGAAAGAAATAGGATCTTATAAAACAATGACATTTGGAGTAACTTTCAGGGCGTTTCGAGTACATTATTGCGTTTTGAAGAAAACGTCCAAATTTGTCCAAAAAATAGACTTCATTACCTTAGGTATTTAATGAGATAAACACTTTTCATTATTTTCCGAATATGGCCGAATTAACCCGTGTTTAGGTATAGTTTGTTTACTTCTAATGTTGTAATTCGACCTAATCAAACCACCAACCTTTATTTTTATTTGTACCTTTTCCAGTTATGAAAAACAAAACAATATTTGTAATTTTTAGTTTAGAATTGTATTTTGTTGATTTCAAAAAGTTTAGTCTTAGTAATTTTATTTTTACGTTTTTCCACATTGCAGTAATGGTAACAGGCGCCTTGCAATAGGTGCATATATTTCTACGCGTTCTCATGCATATATTTCTGGATGTAACGCATATTTAAATAAATATTTATACAAACTATTTATACAATAATAAAATATTTTTAGAATAATACTAAAATTATTTAACTTTAATTTAAAATAATTGGTTTACGATGAAATTTAAGTAATGATTATCAAATGAATTTATAGAAGTAAGTAAGCGTGAAGAGGAATATAATTGTAGAGTGTTGATTCACAGGAACATGTTGAAGACGATATATCAAAACATATAGGAGAGTATAAACATTACTACAGATTTTAACTTTTCATTATTAAATGTGTAATTTTTAAATATGAGTTTATGTTATAATAATAATAAAAGGCTTTGCGAACACGAAGGTTCGATATCGACATCACCTACTGTTGACCACACAAATCCCCAAGGTCAGCCCTGATGCAATCCTCCTATCTTGGTCTCCTTCTCGGTCATTTACCTGATGGCTGCAAACTGATAACTTTTTCTGGAATTCGGTTATTACTATAAGTTTATGTTAGATGTAAATATTTGCTGTAATAGTTAAATCATTTAATTTTTATAATATATTGAATTTGTGCTTATGTTTATTATTTTTTTGATTTTTTAATTTTATTGGTTTAATAAAATAATTTTGAAATATTTTTTTATACACTGCATGTACAAGTTTCTTCTAGTTATCATGTATAAATGTAATAAGTTTCAAAAACATCCCTCAGATATTTTATATACCTGCATAACTATACTTTTTTTTTTAGATAATCTATCTAATTATATTTAATATTATATTTTTTTAATATGATATGTAACAAAAATATAACTTTTAATATAATTATAATACATTTTATTTCCGGTTAATCTGACCTTTTGGCCGTTTCATCCTACCTCTAGACAGGAATAGTGAGGTTCTACTGTGTTATATTTAATATGATATTAAATTAAACAAATATTATTTTTAAGTTGGTGAAATATTAATAGGAAACAATTTTTATATGAAAAAAAGTTTATTGGAAACTCTACTTGGCTGTCTAAGAACTTGGTTTTATTTTATTCAGCTAAAATATAGATTTTTACTTTAGTTATTCCCATTAAACTGAAATATATTTATATCAATCTGAATCTATAATGTGTGAGAAATTCTGTTCTCTTGCAGACCAACCAAATAAATAGGACATCTGAGAGCAAACTTCACTTAGTTCAACAATAGCATGAACTGCTCTTACATAAGGCTGACATATTGTTTTCAATCATATTGCAAATTGAAAGTTTATTAAAAACAAAATGAACTGTGTGCATAAACAAAAAGAAAAGTAATTTTCTGTTTACAGAATCATTATCATTGACAAAGCTCTTGAGGGAAAATTAATTAAATAATTCATGTAAACTTAAATCATACTAAACCCAGTAATATTATGTAACTAATATTTGATAATTCCTAGGATTTACTAAATATATTTGAGGATATTTCTCCTTAATTTATGATTTAAAGAATTTTGATCATTTGTAAAAATATATTTATGTCTTAATTTCAGAGTTTCACTCGTCTATATACTTGTATGATTGATCAAGGAGAAGGAAGTAAATTGGGAATAAGCACTCAAGTGCTTGTCTGTCTTTTATTATTTTGTATACTGTGGGGATTAGGAAGTATTATGACTGGTAAGATCTTTTTATTTCATAATTTGAGTTGAATTGTGTAATAAAAAAGGCTCAGATTTATATACAACAAAAACATTGAAATATGCTCTTAAAAAATACTTCAGAAAGCAGTATAATGTGTGATAAAAAGTTTGATAATGTGCTGTATGATATTCAGCCAATTTAAAAAAACAAAACAATAACCATGAAATATTGAACCTGAAATAAGTAAAAAGGACAAAAGATTTTTACTTACAATAAATCCTCGTAAAAGCTCTTTTATAGAAACACTGGTTTGTGAAATTCTCTGCTGCATACTAATCGAAGTTCTGCTTTCAAATTTAGCGAATAGTGGTATTATTAACAACAGATTATTTTGGCAGTTACTTTGAGTGAGGTGAGTGGAAACATAATTAAAGAGTGAGATAATCCAGGTGAGGCAGTTCAACTGGCTTGCTGGCAAACATGCTAGTTGTATACAACACTATCTAGCAAGGTTTAGTTACTGTATACAACACTATCTAATAAGGTTAAGGATTTAAATTTTATTTTTATATATATTTTTTGTTTAACCAAAAAGATGTTTACAATATCAGTAATTTGACCAAACTAAATATCCAAACTCCTCGCTTCAGAGTTTTCTTCATTAGACTTTGAAAAGTCACTTTAAATCTATAAATCAGTGAAATAATCCTTTGAAATTCTTCCCTTAATAGTCATCTATACTCATTTATTAGTGAAAATAATATTATAAAACTGAATTCCTGAATTTAAAAATTTAATCTTCCATCAAGTCACAAAATAAGTCACTCCCTTCAACACTATATCCTTCAAACGTTCCTTTATTTCCAGAGCTTCTAACTTCTGGGACTCCCTTCCTTCCATCTTCGTCATTCCTTCACTCATAATAGCTTCAAATCCCGACTTTTCATTTACTTGTTAGATATTCAATCTAATAGTCATATCGGTGAAGAAAATATTTTTAAAATATAATATATTCATATTATAAAATATTCAGAATATAATATTGATTTTGTACAGTATTATTTTAGTACTATTTATATTATATTAGTACTATTTTTGGCATAATTTATATTATTTTATCAGACAAGATACATTATTTTTCCGGATAATTTATATTTCTTATCTTTGTTTACTGTATTCCTTTCCATTGATTTTTTTTTCCCCCCTATTTTTGTTTTTGTAGCTCATTTTAAATTCTAACCTTGAGATATAATTTGTTTTTCGTGTGATATTTTAAAACATGTAATATTACTTTTATTATTTTATATTGTAATTTAAATTTCTTTTAAATTCCTTAATTTAATTTTAATTGTATTTTTCTTGCTTTTATTATGTTTCTTAATTATACATACGGCTGTTAGTTCGCCATTAATTGTTCGTTATAATTATTCTTAAGGGGCAATGGCCCCAGAATAAAATTTATTTTCATTTCATTTCAAAATTGTTGCATCTCATTTGTAAATTTTAGTAAAATCAGTAAATAATAGTTCTCTTACCCATAGAATTCATACAGTTAGTGGTATACAGTAGTGGTGACAGAAAATATATCTAAAATCTATCTCTATTTAGAATACATACATAGATATGATATGAGCAAATGAACTCAATGTGATAAGAACGTGTCATGCATCCTTGGCTCATCCACCTTATCATTGGATCATGTCTATTATATGAAGGGTATAAGGCTAGAAGAAGGAATGTTCTAAACAAACGAAAACTGAGATTTCAGCACCACCTGTTAGCTTGCCCAATGTCCTATCACTTAAAATGGTCTTGTGATGGCTAGAAAGTGGATTCTCACCTGTTTTGAAGTACCGCTTCCCAATAATAAAAATATAGATTTTGTAATTTAATTGATTTTTTCAGAAATATGTTTATCGGACATTCCCCCTTCTAACCTTACACACTTCATCTGTATTCTCATGAGTGTTAAGAACTTTTGTAAAGGTCTTGGTTGTTATAGTGATAAGTTTTTCCATGTTGCAAGTTTAAAATCCAATAGACAGATGTAGCGTTGTTGCTTTAAGTTCAGAATACCTGTCTTCTTATGGGATTCACACTAATGTTGAATTTAAAGGGAGTGAATTAGTCATTTAGAGGGGCTGTCCCCTTGAAGAAGCTCCTTGACAGACTTCTCAAAACAGGGCATTTGTCTTTAAATGTGAGATGCTTGTTGTGTGCTATATAATTACAAGAATTTGAGGTTACCATTTTCTAGGTCAGTGTAATAATAAGATCCCATTTCACTCTCACTCAGCTTCAACATAATCTGTTGCATTCCTCTCTCCATTCTCATCATAAATCTCCATCACTTCCTGTTCTCTACTGCCACAAAACTTTTAGAACATGCCTTATCTCTTAATCATTTAACATCTAACATCTCCTTCAATTTAGAAAAATTATCTTTTGGAAACTGTTTATATTCCTCTCAAGCCCTTAAATATACAAAACATTATTTAATGTTTATGCTGGATTCATTTATATAGTAAAGTAATAATGGCTTTTAATCAATGATTAAACTTATAGTGAATCATTTTATGATGATGATTCTATGGTTGACTGTGAGATGTAATTTAATTGAAGAAATGGTCAGGGGTGCAGTCAGATAAATAAAAATTTAAATAAAAAACTTTATATTTGGCGTGCCGATGTTTTGACCTACCTTGCAGGTCTTCATCAGGGCTGTAATAACAAAAAATTGGATGTGAACAAGATGATACAAACATTTAAAAATAATTTAAAATTGGAAAAGAAAAAAATAATAATAATACAAAGTAAATTAGTCAACAAAAGAATTAATTGCTGTTTACATAATTATAAGAATATCTGAAGTTAATTAAATAATTGAAAATAAAATAGTAGCAAAGTCTAGTCAAAGATACAGCTGTGAAAAAATAATTTAAATTGAATAATACAAATTTTAAATTGTTTAAACTAATATAATGCTACAATTTTATTAACAGGTGTTTTTAAAAGGAATTTAAAAATAAGTATAAGGAATATATATGAAAAGGAAAATGGTAAGATAGAAAGGTAAGAAAAAGTTGGCATAACAATAAACAAACGACTAAAAATTAATAAATAGTGAGGGAAAGGTTATAGTTTTTTAATAAGATTTAATACCTGGGAATAAGTGAGGGAAATGTACTGTATCAATTTTATGGTTAACAGGTTCTAAATGGATTCTGATAATAAACGTTTACTGTGGTTGGGGACAGTGGCAAGGATAGATGCTTTTTCGATATCAAAGGTATGATTTAATGATAAAGAATTTTCTGAAAGTTTGGAGGTGGAGGGATTTTTGGAAGAGATGGAAAGTTGGGAGATGCGGGTTTTAAGGTGATTTTTGGTTTTACCAATATATGATGAATGACAATTAGGAGGGGAATATGGTATACGGTAAACAACAATGTATTTGAGTTTTGAAGTTTATTCTGTGATTTAAGGCCTAGATGTAGGTTATAGGGAAGGTTGAGCGAAGAGATTTTTGAATGTTGTCAGAGAGGAAGGGGATATAAGGTAGGGATCTGTATAAGAATACAGAGGCTGGAGGTGCGGGGGAATTAAAAGTAGGAAGGTCGGGGGGTCGAATGATTGAGGTAATTTGAAAGGAGTTTATTGATAGTATTAAGTGGGAAACTGTTGGATTGGAGAATTGGTTTAATATGTAGTATGTTAGTCATTTATTTTTTTTATGTTCCAAGTCATCCCCCCCTTTCCCTGATTTTATTTTTTAGCAGTCATTGTTAGTCAAGCCTTCGTCCAGACAACAATAAGTTAGTCGATTTATTTTAATTTCTCATATTTCCCCAACCTCTTCCTTCGTTTATTGTTATGCCAACTTTATTCTTTTTCTTACCTTTCTATCTTACCATTTTACTTTTCATATATATTCCTTATATTTATTTTTAAATTCCTTTTAAAAACATCTGTTAATAAAATTGTAGCATTATATTAGTTTACTCAATTTAAAATTTGTATTATTCAATTTAAATTATTTAATTATTTTATTACAGCTGTATCTTTGGCTAAACTTTGCTACTATTTTGTTTTCAATTATTTAATTAACTTCAGATATTCTTATAATTATGTAAACAGCTATTAATTCTTTTGTTGACTAATTTACTTTTTATTATTATTATTATTTTCTTTTTCACTTTTAAATTATTTTTAAATGTTTGTATCATCTTGGTCACATCCAATTTTTTGTTATTTTAGTCCTGATGAAAACCTGCAAGGTAGGTCGAAACGTTGGCACGCCAAATATAAAGTTTTTTATTCAAAAACTTGGACGTGTTTATTTACCTGACCATTTCTTCACTTGAATCATTTTATATTTAGACCAAAGAATTGAATGGGTCTGCTGAAAAACGTTCTAAGCGACCAAATTTCCGAAGTGGCAATTTTAAAGGTTTTTAAATGTATAATAAATAGTACATCATAGTATGGTAAAGTAATCCATTATGTTATTATACATGTAAATATAACAAATTACAAGGTGAAAAAAAAATTTAACTTATAAAACTAACAAGAACTTTAGATTATGATTTTCTTTTTCTGATTACTCAAAATTTGTTTTGTCGCTTAGAACGTTTTTCGGCGGACCCATTCAATTATATTTATGGTTTAAAACAGTGGCTAAAGCCAAGAAAAGTCACCCAGTTGTAATTAAATGAATATTTGCCAATAAATATTTGTATCAGGAGAAATATTATTTGTTCATATGGCTTTGTAATTTCTATAGTGTTAAAACTTTAAAATCTTTTTTTAAAAATAATTACATACTCTTTTTAGTAGTTACAACTTAATTATTTTGAACTAATGTTTGTGAACTAATGATATCCAATCACTTTTTGTTACAATTCTATTTTATTCAATTTCTCTACCTAATAAGCCGCTTATTATCTCATCATACAATTGTCTTATTTATTTATTTTCATTTTTCCTTTGTAATGACTGCACTCCTCAACTATCTTCTCTATTTTAAACTATACTATTTATTCTCTAAACTATTAATATAGAAATTTAAAGGGAATTTTCAAATTAAACTGAAAACTTGTGAGTGCAGAAGACATTATTTAAAATTATTAAAACAATCTGGTGATGGTATTAATGAGGGAGTAGATTTTCTAGAAACCAAATTGTGTGAACATTTATGTGAAAACCAAAACAGTAGCAAATCAATTACCTGTTTTGAAGGTCAGAGCAATAATTTAGGACAATAATAATATGGAAAGCTTATAGCCCTGGCATGTGCTGCAATAAAGGGAAAGTCCAACTTCCTCCCTTTCAAGAATATCCTGAACCCTTCACAGCCTCCTTACTCACGAACATCCTGAGGTTGAATATTTTCTTATATTCAAAAATACAATGGTTGTTTCCAAATGACCTAATTTGGAGTAAAAGAGGTTAAAGTGGGACATTTCATGCCAACACTTATGGTGCAAGGACAGGTCTGTCACAAAATATAGGGAGTTTGATATCTGGAACACAACAGCAGCCATCTTTCCTTCAGATATATTATGTTGGTGATGACAACCATGAAGGATACATTCGCTGTGTTTACTTCCAAAATGTCAAGCCAGTATCGGTAGGTCAGCTCCAGAAAATTCTTCTTGAACATAACAAATATATCAAGGACTTCAAAACTGCTGTTGAGTCTGGTCCCAAAAATCTACAAGATATCCAGGCAGTTATCAGTGCTGACAAAAAGCCTTCGAATACTCACAGGGGCATATGTTACTATACTCCTACCACTTACAAAGTTGCTGTCTTGATTTTTGGCCATGTGTTTGAAAAGGGAGTCATCGTTCTCCATAGCTGAGACAACAAACTGATAAGAATCAGGGAGCTCCATCAAGTGTATAATTCTCTTCATATCCTCTCATGTTCTGTAGTATAAAAGATGGTTATTGTTTCAAAATCCCTCTGTGTGACCCAAACACTTATACACCATTTAAGAAAACTGTATCTGCAGCTCATCACTATGGTTATGTGTTGATGGAGCGTGAAGGCGAAGAACCTTATTTACTTTTGTTTCGTAATCTCCTCAACCAATTTTTGGTTGATAGGTACGCACAAATAAAAACAGAAAGACTCAACTTATTGAAAATAACCAAAAAAAGTTGAGAAGTGAAGACTATATTCATTTGAAGGATGCCATGAGAAAAGCTGATGGTCAGGTATTGTAGTGCTGTAAAATTGTAGTCAGGCATCACTGGAGAAAAGGTTAAATTAAAAAATTAACTTTTGCAAAAAGTCCAATTAACTTATTGAAATAATTCTAAGAATGTAATTCTGTAGGTTTATTTAAGTTATAATAATTATCAATGTAAAACTTAACTTCTACTAATTTAAGAAGTCTTTAATCCTAATGATATCAAGCCATAGCAAAGCATGGGTACTTTCAGCTAGTAAATAATAAAGGGAACATTTAATAGAAAAATTAAATGGTATTAATTGTATAGATAAATCTCCTCTGAATGCAATGTGGTGTTTATGTTGTTTTCTTCTGCTTCAGGGTTTTAATACTGACTAGTATTTTCCATTTTTCAATCTCCTGAAGCTTAAGGTTGTTGGATTCTCTAGTCTGTAATTTGATTGAAGACAAAGCTTTATTCTCTGTTGTTGTCATATTATAATCAGAGGTTCAGTTCTAATCATATTTAGGCATTGATTGGATAAATATTTATTTTTCCATGAATAATTTTTTATGAGATTATTCCTTATTCTGATTAACAGTAATTCAAAATAATGATGAAAGCATGGTTGACTGGTATGATGAATGGAGAAGAAGATAATCAGGGATGCAGTCAAAGTAACACCACGTTTAATTCGAAATATTTATTAACTCTTTTCCTGGCAAAAATAGAAGTATTGGGATTTATTTTAGAAATCTTTTGAAAAATCAAAGTTTAGGCTTCTCAAATCAAGAAACAATTATCTAATCTGGCCATAATTGGTTTTAATTATTTTTATTGTCATTCATTATAAAAGGGAACTGTAGTTCCCCTTGTCAGGTTATAGATTTCTCTTGCAACAAAAGGAGAACTGTGATTCCCCTTGACTGGTTACCATTTAGGAAAATTAGGGAAGATAAAAATTTAAATCTCATTAAACGTGTCATAAAATTCTAAATTATATCGAAAATAAACATCACCTGCTTTCTGAGATTTTATGAAGGTAGAAATTCAGTCTTTCAGCATCACATTGGTATCAACTTAAAATTGATTCTTAGAATAATAAACCAAAATCAATAAATTATAACTCTAAAATAAATAAAACAAATCTTCAAATGAAAAATTTTAGAACCACTTGGGTCACCCTTTGTAAATTAAAATAAAAAGGCTAATGCTTTCATGAAACTTCTGGTACTGGAAGTGGTGTACTGAACGAACTATTTCTGTTAGGAACTGTCACTTTTTGATCAGAGAAAAATTAAGTTGTTGATGTGACATAGAAAACATTTACTTTTCCCTGTGAATTTCTGGAAGTGTTCACCACCTGAAGTCTCATCGAAATTGCTGCAGGCACTCCATGAGTTATTCGATTGTGGCTTGCAAACAAAGCGTGACTAGGCTCCATTCTTGGATACAGACCCAACAGCAGCAAGGATGAGCTGTTAGGCGACGTCAGCCCTGAATTCTATTAGAGAAAATTCAATCAAATCTGATGCCTCCTTCTTTCCACTAAGTGTTTTATCTACATTTTTCTCTCTTTCTCAATCTTCATTTTGTTGATGTTCTTTTTACCAAGATTTTTATTCAAGCAAGAAGTAAAATCAACCGCCTTTGGAATACTGGCAACAAGATTTTTGCCTTACAAGGTAACTGGCCCATGGTAAGTAGGTGTACTGGTAATCTGTCAAGGGGAACCTCAGTTCCCTTTTCAATTTCTTCCTTTTAAAAACTTAGTTCTATCTTAATCATGGTAATTGTAGTCAAGAAATTATCTACTATAGGCTTAGTATAAAAATTCAATATTTTGTTTTCTTATTTAATAATTTATATGTGAAGAATTGTCTGATGATGGAAAAAAAAATACAAACTTGTAACAAACTTTATTTTATTTTTTAAATTTAATTATTAATAGTTTTTCTATGGCATTTTTTATTTTGTTAATAAGATAAAAAATACAGTAGAATGGCATTTTTTAAAATTTATTAGAAAGTAAGTTCATTAATTTTTATTTGTACAGGTGAAAGCAGAATAGAATTTGATTCTTTCTATCGTATGCTACTTATTGGCCAAAATCCAGAGAACCCGAAACCTGCTAGTTTCAAACTCACCAAAAATCAGATATTTCCTGATAAAGCTTTAGTATGGGACTTCTTTTATGACAAATCAAATCAAGGAGGATGGATAGGTTGGGTAGAAACTATGGAGAGAGCTGCATTAGCACCTAATGCAAAAGTATAGTTATGAATTTTATTTATCAAAATCTGTATAAATTTGTGTTTTTGACTTATATAAGTTACTCACTGAACCCAATTCATAAGTTTCCTTTTTAATCTAGAATTTTTATTTCTTAATATTAAAATAAATTAATATTATTTTGAAGGTATTTGTATTATTGACTTATATAAGTTACTCACTGAACCCAATTCATAAGTTTCTTTTTTAATCTAGAATTTGTATTTCTTAATTAATATTATTTTGAAGGTAACACCTATTAAAAGTGTATACCTTTTCCAAGTTTACTTAAACCTTTTCCAGAATAGTTTAATCTTTTTCCGTTTTTATTTAGATTTTTCTATTTCTATTTCAACTTTTGCATTCATGTTTAAACATTTTCCAATTATGTTTAGTCTTTTTCCATTTTATTTTAAACTATTCCATTTAGGTTGAACCATTTTACAATTTTTTTTATGATTAATGAATAATTTATTTTATATTTACATTATTATACTAGGGTGGTCTGAAAAGTTTCCTACCTAATAAAGATACAAGACATTTTTTCTGAATTTTTTATTTTATTTTCAACATAGTATCCTTGTAACTTTACACACTTCTTCCATTGATGCTCCCACCTTAGTCCAGGCAATCTAGACCAAAAAAGGGCAATCAGAGGGACTAAAAATGCTAGTTCCAATTTTTTCAGGAATGTGTAGGGGATGGCCCTCTGAACAAGAACATATAAAATCCCTTCTAATCCCGGTGCAGCTGTGGAGAGAGGGGGGCTTTAGATGTTCCATTTTTTAGTTTTTCAGTTATAATTATGAAACGGTGCGATGCATTGAAAAAGTGATTTAGTACAAAATTAAAGCTTATTAAATTTGCTTTAAGTTTCGTTATAAACATTTTTAGGAACAATCGCACCGTTTTGGGTGCTACCGGCTCCAAAAAAGTTGTTTTTTGAAAAAATTGTTTTTCACTCATATTTTTTGTATATTTTTGTCTTCTAGATCCTCACTCGTTCATTTTAGAGGAAAGTTGTACAGTATTAAATTCCCTTTAAGGATTTATATTGTATGTTAACTTATATTGATTACATCGCAACTTACAGCATGGTGTATATAAAATTTAACATGTGAACGAAAAATCTTTATTTCTCAATTAAATTTTGATGTTCCAATAAACGGAAACATAAACAGCTGAAATTTGTACAACTGCTCAATTACACTCAGTAGGTGATAAGCCTTGGCGGAAAAGGACGTAATCAGGTGTGATTTCAAAACGGGCGCGCTCAAACCCTTCATCAAGCATTTATTCGCGAAAACACGTATAACTCCGAAACAATTAGTTCGATCCATAAAATATTTTATCCATCTAAAAGTGGGTTTGTTTGTTCATTTCGTTTAACGTCACTCTATGCTGCTATGGCTAATCGAACGATGCTACGGTGGGAGTCCTAAATTTTGCCTATTCAGGTATAATTAGGATAGGGGTCTTTAACGAGTACCTGACATCCACAGGCTCGGGACCCATGTCCCTTCCGAAAGACTTCATAGCTAAGGATTTTTTACTACCTTTAAAAAATCCCAAGGTCATCTGCCGGGCTGCGAACCCGCGATCTTGGGCTTAGTAGGCTGCTATGCTAACCACTACACCACAGGTGACCCCTAAAAGCGGGGTTAATTTACTATTAGACCCCACATACGAAATTTAGATCAAATCCCGTAAAATACACATGCCAGGCCGCTAAAAAACACGTACTGTTGTGAAATCCAAGTTTTTTACTACATTCTTCACTATAACTCAGAAACTACTCATTTCCCTTTTACATCTCTAAGCTAGTAAAATTTACTATGAGGCCATATATATGAAATTTTGATCAAGTCCTATAAAATACCCATTTCAGCATGATAAGAAAACTCATACTATTGTGATATCCAAGTTTTTTTTGACATATTTTTCGCTATAACTCCGAAACTATTTGATCCAGAATTTCTTTTATTTATCTCAAAGCTGGTTCAATTTAGTATCGAATCCCATATATCTAATTTTGATTACATCCCATAATATACCCATGCCAGCCCACTGAACATTCAAACTGTCATGTTTTGCCAAAACATACAGCTTTATTGTGCTAGTGTGGGTTTTTTACGGAATTGAATCAAAACTTCATAACTGTGGTCTGATTGTAAATTAAGTCAGGTTTAAGATGAAATTTAGGATCGAACAAGTAGTTTTGGAGTTTTTTTTTTTTTTTTTTTTTTTTTTTTTTTTTTTTTTTTTTTTTTTTTTTTTTTTTTTTTTTTTTTTTTTTTTTTTTTTTTTTTTTTTTTTTTTTTTTTTTTTTTTTTTTTTTTTTTTTTTTTTTTTACCGGCTATGGTGGCACCTCAGCCAAGAGGCTCATTGTGCCTATGCCGTTTGTCCTGTACTATTTAGTACAGTCCTACCTTGCGCAGAGGCAATATCGTAACCAATGAAGGTCTACTGAGGTGCGATTATTGCTAGTTTTGGAGTTATAGTGAAGGATGTTAAAAAAACTTGGATTACACAACAGTACGTGTTTTTTAGCATCCTTGATTTGATCAAAATATCATACATATGACCTTATAGTAAATATAACTAGCTTTAAGATGAAAAAAATAAATTTTGTATCGGACGAGCAGTTTCGGAGTTATACATGCTTTCACGGAGAAATGCTTGATGAAGGGTTTGAGCACACCAGTTTTGAAAACGCACCCGATTACGTCATTTTTCGCTAAGGCTTATCACCTACTGAGTGTAATTTAACAGTAGTGTAAATTTCAGCTGTTTATGTTTCCGTTTAATGAAACATCAAAATTTAATTGAGAAATCAAGATTTTCGTTCACATGTTTAATTTTATTTACATCTTGCTGTAAGTGGCGTTAATATAAATTAACATATGATATACATTCTTATAGGGAATTTAATGCTGTACAACTTTTATCTTGACGATTTTCCTCTAAAATAAACGAGTGAGGATCTAGAAGACAAAAATATACAAAAAACATAAGCGAAAAACAATTTTTTCGAAAATTACAACTTTTTCGGAGCCTGCAGCACCAAAACGGTGCGGTTGTTCCTAAAAATGTTTATAACGAAACTTGAAGTAAATTTAATAAGCTTTAATTTTGTACTGAATCACTTTTTTAATGCATCGCACCGTTTCATAGTTATAAGCGAAAAACTAAAAAATGGAACATCTAAAGCCCCCCTCCCCCCAGCAGCACCAGGATTTGGAGGGACTTAATATGTTCTTGTTCAGAGGACCATCCCCTTACACAATCCTGAAAAAATTGGAACTAGTATTTTTAGTTCTTCTGATTTTCCTATTTTGACTGGACTATCTCTGTAACCCGTCCAAATAGTACTCGGCGTTTTTCTCTGCAAAATTATTGCCTTTTTATTTAACCAAAATCTCTGTCCTCCGAACGCCATTTTTAGATGAGGGGACAAAAGGAAGTCGCTTGAGGCTAGATCTGGTGAGCAAGGCGGATGGTCAAGAAGTTCAAGCCGGAGTTCGTGGATTTTTGCCGGGGCAACCGCTGAGGTGTGAGACGGTGCGTTGTCTTGTTGATACAGTCAAAACAGTCCACTGTTTTGACTGTATTTTTATATAGTGGTGTATCCAAGTTTCATCTGCAGTAAATAATCTGCGCCAAAACTTGGATTTATTGCACCTAAACTGCGCCAACAGATCTTAATTCTTAAGTCCGGCGCTATTTAATTTATTTTTGAGTGATTACGAGGAATTTTTCAGATCTAAAGGGATCACTGGTATCCCTATTAATGAAAAAACAGAATTGATCTTACTCCTATATGCAGACGACGTAGTTCTGTTTGGTCATTGCAACACTGATATACAAGAGAAGTTAAATGTCTTCGACGAATACTGCCTGGCTAATGGCCTTCAGATGAACTTTGAAAAAACCAAAATCCTAAAATTTTCCAATGGTAGAACGAAACTAGTTCTTAAAATTGCTTTAAAGTATTTAAGAACCATAGTCCAAATGAATGATGATAGGCTTCCAAAGTTGTGTTTTTATAATTTAGTCAAGCTGTCTGCATGTAGAAATGCTAATCTTAAGTATAATTGGTGTTTACAACTAAAAAATTTACTGGATAAAATCGGAGAAGGGGAAATAGTTTTCAAATCAAATATATTTAAACTCAAAGAAAGAAGTCAAACTGTATTAGAAAAATACAAAATTTATTTATTTAATTTGGATCTATTCTCTAGCCAGCAGTCGAATTTTAGCACATTCTACAATAGCATTAATCCAACCGGTTCCATCCCTGTTTACATTAATGTACGGATAATATGGTGGATTTTAGACCAGTAAACCCACGGATTTGTTTAATCAGGATCAAAGGGAAATTTTTTAACTATACCCTGATTAGCTGCCACTCTCCAGCAGAAACTTCTGATGAACAAGATAAAGAGGATTTTTACGACCAACTTGAGAGGACAATGAGCACATGCCCAAAAGCCGATATTATTATCATTGCAGGAGACTTTAATGCTAAAGTTGGAAAAGAAAGTAACTATGGCAATACAACTGGAAAGCATGGCTTGCATGAAATAAGCAATGATGATGGGCGATGACTAGTGAATTTTTGTGAAGCTCAGAACTTAGTTGTTGGAAGCACCCTTTTTCCGCACAAGAACATCCATAAGGGTACATGGCGTTCTCCAGACGGGCATACTATCAATCAGATAGACCATGTCTTAATAAGTACCAGACATAAGTCTAACCTTCAAGACGTGCGAACGTACAGAGGTGCAAATGCTGACTCCGATCACTATCTGGCCATAGCAAAAATAAGGTCTAGAATATCCAATGTGAAAAATAGAAGAGGCCAAACAAGCTAAAAATTCAATATTGAAAAACCTGAGGAGGAGGAACCTGAGGAAGCGGAACGATATGCACAAAAGTTGGATGGAGAACTTAACTCTGCCCATATCAATGATAACAACATAGAGCAGATGTGGAAGGTCATCAAAGATAGCATTGGAAAAGCTGCAGAAACAAAAATAGGAATAAAGAGTGGCGAAAGAAGAAGCAACTGGTTTGATGAGGAATGGCAAAAGGTCACAGACAAGAAGAATCAAGACTACAGATCTATGATCCAAAGGAGATACACAAGGGCATATGTGGAAAATTACCGAAAAAGTAGAAGAGATGAAAAGCTGGTACATGAAAGAAGGAAAAGGAGTTGGGAGCGCAAGAAGCTTGAGGAAGTAGAGCAGCTCAGACATGCAAATAAATGCAGGGATTTCTACAGGAGAATAAACAGTGAATGAAAACCATTTATACAATGTACCACAGCTTGTAGAGATACGGATGGAACTCTTCTCACTAACATGGACCTTGTCTTGAGAAAATGGAAAAACCATTTTGATGACCTGCTTAACGCTCAGCAACTTCAGGATGACCAAGTGGACTCCGAATCTGAGATGAACCAAGAAGATGAGATGGAGCCCCATGATCAAGATGAGATATGTGATGCCATTGAGAAGCTCAGTAACAATAAGGCACCTAGAATCGACAACCTTCCCACTGAGCTATTCAAGAAAGGAGGTGATAGCCTAGTTAAGGCCTTACAAAACCTTTTTATCTCTGTGTAGACATCGGAAGTGATGCCGAACTCGTGGAAGAAGTCAATATTGTGCCCGATTCACAAGAAGGGGGATGTTCTTGATTGCAGGAACTACAGAGGTATATCTCTGCTACCATGCACATATAAGGTATTCTCAAGTATTTTATTCGCGTGAATGGTACCATATGTAGAAGGATCATTTGGAATGTACCAGTGCAGATTCCGAAAAGGGAAATTGACAGTAGACCAGATCTTCTCGCTCAGAATGATCCTGGAGAGGAGTAGAGAATATCAAATCCCGTTACATCACCTATTTGTGGACTTCTGAGCAGCATATGACAGCGTATTGCGTGAACCCCTGTATCAAGCCATGAGAAAGTTTGGAATTCCAGAAAAACTGGTTCGATTGACTAAATTGACAATGATGGAATCCATGTATGTGGTGCATATTCAAGGCGAAATATCAGAGGCGAGCACCACAAGGAATGGGGTGAGGCAGGGGTATGCATTGGCGTGCCTGTTATTTAACATAGCTCTAGAAAAAGCAATAAGGGATTCAAAAATCCAGATAACAGGCACGGTTTTCAACTCAACACTTAAGTGAGTGAAATTTGCCATTTAACTTCAAGTGGACATTGTTGTGCCCTCAAGTGAATTTATAAAATCCTAAAAAAAATTTAATTATATTTTTAGGCTTTAGCTTTTACTTAGATGCAATAATTAATAGTAATAAAAAAAAATAGTATTTATTCAAAATAATTTGTTTTTTTATCTTAATCAATGAAAGCCTCTTTTTTATAATTTAATGCCAGTGGATTTTATAAAATAGTCTAATGCTTCTAGTACAGAATTGGGATTTTATATTACCTCTGTATAAGAAGGGTTGTCTTTATTTATTATATTTTTAATTTTATTTATAAAATGATATTGGGCAGAATATTTTATGCGTGGCATTATTATATGTTTCGGATCGTCCTTAACTTTGCGCAATTCACAATAAGCTGTATCTTTTCATTGTTATATCATTGTTACCAAACTTGGTTCCATTGAGACCAGTGCAGTGGGCAGTGAGATTTGTAAAACATTCCCTTATCTTCTTTTAAATAACTTTTCTGCCAATCCATCTTCATGGAAATTTTTAATTTGTGAAATATATCTGAAATTGGTATACAGTATTATTAACTGGTTTTTTTGTTGCTTCTTTGGTAAAGCTATCAATAAAATCCTAATCATTGTTTTCTTTGTCCCTATCAAGTGCATTTTTTACCACAGTGAGTTAAATATGTCTGACAGTGAATTGAATGACTTTTTAGAATTTGAAGAAAAGTCTGGCAATGACACATTCCCAAAAAGATATTTGAGAGACCATGAAAATCCACTTGAGTTTTTCAATGAATGTCATTTCAAAAGGATATTCAGATTCAATAAAAACACAGTTGTGAACAGCTTAATACCACTGTTTCAGGACAATAATAGCATTGATAAGAGAGGATTGCCTTTGCCTCCAATGTTAAAATAATGTACTGCATTAAGATTTTACAAGCATGCATGCATCAAGAGGAATGTTTTCATTAAAAGACACTTTAATTGAAGAAATGTCTATTTTTTTTTTATTTTTTTTTTTTTCCACACATAAACATTGTAACATAATAAAAATAAAACAAGAACAAAATACAAATTACATAATTCATGTGGAAACATGATGTGTTGTCATTATGGTGTTTTAAAAATTGATAGTATAGCTAAAAACAAAATTTTTGGTCATAAATAGAGCTCTTAATATTTATATAAAGGTTTGCCATAATCCATTTTTCTATTTCCCTTTTAAATAACACAGACAAATATTTTTTTAATTTCCTAGTTTTTGAAGCCTGAAAACAGTTAATCGTAGAAAATTTTGGATTGTGTATCTTAACGGAAATTCGATCATCTACAAAAAAGGTTTTTTGTAAAGAAAATTGAAAATTTATTTATTTATTTATTTTTTTTAAACACTCTAGTTGTATCACAGTTGAAATTAGAAGCCATAATATACACCATCTAGGATTCAATTTTTACTGTTTATTACATAGCTACATGTTTCAAGCCTCTAGCTCATCTTCACACTGTACATAAGTGTCAGAATAAAAATGTATTGCAGAGAATTAGAATATTAACATGTAAAAAAGAAGGAAAATGATAAGGACAGAAGGTAGTCCTTTCACATCCTCCTCTTACGAAGAGGATCTGGGGCTGGAGGCCATGGGAGGGGTGGACATAGAAATGAAAGATGTTTTGGACAATGAACCTGTGGTGATAGAGAGCTACAGTATCACAGCTGAGGGAGGGTTGATGTTCAAATTTGAATACATTTTTCTTCTGATATATATGCACAACTTGAAGATAACCTAGAAGCTGGAAACATGTAGCTATGTAATAAACAGTGAAAATTGAATCCTAGATGGATGGTGTGTTTGGCTTCTCATTTCAAGCAGTTATATTATTTATTTATATCTTTTATCAACAATTCTTCTTTTAAGCCTAACAACTTCAGCTCCTTCATCACTACTTCCTTTCTCAACCTCGTTATGTCCAGCTCTTCTAATAAATTGCATTTTAAGCTGGCCTGTTTGAATCGGAGCACATGAAGCCCCTAGTCACTCTGAATTTAGTTTGTTGCACTGATGACTCTCAGCTCTCCTTCTTTTTTAATACATTCTTTTACATCCTGTTTTGCTTCAGGAAAAACAGGTATTCATTATTAAAAGAAGTAACTGTACAAGATTAACTTATAATAACCTAAGTGTGTTTTTGTATTATTTACCTTTTGGCTTCACTTCTCTGCAATTGAATTCTTCAGTAAACTGTATTCTATTTTAATTATAGTATTTTATAATGTTTATTATTTGATTTTAGGTAACCGATTTAATTGTTCAAACTGATGATATGGCCCGCCAGAAATTTTTTTTGAAAACTTTTATGACTTTCCAAATACCAGTTCTATTTGTCGGACCTACAGGAACAGGAAAATCTGCTATAGTATTGGATCACTTAATGTCCCTTTCCCGAGACAAATTTCTCCCCAATGTAATAAATTTTTCTGCAAGAACTTCAGCTAATCAGACCCAAGAAATCATCATGTCTAAGTTGGACAGGTTATTACTATCTTTCAATATCACTAATTATTTTTTTCATTATAGGTATTAAGTTAACTACTGAATACTTCATTGTACATGATTTGTACTATACACACTTACTAAGTAATTAACTATTAATTAAACTCACATTTCTCACTTTTGTAGTGTATATACAAACAGCATCTAACCAGATTGATGTTTATTTGTTTCTTAAATTTTTTTTGTGTGATGTCACTCATTTTAGGGATTGTTTGTATATTGATATAGCTCTAATTCCAGCTCCACGCCTATTCTAAAAGAATAGAAATAAAAGAAATTGTCGATAGTAGAAATAGTTGTAGGCCAGATGAAATGGATCATTCAACTAATGTTGGTGACCTCATTCCTAAAGGAGAATAAAGCTGTATTGATCAGTTATTATTACCATTAAAACAAAACTTACTAAAATTACATAACATTTATTAATCAACCTCTTATTTCTTAACTTTATTGCAGAAGAAGAAAAGGTGTTTATGGGCCTTCAATGGGTAAAACATGTATTTTATTTGTTGATGATTTAAGTATGCCACAAAAGGAAACCTATGGTGCCCAACCTCCAATAGAACTACTAAGACAATGGATTGATCATAAGCATTGGTATGATTTAAAAGCAACTTCTCGTATTGATCTTGTGGACATTGTAAGTATAACCATTTATGAACAAAAATATGTAATACAAATCAATGTCTAACGTAATTACACAAATGCATATATTCATTATTATTTTTTTTTCTGTTTCCTCTCATGGTAACCCTATGAGATAAAAGTTTATTTTTGATAGATGCGCAAAAATTAAATATTATTTTATATATTGTAATGTTATTTTTAATTAGATTAAGTAAAAGTTCTAATTAATAAGAAGTTAATTAGTTTTCTATGTTGTCATTAATACTGCTCCGACTACTCACACTATCACTTTCAATATTTTGTAAATTTAAATTTATTTCACTACTTTTATTGTCAAATAATTTATTTGATTCAAGTTTCAAATCAACAGTAGTCTGTCCTAATTCTTTATCAGATTCATTTAACTCATTTAATTTAGTAGACTGTTTATTAAATTGTTCCTTAAATTCAGCAGCTTGTTCATCAAATTTAGCAGATTGTTTATCAATTTTTTCATTAAATTAAGTATATTGTTCATTTAATTTAGTTAACATTTCAAGAAGTAAAAAGTTTGTGTTTAAATCTACTGGGCTTTTTGTTGAATCGTTATCTGAATTAACATTTGTTGGTTTTTCAATCAAATCATTGTTTAATTGCTCAGAATCATATCTATTTTCTAAATTTTCTTTATCAACATCTAGAACATCACTTTGTTTATAACTTTTAATAACACTCTCATCAGTTACATTTAAATGACTACAGTACTTTCCATTTTTAACATTGGTTTACTTAAACTTGAATAATATCCTAAATTGTATAACTCCTTACAATATTTATATCAAATACAAAAATTTTTTTCATTGTTAATATCATCACCCAAATATATATACCAGAATCTTAAAGGCTTTATTCCAAGCAAAGCTTGTACTGGAGTGAATCCAGTAACACTATGATACAAAGTATTAATTGTGTTAGTTATTTTGGATATTTTCTGCAACCATTTTTTATGCTTATTCTGGGTTAACAATCTTAAATACATCAAAATATCTCTGTTTGTTCTTTCTGATAAATTACTTTGAGGGTGTCTGATGGACGTTAACATTCGGTTTATATTTAGGTTTTTTAAAAAATTATTCCATTTATTTGAAGTAAAACACGTTGCGTTGTCAGACAAACAAAACCTTGGTGTACCCACCTCTTTCAAAAAATTTTGAATTCCTTTCATTGCTGCTAAAGTATTTGCTTTTTTACACTGGTAAATTTGCACAAATTTGGTGAAGTTATCTATTATAACAAATAAAAATTTATTATTCTTTACTGGCACAAAAGGTCCTAAAAAATCTACTGATTTATTCTCTTTACCTTGGATTATAATTTTGATTATTTCTAAAATTTCTGTTGTTTTGATAATTAAAATGATCTTCACTTTCTTGGTTTCGGCCCTTATATCTTTCATTACTGAAATTATTATTTCTTACTTGTTATTTGGTTGTCTATTATTATAATTATTATATTGTTGGTATCTAGAATAATTTAAAAATTGTTGGTTTGGCACTAATGGCTGTATTTTTGCTATATTTGGATTTTTTAATTCAAAAATTATATTTTTAAAATTTATTAAATTTAACATAAAAAATAACTCAGATATCTTCTTCACCCCTCTATTTAAACATAAATTATAAATTGTTATCCCAAATTGTTTTATAAACATTTTACATACTTCCTCTTCTGTTAACAAATTTGCATTAATAACACGATAGGCATATTCTGGCAGGTATTGTCTAGGGTTTAAATGAGTAAAACCCAAATAGTTCCCAGATATAATGTCCGAAAGATAAGCTCTGTATTCTTCCCCACAATATTGTTTTTTAAAGGACTGTTCAAAACTTTCAAAACTATTGATTTTATTTTTATTTATTATGTACCAGCAATAGCCTTCTTCTGCTAACATTTGTCCAAAATTTCTAATAAAGTTTTCAAATTCATACTCTTTTAATTCTGTTTTAACTTTATCTATAAATTCATATGGGTCATTTACAGTATGGTTTTCAAAATTTAATTGTTTAAAATTTATTTGGCTCTCTCCTATGGACATTACAGGCCTATCTAATATTGATGTTTTCTGTGACAAATTAAAATTTTCAACTTTTTCATTTAATTTTGTTATCTCATGGTACATGGCGCTATTTTCTTTGACTTGCTGTTCCTTCAACAACTGTACCTCCCTTTTATTTTCACCTAGATCTCGTATTAATTTTTTTTTTAGATTGTCTAATCCATTATTAATTTTTTCTTCCAAATTTTTATTATTATCCTCAATTTTATTTTCACACTCACCTAATTTTTTCCACATTGTGTCCAATCTCTCATTATTTTTATCAATTTTATCTCCCAATTCTTGTTTCATATTTTCCATTTTTTGTTCTAAATTTCCAAAGTTTTGTTCTAAATTTCCAAATTTTTGTTCCAAATTTCCAAATTTTTGTTCTAAATTTCCTAATTTTTGTTCCAATATATTTGTCATTGCCGACAATAGTACATCGAAACCCACTGTGCCGGCTTGACTCCTATCTGAATTACAAGACTTATCATAAGGTATTCGTTACCCATTATCAGATTGCTCCCCGTATAATTCTACAACATTATCTACATGCTCAATTATAATATGAGCCTCTTCACCATTTTCATTTAATTGATCCATCATATACCCCAAAAAAAATTGTTTATATAATACAAAACAATAATAATTATACTTAAATTATATATTATAAATTATACTTAGTTTACACAAACCACTTACGTAGTCTACCGGAAGTACGCATTAAGCAATACATATTAGAAAGTACAAAGGTTAAGCACGCCATCCGTCCAGGGCTCACGATAAACAACAAAATTCCACCAATTCTCAATTAAATTAATGTTCATTAAGAGCCCCACATTGGGCGCCAAATATTACGATTTTTATATTAATTTTAAAAGATTAATTAAATTTAATTAGAGACAAAAATATACGAGCATGGGTTCAATATAAAATTCAACAATGCCTCTTAAACAATTATATTTATTATATACCTCAGGTGGGTTCACGGAGGGCGTCCTCAACCTTTACACTATAAATATTAATTTAAAATTGATAAACATTCCTTCTTTTACTTATTACCAAACTAAAATAATTAAGTTGTTTTCACCAATTTTGTTGTACTGCATAGTCTCGATGCTCTACCCATTACTTCTTCCTATCTTGATAGTTTCATTGGCTTCCTGGGATCGAACCAGGGAGCAGGTGCGTAGTCGGTCAGCTCTGGAGATCAAGTGCTCGAGAAATTCCAGGAAGCCTTTTGATATCGGCAAGTGGTGGGGATGCCCATGGCGCGCCCTCGACGGCCCATCAATCGATCCATCGATCATTCAATATGGGGAAATTTTCGATTCCGATAAGAGTACCTCAAATGTAAATAAAACCTCACCAATTGATACGGCTTCCCACTCAAGCTTGCCCACAATTAGTATCCCTACATTTTCGGGAGATATAGCTAGTTGACAAAATTTTAAAGAAACTTTAAGGTTCTTAGTCAATGATAAGAGTGACCCTGATGGGATTCAAAAAATTCACTATTTAAAAACATCGTTAAAAGGATCTGCATTACAAACAATTTCGTTTATTTAAATGTCCCCTGCGGATTATAAACAAGCATGGGAAGCATTCACCAAACAATACGACAGTGAACGTATTCAAGCAACGTTTCACTTAACCAAAATTTTGAACTTTAAACCGATAACCAAAAGCGATTTATCTCAGCTTGAGCACTTCTCAGCAGTGGTACTAGAGAACACTTCTGCTCTCCTATAACTCGAGATGGCGGACCTCTCGGGATTTATTTTAAGCACTTTAGCTCTCAGATTATTACATTGCAAAACCTGTGAGTGTTTCAAAATGGAACATGCTTCAAAATCTGAAGTTCTGACTTGAAGGAAGTTTGCAGATTTTATTCAACTTAGATCGGTCAAATTACAATGAGAGGCCCTCCTATCGAGTACTGCTACGGAAAATGTCCATAAAAATTTTGGGTACCCTTAGTCCTCAAAAAATGTTTTAATAACCGAGTGTGGAGACATGCCCATAAGTCCTGTTCCTAGCAGAGGATTATTCAAAGATTTCGTGTTCTGGACCTAGCTAACCCTTGTTTTCAACAATCACGGCCAGCTGATTTTCTGTTGGGGGCAGTGTTACAGCCGTTCTTTTTATAATTTACAATAATTTCTAAAATTATGTTTGATAATTTGTTTATGTTTAATTATTTAACACGTTTGTTTCATAATTTTATTTTAAAAAATAATAGATTAAAAGGTTTAAACAAAATATTAAGAATTTTATAAAACAGCTGGCCGTATTTCTCCTGTTTTATTTATATCAACATTGGGACTATTATTCGATCTTCTGGAGTGGACTTCTGCCATGAAATCAAGAGGACTCACAGACGACCATCGACGCCGTACCACCATTGAATACTGAAGCTGATTGTATGCGGAAACCACTGGCCGTCCAAGACAAAAGACGATCGATTTTATTACACATAATTTGATTCTTCCAACATGTTACCAATGAACTAATGGGTATCAGTTTTTTTTTTGTTTTATTGTTTTTCTTTCTCTTTGAACATTGTTACAGATATATTTTTTT
The DNA here is from genome assembly GCA_003667255.2 of Euschistus heros. Classification (NCBI taxonomy): domain Eukaryota; kingdom Metazoa; phylum Arthropoda; class Insecta; order Hemiptera; family Pentatomidae; genus Euschistus; species Euschistus heros. The sequence continues at coordinate 2,046,235 of RCWM02000035.1, read as the reverse complement.
AAAATATATAATCAATATAAATTGTAAATGAAATTGAGAATCTTATGTGAAAGATATTAAAATAATTTTATTAATAAATAAGTTAAAAGCATAAAAGCATTCAGTATTTATTAAATTTAATCTTTAATTTAAACATTTAATTAGAGTTAAAAATTACATATGACAAGACAGTCATATTGACTAATTATTGGTCAGTTCAGACCGATAGTCAGCGTTCCAGAGTTGGTGTTTAAGGGAAAAGCTGCTCAAGGGTTCAATTGTTATTATCCTTACGGTGCCCTAACAGGCAGATTTATTTGCAGATATTTTACGCCGGGATACTATAAAATTTGAAGAAGGGGTTCCTAATGCACTTGAAACCATCTTCGGTTGGATCCTAATGGGTTCCTTAAAAGGTAATTCATCTGGCGGAGCTTGTTACCCCAGCACTGTCCTCCATAGCACAGTCCTACCCTGTTCAGAATGCGATGAGTTCACTCGGGTAATGACTAAATTTTGGGAGGTGGAAAACGTCGCGAAAGTTGCGAGGTTGGATCCGCAGGATGTTCATTGTAAGGAGCATTTTGTGGCTACTCACTTCCAAGACAAAGTTGGTCACTTTACATTAAAACTTCCGTTCAATGGAAATCCCCCGAATTGAGTGATTCCAAATATGGAGCACTCAATCGATTCAAAAATTTAGAAAAGAAATTTGGGAAAGATCCCACACTGCAGCTTGGATATTCCAAGGTGGTGCAGGAGTATTAGGAAAAGGGTTTTATAGCATGTTCAAAGGGAACAGGAAAATGCTATCTCCCACACCATGCGGTTTTGAAAGACACCACATCCACAAAACTTATTGATTGTGTTCAATGCATCCACAGGATAAATGGGTCCTTTTTCATCCTATCTGCTCTATGCGAAAACTAGGTTGGCTCTTTTTAAGCTTTTATCGATACCTCGGCTCTTGTCTAGTTGTGTGCAGCCGTATTATTAGTTGACACTTTGAAGTCACTTAAGGACACCTTGTCGCACTGGAATGTAACGTCAACCGTTTTATGTTCCGATTCGACGACAGTTTTATCGTGGCTTCACCCCCCTTATTCGCGCTTAAAATCATTTGTGGCTAATCGAGTAGCTAAGATATTAGAATTGTCGGAGCTATCATCCTGGAATCTTGTAAATTTGGAAATTAACGCCGCTGACGTGGTCTCACGAGGAACGTGTCCTTCGGAATTACCGTCTTATACCACTTGGTGGAATGGGTCAAAGTGGCTTTGTTGTCCAAGTAAGGAATGGCCTATTTCTTCTAATCCTATTTTAATGGATCCATCGGAATTAACGGAAGTCAAGTCAGGGGACGCGGTTACGCTAATGGCCAAAATGTGAGTTCGAGAAAATCTTAGGCTACACCTACATTGGATCCATGTCTCGCCCATCCCAGTTATTCTGGGAACTCCTAATTCGCAGACCAGTGAATGGTCGAAAACAAGTGACAATATTGGTTCGGGTTAAGACGGCCGTCCAGAGACAATTTTAAATCATCTCAATTGAGTCAGCGCTGTTCCATGACAATACGAACGCATATAGCATCAAAATTAATAACTACTGCTAATATTAATAGTAATTATTATGTTAATTATAATTTATTACTTTATTTATAAGTTTTTGTTTTGTTTTGATACACGCCATCACAAAATAAATACCTATAAATATTCATTACCTTTTTTTAAAAAAAAAAAATTATTATAATCAACAAAAATTAACATTTATTCTTTTATGTTACAATATAAAATACATTTAATATATATAATAGCTGTCTCAAGGCATTATGAACAAATATAGCACCAGGATTAATAACTATCTCCAAAGTATAGTGGCTTCGCACAAGTAAAGAACATATGTAATTTTAACTAATAATAGAAGTTTTATTTGTTTATAGACAAATACTTCTATTGAAGTATAAAATTGAGCATAATTTTTTCAATGATATTTCCATGCATAGCATTAATTTTTAAACTGGTTAAAATTGAAATGATGAGTTTTTTTAAGATTACATAAAAGTATAATTAGACATTCAGTTTTTAATTTTAATTATTTCATCTGGTTGGATTATAATATCTAAACATAAAAGTATATGAGAGTGTGACAAAAACGTTTCTGCCGTTCAACATTGTTTACATTTTAATTTTTATTATTGTAAATTAATTTATTGCTATACCTTCCTAGAACTAAAAAAAAAAATAATTTAGTTATTTGCTTATAAGTAAATTTTATTATCAATTTCAAGCTGTGTATAACACTGTACCTTTGTAACCTCTTATATAAAATTGATCATTATCAATCAATTGATACCATATATCAATTGATCAATCATCGCCACCTATTGGTTAATATCCAAACTTCACTGTTATCCACATGTTATCACTTTTAAAAGAACAAAGTAATTGAAAATCAGTAGACTTTATTATTGCTGAACCTTCCTAGAAATATAAAGATAATATGGTTAAAATTTAGTAGAGATTTGGTCAGTAGTTTTATTGGTTAGTGATCAAAGGAAAATGGCTTGTCCTTAGATAAAATAGTATAGATGACTACTAATGTTAAAAGTAATTATTATGTTTTTTGTACTATAACATGGCACCAGAAAATATTCATTATATAATAAAGAATAATTATAATCACTTCTGTTTTGTTAAAATATAAAATAAATATTACATATATTATTAACTTTTACACATGACCTTTTTATCAGGCGATATTATCCCTAATATCATTGCGTAATTTCCATGAATTCCTAATCCAATCAATAGATTTTTGTCTATTGTCATTTTCAAGTCTCGTGGGAACAAAAAATGGAGTGAACTGGATCAAAAACTGAATGAAACCAAACAGGTTTGGTGCAGAAATGGGAGACGGGCGTTGACTGACTGGGGATTAAAAGACGGGAGTAGCCTGACTGGAAATTACTGGCTCCAATGTAGGCACTTCCTATATAAAGCTCGTATTTGTTTCCATTTCCTCTGCTGGACATGCGAATTAGGAGTTCTTCTAATATCTGGGACTGGAGAAAGACGGATCCAATGTAGCTGTAGCCTTAGAAAGATTTTCCTCTTATTCGCGGATGATTGGGGTATTCGCTTATGCAATTCGATTTATGCACTACGCGTCTAATCGTAATTCGGTGAGATCAGGTTCCTTGTCATTTTGGGAAATTCGACGAGCAACTGAAGCAGTGATTAAAGGTGTACAAACATCAAGAGGGCATTGGACGGGGAACAAATGAGGTCGTTAATGTCGTTCAACCTTTTCATTGATCCCGGTGGTTTGGTCAGGGCGGGCGGCAGGTTACGACAATCTTTTTTAGCATATGGAGCTAACCACCCAATACTGTTTCAGTCGATATCTTATTTCGTTAATTTGCTTCTCGATCATTACCATCGTGTTTTTCTTCTCGCGGGTTTGCAGTTATTGCAATCATTGCTGTGAAACAACCTCTCGGTCATTGCTGGAAAATCAAGGATTGGGAAAACCAAATTCCTGAAACCCTTTTCCCGTCTTTCACCTTTGCTTCCTGAGGACACCAGCAAATGAAAATTTGTGAAATTTTGGTGGGCGGTATGTTAAAGCCTGATAATATAATTTTTTTTTCCCGTTATCTCCTACAATGAGAAATAAAGCTCTGTTTAATTTATAATAAATCATTTTTCAATAGTTTAAGGTTCAAGTTGCCTATTTACTCAGGAGATAAGAGACACCAAGGTTCAGTCTGGACCAGACGTCCCTAGTAGAAAGAAGGGCTATTTACTCACCGGTTTTCAACGATCTTTGAGACGCAATTATTATAATAATTTTACTAAACCATTTATTTTCTTTTATGTAATTATTATGGGAGATTTTTTTTTTTTTTTTTTCACCGTAGTCTGTTAGTTTTTTTTTTGTGTATATTTATGTACAACATTGTGAAATAAATTTACTATGGCAGAAATTGTTTGATGTGGGACTAAGTGGAAAATTTATCAGAGTAATGAAAATGTTATATGATAACGCAAGCATGCATATAAAAGTTGGCAACGAAGTTTCTGAAAACATCAATATTAGCTCAGGTCTTCTTCAGGGTGAGAGCCTAAACCCAGTACTCTTCATTTTATTTCTTTCAGATATTTTATTATATTTCCAAAGTAACGGGGCGACTGGGATTTCCATTAACAAAAACAAAGAGGTTATAATGCTCCTATTTGCTGACGACATTGTCCTTTTAAGTAATTCATGGCAAAGTACTCAGAAGAAGTTGAAAATACTAGAAACATACTGTGATCAAAATTCGCTATTACTAAACCCAGATAAAAGCAATGTAGTAGTTTTCCACAAATCCCCTAAAACAAAAAAAAAAAAAAAAATAAAACCATTCTACTGGAAAGAAAATCAACTACAAATAAAAAAGGCTTATAATTATCTAGGAGTACCATTTACCTCAACAGGTAAGTTTGCAAAAGCAGCTGATCACTTTGTACAAAAAGCAACTATTGCAAGCGCAAAAGTAAAAGCAATACTTATAAAGGGTAAAAGTGATTCCTGGGAATCAAAAATGGTTCTTTTTGATGCTATGGTCTCATCAACACTTCTGTATGCAGCTCAGATCTGGAGTTTAAACTACCTGGAAACAATCGAAAATATTTAACTTAAATTTCTAAAAACACTATATTTCTGGCCCAAATGTACACCAAATTATATTGTAAGATTAAAAACAGGATGGAATCCGTTATTCATCCCAGTACTAAAAAAAATAATAAATTTTTCAATTAAAATCATGGCATTACCAGAAAATCGGCTACCCCATATCTGCCTCGAAAGACTTTTAGATCTACATACCAACAAACCAGATTTTCAATATAATTGGGTATCTCAAATTAAACAATTAACCATTAACGGCAGTATCCCAGAACACTTTCAAGATTTTTTCAATCCACAAAAATTATTATCTAATAAAAATAGCATAATAGAAAAAGCCACTAATCATTTATTATCGACAGACATTGATCGTACTTTAAATACAAGGTATAACTCATTATTTATGTAAATTTCAAATTTTAATAACCCTCAGCCGGAAGATTATTTAAAATATAACATTAATATAACCAAAATAAGAACCGTTAGCCAACTCAGAATAGCCAAATGTGACTACTTGAAAATATTTTTTAAAGATAACAGTTTGCAAATTAAAGCTAATGAAAAATGTGAAGATTGTAGTTTATTCATCGTAAATAGCTGTAAACATCTGTTGTTAGAGTGCCAAATACACGATAATTTTCGAAAAAAAAATACCTAAAAGACTATATAGTTCAAACAGATGATAGTTTATCTTTGGAAAATATTTTATCATACAATAGCATTGAAAAGATAAATAACGTCTTCCTATTTATTTTAAATGTCTTAAATGCTAGCAAACAGTAATTGATTTATTTATTTTGAATTAACTAAATAAAATATTGGATTCTATTGCAATTGCTGCTACAACTTCTGTCACCCTAGACTATAATCAATATCGATCATTATAAATTGTAAAGATGTATGTTTTTATTTTTATTTTATTTTTCTTTGTTTGTATATATCATTATAGCTTGTAAGAAAAAAAAAAAAATCTTTTGTTCGTATAAATTATTATAATATGTAGAAATACTTTTTCTGTTAGTACTAATTATATAACATGTAAAACTCTTTTTCTATTTGTATTTATAGTTTGTTTACTATTATGTAATTATTATTGTTATTGGCTAACTCAATTGCCATGAAGTTTATACTTTAAAGCAATCAATAAAAAAAACAAAAAAAAAAACATTGTGAAATATAATTATTTTAAATTGGTGTTCATCAATAGTTAATATTTTTCTTCTTCTTTTCCCCCCCCCCTTTTTTTTTAATGAATTTTTTTCAGGTTTTCCCAATTTTTAGAATTGATGGTTGGGTTATATTCTCTTTTTTTTTTTTTTTTTTTTTGGTAATTAACTGTGGGCATTTTTCTTAGATAATTTTTTTGTTAGCTGCATTCATTGGGGTTAAGAATCGTTTTTTTTTTTTTTTTTTTTTTTTCAAAATTAAAAAGCCGCCTCCCCCACACCAGTAGTGGCCAAATATCCGGTGCAGATTGGCATGCATGGTGAGCTGGAGCATTATCATGGTGAAGGTACCAGGTGTCCATTCTTGACTTTGGCCGCAGGTTTTTCATGGACTCGATGACTGCTCAGTGTACCACTTGGCTGTGACTGGCTTCTGTTTGTCCAAAACGATACGCCCAATAATTCTGCTCGATCTGAAAAATACAGCGATCATTTTTTTCTTCATAGATCAAGATTTCATTTTTTTCTTCATAGATCAAGATTTCCTGACGGTTACAGGTGTGTCCTTATCATCAAAGGCCCAAACTTTGTATATATGTATATGGCATATATATATATATATATATATATGCCATATACATATATATATATATTGTAGTGATATTTCGGAGTCGAGATAAATTGTAATTTAAAAACAATTCAAGTTTGAATTTGGCGCCAGCGAGAGTTCGCCGCCGATCTAATTGTTACGTGGTTTTTGCTTATCAATTTAAATTGAGATATGTTAAAAATTATTAGGATTTTTAAAATGTTTTTTATTGTATAATTTGAATTTTATATAGTTATTGTAAGTTAAGACGTAATAAATATGAAGGCCATGATGAAGCAGATTTGGCCGTTAACGGTTTTTTGAAAGGACGCTGGAGGCAGGCGTCTTTTTAGCCGCTCTCTTCTATCGAAAAAATTTGTTTAAAAAAGAAGTATATAATGTAAATATTAATAGAGAAGACCCAGGTTATATTTTGGAAAAGAAGAAAAATAAAGTATTTAAGTTATTAGTAGAAGAAATTAGGAAGAGATACTACTTAAATAGTAAAAATAACCAGACTCCCATTGATGTACGCAATTACCTGCGGGGGAGAGTCAAGAAGAAATTACAATTTTTAAAAGTGTTGATTGGAAATTTGGTAACATTTTAGGCAATCATTTATGAAAATATCCATTCTATTATAAAGTAATTAGAAACGATTAAGGAATGTTTCATATAATTTAAATCAAGTTTTTTAATATTTAAAAGTTTTTCAAATTATTAGACAATCAGTCAAATTATCAAATTATTAAATTAATGTCAAAGTGTTGACTATTATTAGAAAATTTTATTGTGTAGAATTTTAGTTTAAGGTTTTTTTCTTGTTTGTTTTTCAATTTTACTATTATTGTTAATTTAAAGTTGTGGTGTTTATAAGCCATCTAAAGAATTCATGGTTGTAATGGAAATGAAGAATATTTCAAATAGAGAAGTAGTAGAATAACTAATTATTAATAAGTTGATCTAATTTAAGTATTATTTTGTTTTGACATCTTGACACATTAATAACATTTTGTAAATAGTATACTAAGGAGTTTATGATTAATCAAAAAATTGGAATTAGAGAATAAGTTTTAAAAAAATTTCTTCAAAATTTTTTTTTTTATTCTGAAGTGGACCCGAATGTAATGATATTTCGGAGTCGAGATAAATTGTAATTTAAAAACAATTCAAGTTTGAATTTGGCGCCAGCGAGAGTTCGCCGCCGATCTAATTGTTACGTGGTTTTTGCTTATCAATTTAAATTGAGATATGTTAAAAATGATTAGGATTTTTAAAATAATTTTTATTGTATAATTTGAATTTTATATAGTTATTGTAAGTTAAGACGTAATAAATATGAAGGCCGTGATGAAGCAGATTTGGCCGTTAACGGTTTTTTGAAAGGACGCTTGGGATGGCGTCTTTTTAGCTCACTATGCTCCTGGATCCCGATGAATCAACAACGCTCTCTTTTTAGTCAGATATGCTGATGGATGCCGTGACATTACACCGTGCGCTCTCTGATTTGGAACTTTGAGGCAACAACACATCTTGCTCTCATCTCTCGCAATTTGAAACATCACATCTATCTGATATTTAACAAGTCACATGTGTGAAGAAACAACAAATTATACTAGCAGTCTGGATGATAGGAGTTTTGAATAAACTGGCGAAGGAAGAAAAAGAAGGAAGTTTCATGCAAGAAGGAAAAATTGGGGAACATTTGGGTTGTGAGAACCTACAGTCACATTGAGAAGAAAGAAGGTATTTTAATTATAAATATGTTAAGTAAAAAATGTAATCTAATTGTAAAAACATTTTATTTCTTTTATTTGAAAATATATATTCTTGAGTCAAAATCATTATCTTTGAAAAGCTGAACCCTTGATATTCCCTCAAATTTTATTTAACAAATTAAATTAACTTCAAAATAATAGAAATTAAAGTAAACTAACCTACAACAAAGAAATAAACATAACAATATATATATATATATATATATATATATATATATATATATATATATATATATATATATATATATAAATATATTGTTATGTTTATTTCTTTGTTGATAAAGGTTATTTTACTAAAATTTCTAATATTTGAAGTTAATTTAATTTGTAAATAAAATTTTGAGGGAATATCAAGGGTTCAGCTTTTCAAAGATAATGATTTTGACTCAAGAATATATATTTTCAAATAAAAGAAATAAAAACATTCTACAATTATATTACATTTTTTAATTAACGTAGTTATAATTAAAATACCTTCTTTCTTCTAAATGACTGTAGGTTCTCACAACCCAAATGTTCCCCAATTTGTCCTTCTTGCATGAAAATTCCTTCTTTTTCTTCCTTCGCCAGTTTATTCAAACACTCCTCTCATCCAGATTGCTAATATAATTCATTATTTCTTCACACATGTGACTTGTTAAATCTCAGATAGATGTGATGTTTCAAAATCCGAGAGATGGGAGCGAGAGGTGTTGTCGCCTCGAAGTTCCAAATCAGAGAGATGTGGATGTTTCATCGGGATCCATGAGCATAGTGAGCTAAAAAGACGCCATCCCAAGCGTCCTTTCAAAAAACCGTTAACGGCCAAATCTGCTTCATCATGGCCTTCATATTTATTACTTCTTAACTTACACTAACTATATAAAATTCAAATTATACAATAAAAAACATTTTAAAAATCCTAATCATTTTTAACATATCTCAATTTAAATTGATAAGCAAAAACCACGTAACAATTAGATCGGCGGCGAACTCTCGCTGGCGCCAAATTCAAACCTGAATTCTTTTAAATTACAATTCATCTCGACTCCGAAATATCACTACATTATATATATATATATATATATATATATATATATATATATATATATATATATATATATATATATATATATATTGTTATGTTTATTTTACTTTGTTGTAGGTTAGTTTACTAAAATTTCTAATATTTTGAAATTAATTTTCTTTATAATAAAATTTTAATTATTTGTCCCCATTTGGGCTGCAGTTTGTTATGTTTCAGCTTTTTATTAGTTAATGTAAAATTATTTTCATTTATATAAAGTTAATTTAATTTGTTAAATAAAATTTTGAGGGAATATCAAGGGTTCAGCTTTTCAAAGATAATGATTTTGACTCAAGAATATATTTTTTCAAATAAAAGAAATAAAAACATTTTACAATTAGATTACATTTTTTAATTAACGTAGTTATAATTAAAATACCTTCTATCTTCTCAATGACTGTATGTTCTCACAACCCAAATGTTCCCCAATTTGTCCTTCTTGCATGAAACTTCCTTCTTTATCTTCCTTCGCCAGTTTATTCAAAACTCCTCTCATCCAGACTGCTAGTATAATTTATTATTTCTTCACACATGTGACTTGTTAAATCTCAGAGAGATGTGATGTTTCAAAATGCGAGAGGTGTTGTTGCCTCCAAGTTCCAAATCAGAGAGAGCACGGTGTTGACGTCTCGGCATCCATAAGCAGAGAGAACGATGTTAACGTCTCGGGATCCATAAGCTGAGAGAGCGAAAAAGACGCCTGCCCCAAGCGTCCTTTCAAAAAAACCGTTAACGGCCAAATCTGCTCCATCATGGCCTTCATATTTATTACGTCTTAACTTACACTAACTATATAAAATTCAAATTATACAATAAAAAACATTTTAAAAATCCTAATCATTTTTAACATATCCCAATTTAAATTGATAAGCAAAAACCAACATAACAATTAGATCGGCGGCGAACTCTCGCTGGCTCCAAATTCAAACTTGAATTCTTTTAAATTACAATTTATCTCGACTCCGAAATATCACTACAATATATATTTTATTTATTTATTTATTTATTTTTTCTTGAATTGCCCGTAGGTAACTGCATACATCAAAGGGAGTCTTGTTATTTCCATTATTGAAATATCACCTCCTCATAATTAAAATACTTTCTTTTTCAAAATATTACTTCTTGGGTCTTCTCTGTTAATATTTCCTTTATATTTTTCTTTTCGACACAAATCTTTTCTTTTTGTTTCACTATTATTTTCATATTCCACATTCTTTTTATTTATACTTGTTTTCAATTTATGACTACTGATTCCTTTATTTAACCTTTTTATAAATTTCACTCTCCTATCTGCACTTAAAGTTATGGGTCTTGGTCCTTTTCCTTTATGATTTTCATTTTTCTTTAACAATTGTTTAATTTTCTTTTTGTTCTTCTTTTTCTTAAGAATTTTATTTGCTGGCAGTTTAGCCTATTTCTAAATTTCTTTTTTGGCATCCTTCATATTGAATTCTTCAATGAATGGTTAAATTTTTAATGAATGGGAGCTGATAATAATTTATAGTACTCAAAATATCATCAAAAAGTAATCAATACTTTTAAAATCATTTAATTGTTTATCAAAATTATCTTTATTGTTTTATGATTAATTATTTCCAAAATCTTTTGCAGATATTTGTTGGTGCTATGCTGCCTCCTGGTGGAAGTTCTAATGTTGTCACTTCAAGATTTCTTAGGCACACGAACATTATAGGTATTGATTCATTTAGAGAAACAACTCTCACAAAAATATTTACAGCAATTCTAGATTGGCATTTTCAGAAGGGATTTTCTGAAAATATTTTTCATATGAGCAAGGTATATATTAATAGTAAGGACCATTTATACTTGTTAAGTTTTTAAGTAATCAAGTAAATCATTAGGACTGTTTGCACTCATTAAGTATTTAGTGATTTAGCAATTACCTAAGAACTTGCTGAGCTTAGATAACATTTTACCAAATTCTAAATTAACCGACAAACAGTTGGTTGCAAGTGTTTCAATTTAAATAAAATGTGTTTTTAATTATAATTATAACTGAATGAATAAAGTGTTTTTTCTTCTTTTTGAATAATTTTCTATGTAACACTTTTCATATCACTTAATGAGTGTTAAGTCAAAATGTAGATTAAATTTCTGAACTTGTTTATATTCTCCTGACTTATTAAATTCAATTACTTCTTGCCGTATTTTCAATTGTTAGTTCCTTTCCATAAGCCTTTGTAGTTATCCAATAAATTCAGTTTTCTTCAATATTTTCTCCTTTTTCCTTCTTCAAATTACAGAATAAGTTGTTTATATAATTAATTTGTTCATACTTTAAAACTTTCAACTTAAAATATTAATATTTGGTGAGTGGCTGGTACAAAAAAAAAAAAAATAAAAAATAAAAAAAAATAATCTATTCACTCTCCTTGTCCAGAACCCTCTGACACTCTTCTTTTTTTTTCTTCTTCTTTTATTTTGTTGAAACCCCTCAGCCTATCTTCATTTCACTGCGACTTGTATAATAAGTGTATTTGTCCATACCACTATATAAATATACATTCATTTAACGTTGTTTTTTTTTTTTTTTTTTTTTTTTTTTTTTTTTTTTTTTTTTTTTTTTTTTTTTTTTTTTTTTTTTTTTTTTTTTTTTTTTTTTTTTTTTTTTTTTTTTTTACAGTTTCATGAAAAAATAATGAATAAATAAATATTATTCTTTTGAACACAGTATCAACTTCCACATTGTAAAATTCAAATTAGCATGTATTTAAACTGGATGAAGCCATAGGAATTATTGCTATTATGATTTGATGACATGATTCATCATGATGAACATTTTAACTATTACTATATTTATTAAGTTAAATTTCGAAATACTATCGAACATATTAAAAAAAATGTATTACGTCTTAACGACTTATCACTTTAAATAAAATATAGAATTTAATTCATACATTACAAAAACATTTAGAAATCCTAATCATTATTTAACATACCTTAATTCAAATTGACAAACAAAACTACATAACAATTAGATCGGCGGCGAACTCTCGCTGGTGCCAAATTCAAACCAAAATCCTTTTACAATTTATGTTGACTCCAAAATATCACTACATTATATATATATTGTAGTGATATTTCGGAGTCGAAATAAATTGTATGTAAAAGGATTTTGGTTTGAATTTGCCGCCAGCGAGAGTTCGCCGCCGATCTAATTGTTACGTAGTTTTGTTTGTCAATTTGAATTAAGGTATGTTAAATAATGATAAGGATTTCTAAATGTTTTTGTAATGTATAAATTAAATTCTATATTTTATTTTAAGTTAAGACGTAGTAAAGATGAAGGCCGTGAAGATTTGTCCGTTAACGGTTTTTTGGCTTGGACACTATTTTTGGGAGAGAGACGCTCTGTTGGCTCGCTGGACATCGAAGTGATAAGACCTCTCCTTAGTTTTAGTGTGAATCATTAGTCACATGTGTGAAGCATAAATAACAGTTTTAATGTGATGAGTGTTCAATAGACTGATGAAGGATAAGTTGAGGAACAACTTGGATTATGAAAATCTACAATCAATTCGAAGATGGAAGGTATCTTAATTACTAATGTCAAATGTTAAATAGAATCTGGTGTAAAATATGTTTAATTGTTTGTTTATAAAATATATTCTTGAGTCAAAATCATTATCTTTGAAAAGCTCAACCCTTGATATTCCCTCAAAATTTATTTAAACAAATAAAAAGATAACTTTATATAAATTAGAAATTTTACTTTTATCTAAATTAAAAGAACATTACATTATGACTCCCAAATAGGGACAATTAATTAACTACTAATTAGAAAACAAATTAACTTTATATTATTTAGAAATTTTACTTTTTATGTAATTAAAAAAAACATAACATTATGGCACCCGTAAAAGGGACTTTTCTTAGGATTTTGACTCAAGGTTTTTATTATAATTTTTAATGTTTCAACAAATTTAATGATTTTTGTATTTGATATAAATATTGTAAGGAGTTACAATTTAGGATATTATTCAAATTTAAGTAAATCAGTGTTAAAAATGGAAAGTACTGTAGTCAATTTAAATCTAACTGATAAGAGTGTTATTAAAAGGTATAAACAAAGTGATGTTTTAGATGTTGATAAAGAAAATTTAGAAAATAGATATGATTCTGAGCAATTAAACAATGATTTGACTGAAAAACCAACAAATGCTAATGCTAATAAGGAATTAACAAAAAACCCAGTAGATTTAAACATTAACTTTTTAATTCTTGAAATGTTAGCTAAAATTAAGGAACAATTTAATAAACAATCTGCTAAAATTGATGAACGATCTGCTGAATATAAGAAACAATCTACTGAAATTAAGGAACAATTTAATAAACAATCTTCTGAATATAAGAAACAATCTGCTTAAATTAAGGAACAATTTGATAAACAATCTGCTCAAATTGATGAATGGTGTGCTAAAATTGGTGGATGGTCTACTAAATCAAATGAGTTAAATGAATCTGATAAAGAATTAGGACAGACTACTGTTGAATTGAAACTTGAATCAAATAAATTGATTGATAATAAGATTAGTGAAATAAATTTAAAGTTACAAAATATTGAAAGTGATAGTGGGAGTAGTCGGAGCAATATTAATGACAATATAGAAGAACATATTAAATCTACAGAGGGATGTTACCTAAAAATAGATACCGAAATTGAAAATATAAATAAAAACGTAAATAACCAAAAAGATGATAAATCAACTAAAATTGAAGAAAACATAACAAATGTGGCTGTTAAGAAAAAGAAGGAGAACAAAAAGAAAACTAAGCAATTATTGAAGAAAAATGTGAACTATAAAAAAGGAAAATCAAGATATAGAAAAATATTAGAAATAAGAAAAATAACATTTAGAGCAGGAAGAAGAGTTAAAATTGTTAGAAGGTTAAAAAAGGTAACTGTTCAAGATTATAATAAGCTGAAAACAAACATGAACAAGAAGCTTAACAGAAGTATGTATAATCATATCATTATAATAAATAAGTATAATAATAGCAAAACAAAGAGAAAACATTTGTTTAAAAAAGAAGTATATAATGTAAATATTAATAGAGAAGACCAAAGTTATATTTTGGAAAATAAGAAAAAGAAACTATCCAAGTTATTAGAAGAAGAAATTATGAAGAGGTACTACTTCAATAATGAAAATAACCAGACTCCCATTGATGTACGCAATTACCTGCGAGGGAAGGTCAAGAAGAAATTATAATATTCAAAACTGTTGATTGGAAATTTGGTAACAATTTCGTCAATCATTTATGAAAATATCCATTTTATTACAAAGTAATTAGAAACTATTAAGGAATGTTTCATACAAGTATAATTAAGTTTTTTAATCTTTAAAAGTTTTCAAATATTTCTATAGAGTTTTCGGTCAAATTTTTAATTTAAAGTCAAATTGTTGATTATTATTAGATAATTTTATTGTGTATAAATTTAATTTAAAGGTTTCTTCCTTTTTGTTTTTCAATTTTACTGTTATTCTTAATTTAAAGTTGTGGTGTTTATAAGCCATCTAAAGAATTCATGGTTGTAATGGAACTGAGGAATATTTCAAATAAAGATGTAGTAGAATAACTAATTATTAATATGTCGATCTAATTTAAGTATTATTTTGTTTTGACATCTTGACACATTAATAACATTTTGTAAGTAGTATACTAAAGAGTTTATGATTAATCAAAAATTGTAATTAGAGAATAAGTATTTAAAAACAAAAAAAAAAAATTTTTCTTCAAAAATTTTTTTTATTTGAAGTGGACCCGAATGTAGTGATACTTCGGAGTCGAGATAAATTGAATGTAAAAGGATTTTAGTTTGAATTTGGCGCCGGCAAGAGTTCGCCGCAGATCTAATTGTTACGTAGTTTTGTTTGTCAATTTGAATTAAAGTATGTTAAATAATGATTAGGATTTCTAAATGTTTTTGTAATTTATAAATTAAATTCTATATTTTATTTTAAGTGATAAGTCGTTAAGACGTAGTGAAGATGAAGGCCGTTAAGATTTGTCCGTTAACGGTTTTTTTGCTTGGACACGTACTTTTTAGAGACGCTCTCTCTTCTTGCTGGGACATCCCAGGTGACATCTCTTCTTTTTTTAGTGAGTCGTTAGTCACATGTGTGAAGCATTAATAAACTATTTTAAAAGTCTTAATGTGATGAGTGTTTCAATAGGCTGATGAAGGAAGGTTAGAAGGAAATTTGAAAAAAGAAGGATAAGTTGAGGAACAATTTGAATCATGAAGATCTACAATAAATTCGAAGATGGAAGGTATCTTAATTACTAATATGTCAAATTTTATATAGAATCTGGTGTAAAATATGTTTAATTGTTTGTTTATAAAATATATTCTTGAGTCAGAATCATTATCTTTGAAAAGCTGGAATATAAAGTTAATTAGTTATCTAATTAGCAGTTAATTAATTGTTTGGGAGCCATAACGTACTGTTCTTTTTAATTATATTAAAGGTAAAGTTTCTAATTGATATAAAGTTAATTAGTAGTTAATTAATTTTCCCACTTCGGGAGCCGTAATGCAATGTTCTTCTAATTCAGACAAAAGTAAAATTCTAATTAATATAAAGTTATCCTTTTTTTTTTAAATAAATTTTGAGGGAATATCAAGGGTTGAGATTTTCAAAGATAATGATTCTGACTCAAGAATATATTTTATAAACAAACAATTAACATATTTTACACCAGATTCTATATAACATTTGACATATTAGTAATTAAGATACCTTCCATCTTCGAATTGATTGTAGATCTTCATAATACAAATTGTTCCTCAACTAATCCTTGTTTCAAATTTCCTTCTAACCTTCCTTCATCAGTCTATTGAAACACTCATCACATTAAGACTTTTAAAATAGTTTATTAATGCTTCACACATGTGACTAACGACTCACTAAAATAAGGAGAGATGTCGTCACCTCGGATATCCCAGCAAGAAGAGAGAGCGTCTCCTAAAAGTAAACGTCCAAGCGCTAAAAACCGTTAACGGACAAATCTTCACGGCCTTCATCTTTACTACGTCTTAACGACTTAGAAAGTTAAAATAAAATATAGAATATAATTTATACATTAGAAAAACATTTAGAAATCCTAATCATTATTTAACATACCTCAATTCAAATTGATAAACAAAACTACGTAACAATTAGATCGGCGGCGAATTCTCGCCGGCGGCGAATTCAAACTAAAATCCTTTTACGTACAATTTATCTCGACTCCGAAATATCACTACATTATATATATCGTATATCTCAGGTTATCGCATGGGGGAGAGGGGAAGTGTTTAAAAATTGTAAGTTCACAGCTGTTTGATCAAATTACTCGAATCCGTTATTTGTAGTACATTTTTTATAAATCAAACAAAAATAACGAAAATACTTACGTGTACTAGGTAATTATAATTTAAAAAAAGTTAATTACTTAATAAAGAAAAATAATCATTCAAAGTTTCTCATCGACACATTAAAGCAAATCACATTTGCAACAAATTTGGTTCTATCCATTTTTTTTTTTTTTTTTTTTTTTTGCGCTGTCAGCTAGTTTTATAGCTGTGGGGAATGGAAAAATACAATATTTTGTTGAAAACTGTAAAACGTCACATTAAACTTACTTTTTAATAACATTGCATTTAAATCGGTTCAGCGGTTTGGCCACCACCAATGCCTAAAGATTGGCTAAGTTGCGGTAAGTAATACATCGCGAAAACACATTTGTCGGTACTCTTTTGGCTATGACTCCAAAATTATTTGTCCTATCCGAAATTTCTTTATTTCATCTGAAAGCTGGTCAAATTTGCAATGAGACCTCTTATATGAAATGTGTTTTGAATCCCATGTAATACCCACTCCAGCACGCTTAGAATCCCATACCGTTGTGAAAACCACTTTTTTTCAGCACAGTTCTCGTGAATAGTTTCAGAGTTATAACGAGAAAAATACTGGAAAAAAAATTGGATTTCACAAGAGTATGGGGTTCGCAGCGTGATGGCGTGAGTATATCATGGGCTTGATCAAAATTTCATATATGAGGTCTCATAGTAAATTTAACCAGCTTTCAGATGGAAAAAAAAAATTTCTGATCGGACATATATTTTTGAAGTTATCTTATCCGACAACCTCGTGTATCCTCGTAACTATTTTCAAACCGAATGGCAATACTCACATTGATGTGTTACTTGAAATTTATCTAGGGTAATCTGAAAAATAAAAAAAATTCTATTTTTTTTTTAATATATTGTTTTAACTGTGATCTTTTAAGTAGCAAAGTATGCATAGATTGATTTGTTTAGGTTATTATTGAAACAGCATTATAATATCGATTGGCTAGAATTTCTAAAAAAATTCGGGAATATGTCGGGAATTTTGATAGCTAAAATTGGTAGACACCATGACGAATCATGGCGGAGAATTTTCCTCTACTAGCTTCAGTGAATTTTGTACTAAAATGGGATAAAGAAAGAATTTACTGCAGGATATTCTCCACAAAAAAATGTGGTTTCAGAGCGATATAATCTTTCTATATTGAATTAAGCTAGATGCATGTTTTTAGATAGCGATTTGCCCAAAAATTCATGGGGAGAGGCAGTCATATGTGTCATTTACCAAATGAATCTGTGCCTTACTAAAGTCCTGAATGACATAATTCTTGCTGATATTTTTCTTGGCAAATTTGATCTCCAGGAATCGAGGATTTTTGGTAGTAAATCCTGGTATTGCAGGCTTCTTAGACCTAGTAAATCAGAACCAAGGACAGCAGAAGCTCGCATGGTGGGCTATGCGGAAAATGGGTATCGTTTGTGGGATCCTGCCATCAACAAGTCATTGTTTTTTAGGGATGTGATATTTGATGAATCAGATAGAAAATTCTCAGTTGTCAATGCCCCCCCCCCCCAATAAAACCACAAAATATGAACCCCATCCAGTTAAAGAAGAGTCTATTGTAGTCCTAGTTCAATATGAAGAAAAGTCTCCTGTTAATTCTACAGAATTGACTTCCAAAAGACAAATAAAACCTAATTATTTACAAGATTGTGTTTTACATGCAGCATTCAGTGTATTCTCAGATAACAAAGATCCTGGAAATTTCTCGGAAGTTATTGCTTTAGGTTGGGAAGAAGCCATTGATAATGAGCTTCAAGCTCTTACTAAATTTGGTACATGGCAGATATCAGACCTGGCAAAAGGAAGCAATGTTGTAGACACTAAGCAGGTTTTTAAAACCAAAGATGGTACCAAAAAGGTACGTTTAGTAGCAAAAGGTTTTCAGGAACAGAGTATAGCAAATTACTATTCTCCATTGGCCAAAGTATCCACTATTAGAATGTTTTTAAATAATGCATTGATTATGAATTTTAAAATTACTTAACCTTGGCAGATACTTATATAAGCCAACACAAAGTACCTGGCAAGCTGCGAAGTGAATATTAAAATATATATTTAAAAGGAACTGCAGAAATGAGCCTTACTTTCACTTCTCCAGAAAAGCTCTGTCTTAATGCATTTGCTGATGCTGACTGGGCAGCTGATAAGAATGACCGTACGAGTGTCAGTGGTATGGCGATTTTCTTTGGTGGAAACTTGGTTTCATGGGGATTGAAGAAACAATCAACTGTAGCTCTCTCCACGGCAGAGGCCATATACTATGCTGCAACCATTGCTCCCACTGAGCGTGTAATAAACTAAGTCCCTGCCTACTGAATTTAATGGTTCCTCATGTAATGCGTCTTTTGATGGACAATAAAAGTGCCTTATCCATGATAGAAAATCATGAAAATACAAAGCGCTGCAAGCACATCAATTTCAAGATTCATTATATCCGGAATCTCATCAAGAACAAAGTTATTACTCCAAAATACGTAGTAACTGAAGACAATGATGATATCCTCACCACCACGCCATTGAGAAAAATCAAGTTTGAAAAATTTTGTGATGAAATTAATTTAAAATCATAAGAACAATATTATGTTTTCCATTTGTTTTATTGTGTCACTATTGTTTGTGTAGTTATGTTTATTTTTATTGTTTGCAATTTCAAGTGTATTTTATTTTATTATTTATCTTTTTTATTAAAGGAACTTGAAATTGAGGAGAGTGGCAGAGATAATAATTATTATTTTTGTGTAATATATACAGGCAGTGCATATTGTGGTAGCACTGGTCTCGCCATGTTATTGTAAGTGATGCTATGTTGAGAGATGCTTGTTTTGAGTTTACCCCAGTAATAAAGTAATTTTAACATCTATAATTTTAAAATCCGAAGACTTTAACAAATCAAACTAGTTATTAAAGCATTTATTTCATTTTTTAAATAATTATTAGGACTTCCAAGAAAATTTGTTTGATATTTTTATATTGCCATATTTCATTCAACGAACTCACTTCTGCAGATTGTTGTATAGCTAAAATATTTCAAAGTAGTTTAATAACAAAAGATTGCTATTCATTCTTAGTAAATTAGTAAATGTTTACATAATTTCTGTTGAAATTAGTACTAAGATGAATAAATAATAAATAAAATAATCAAATAGATTTTTAAATATAATCAACAAACAAATATTGTTTAAGCACTATTACTCCTTCCTGTGGAAATCTTCCCTCTGGTTTGGCCCAGAGTTTGGTTTCCCCTACCTTTTTCTGAATTAGTAATTCTTTCCTTTAAAATTGAGCAAATCCATTTAAGAATGGTACATTTGACCAGTCTATCCTTTAGGGCTCGCTCAATAGTTAAATATGAAGTTCTATCGAAGGCACCCTCGGTATCAACAAAGATGCCTGCCATAATTTCTTTCTGATCCAAGGAACGTTCAATTCTAGTGATCAGATGCTGCACGACCTTTTCTTAAGTACCCAATGGTCAGAGTTGCTACCTGTTTTGACCCTTGCACTTCTATCCTTTGTTCCACACATTTTTAAGTTTAAATATCATATGATTGTATATTTATCTCTGTGCCTTGGCGGTATTAAACGCTATGTCCATTTTTTACCAAAAATACAGTATTATGTATTTCTATTAACCTTTTTTCACTTTATCTAAAGGTATAGAATACTATGTCCTAGATCAATTAATTGTAAGGTAAGTTACACAAAAATTTATGAAGCAGTCGAGGAAATGAACTCTTTTAAAAACAAAACTGATTCAAACTGCTCTTCTGTAAAGTTACGGAGAGGTGACATAGAGCTCTATACCTCCGAGGTGCAGATATACATATATATATTGTAATGTTCTTTTAATTAGATAAAAGTAATTTTTAATTAATATAAAGTTAATTAGTTTTCTAATGAGTAGTTAATTAATTTTCCCTATTTGGGAGCCATAATGTAATGTTCTTTTTAATTAGATTAAGTAAAAGTTCTAATTAATATAAAGTTATCTTTTTTTTATTTAAATAAATTTTGAGGGAATATCAAGGGTTGAGCTTTTCAAAGATAATGATTCTGACTCAAGAATATATTTTATAAACAAACAATTAAACACATTTTAATTTTAATTTCCCAAGTGCAAAAAACCGATAACGGACAAGTCTATATACCTTCACAGCCTTCGTCTTTATTACGCCTTATAACGACTTATCACTTAAAATAAAATATAGAATTTAATTTATACATTACAAAAACATATAGAAATCCTCATCATTATTTAACATACCTCAATTCAAATTGACAAACAAAACTACGTAACAATTAGATCGGCAGCGAACTCTTGCTGGTGCCAAATTCAAACCAAAATCCTTTTACATACAATTTATCTCGACTCCGAAATATCACTACAATATATATATATATATATATTGTTATGTTTATTTTTTGTTGTTTAGGTTAGTTTACTTTAATTTCTATTATTTTGAAGTTAATTTAATTTGTAAATAAAATTTTGAGGGAATAGCAAGGGTTCAACTTTTCAAAGATAATGATTTTGACTCAAGAATATATTTTTCAAATAAAGAAATAAAAACATTTTACAATTATATTACGTTTTTTAATTAACTTAGTTATAATTAAATACCTTCTTTCTTCTCAATGTGACTGTAGGTTCTCACAACCCAAATGTTCCCCAATTTATCCTTCTTGCATGAAACTTCCTTCTTTTTCTTCCTTTCGCCAGCTTATTCAAACACTCCTCTCATCCAGACTGCTAGTATAATTTGTTGTTTCTTCACACATGTGACTTTTTAAATATCAGATAGATGTGATGTTTCAAATTCCGAGAGATGGGAGCAAGAGGTGTTGTCGCCTCGAAGTTCGATAGAAGAGAGAGCACAGTGTAAACTTCTCGGCTTCATAAGCATATCTGAGCTAAAAAGACGGCGGTGTTGGTTCATCGGGATCCATGAGCATATCTGACTAAAAAGACGCCATCCCAAGCGTCCTTTCAAAAAACGGTTAACAGCCAAATCTGCTTCATCATGGCCTTCATATTTATTACGTCTTAACTTACAATAACTATATAAAATTCAAATTATACAATAAAAAACATTTTAAAAATCCTAATCATTTTTAACATATCTTAATTTAAATTGATAAGCAAAATCCACGTAACAATTAGATCGGCGGCGAACTCTCGCTGGCGCCAAATTCAAACTTGAATTCTTTTAAATTACAATTTATCTCGACTCCGAAATATCATTACATTCGGGTCCACTTCAGAATAAAAAAAAAAAATTTTGAAGAAAATTTTTTTTTTTAAAAAACTTATTCTCTAATTCCAATTTTTTGATTAATCATAAACTCCTTAGTATACTATTTACAAAATGTTATTAATGTGTCAAGATGTCAAAACAAAATAATACTTAAATTAGATCAACTTATTAATAATTAGTTATTCTACTACTTCTCTATTTGAAATATTCTTCATTTCCATTACAACCATGAATTCTTTAGATGGCTTATAAAAACCACAACTTTAAATTAACAATAATAGTAAAATTGAAAAACAAAAAGGAAAAAAAAAAAAAAAAAAAAAAAAACCTTGAACTAAAATTCTACACTATAAAATTTTCTAATAATAGTCAACACTTTGACATTAATTTAATAATTTGATAATTTGACTGAAAACTCAATAGAAATATTTGAAAACTTTTAAAGATTAAAAGACTTAATTAAACCTGTATGACATATTCCTCAATAGTTTCTAATTACTTTATAATAAAATGGATATTTTCATAAATGATTGCCTAAATTGTTGCCAAATTTCCAATCAACACTTTTGAATATTATAATTTCTTCTTGACCTTCCCCCGCAGGTAATTGCGTACATCAATGGGAGTCTGGTTATTTTCATTATAGAAGTAGTGCCTCTTCATTATTTCTTCTTCTAATAACTTGGATAATTTATTTTTCTTATTTTCCAAAATATAACCTGGGTCTTCTCTATTAATATTTTCATTATATACTTCTTTTTTAAACAAATTTTTTCTTTCTGTTTTGCTATTATTATATTTATTTATTATAATGATATAATTATACATACTTCTGTTAAGCTTCTTGTTCATGTTTGTTTTCAGCTTATTATAATCCTGAACAGTTACCTTTTTTAACCTCCTAACAATTTTGACTCTTCCTGTTCTAAATGTTATTTTTCTTATTTCTAGTATTTTTCTATATCTTGATTTTCCTTTTTCATGGTTCACATTTTTCTTCAATAATTGCTTAGTTTTCTTTTTGTTCTTCTTCTTCATTTTCTCAACTGACACATCTGTTATGTTTTCTTTTCTTCAACTTTAGTTGATTCTTCATCTTCTTGGTTATTTACATTTTTATTTATATTTTCAATTTCGGTATCTGTTTTTAGATAACATTCTTCTGTAGACTTAATATGTTCTTCTATATTGTCATTAATATCGCTCCAACTACTCACACTATCACTTTCAATATTTTGTAACTGTGAATTTGTTTCACTACTTTCATTGTCAAATTTTATATTTAAATAATTTGAATCTTTTGGTTTTTCATATATATGAATGATTCTATTCTCAGACATATTTCCAAATTCCTTTCTCAGAGTCCCTACTTCCTGTAATAAACTTTGTTGGTTATCAATTACTTCATTCTGCAAAGCATTCACTTTCTCTTTTTGGGTGTTAAATTTTTCATTTATTTCTTCGACCTTTGTATCTATCTGTTGGAATTTTCCTTCTGTACTTTTAATATGCTGTTCTATTTTGTTATTAATACTACTACGACTATTTACACAATCACTTTCAATATTTGATAATTTCAAATTTATTTCATCAATTTTAGTGTTAATTAATTTATTTAATTCATTTTTCAAATCAACAGTAGTCTGCTCTAATTTCATATTAAATTTAGTTGATTGTTTATCGAATTGTACCTTAATTTCAGCAAATTGTTCCTTAAATTCAGCAGATTGTTTATCAATTTTAGCGGATTGTTCCTTATATTCAGCAGATTGTTTATCAATTTTAGCGGATTGTTCTTGAAATTGTTCCTTAAATTCAGCAGATTGGTTATCAATTTTAGCGGATTGTTCCTTATATTCAGCAGATTGTTTATCAAATTTAGTTAACAATTCAAGAAGTAAAAAATTTGTGTTTACATCTAATGGGTTTTTTGTTGAAACGTTATCTGAATTAACATTTGTTGGTTTTTCAGTCAAATCATTGTTTAATTGTTCAAAATCACATCTATTTTCTAAATTTTCCACATCAACATCCAGAACATCACTTTGTTTATACCTTTTAATAACACTCTCATCAGTTACTTTTAAATTGACTACAGTACCTTCCATTTTTAACATTAGTTTACTTAAACTTAAATAATATGCTAAATTGTATAACCCCTAAGAATATTTATATCAAATACAAAAATCATAAATTTTGTTGACACATTAAAAATTATAATAAAAACCTTGAGTCAAAATCCTTAGAAAAGTCCTTTTGACGGGCGCCATTTTGTTATGTTTATTTCTTGTTGTTTAGGTTAGTTTACTTTAATTTCTATTATTTTGAAGTTAATTTAATTTGTAAATAAAATTTTGAGGGAATAGCAAGGGTTCAACTTTTCAAAGATAATGATTTTGACTCAAGAATATATATTTTTCAAATAAAGAAATAAAAACATTTTACAATTATATTACGTTTTTTAATTAACGTAGTTATAATAAATACCTTCTTTCTTCTCAATGTGACTGTAGGTTCTCACAACCCAAATGTTCCCCAATTTATCCTTCTTGCATGAAACTTCCTTCTTTTTCTTCCTTCGCCAGCTTATTCAAACACTCCTCTCATCCAGACTGCTAGTATAATTTGTTGTTTCTTCACACATGTGACTTTTTAAATATCAGATAGATGTGATGTTTCAAATTCCGAGAGATGGGAGCAAGAGGTGTTGTCGCCTCGAAGTTCGATAGAAGAGAGAGCACAGTGTAAACTTCTCGGCTTCATAAGCATATCTCAGCTAAAAAGATGGCGGTGTTGGTTCATCGGGATCCATGAGCATATCTGACTAAAAAGACGCCATCCCAAGCGTCCTTTCAAAAAACGGTTAACGGCCAAATCTGCTTCATCATGGCCTTCATATTTATTACGTCTTAACTTACAATAACTATATAAAATTCAAATTATACAATAAAAAACATTTTAAAAATCCTAATCATTTTTAACATATCTTAATTTAAATTGATAAGCAAAATCCACGTAACAATTAGATCGGCGGCGAACTCTCGCTGGCGCCAAATTCAAACTTGAATTCTTTTAAATTACAATTTATCTCGACTCCGAAATATCATTACAATATATATATATATATATATATATATATATATATATATATATATATATATATATATATATATATATATATATATATATATATATATAATTTAATGTTATTTTTAATTAGATTAAAAGTAAAGTTTTAATTAATATAAGGTTAATTTGTTTTCTAATTAGTAATTAATTAATTGTCCCTATTCGGGAGCCGTAATGTAATGTTCTTTTAATTAGATTAAGTAAAAGTTCTAAATAATATAAAGTTATCTTTTTTTTGTTTAAATAAATTTTGAGGGAATATCAAGGGTTGAGCTTTTTAAAGATAATGATTCTGACTCAAGAATATATTTTATAAACAAACAATTAAACACATTTTACACCAGATTCTATTATACATTTTACATATTAGTAATTAAGATACCTTCCATCTTCGAAACGATTGTAGATCTTCATAAATTGTTCCTCAACTTATCCTTCTTTTTCAAATTTCCTTCTAACCTTCCTTCATCAGTCCATTGAAACACTCATCACATTAAGACTGTTAAAATAGTTTATTAATGCTTCACACATGTGACTAACATAAGGAGAGTTGTTGTCACTTCGAGGCTCCAGGGAGAAGAGAGAGCGTCTCTCCCCGAGAAGCAGTACGCGTCCCCAAAAAACCGTTAACGGGCAAATCTTCACGGCCTTCATCTTTACTACGTCTTAACGACTTTAATTTATACATTACAAAAACATTTAGAAATCCTAATCATTATTGAACATACCTTAATTCAAATTGACAAACAAAACTACGTAACAATTAGATCGGCGGCGAACTCTCGCTGCCGCCAAATTCAAACCAAATCCTTTTACATACAATTTATCTTCGACTCCAAAATATCACTACAATATACATATATATATATATTGTAGTGATATTTCGGAGTCGAGATAAATTGTAATTTAAAAGAATTCAAGTTTGAATTTGGCGCCAGCGAGAGTTCGCCGCCGATCTAATTATTACGTAGTTTTTGCTTATCAATTTAAATTAAGATATGTTAAAAATGATTAGGATTTTTAAAATGTTTTATTACAGTATAATTTGAATTTTGTATATTTTATTTTAAGTTAAGACATAATAAATATGAAGGCCATGATGGAGCAGTTTTGGCCGTTAACGGTTTTTTGAAAGGACGCTTGGGATGGCGTCTTTTTAGCTCACTATGCTCATGGATCCCGATGAATCAACACCACTCTCTTTTTAGCTCAGCTATGCTCATGGATCCCGATGAATCAACACCACTCTCTTTTTAGCTCAGCTATGCTCATGGATCCCGATGAACCAACACCGCCATCTTTTTAGCTGAGATATGCTTATGAAGCCGAGAAGTTTACACTGTGCTCTCTCTTCTATCGAACTTCGAGGCGACAACACCTCTTGCTCCCATCTCTCGGAATTTGAAACATCACATCTATCTGATATTTAAAAAGTCACATGTGTGAAGAAACAACAAATTATACTAGCAGTCTGGATGAGAGGAGTGTTTGAATAAGCTGGCTGGCGAAGGAAGAAAAAGAAGGAAGTTTCATGCAAGAAGGATAAATTGGGGAACATTTGGGTTGTGAGAACCTACAGTCACATTGAGAAGAAAGAAGGTATTTAATTATAACTACGTTAATTAAAAAACGTCATATAATTGTAAAATGTTTTTATTTCTTTATTTGAAAAATATATTCTTGAGTCAAAATCATTATCTTTGAAAAGTTGAACCCTTGCTATTCCCTCAAAATTTTATTTACAAATTAAATTAACTTCAAAATAATAGAAATTAAAGTAAACTAACCTAAACAACAAGAAATAAACATAACAAAATGGCGCCCGTCAAAAGGACTTTTCTAAGGATTTTGACTCAAGGTTTTTATTATAATTTTTAATGTGTCAACAAAATTTATGATTTTTGTATTTGATATAAATATTCTTAGGGGTTATACAATTTAGCATATTATTTAAGTTTAAGTAAACTAATGTTAAAAATGGAAGGTACTGTAGTCAATTTAAAAGTAAGTGATGTTCTGGATGTTGATGTGGAAAATTTAGAAAATAGATGTGATTTTGAACAATTAAACAATGATTTGACTGAAAAACCAACAAATGTTAATTCAGATAACGTTTCAACAAAAAACCCTATGATAGATAGATAGATGTAAACACAAATTTTTTACTTTTTGAATTGTTAACTAAATTTGATAAACAATCTGCAGAAAATAAACAATATGATGAATTTAAGGAACAATTTCAAGAACAATCCGATAAAATTTATAAACAATCTGCTGAATATAAGGAACAATCCGCTAAAATTGATAAACAATCTGCTGAATATAAGGAACAATCCGCTAAAATTGATAAACGTCTGCTGAATTTAAGGAACAATTTGCTGAAATTAAGGTACAATTTGATAAACAATCAACTAAATTTAATATGAAATTAGAGCAGACTACTGTTGATTTGAAAAATGAATTAAATAAATTAATTAACACTAAAATTGATGAAATAAATTTGAAATTATCAAATATTGAAAGTGATTGTGTAAATAGTCGTAGTAGTATTAATAACAAAATGGAACAGCATATTAAAAGTACAGAAGGAAAATTCCAACAGATAGATACAAAGGTCGAAGAAATAAATGAAAAATTTAACACCCAAAAAGAGAAAGTGAATGCTTTGCAGAATGAAGTAATTGATAACCAACAAAGTTTATTACAGGAAGTAGGGACTCTGAGAAAGGAATTTGGAAATATGTCTGAGAATAGAATCATTCATATATATGAAAAACCAAAAGATTCAAATTATTTAAATATAAAATGTGACAATGAAAGTAGTGAAACAAATTCACAGTTACAAAATATTGAAAGTGATAGTGTGAGTAGTTGGAGCGATATTAATGACAATATAGAAGAACATATTAAGTCTACAGAAGAATGTTATCTAAAAACAGATACCGAAATTGAAAATATAAATAAAAATGTAAATAACCAAGAAGATGAAGAATCAACTAAAGTTGAAGAAAACATAACAGATGTGTCAGTTGAGAAAATGAAGAAGAAGAACAAAAAGAAAACTAAGCAATTATTGAAGAAAAATGTGAACCATGAAAAAGGAAAATCAAGATATAGAAAAATACTAGAAATAAGAAAAATAACATTTAGAACAGGAAGAGTCAAAATTGTTAGGAGGTTAAAAAAGGTAACTGTTCAGGATTATAATAAGCTGAAAACAAACATGAACAAGAAGCTTAACAGAAGTATGTATAATTATATCATTATAATAAATAAATATAATAATAGCAAAACAGAAAGAAAAAATTTGTTTAAAAAAGAAGTATATAATGAAAATATTAATAGAGAAGACCCAGGTTATATTTTGGAAAATAAGAAAAATAAATTATCCAAGTTATTAGAAGAAGAAATAATGAAGAGGCACTACTTCTATAATGAAAATAACCAGACTCCCATTGATGTACGCAATTACCTGCGGGGGAAGGTCAAGAAGAAATTATAATATTGAAAAGTGTTGATTGGAAATTTGGTAACAATTTAGGCAATCATTTATGAAAATATCCATTTTATTATAAAGTAATTAGAAACTATTGAGGAATGTGTCATACAGGTTTAATTAAGTCTTTTATTCTTTAAAAGTTTTCAAATATTTCTATTGAGTTTTCAGTCAAATTATCAAATTATTAAATTAATGTCAAAGTGTTGACTATTATTAGAAAATTTTATTGTGTAGAATTTTAGTTTAAGGTTTTTTTCCTTTTTGTTTTTCAATTTTACTATTATTGTTAATTTAAAGTTGTGGTTTTTATAAGCCATCTAAAGAATTCATGGTTGTAATGGAAATGAAGAATATTTCAAATAGAGAAGTAGTAGAATAACTAATTATTAATAAGTTGATCTAATTTAAGTATTATTTTGTTTTGACATCTTGACACATTAATAACATTTTGTAAATAGTATACTAAGGAGTTTATGATTAATCAAAAAATTGGAATTAGAGAATAAGTTTTTTTTAAAAAAAAAAAAAAAAATTTCTTCAAAATTTTTTTTTTTTATTCTGAAGTGGACCCGAATGTAGTGATATTTCGGAGTCGAGATAAATTGTAATTTAAAAGAATTCAAGTTTGAATTTGGCGCCAGCGAGAGTTCGCCGCCGATCTAATTATTACGTAGTTTTTGCTTATCAATTTAAATTAAGATATGTTAAAAATGATTAGGATTTTTAAAATGTTTTTTATTGTATAATTTGAATTTTATATAGTTATTGTAATTTAAGACGTAATAAATATGAAGGCCATGATGAAGCAGATTTGGCCGTTAACGGTTTTTTGAAAGGACGCTTGGGATGGCGTCTTTTTAGCTCAGATATGCTGATGGATGCCGAGACATCACACCGTGCTCTCTCTGATTTGGAACTTTGAGGCAACAACACATCTTGCTCTCATCTCTCGCATTTTGAAACATCACATCTCTCTGAGATTTAACAAGCCACATGTGTGAAGAAATAATAAATTATACTAGCAGTCTGGATGATAGGAGTGCTTGAATAAACTGGCGAAGGAAGAAAAAGAAGGAAGTTTCATGCAAGAAGGACAAATTGGGGAACATTTGGGTTGTGAGAACCTACAGTCACATTGAGAAGAAAGAAGGTATTGTAATTATAAATATGTTAAGTAAAAAATGTAATATAATTGTAGAATGTTTTTATTTATTTTATTTGAAAATATATATTGAGTCAAAATCAATATCTTTGAAAAGCTGAACCCTTGATATTCCCTCAAAATTTTGTTTAACAAATTAAATTAACTTCAAAATAATAGAAATTAAAGTATATATATATATATATATATATATATATATATATATATATATATATATATATATATATATATATAAGTTAAGGTGTATAGAGGAGTAATATACAGCTTAATCCCCAATCTTAATCCCAAACAACCACCGAAGTGTATATAAAGAGGATTGGAAAACAATAAAGTCAGTCTTTATTCTGAAGTTGTGTGCGTTATTTAGCTCCCTAATTTTCCTTTTTTTTGGACTTTTCTTCTGGATGAACTTAACTGGTGCCGAAACCCGGGACGATTTGAGCAGATTCTTCGGGTGAGTTTTTTTTATTTTTTCCCGCAGGAAATCTTTCGTAAACTTATTTATCATCCCGTTTTGATATTTCCCTGTTCTTTCATTAGACGGAAATTTTGAACAGTAGGAAATGGAAGGTAAGAACATTTTAAAACCTGCTACATTCGAAGTTCAGCCAGAGTTGCAAGCGCTACCACCTGAGACCTTAGCGGCAGCACACGCGAACATGGCAGCGGCGCAGGCGAATGCCCTGGAGTTGTTGAAACTCAAAACAGCTATGTCACAGGACTTAAGGAGGGCGATTTCGGACATAGAAAAGTATGGAGGAGAAATTTGGGAGCTTAATCATTTCCTCAAGGGAGGTGATAGGGTAATGGCGCGGATAGAAGCCAAGATAGCTGAAAACCTGTTGGATCCGATAGACGCATGTTCACTTAGAGCAGCTTTAGTATGTAGAGTCAAGCGGGGCATACTAAACCTGATCCAGGCAGATGAAGATACTCCATGGTCGGTGGTGAAGGACCGACTGAAGAAAGCTTTCGGAGGCGGCCGGTGGACACCGGAAGAAGACATCTTCCGAATGTTCAGGGAAATGAGAAGACCTCATCAATCTAGTGACCAATATGCAGGAGCATTATTGGCCCACTATAACAAGATCACCGAGAAGATGAGGGAGACGACGGAAGCAGCAGAAGTGGAAGCTCGGATGGCCTTCTTATCAACGATTCTTAAGGTCCAGCTGGCGAAGGAGACAGGAAGGAAGGAAGGACTTCCGAGAGATAAGACTTTCGTGGAATGTGCAAGAGAGATGGTGGACTCCAGCGCCCGAGATGAGGAAGTCCGAAAGGAGGACGGGTGGAGTAGAGTCACCTACAAACGGAATGACGGAGGTAGAAGCTCGCAACCTCGAGGTGACGCGTGGAGAAGGAGGGACACGGATTTTGGAGGTCGAGAACGTTCAATGATGCGGGAAAGGAGGCCAGGAGCGGATAAGAAGACTTGGAGGAGGGAGGAGAGGAAGTGCCACGGGTGCGGAAAGGTGGGGCATTTGGTAGCGCAGTGCCCCCGCACACGGTGTTTTGAATGTGGCACTGAGGGACACATTGCGAGGCAGTGTCCATACATGAGTAAACGTAGGGGAACGAACCAAGGTGAGCCGATGGAAGTGAACGCCCAACGGGTGTGGAGAAGGGGCAGGCGGCCGTCGGATTCAACAAGGTCATCAGGAACCTCGGAGTCAGAGGAAGACGAAGGAGAACTTGAGGAAGGTGTACGGGCGGAGGGAAGGAGCAGCCGGAGGAGCGAGGAGCGTCGGGTGGCAGTGGAGAGGAGATCGCAAGATGTAGAATGAGGAGGGTGTAAGAAGAGGGGCAACCATGGAGTGATAAATAGGGTGGAGTGTGGTGATGAGAGGTTGCCTATAATTAAAGTAGCGAATAAGGTGAGGTGTTTGGTTGATACGGGTAGCACTAATACAATTATGAGCCGAGACGCGGTAAAAGCGTTGTGTAAAGGAGAAAGGATACCCCGGATAGGAGCATGTGGGTGTAAGTTGGTTACGTTGAGCGGTCCCTGTAAGGTGGAGGGGGAGGCGGAGATCGCGTTAGATGGATGGGGAAAGAAAGGGGAGAACCTAAAGGTACATGTGGTGGATAACATGCCTCGTGAATATGGTGGGATTATCGGATGTGATCTCTTGGGGAAGGTCGGAACCCGGATAAAGAGCAGTGGGGGGCACTGGGCGGTTCGAATCGGTCAGAGAAGGTTCAGGTGTTATAGGGACCGAAAGGGGAGTCACGCTATCGTGGGAGCTATTAACCGAAAGGGAGATTGGCGACAGGAGTTGAGGGACGAATATTCGGATATATTCTTTAAGGAAGGGGAGATATTAAGTATAACAGGGGAGACTGTACATGAGATTCCTTTGAAACAAGAGAGGGTTACATATGTAAAGGAAAGAAGATATCCCCAGGCGTTACGTCAACACATTAGGGAGGAATTAGAGAGTCTGAAAAGGCAAGGGATAATCGTAAATAGTACTTCTCCGTACAATAGCCCCCTATGGGCAGTTAAGAAAAAGAGTGAGGAGGGAGCAACGAAAGAGAAGTATAGGGTCGTAGTGGACTTTCTAAACTAAACGAGAACACGGTGGATGAAAGGTATCCGATACCCCGGCTCGAGGACATATTGGACCGGTTAGGAGGTGCGACAGTGTTTACGACATTGGACCTGAAGGCTGGGTATCACCAGATCCGGATGCACCCCAAGGACCAACACAAAACCGCGTTCACGTTTGAAAGGGGTCATTATGAGTTTACGCGAATGCCTTTCGGCTTGAAGAATGCCCCTATAACCTTCCAGAGACTGATGGACGAATTCTTACGAGGACTGGACGAGGCAACATGTCAGGTATACATGGACGACTTACTGATATTTAGTAAAGACGAGACTGGACATATACAAGACTTAAGACGCGTATTCCAGCGGCTGAGACAATTCGGTTTAAAGTTGTCGGGAGAGAAATCGATCCTAGGGCAAAATGAGATTAACTTCCTGGGGCACACTATTTCGAAAGAGGGGGTAAAGCCGGACATACGGAAGGTGGAGGCTATCAGGAGGATGGCTATCCCGACAGACGTAAGGGGAGTGCGGGGACTGCTGGGAACCCTTAATTATTACAGGCGGTTCATCCCAGAGATGGCGAGATATTTGGTGCCACTAAACGATTTGTTGAAGAAAGGGCGGAGGATAGTGGTTACGCCGGAGATGAAAGGGAATATCCGAGCATGCATGGAGAAACTCCAGCAAGAACCGGTTCTCGCGTTCCCTAACTTCACCAAGACATTCACCATAACCACTGATGCCAGCGAATATGCACTGGGGGCTGTATTGTCTCAAGAAGGGAAAAAAGGAGACCAACCTGTGGCATATGCCAGTAGGCGTCTCACGGAGACAGAAACCCGATACAGCACGCTGGAGCGGGAATTGTATGGGCAATAGAGCATTTCAGGCCATATGTATTCGGACGAAAATTTAGGGTGCAGACGGACCATCGTCCCCTAATATGGGTGGGGAAACTGAAAGAGTCGTCAGCGCGTATAACTCGTTGGAAAGAGTTCCTCAACCAATATAACATGGAAGTAATCTATAAGCCAGGGAGGGAAAATGTCGTGGCGGACTGGCTATCGCGAGCTTTGCAGGTTAACGCGATAGAGCGAGAGTCAGGGGAGTATTCGGGCGGAATACAACGATTCATACGGGAGTGGACACCAGAGGGAGAAGGGGAACCCGAATCGGAAGAGGCGGAGGATGAAAGGGAAATTCCAAGGGAGGAGAGTTCGGAAGGCGAGAGGAGGGAGGAAATAATAAACGACAAGGACAGACAGATAATATGGAAGACGAAGACAACGGGACTGACTAGGGCGGAATACGCGACGTATGGGAGATACCACATTACCACTATATGGTCTCAACCAGGAGTAGGAGAGGAGGTTATTAGTAAGATATTAAAGGAGGAGTCTCGGCCTGGGAAAATTTTTTATTTATACGTGGGGAATGCGGTGGTCTGGGAAAAAAAAAGAGGTTATGGCGGACGGAAAAGATTGGGTTGGATCGAGCGTTCATTAGGTGTAAATTTCAGGTGGAGACGGTGAGGGAGGTGGACCGGCAGAAAGAAGTCACAATCGCGTACCACCAAGGGAAAACAAATCATAGAGGGGTGCAGGAAACGTTAAAGGCATTGAAGAGGAAGTATTTTTGGTTACAAATGAAGAAAACAATAGAGGAAGTAATAGGAGCATGTAAGATCTGCAACACCACTGAATATGACCGACATCCGCCAACCGGGAAGCAGGAAGAGACATTGACACCAACAGCACCACTGACAGACTTACAGGTTGACACATTTACATGGAAGGGGTTGAAATGGCTTACAGTCATAGATATTTTTAGTAAGATTGCGATGGCATACCCGATTGATGATAGGTCAGCCGAATCAGTACTAATGGCCCTCCGAATTTGTTTCCAGTTCTACGGTGTACCGGAAAGAATAACGTCAGATGGGGGCCGAGAATTTGATAATACTCGTCTCAGGTCGGAAATGCGAGGGTTAGGGGTAGAGTGGCACTTGAATACTCCGGGGCACCCGAAAGGCCGAGGGGCGGTCGAAAGGCTGCATAGTACCCTGGGTGATCACCTTCGCGTCTTTTATGCAGAAAAGGGGTTGGAAGCGGATACGGCAATGCCTAAGGCGATAGTAGCGTACAACCACTCTATTCACTCGGCAACGGGATTTTCACCATTTGAAATGTTATTCGGACTCCGTGAGCGCAAAAGGGATAGCCGCGGCGCAATAGTAGATGAGGAGGTTGCGGTGACTTTGGTGGCAAATAGAGTGACGCTCGGGGAAAGATGGGAAAAGACGCGGAGGAAGCTCGTGGGGGAAAAAAGCAGGAGGGTAAACCGCGAAAATCTCAAGTGTCGGGATGGTATGGAGAGGAACTAGAGTCTATATCCCAGTTTTCGGAGGCGACTAGGTAGGTGGAGTGGGAGGCAATCGGGTTCATTCGGAAGTTGTCGGCGGTCATCGGCTTCGGCATGCCTCATTGTTCTTGCTTTCCGTTGTCAACACTCCTTGAGTTATAGACTCTAGTTGGAGAGGATAGAAATAGGTTCGATTGTGTATCGAAAGGTGTCGTCGAATCGGACTAAAGAAGAAATACGGTATGACGGACCCTTCAAGGTTATCGCGATTAGGGAACATAATGTCGTCACTATCCAAAGCATTCAAGATCCCCGGAAAAGAAGGACGGTTCATTTGGAACAACTGAAGATCCCATCAAATTAGCATTTTTCTCGTTTTCTCTCGTCTTCTCTCGTTTTTCTTGTGTTTCTCGTTCTTCTCGTCTTTTCACGTGTCTCGTTGATTTTCGTTATTTTTCGTATTCCATTGTTCGAGTTGTTGATATCATTCGTTTGATCATTTTTCTTGTGTACCCGTTTTCGTTAAAAGGATTTCGAGGGGTATCCTCTTTTCTAGGCGAAATGACTTATGTAAATAGTAATAATGTAAGTACCTAGGTGCAGTGTAGAAGTTTTTCTGTTGAATCTGTTAGTCTATGTAATTTGTATGAAAATATTGGGGAAAGTAGGAATTATGTACAGAAGTGTTTTGTTTTTATTTTCATTTTTATGTAACATTGATTTTTGAATTTGGCTGGTTGTTTGGCTTGTGTTAGGAGTTTACGAGGATTGTTCGTAAACTGGTGGGGGGGAGTTAAGGTGTATAGAGGAGTAATATACAGCTTAATCCCCAATCTTAATCCCAAACAACCACCGAAGTGTATATAAAGAGGATTGGAAAACAATAAAGTCAGTCTTTATTCTGAAGTTGTGTGCGTTATTTAGCTCCCTAATTTTCCTTTTTTTTGGACTTTTCTTCTGGATGAACTTAACTTATATATATATATATATTGTTATGTTAATTTCTTTGTTTTAGGTTAGTTTACTTTAATTTCTATTATTTTGAAGTTAATTTAATTTGTAAATAAAATTTTGAGGGAATATCAAGGGTTCAGCTTTTCAAAGATAATGATTTTGACTCAAGAATATATATTTTCAAATAAAAGAAATAAAAACATTTTTACAATTAGATTACATTTTTTACTTAACATATTTATAATTAAAATACCTTCTTTCTTCTCAATGTGACTGTAGGTTCTCACAATCCAAATGTTCCCCAATTTGTCCTTCTTGCATGAAACTTCCTTCTTTTTCTTCCTTCGCCAGTTTATTCAAGCACTCCTATCATCCAGACTGCTAGTATAATTTATTATTTCTTCACACATGTGGCTTGTTAAATCTCAGAGAGATGTGATGTTTCAAAATGCGAGAGATGAGAGCAAGATGTGTTGTTGCCTCAAAGTTCCAAATCAGAGAGAGCACGGTGTGATGTCTCGGCATCCATCAGCATATCTGAGCTAAAAAGACGCCATCCCAAGCGTCCTTTCAAAAAACCGTTAACGGCCAAATCTGCTTCATCATGGCCTTCATATTTATTACGTCTTAACTTACAATAACTATATAAAATTCAAATTATACAATAAAAAACATTTTAAAAATCCTAATAATTTTTAACATATCTCAATTTAAATTGATAAGCAAAAACCACGTAACAATTAGATCGGCGGCGAACTCTCGCTGGCGCCAAGTTCAAACTTGAATTGTTTTTAAATTACAATTTATCTCGACTCCGAAATATCACTACATTCGGGTCCACTTCAGAATAAAAAAAAAATTTTGAAGAAATTTTTTTTTTTTTTTTTAAAACTTATTCTCTAATTCCAATTTTTTGATTAATCATAAACTCCTTAGTATACTTTTTACAAAATGTTATTAATGTGTCAAGATGTCAAAACAAAATAATACTTAAATTAGATCAACTTATTAATAATTTGTTATTCTACTACTTCTCTATTTGAAATATTTTTTATTTCCATTACAACCATGAATTCTTTAGATGACTTATAAACACCACAACTTTAAATTAACAATAATAGTAAAATTGAAAAACAAAAAGGAAAAAAAAACCTTGAACTAAAATTCTACACAATAAAATTTTCTAATAATAGTCAACACTTTGACATTAATTTAATAATTTGATAATTTGACTGAAAACTCAATAAAAATATTTGAAAACTTTTAAAGATTAAAAAACTTAATTAAACCTGTATGACACATTCCTCAATAGTTTCTAATTACTTTATAATAAAATGGATATTTCATAAATGATTGCCTAAATTGTTACCAAATTTCCAATCAACACTTTTGAATATTATAATTTCATCTTGACCTTCCCCCGCAGGTAATTGCGTACATCAATGGGAGTCTGGTTATTTTCATTATAGAAGTAGTGCCTCTTCATTATTTCTTCTTCTAATAACTTGGATAATTTATTTTTCTTATTTTCCAAAATATAACTTGGGTCTTCTTTATTAACATTTACATTATATACTTAACTTTTTATATACTTATAATTAACATTTACATTATATATCTTTTCTTTTGTTTTGCTATTATTATACTTATTTATTATAATGATATGATTATAAATACTTCTGTTAAGCTTCTTGTTCATGTTTGTTTTCAGCTTATTATTATAATCTTGAACAGTTACCTTTCTTAACCTTCTTACAATTTTAACTCTTCTTCCTGCTCTAAGTATTGTTTTTCTTATTTCTAGTATTTTTCTATATCTTGATTTTCCTTTTTCATGGTTCACATTTTTCTTCAATAATTGCTTAGTTTTCTTTTTGTTCTTCTTCTTCATTTTCTCAACTGACACATTTGTTATGTTTTCTTCAATTTTAGTTGATTCTTCATCTTCTTGGTTATTTACATTTTTATTTATATTTTCAATTTCGGTATCTGTTTTTAGATAACATCCTTCTGTAGACTTAATATGTTCTTCTATATTGTCATTAATATCGCTCCGACAACTCACACTATCACTTTCAATATTTTGTAACTGTGAATTTGTTTCACTACTTTGATTGTCAAATTTTATATTTAAATGATTTGAATCTATTGGTTTTTCAGGTATATGAATGATTCTATTCTCAGACATATTTCCAAATTCCTTTCTCAGAGTCCCTACTTCCTGTAATAAACTTTGTTGGTTATCAATTACTTTATTCTGCAAAGCATTCACTTTCTCTTTTTGGGTGTTAATTTTTTCATTTATTTCTTCGACCTTTTTGTATCTATCTGTTGGAATTTTCTTTCTGTACTTTTAATATGCTGTTCCATTTTGTTATTAATACTACTACGACTATTTACACAATCACTTTCAATATTTGATAATTTCAAATTTATTTCATCAATTTTAGTGTTAATTAATTTATTTAATTCATTTTTCAAATCAACAGTAGTCTGCTCTAATTTCATATTAAATTTAGTTGATTGTTTATCAAATTGTACATTAATTTCAGCAAATTGTTCCTTAAATTCAGCAGATTGTTTATCAATTTTAGCGGATTGTTTATCAATTTTAGCGGATTGTTCCTTATATTCAGCAGATTGTTTATCAATTTTAGCGGATTGTTCTTGAAATTGTTCCTTAAATTCATCATATTGTTTCTTATTTTCAGCAGATTGTTTATCAAATTTAGTTAACAATTCAAAAAGTAAAAAATTTGTGTTTACATCTAATGAGTTTTTTGTTGAAACGTTATCTGAATTAACATTTGTTAGTT
Source organism: Euschistus heros (assembly GCA_003667255.2). Lineage (NCBI taxonomy): Eukaryota > Metazoa > Arthropoda > Insecta > Hemiptera > Pentatomidae > Euschistus > Euschistus heros. The sequence continues at coordinate 2,007,835 of RCWM02000035.1, read as the reverse complement.
TTTCAGTGAAATCATTGTTTAATTGCTCAGAATCACATTTATTTTCTAAATTTTCCACATCAACATCCAGAACATCACTTTGTTTATACCTTTTAATAACACTCTCATCAGTTACTTTTAAATTGACTACAGTACCTTCCATTTTTAACATTAGTTTACTTAAACTTAAATAATATGCTAAATTGTATAACCCCTAAGAATATTTATATCAAATACAAAAATCATAAATTTTGTTGACACATTAAAAATTATAATAAACCTTGAGTCAAAATCCTTAGAAAAGTCCTTTTGACGGGCGCCATTTTGTTATGTTTATTTCTTTGTTTTAGGTTAGTTTACTTTAATTTCTATTATTTTGAAGTTAATTTAATTTGTAAATAAAATTTTGAGGGAATATCAAGGGTTCAGCTTTTCAAAGATAATGATTTTGACTCAAGAATATGTATTTTCAAATAAAAGAAATAAAAACATTTTTACAATTAGATTACATTTTTTACTTAACATATTTATAATTAAAATACCTTCTTTCTTCTCAATGTGACTGTAGGTTCTCACAACACAAATGTTCCCCAATTTGTCCTTCTTGCATGAAACTTCCTTCTTTTTCTTCCTTCGCCAGTTTATTCAAGCACTCCTATCATCCAGACTGCTAGTATAATTTATTATGTATTATTAATTTTATAATTGTATTATTATTATTAATTTTATATGTATTTATTAATTTATTATTTATTATTATATTACTTCACACATGTGGCTTGTTAAATCTCAGAGAGATGTGATGTTTCAAAATGCGAGAGATGAGAGCAAGATGTGTTGTTGCCTCAAAGTTCCAAATCAGAGAGAGCACGGTGTGATGTCTCGGCATCCATCAGCATATCTGAGCTAAAAAGACACCATCCCAAGCGTCCTTTCAAAAAAAACCGTTAACGGCCAAATCTGCTTCATCATGGCCTTCATATTTATTACGTCTTAACTTACAATAACTATATAAAAATTCAAATTATACAATAAAAAACATTTTAAAAATCCTAATAATTTTTAACATATCTCAATTTAAATTGATAAGCAAAAACCACGTAACAATTAGATCGGCAGCGAACTCTCGCTGGCGCCAAATTCAAACTTGAATTGTTTTTAAATTACAATTTATCTCGACTCCGAAATTTGACTACAATATATATATATATAATTTATTATTATTATTTAATTATTTTATGCCTTGCAATTATCCCATAATTATAAGAAATATAATCCATCATGGGTGTCTTCTTCCATTGTTAAAATATTATTTATTTTACTAAACATCCATTAAAGCTCGTCAGGCCAATTCAAGGTTTAAAAAAAGAATCAATTATTCCAAACCAGGGTGTTTTTATTATCCTAATTACACATTCATAATAACACAGAAAATCTTCCATTGAAAAGTGGAATTATCTAACTACCAATTCGTTAATGCTATCATTGCTACCATAAAGCTTAAGATTCACCTTAAGTGTGTCAAATACTATGTGTGCATGTTTTTGTGGCTACCTGATCAGTTTAATATTTCTGTTGTTTGAATTCTAATTTCTGTTATTCCAAATGGATAATGAAGTTAAAGAAACTACCATAAAATGGCATGACTTTACACCAATTTTGTTGAACATCATTCTTTAACTACCTATTAATAATTTTTAAAATCCATGTATTATTATTTGCTTTGATAATTAGCTTAAAAATGCTGTTGATTCATTGTGTAATCTTGGAATCACAAAATTTACAAAACTTATAATTAATTTTATTGTTTTTAAACTTTGGTGCAAAGTTAACCAGATACCTGTGACTTTGCACCACCATATTGTTTTCAATTAAAAAAGTATTAGAAACGTATTCTGGTGCAAATTCAAAGCTTGATAGTAGGATCCTTACTGTTTATAAGGATTTTGTTAAAGGAAATGATTGTAAATTACAATGTTTTCATTGAAATGAGAAACAAAATTGCTCAATTTTTAAAGGTTTATTGAGGAACGATAGAAAATACAAGAACATACCAACAAAATATTATACAGAAACAAAATAACAACTTAAAGCATGCCTAAATAGCATAAACAACTATAATTTTGGTAAACAAGGAACAAAACGATACCTATAAAATAAATTGCAAACAGATTCTTAGAGAAGCACTTTTCTAATTCTAACAGCATTCGTCAATATACTTTTACATAGATGACAAAAACCTTATTAACAAGAAGCAAAACGTTATCCCAAATAATTTGGATTTTAACCAGCCTATTAACTGCTTAACCTCAAAATATCGTCGTTTATTGATTTGTTTAGGAGGAGCAATGCTGCCTAAAACTTCTTCCAACAGGGAGGTCACTTTGTGCCAAAATATACTTGGTGCAGTCATTCCTCATTCATATCAAAAAGGGGATTCTATTTTATTTCCAAATACAATGACTTTTGGCAAATATTTTGAGCAAAAGAATATCATATATTAAAATTACCATAATTAAAGAATAAAATTAATGCAAAACTTAATAGATTTGAGAAATATTTAGTTGTTGAAAGTACGACTTTTTCCCACAAAGGAATCACACCCGTTGAAACACTACATTCAACTAACTGTGATAAAACATGGGAGGTAACTAGGATCAACGTGAAAATTCCTTAGACCCGACCAGTGTTGTCATAAGTAAGTAAGAAATATAAAATATCCTTCATTTAGACAACAGCAAAACACTTTTTCTTCAACTGAAACTTTTTAGTGAACTTGGTGCAAAGTTAACTCACTGGTGCAAAGTCAGGCCATTTTACTTACCATTTTCTTTAACTGTTTTGTTAAAGAAAGTACCTAACTTTGTTAAAGAACTACTCTAGAAAATATTTCGATGGTTTGTAACTACGAATTTGATTTTCTGAGACCCTCGCCGTAACGCACTCGGCCATTGGTCCCTATATATTGAAATATTAATGATATTGAAAAACAAATTCATCAAAAATATGATTTTTCATGTCTTAAGCAATTTGAACAACTTAGGAATTTTCTTTTAAGAAATGTAAATAATTTCATAGCAACTGGTATTTGGAACTATGGAAGTGTATACTGAAGCTGTAGCAAAATTTCTTCCTACACCTACCAAATCTCATTACACTTTTAATTTGAGAGATTTTTCTAGAGTTATTAGAGGATTATTGCTTGTACCTGCTGTTCGAATGACATCTCCTGAAAAGATGATGAGATTGTGGGTGCATGAAACTTTTAGAGTTTTCTATGATCGACTTATTGAGAAAAGTGACAGGTAGATATTAATTGTGTTAATAATTTATTTTTGCTTTCAATTAATGTATAGTTTTTACTTGTTTAACTTAAACACCCTAAAATTAGTGCCTAAGTTTAATTATAAAAATATTTTTTTGGTGTCTAAACCAATTGTATACTCTTTTCATGGCACATTTAATTGATTTTTTGAATGATTTATACATGTATTTTTGCTATAAACTAGTATAGGTTCACATTTTTAGTCAATAATTATAAGGTTCAGTACTTGTTAAGTTTGTACTGTTTCTTGGCCAGTTGTGCAATGAGAAAATTGGCTGGTATCACACTTTACCACCAGAATTTTCCCCAATTAAGAGTATCCAGTTTACAAAGGTTAGGTATGGACCAGGGTTGGTTATCAACTATTATAAAAGGATAAATAATTATCTGCTTTTCACTGGGGGGAGGGGGGAGTCCCTTCTCCTAACCACTGAGCTTACCATACTTCCTATACTGAGGTTTATATACAATCAATACCTACCTTCTAAATAGTTAAATAATGTAACACAGAAATGGTATCTATATTTGAGTGCTAAACTGTGTACCTTGAAAAAATTTAATATTTGAACATGAAACAATGGATATTGAACAAAGAAAAAAAAGTTGGAAGAATTAACTGCCTACAAAAAAATAAATGAAATAATTGTTTTTTAATAAATTATGAATAATCGCTCTATTTAGTACATTACCTCTTTGTAGTCAATCATTTGAATATAAAATTGTTATTGAACTTTATTGAGCAGCACTTTGACTCTCTTTTTGTAGAACATTCAATCCTGCCCTTCGAGGGTTGACATTTGTTTCATGCTAGGCTTATATATTAAATTTGTCTTCCCTTATTGACAAAGTGTTTAAAACTAATAATTATCAGTAGTCTAAAAAGTGGTATGCACATTTTTTGGAATCTAGGAAAAACAATTCCTCTATAATCATCTTGATGGTTTTTGGATAGAATCCAAAAGATTTAAGTTAGATCAAATATTTTTTTGTTCCTGGCTTTATTTAATATTATTCTTTTTTATTAGGGAACTATTATTTGAAATTGTCAAACATGCTTGTTATTTTCACATCAGAGCACATATGGATCAGTTCATGTCTGACTTAATACCTGTTGGTCAAAATAAGCTTCAAGTGGAAGATTTAAGAAGTCTTTTCTTTGGTAACTACTATGATCCTGATGCAGAGAATAAAATATATGATGAGGTAAATGAGCATAATGTATTTTGCAATGATCAAATCCAGATTCACAGAAAAACTTTTATTACAATATCACTAGTCATTAAATTAAAGATGGAATGGAATGTATAAACCTGATAATTTGACACTTCATTGTTAAAGAAAAGATTACTAGTAGGAAATTTGTATTGCGCTGGATATTTATATTTTGGGATCTAATATGTAGGGCCACTATTATCTCATGCTTCAGATCTGTCTGTGTTAATAATAATGTTGGAATCAGTTTTCTAAGAGTAGAGATTTGAAGTTTTCATTTATGATAGTTGGGTGCAAGGAATTTTCAATTTCAGCATTAATTATTTCAATATTTTTAAACGGCATATATCCTAGATTGTTACATAAAAATTGCTTAAGCAATTATTTAGTTTTAGGTTAATAAAACATCAAGTAATTTCTTTCCCTAGTAATTATTCAATTGTTTTAGCAGACATAAGAAATTCATTAAAAAATGATGTAAATAAACGTTAGTTAATTTGTCCCAGAAAAAAAAAAAGTGTACTTTTTCCGAGTATTTTTAGTCGAAGTTGGGTATAAATTGTATTTAGATACAATTTGAAAATTTTATATTCAAATATGAAAACTATTCGCAGAAAAAAGTAAATTAATCGGTAAAAAAAAAAAAAAAAAAGTAATCGAATAACTATTCGAATACTTTTATATTCAACAATGAAAGAATTCAAAGATTCGATACTTTTTTATTTGATAGAAAAGTATCTTGTAAATTGAATAGAATAACCATTTGTAACTGTAAACTATTCAATACATAATCAATTCTATTTTGGCTTATAAACTTTCAAAAAAATTCATTTTGGTCATTCATCAAATTGATATAATATAGGATTAGTCCAGTCTATGAGGGGCTTAGAGTGCATGAAATATGCGATCATTTTTTACCTCAGGACTTCATTAGGAATAGTTAGATGATATACTAATAGTCCGTGCCTCTTTGGGGTGAGCTAACCGTGGGGAGTTCTCATTTTGGGGTGTTTCGATTATATCTCAAAAACGGTGGACTCTATGAAAATATATTACAAATAAATATTAAAGCTAATTAAATATCCTATAAAATTGTTTATATACATATTTGTCTAACTTTCAACGGTTATCGAGATATACGTTTTTAAAAATTGATAATTTTCACAAAAAAAAAATTTTATCTTTGTTTTTGTCAAACATTTGCTTCTAGCGCCTTCCAATGGTTTTACAGGATGAAAAAAAAAATGACACAATCAAAGTTGTAGAGCATTAAATTAACTTTAATTTCATACATACGTTTCTGTCACTTGAAGCAAATTTTTGACAAAAGGTGGGGTAAATATTTAATTACATTTATCTCAAAAACCATTGAAAGTTCAACAAATATGTGTAAAAACAATTTTAAAGGAAATTTAATTAGCTTTAATTTTGAACTGTATTATATTTTCCTAGTGTCCACCGTTTTCAAGATATAATCAAAAAACCCCAAAATGGGACATTCTCCCTTCCCACCATAAGCTCACCCCCCAGGGGTGGGGGACTTTTAGTCTAACTACTCCTAACGAAGCTGTGAAGTCAAACATTATCAAATATTTCATGCACTCTACACCTCTCATTTTAGCACTCTTTGACTAGTGTCGCACTTCTCCACGAATACACATTTGTCAATACTCTTTTGGCTATAACTCCAAAACTGATTGTTTGATCCAAAATTTCTTTTTTTCATCTAGTTAAATTTACTATCAGGCCCTATATATGTAATTTTGATTAAGTTCCGTTATACACCCAAGTCAGCCCACTGAAAATATTAAAATTGTCATATTTTGCAAAAACATACATATTTAGCATGCTGGCTTGGGTGTATTATAGGATTTTTGCAACAAAAAAGTTTACTTTTCGAGATATAGTCGAAAAACAGGAAAATTGCCAAAAATTGAATTGACATGAAGGATGAGAAAATTAAACTATAGCAATACTTTCCTCTGAAAATCCTAATATGCCTGGCCTATTTAAAGCTCTAGGTTTTGAAGTAATTGAAGTATTATTTTTTTACTTTTTAGTTCAAGTTTGTAAACGTAGGTTTAATCTTGAAGTTGTTTTTTTTTTTTCTCCAAAAAATAATTTTTTTCATTAATTTTCGTAATGATGCTTACCATGTTAATTTTATTTAAATAAAAACAGGTATGATAAAAGTAATGATGATGAGAAAATGATTTGCTATGTAATGTAAACATATTTTGGATCTAATAGAGCCTATCAGTCTAGCCAGAGACGGCATCTCGCATACATTAGCTCTACCTCTCTTTTCATCTTACAGTTTTATTTTGTTCAATGTCATTCTTTTTTTATTATTTAATTTTTTCTTCAATCTGAACTATATAATTACTACTTTATCATTGTGAATTATCATTAATTATTCTCTCACTGAAGAAATATCAAGGAAAACATTTTATTCAACACTCGTCAGCAAAGTGGTGATTTAGTGTTTAATCCCTAGCGTTTTAAAGACAGTTGTTTTCAAACAGCCACTCTCACCCAAATCAATATTTACTTCTAATAGTTAATAATAATTTAATATTATAAATCATTTATAAATCATAATTCATATTTTGATGAAACACCCATGCCAGCTCACTGAACATAGAATTGTCATGTTTTGCCAAAACATTTGATTAACTTAATCAAACTTTGATATATAGGATAATAGAAAATTTTACCAGCTTTAAGATTTAATAAAGAAATTTGAGATCGGACAAATTGTTTAGGACAGTTAGTTTAGGAGAGAAAATGTGCCAAAAAAAAAAAATTGGATTTTATAACAGTTCGCAGTTTCTACCATGATGGGTATTACATGGAATTTAAATAAAATTTGGTATATATGATCTGCTAGTAAATTTAACCAGCTTTGAGATGAAAAAAAGAAATTCGGGATCGAACAAAGTGTTAAGAAGTTATAGAGAAAAAGTGCCAAAACCAACTTGGATTTTATAACAGTTCGCAGTTTTTACCGTGATTGAATTTGAACCAGCTTTGAGATGAAGAAAAGAAATTCGGAATCGAACAAATTGTTTAGAAGTTATAGAGAAAATATGCCAAAACAAACTTGGATTTTATAACAGTTCGCATTTTTTACCGTGATTGAATGGGTATATTATGAAATTTAATTAAAATTTAGCTGCAAAAATATCCCAAATTTATCTTTTTCATCTCAAAGCTGGTTAAATTTACTTTCAGATCCTTTATACTAAATTTTAAATTTTTATTTTCCTTTCTATATATTTAACTATTTTCTATGTATATATTTTCACCATTTTGTTATTATCTTTACTTTAATTTTTTCATTTCATTTTGTCTCTGGCCAGATGTAACTGCTTTTATTTCTGTACTTATTTGTTATTCTTAAGGGACTTTTTCCCATAAGTAAAATTATTTTTCTATTCTATTCTCCTTCCATTTTTCATGAAAGTAAAATGGCAATTTTTTGTATTCAAATAGTTCGAAAATAACATCTGTAAAAAAAAAAATCATCTGTATTATAAATTTTGAATACAGATTCCTATGTAAGATAATTTTTTCTAGTAGTATTAGAATACAACTAAATGTATTCGAACTAAGTATCTTCCAAGTCGAATTCATTAAACATCGAATATAGATATTTTTTTATTCAATATTCAAATACTTTGAAAATAATTAGATTTTTTAATAACATATCTAGATATTGCCCTACTCTGTTTTTAGTTGATACCAAGAGATCCATGGTTCCAAAAGATGGATTTTAATAAAGTTTATTCTGGAATGGAATTTAATAGGGTTTATTCTAATTAAACAATTTTCATTAGAATAAACTTTATTAGGGTCTTTTACACTTATTCTCCGTATTTCATTTTGAGTTTATTATCATATGTTTAGGTTACGAGTAACCTTTCCAAAAGTTATAACAGGTCAATGAGAGATTGTTTGATAGTTCCTGTTCTTAAATAGTTAAACAAAAAGAAAAAATGTTACAATAGGAAAAAAAAAAAAAAAAAAAAAAAATTATTTTATTAATAGGGTGGCCAGAAGGAAATAATGTCCAAAAATATTTGTTCAAATAAGTTTTTTTCTCAATGTCTTTGTCGCCATAAGAATTCACACAAATAAGAATCTACCATTGTTCACCTTGTTCCACATTATTTTCTATTGCGATACTTGGCTCAAGACCACCATGATTCTACTGGTTGCATGTCTTCTCTAGTTACTGGATCAACAAAGTTTTGTGAATGGTTAACTGTCAATTGGGCATAATTCATACCAGGTAATTCCTTTATTCCTTCTCGTTGTATAAATATAATTTCATTTCATAGTTGTTCTCACATTTTCTTGTCCGATAAAAATACCTTTTTCTTAAAGAAATTCTATCCCTTTTTCTTTTGTATTTATTCAACAAATTAAATCGAACAATGATATGTCGCGTATAATACAAAAAATGAAATCATGGAATATGACAATGAAACGGATTACATATTGTTTATACAATGCAACGATAATATTGCTAAGCAATCATAAGTTTAATTATAACCTGACAGTTAATTTCTGCGAAATGCAGGGGAATAAGTGCAAAAAAACCCTTTATTAACCATACAAATTAACTTTATGGAAGATCTGATCTCAAAAATGGAGAGAGCATATGACGACAAAAAACATTTACAATAAGAAGTGCTTATCCTGGAATGCCAAAATACAGCACTACAACACTGTGTTGAAGACAGAACATCTATATGCTAGTGAATGTCTGTCCATGAACTACAAGCTGAATAAAATAGAAGTCTTGGAAAGAAGAATCCTCAGATAAATTATGGGTGCTGTTCAAACTGAAAGTGGATGGAGACTTTGAAGTAACGAAGAAGCTTATAAGAAAGTAGAAAAAATCTGCGAGACTATGAAGAAGAGGAGGTTGACATTTCTCGGACACCTGTACAGAATTGGCCAAAAGACACTTAAAAACGGATATTCGATTACTTATGGAGAACGAAAACTACAACAGCATGGATTAAGAAAGTAAAAAATGACTATGGAAAGATTGAGCATCCCAGAAGATCGACTATTAGTCAGAAATAGATTTAGGGGCGTATTGAATAATTTGGAGGGGATTCAAGCCACAAGAAGAACAAATAAAACCGGAAGAGTTTGGACGGAGGAGCAGCGAAAGCAGAAAGGAGTATTGGATGCAGAGGAAACTTTGCACCAAGAAGAAGAAAAAAAAGTAATAGAATAAGTAAATATATAATAAGTTTGTTGCGTGATAACAAGCGGTCAATTCGCTTGTAATAATAAATAATAAACTTTATTAAATTAGATAAATCCTCTATTTCTACCTGCTAATACATGTGCATGCGTGAGAACGTACCCGTGGGGCAGAATGTGGGTCAGATCATGAACTCGTCATCTCGAAAGTAAGTCAAAAGCTTATAATAAAAAAAAAAATTATAAGAACAATATTTTGTCCGATAAATTTAAACTAGAGTTATTGAAAGATCCGTTAATTAGAAGCGATTTCGCCTTATTCCCCTTTCAACCTCAAGTTTAACAGAAAACGTGAGGTGATTTTTTTTTTCTCGAAAATGTTCATATTTTTCAAGCGTATGTATATCTTGGAAGCGGTACATAATAGGAAAAATGTGTATATAATAAAAGTTGTAGGGAATTTAATTAACATTAATGTAGTAAATAGACTTGTTTTGCATATGACGCACCGTTTTTGAGATATGAGCAAAAAAACAAAAAAAGGGACCTTAGTATGTTCACTTTCTACGTACTCTGAACATGTTTCCAAAAAAAACCTTGGATTACAGAAAACGCACTCTACACCCTATTTCAGGCCTTCAGTGACGACTAAAAATAAGATTTTTTATATTTTTCTTTGTTATTGGACATTCTGAAATTCAGGAAAATTGTAAAAAAAAAATCAGACTCACTGTTTGCCCATAATTGGCCTTGTTGATATGATCATGCTTGGCCTTCCCCAAGATGATTAGTTCAGTACATAAAGGATGTTTTAAATTTTGGAATTTCATATTAGAAACGCTTTTATTAACAAAATATATTTTTTATATTAACTAATATTCATCATAAACAAACTATAAATAATTATTTATGATGTTCCGATTAGCCATAGCAGCATAAAGTGACGTTAAACGAAATAAACAAACAAAAAAAAAAATTATTAAATACAGAATTGATTTTTTTTATGAAACCCCATCTAACAAATAACAGTGGCTGTAACCTGGAGCATTAGTAAAAGGACATTACTGGTGCTATCTGTCAATGGTAATATTGCTACCTGAAAGTGTAGATAGGTAAGAGAATGGAATGAAATTTGAGAAACTTGGACAATTATTACTACTTTTATATTTTGCTAATAATGAACAATATTTAGGGAGAAAATTATAATTTTAAAGCAGGAAAATGTTTTAATTTGTCAAGTTTACAACTTATCTAAAAGTTAAAAAAAAAATAATAAATGCATATTTATTTACCTATTTTCAATAATCAATACAATTTTTATATGTAATTATATGTATCATATTATATATTCAGTTTTACAGAACTCAAAAAAGAATGATTATGATGTATGTTTTCTTGGTTCACTAAGTCTAAATTAAAATAAATGTGTGTGTGATATTAGATCAAAGTACTAAATCAGTAGATTTAAGCATGGCATTGTGCTGACCATAATGCTACAGAATATTGCCACTTTCAAATTGAGAAAATATTTTTTTATGAATCAAGCATTTCTAATAGTATCTACCCCTTTGATTACTTTCACTCGGTTTTGTATATTCATTAATTATGTTACCATTTTATTTTATAAACCTTTAATAGTTACTATCACTATTAAGGCATTGTTTCATGTTATTACAGATCCCAGATTTAGATCAACTAGAAAAAATTATGAATCAATATCTTGAAGAATACAATTTATTGTCTAGGGTTCCTATGTCACTTGTGATGTTTAAATTTGCTATTGAACATGTCTCTAGAATCTCCAGAGTTCTTTTACAAGATAATGGTCATGCTTTATTAGTGGGCATTGGAGGAAGTGGAAGGCAAAGTTGTACAAAACTAGCCACATCTATGGCTGAATTTAATCTCTTTCAGGTGAGTGATAATTGAAAATTTTTGTCATTTCTTTAATTATTATTTGGGTATTTAGTTTATTAAGGACTAGGCTGTCACAGTCAGGATGTGATGATCGGTACTCCTTGCTGTCCTCAAAAAGTCAAAAGATTTTTAGAAAATCCTTGTTAAAAATCCTAGGATATTGTTTTTGGTATTAATTTAATGCATTATTTAATGGTGTGATGATCAACATAAATATATGAAGGAAAAATAGGTAAATTTCGGGTAATGCATTAAAAATCTGATTAATATTAAATATAATTTATAATTTATTATTATTAATTTATAAGTATATATACTCTATAAAACCCGCAAATAGTTCTTTGACTTCATCTGGAAACGTATTTGGACGATTTCAAACACAAGAGTACTGGATCAGAATTTAACAAGATATTGTTTAAAATATCCATATTATTGTCAGTTTTATTTGTTTTTCTTAAAAGCAATGCCCTGTATTATCAGAAATATTTATGGTTTTTCTCCTTGTCCAATAGGCACAATTGCATTATTTATTATTTCTGCTCTATGGATTAAAAGCTTATGAACCGTTACCGGCATGTAATCCCTGTTATATGGGATATATATCTGGACTGTTACTATAGTGGCGATTTGAAACTTTCGGATTTCAGTTTCCAACCTAAGATGATGGCTTAACTTTATGGCAAAAGTTTTATTATGCCTTCGATTATTTTTCTGTTATTGATGCTAATATTTCTGAGTAAGCAGAAAATTTCCTGGCTTTTTTTGTTTCATTCCCTGTTCCTTTACCTTATTTCATGTGATTAATTAATAAACCTAATTTTTTTAATATATTTTTTTTCAGTTTTGAATTAGTTACTTAAGTTCAACAGAATTAGCATTTCACGATCCAAAATCATGTCAACAAGCAATGGGAATAAAGCATTTAAAACATCTCATGATGCAATAAAAGGCATAATCCAAATGTGTTTCAGTGTTTAATTAGATTTTGAACTTATGGGCACATTCCTTTGTAATAATAAGTAAAAAATAATTTTAAATAAAAGTAGTTGACATTTATTGCTGGACTTTATTAATTTAAAACAAGTATAAGTTTTTTTTTTTGTATGGAGAGGGTCAATTAATAGACCTCTTGAGAAAAAAAATCTTACACAGGTAAACTTTGCCATTCAAACTTTTTTTTTTTTAAATTAATGAATCTGGAAACAATGGGAATGTAAAAAATTATTTTTACTTACCAGGTATGCAAGTTTAAAATGTCGTTTATTTCTTAAAATATATACACAGTAATTTAAAAAAAAGTATAATATATTTTATTCAAAGTACTGACCCTCGCTTTCTACACATTTTGTCCATCTCTCGGGCAATATATGGATACCATTCCAAAAGAATGCTTCATCTTTATTTGAAATCCATTCATCGAGCCATTTTCGTACGTTTTCGAAATTGTTGAAGTGTTGCTCCGCCAATGAGTGTCCCATCGATGAGAAGAGGTGATAATCAGAAGGCGCCAGGTCAGGTGAATACGGCGGGTGGGGTAGGAGTTCCCAACCAAGCGAAGAAATCGTTTCCTTAGTCAATCTGGCTGAATGTGCAGGAGCGTTATCATGCTGAAGAATGACTTTGGCGTGCCTGTGAGCCCATTCTGGGCGTTTTTTTTTTCGATCAATGCCTGACTCAAATTGATCATTTGTTGTCGGTAGCGCTCGGTATTGACTGTTTCGCCGGGTTTGAGAAGCTCGTAGTAGACTACTCCCTTCTGATCCCACCACACACACAGCATTGTCTTCTTCCCAAAACGATCCGGTCTTGCACTCGATGTGGATGGTTGTCCTGGCGTTACCCATGATTTTTTTCGTTTGGGATTCTGAAAATAAATCCATTTTTCATCGCCAGTTACAACTCGATGCAAAAAACCCTTTCTTTCGTGGCGTAAAAGCAGCATTTCGCACACAGTTTTTCGTTTTTTTTTCCATCTGTCATTCGTCCAATTCATGTGGAACCCATTTTCCAACCTTTTGAATCTTTCCCATAGCTCTCAGGCGATCGGAAATGGCTTGCCTAGTGACATTCAACTGTTCTGCCATCATTTGTTGGGTTTGGGTATTGTCTTCGTCTAATAAAGATTGCAATTCGAAGTCCTCAAACTTTTTTGGTCGATTTTCTCGTTTTTGATCAGTAACATCAAAATCACCACGTTTGAAACTTTGAAACCAACGTTCACATGTCCTGACGGTTGGAGCAACATCGCCATAAGTCTCAACAAGAATTCGATGACATTCAGATGCCTTTTTTTTTGATTAAATAAGAAAATCATGACATGCCGCAAATGCTCTTTATTTGGCTTAAAATTAGACATTTTTAACACCAAAGAAAGGTATGATACGTCCACGTAAACGACTTAAAAACAACTGACTTTTGTAAACAAATGACTAACAAACAAAATAGCGTTTAGAGATAAGCAAATCCTTCAATAGGCTAAGAGCGCATTCTATTGGAATTAAAACGACATTTTAAACTTGCATACCTGGTAGTCTGGGCACCTATGAGTTATTGTTGGATGATGTTAATTGAATGAAATATGGTATTGTACATTTTAAAATTGTAAATACATTCCCTAACTAAAATCAGTAATAAATAAATTAAAAAAAAAACAACTTAAACTAAAACATTTATTTTAAATATTAATATTAAAATCATTTATTTTTGTGACACTTGAGATTCAAATAATTCTTTTTATTAGGGATTCTATATAAAATAAATAAATTTATTAAATATACCTTAAATTTGTTGGTAGGAAAAAAAAAAAAAATCTAGTTAGTAACCTGGCCTGTTATAGGTTAAGTTGTCTTTGTAAACTGATCCACCATTCTCTTATTCCTCCATTGCCCTGCACTTGTGCAATAATTACTGGATCACACCTTCAGACAGTCTCCAAACCCAAAAATCAGCCCAGCCCAATCACAAACTATCATCTGATGCACACATGTGCACCTGCACTTCCTGTTCCATCCAAAAAACTGTCTCTCTCACTTTTCCTTTCTTCTTTGTATTACTAATTAATTTTATGGTTTGATAATCTTATAATTTCTTACTAAATTTATTGAATAAATTAATTTTTAACACAATTTATTTATAATTTATTAAAATGACATTAAACTTCTTTTCTTTTAAAAATAGAATCCCTTATCCATTTTAACCTCACAAATTACAATTTTTTCAGATGTTATCCAATACAACTTACACCATTCTCAATTACAATCACATAAATAAAAACTAAAAACAAAATAAAATATATGTACCTACTAAACACAATGAAATAAATATAAACAACAGTTAATTCAAATTTTTATACAACCATCTTTCATTCTTTAATTAATTCTATGTTAATATGGACAAAAATGTCCTAAAAAATTTTTAATTTTTAATTTTTTGGAAGGGACAGAATATATTATACTCTCTATAGAAACAACTCCAATCTTCAAAATTTATTCATATTATATTATACTCATTGACTGAAAATTATACCCAGAATTACCATACTTAACAAAATTAGCATTAAACAATAATTTATTACCATTTTTATGTTCTTTGTTTCTGGTGAATCAATAAAAAAAATTGTAAATTGAGATTTCTAAGTGATTGGTTAGTTCAGCTATAAACATTTTTAAAGTTCGGCAGCCAAATGACAATTTAATTATTAATTTATTCCTTACATTTTATTAAGAAATTATTAGAAAATCACAAATTACTAGCTATCACAATTTCTCACTACTTCAAATGTATTAAAATCTCTGGCAATGGAAGTTATGGAAGTTATTTCTGTGACCAACAAAGAACATTAGATTTTTTCACATCATATATGATTGTCCGTAATTGGAAAAAAAAAATTACATTTTTTTAGAAGCATCGAACTTAACAGAGATGAATAGCCTTTTCTGAAAAAAGAGATTTATAAAAAAATATCTTGGAACTGAGAAAGTTCTAACAACAACAACTTCATATTATTTTAAAAATGACAAGTACAGACAAGTTCTTATTCATCCATATAAAGGGATCTAGCAGTAATCCCATTTGTTTTAAGACATTTTAAGTTTTTGGAGTGAAACATTAAATCACTGAGAAATTTATAAAATACTTGTATAAATCATTTCTCAGAAATTTAAGAATTTCAAAAATCAGTTTCCTGATGAAATAACTCCATTTTAAAATTTATTAATAATATTGATTATTATTTCAATATTCTAAAATATTCTCAATCCTAAAACCTGCAAAAAGATTATAAAATTGTAAGATAGTCAACCTTTTATCTATTGCATTGCTTTATTTAATTATGACAACTCTATGAAAAATATTAGCATATATACTAAATATATTTAAATTTTTATTTGTGTAGATTGAAATAGGGCGCACTTATGGATTAACTGAATGGCGTGATGATATCAAAATGCTTTTAAAACGAGCTGGGATAGAAGGAAAGCCTCGTGTTTTTCTTTTTGCTGATTCACAAATCAAAGACGAGGGCTTTGTTGAGGACATTAATATGATTCTCAATACAGGAGATGTTCCAAATTTGTATCCTGGGGAGGAAAAAGCTGAAATACTTGAAAAAATGACACAGGCTGCTAGAGAGAGTGTAAGTTGATAATTAAATTATTTAATCACCTTTATTTGATTTACACTTTTGCCAGTAACTTTGGGAAGGTATACCACTACTCTCCATTAGGAAAGGTATATTTGGACTATAGTTCTGCAGTTTTTAACTATAAGCTTATTTAATCAATTTATATCAATTTACTTTTCTGGTTTTTTACAACACTTTCCATAAATATGTAAATACTACAGTTCCGTGTGATAGAGAATATTATTATTATTTAATCTACAAAGTGGAGCATAATTGTTCTATAATAGAATTTATGTATTTATTTTGTTATATAGGTGATTCTCAAACTATGGGCAACTTCATGTCACTTAACCCAATCAATGAAGGCAAGAAATTAGGCTTTGTTGCAACTAATTAGGGGAAAGCTGAATTTTTGCAGGGTGTTAGTACATAATGTATACACTAAAAAAACACACTAAAATCCCGACCCCCCACCCCTTCAGCAACATTACTTCTTTCTGTAAACATCAGATGTTTTAGGTTGGGCTGTTACATCTTTGATTGTATTTTTTACTTCAAAATTATCAGGACAACAAACATTATATTTGATTTTTTGATATTACAATCAAGGCAACAAATTTTGTGAAATTATTGAATACTATCAACAAATGTATCTAGTTAGAAAGAAAATCATCATTGGTGACAACCATGGGAATGACAAATAGCATAAAAATCATATTTGATCACAAAAAGTTGGTATGATTTTCTTTTTATATCCAAAAAAAGAGGCCAAAAGGCCATGTATTTCACTGAATAGGCAGTTAGCCCAGGCAATAAAGGTTTCGTGTCGCAACTAATTAAGGGAAAGATGAATTTTTGCAAGGTGTTAGTACATAAAGTATACACTAAAAAAACAAAAAGTCCCACCCCAACCCACTTGCTTTCCCCCCACCCCAATGTTTAGCAAGATTACCAGTATGGAACTCAGGTTATATGCCGACAGCTCGAAACCTAATTATTGCATTGGAGTGTTCTTTTTTTTATTTTACTCCTAACAATATTACAAACAAATTATGTTATATACACTTTTTATGTAGATAGCTTAGTTTTGCTGTAATACTTAATCATATACAGAAAACTGCCACTACAAAAAACAAAAAGTAACTTCAACAAATTATAGATTTTTATCATTACGTTTTGGGAAGAAAAGGTTAAACAAAACTTATAGATAATATGATTGGATTTAAAATGATGTGTCTCATAACACATAACATTAAAACGAAGTCTTCATAGAGAGCGATGAAAGAGTAGTGGACACCGGTGCGCCGGTCCTAGCCAGGGTCGTGCTGAGGTGCACAAATGCATATATATACTGCTGTTCATGATCATGAATAGTCATTCAGTTGAAATGCAGCAACAATCTAATAATGTTTATTTTTAGCTTATTCCTTCCAAAGTATATTTTTTTGCTATAATAGTTAATAGTTTGCTTGTATTACTGATTGAATACAAAATTTAGAAGATTCAACTCCAAAAATAAAAGATCTGACTGCTGGATATTGTTCACCACCCTTAGCTCTAAATGTGATAAAAAGTCTTCCTCAAAATATCTTCGGATTTTGGGGAGAGAGGGAGTGAAAGTCATATGTTGTTAGCTGTCTGATCTCGGAAACTCAGAAAATGTTACTTTTACCGTAATACTTAATCATATACAGAAAACTGCCACTACAAAAAACAAAAAGTAACTTCAACAAATTTAGATTTTTATCATTACGTTTTAAATAATGTTAATATCTTTGTTGTAGGTTAGTTTACTTTAATTTCTATTATTTTGAAGTTAATTTAAATTGTTAAATAAAATTTTGAGGGAATAGCAAGGGTTCAACTTTTCAAAGATAATGATTTTGACTCAAGAATATATATTTTCAAATATAAGAAATAAAAACATTTTTACAATATATTACATTTTTTAATTTACGTAGTTATAATTAAAATACCTTTTTTCTTCTCAATGTGACTGTAGGTTCTCACAACCCAAATGTTCCCCAATTTATCCTTCTTGCAATTAACTTCCTTCTTTTTCTTCCTTCGCCAGCTTATTCAAACACTCCTCTCATCCAGACTGCTAGTATAATTTGTTGTTTCTTCACACATGTGACTTTTTAAATATCAGATAGATGTGATGTTTCAAATTCCGAGAGATGGGAGCAAGAGGTGTTGTCGCCTCGAAGTTCGATAGAAGAGAGAGCACGGTGTAAATTTCTCGGCTTCATAAGCATATCTGAGCTAAAAAGAGAGCGTTGTTGATTCATCGGAATCCAGGAGCATAGTGAGCTAAAAAGACGCCATCCCAAGCGTCCTTTCAAAAAACCGTTAACGGCCAAATCTGCTTCATCATGGCCTTCATATTTATCACGTCTTAACTTACAATAACTATATAAAATTCAAATTATACAATAAAAAACATTTTAAAAATCCTAATCATTTTTAACATATCTCAATTTAAATTGATAAGCAAAAACCACGTAACAATTAGATCGGCGGCGAACTCTCGCTGGCGCCAAATTCAAACTTGAATTGTTTTTAAATTACAATTTATCTCGACTCCGAAATATCACTACATTACATAAATACATAAAAAAGCAAAGCAAATTTGCAACAAATTTTGCTCCTCTCTTTCCCATATCATAATTTTAGAGCTATGGGAGAGGGAAAAATAGAAGATTTTTTACTTGAGGTAAGTCGCAGTTCTCCGGAATAACACGTTTATTGGAACTCATTTGGCTATAACTCCGAAACTACTTGTCCGATTCAAATTTCTCTTCTTTCAGATGAAAGCTGGTTAAATTTACTATAATAACTCATTATTAAATTTTTATCTAGTCTCTAAAACACCCATGGCAGAATATTAAGAAACCTGTACTGAGATCCTATATATGAAATTTTCATTGATTTCCGAAAATCAACTTAATTCTGATTAAATTCTGTCAAAGACCCACGCCAAAACGCTAAATGTGTATGTTTTGGCAAAATGTGACGATTTTGACTTGCTCAATGGGCTGCTGTAGGTATTTTTCGGAAATCAATGAAAATTTCATATATAGGATCTCAGTACACAGCAGTATATATGTAATGAAAGTACAAATGACATTTCATTAATTAATTAATTAATTCATCATGACGTTGAACTAGGAACAGATGATGTGCAAGTTATTTGTGTGAAATTTATTATAACGAAAATATATTGAGGAGCCAATATTAATAAACATTAAATGTTGTTTCTTTGTACTTTCAGGTAAGATAAAAGTTAAATTGTCATAATTAATGAAAATTATTGTAATAGTTGTTAATTAAAATAAAACTTTGTACTTTCAGAGAAACAATTTGTGGTTATTTCTGAAAATCCTCAATAATGTATCTTATAAAACGACATTTTCGTTAACTAAAAGAAGATGGACTGGCTACAATTTGAGTTTATGATGATAGCCTCAATTGATGGCAAATCTAATGTGTTAGCCATAACTTCAATATTTACAGAAGAAGGAAACTGTTATGTTTTACCTGATGAGCTGAAGCCGGTGAGTCATCATACATATATTATCAAAATGAACACTTTCTCAAAAATAAAAAATTGCACAAAGAAAAGGCATCAAAGTAGAAAAATATGGATGAAATTGGATGAAAATCAAAAGAAAACATACATAGATGAGGAAGGTAATATGCAATTTTTGGATCAATACTTGGAAGAAATAGACACGAAACAACCAAGAGACAAAGATGACAATTTGGAACATATCTTGGAAAAATTAATAGAAACTACGACCAAGAGAGAAAAATCAACATAACCTTAAAAATGTTTCAGAGAAATTAATTATTGAAAAATTCACAAGCAAGAATACTAATGCAATGCAATGGATAGAGAATTTTGAAAAAGAGTGTGAGTGTGCGCTTTAATATTACAAAAGATGAAACAAAAATAGAAATATTGAGGTTGTTTTTGGAAAAATCTTGTTTGGATTGGTATAGCTCTATGGTCATAAAACTGACAGTAAATTCTGAATGGAATGAATGGAAAGACAAATTTTTGGAAACTTTTAAAAACCAAGGATGGGACATGGTCAAATATGCTTTTGCATTCAAGTATAAAGAAGGACTGTTGATTGATTATGCTATAAAAAAAGAACGGCTTATACTAGATATAAACAAATCGATAGACTCTAAAACAATCATTGATTTTATCGCAACAGGCTTACCTGGGTTTATTTTAACTAAGTTAAATAGGGACGAACTCAGCGGCACTACTGATTTGTTTAACAAGATAAGAAAATATGAAGGTCTGATGTACAAGAAAAACTCAACTATAGCAAAGAGTGGTACGTTTCTTCATAACAATAAAATTAATGAGAAAAAGCCATGTAAGATTTGTGAATCTTTAGACCAAGGAATTAGATATCACCCAGAGGAGTCATGTTGGTTCAAGAAAAATAAAATTGAATCTGAAAAGGTTTTCAAAGCCAGAAATGTAAATAATAACTCCATTATTGAAGTAGATATGAATACTGATCAAAAAAACGAGTAAGTACACCATTATCAAAATCCAGCGTTTATTAGAAAATAAACTAGAAGTGAGCGGCATTTATGATTCTGGCTCACAGATCTCTTTAATAAATTCAAGACTGATTAAAGTAAAAGAAAAAAAAGATAATGTGAATATAGGTTATATGAAAACGGTTAATGGTGTAAAGAAGACGGATGGCTTGATAACAGTAAAAATAAAAATATTTGATTTGGAAAAAGAGGTGGATATATATATGTTGTAGAAAATGAAGATTTTGATGATTTTATAATCGGATTGGATATGATAAAGAAATTCAAACTAACTCAAAATGAGGACTTGTAGATAGAACAAAAGAAAACAACGAATAAAAGAGACAGGATGTCTAAAGATAACAGAAATGAAGAAAAGAATATGGAAACATTTGCAATAAATTTCAATGAACACATAGAAACTGAGGAATTTGTAAGTACGACAGACCATTTAGATATTGAAAACAAAATTGAGATAAAAAAAATTATAAAGGGGTATAAAACAATTTTTGCTAAGGACAAGTAAGATATAAGATCAGTTAGAAATTATGAAGCTCATATAGATTTAGTAGTAAATAGATATTGTACTAAAAGACCATACAGATGTACAATAGAAGATAAATTAGAAATTGAAAAGCAAATATCCATGTTACTAAAGAATAATTTAATAAAAGAATCTTTCAGTCCATTTGCTGCTCCAGTAACAATGGCATTTAAAAAAGGTGAAAATAGAAAATCCCGCTTATGTATAGATTTCAGAGAATTGAACAAAATTGTTTTACCACAAGCTCAACCTTTCCCCTTAATAGATGATTTGATTATTAAAACTAGAAATTGTAAGTATTTTTCTACACTGGATATAAACTCAGCATTTTGGGCAATACCACTACGAGTGGAAGATAGAACTAAAACAGGATTTGTCACACAAGATGGCCACTTCCAGTGGACCTGCCTCCCCTTTGGCTTGAAAACATCACCAGCAATTTTCCAGAGAATTTTAAGCAATATTCTAAGAAAGCACAACCTCACAGGATACTCCGTAAACTTTATTGACGATATTTTGATATTCTCACCCACCTTTGAGGAACATATAAGACACATAAGAAATGTACTAGAGGTAATAATAAAAGAAGGCTTTAGATTGAAATTTCAGAAATGTACCTTTGCCTCAGACTCAGTAAAGTACCTCGGCCATGTAATTCAGAGCAATTCCTAAAAGACAATTTGATCTCAATAAGACATTTTCCAACTCCTAAGACGCAAAAAAATATCAGACAATTTTTGGGAAAAATCAACTTCTACCATGAATACATACCAAGCAGCGCAATTATCTTAGACCCATTACACAATTTATTAAGAAAAAACGAAAAGTTTGTGTGGTCAGAGAAGTGTGAAGAATCATTTAATCAAATAAAAAGATATTTATGTTCTCAACCTGTGCTGGGATTATTTGACAAAGACTTACCAATAAAAATCTTTACAGATGCATCTTTGGAGGGTATCGGGGCAATATTAAAACAAACATAACTAGACGGTAAAGACAAACCGGTGGCATATTTCTCAAAAAAACTGAACGAATCTCAAAAAAAGAAAAAGGCTATATATTTGGAATGTCTTGCTATGAAAGAAGCTGTTAAATATTGGCAACACTGGCTCATTGGAAAACAATTCACTATTTACTCAGACCACAAACCTTTAGAGAATATGAATATTAAATCCAGGACAGATGAAGAGTTGGGTGATCTTACATATTACCTACCTCAATATGACTTTACAGTAAAATATATACCTGGTAAAGAAAATGTGGAAGCTGACTGTTTCAGCCGCAACCCGGTATTAGAATCAGAAGACAACAAAGAGGAACTATTGAAAATAGTTAATTCAATACAAATAAAAGATATAGTTGAAGACCAAGAGAAAAATGAAAGAATAAAAGAAAAGAAACAAAATCTAATGCACAAAAATAAAATCTATTATAAAAAAATAAAGAAAGGTGAAAAGATTATCCTCTCAGAAGAATTAAGTAAAAAACTTATAAAAATGGTGCATGAAGATCTATGCCATATTGGTATCAGACAATTGCAGAAAAAAATAAGTCCAATATATACAGCTAAAAACCTAACAAAAAATATCATAAATATTTGTAAAACATGTGAAACATGCATAAAAAATAAATCAAGATGTCAAGGAAAATTTGGATTAATGTCACAACTGGGCCAAGGAACAAAACCATTTGAGATTGTATCAATGGACACTATCGGTAGCTTTGGAGGATCTAGGTCAACAAAAAAATACCTACACCTTTTAATAGACCACTACACCAGATATGCATTTATTGTGACTTCAAAAACACAGAATTCAAGTGATTTCATAAAACTAACAAAGAAAGTACTGGAGACAGATGAGATTGGAATAATTCTGACAGATCAATATCTGGGCATCAATTCTAGAGAATTTAAACAATATTTGCAGGAGAATAACATTACACTAATATTTACAGCTGTGAATACACCATTCTCAAATGGCTTGAACGAAAGATTAAATCAAACAATAATAAATAAAATAAGATGTAAATTAAATGAAAAAAAAATAATAAGGGAACATGGACAACAGTTGCAAGAGAATGTATACAGAAATATAATGAAACAGAATACTCTGTTACAGGTTTTGCACCAAAATATTTACTGGATGGTACAAATGTCAGTATTCTACCAAATGAAATTAAAACAATACAAAAGGAAGACAAGTGGATTGCTGATAGAAGATTAGCATTAGAGAATACAATAAAATCCCATAAGTACAACAAGAAAATATTTGATAGAAATAGAAAAATGCTAGAGTTAGAGATAGGGGACAGTGTATATGTAGAAAATGGAAATAAACTAAATAGGAAAAAATTAGACGAATTAGTAATAGGCTTTTTCAAGGTAGTAGAGAAAATATCAAACTCCATTTATATGATTGACACTGGCAACATAAAAACAGAATCAACTTTATTCCACATAACAAGATTGCAACCTGTTACATCAGAAGATGAAGTAGAAGAACTAGATAACTTATAGGTACATAATATAGATATATTATTTAGAATTTTCTCTGTTAGGGGGGGAGATGTAATGAAAGTACAAATGACATTTCATTAATTAATTAATTAATTCATCATGACGTTGAACTAGGAACAGATGATGTGCAAGTTATTTGTGTGAAATTTATTATAACGAAAATATATTGAGGAGCCAATATTAATAAACATTAAATGTCGTTTCTTTGCACTTTCAGGTAAGAAAAAAGTTAAATTGTCATAATTAATGAAAATTATTGTAATATTTGTTAATTAAAATAAAACTTTGTACTTTCAGAGAAACAATTTGTGGTTATTTCTGAAAATCCTCAATAATATATCTTATATATATATATATGCACATTTGTGCACCTCAGCTCGAATCTGCTAGGTAGGACTGGTGCACCGGGGTCCACTACTGTTTCAAAACGTAATGATAAAAATTTAAAATTTGTTGAAGTTACTTTTTGTTTTTTGTAGTGGCAGTTTTCTGTATATGATTAAGTATTACGGTAAAACTAAGCTATATACATAAAAAGTGTATACAACATAATTTGTTTGTAATATTGTTAGGAGTAAAATAAAAAAAAGAACACTCCAATGCAATAATTAGGTTTCGAGCTGTCGGCATATAACCTGAGTTCCATACTGGTAATCTTGCTAAACATTGGGGTGGGGGGAAAGCAAGTGGGTTGGGGTGGGACTTTTTGTTTTTTTTAGTGTATACTTTATGTACTAACACCTTGCAAAAATTCATCTTTCCCTTAATTAGTTGCGACACGAAACCTTTATTGCCTGGGCTAACTGCCTATTCAGTGAAATACATGGCCTTTTGGCCTCTTTTTTTGGATATAAAAAGAAAATCATACCAACTTTTTGTGATCAAATATGATTTTTATGCTATTTGTCATTCCCATGGTTGTCACCAATGATGATTTTCTTTCTAACTAGATACATTTGTTGATAGTATTCAATAATTTCACAAATTTGTTGCCTTGATTGTAATATCAAAAAATCAAATATAATGTTTGTTGTCCTGATAATTTTGAAGTAAAAAATACAATCAAAGATGTAACAGCCCAACCTAAAACATCTGATGTTTACAGAAAGTTAGTCACAACTTTGAAAAATAACTGAGTGGATTTCTATACATACCAGCACCCGTAAGACAAAATGCCAAAAGTTGTAATAAAAGGATTACATCACTCCATGCCAATAATACTCATTAAAGAAGAACTGCTAGACTATGTTGCCATAATCATCACTAATATAATTTCAAGATCTAAAAAGCCGTCCTGATATTTTTTGTTGACTTGATAAAAGAATCATTTAATGAAGACATTTTTAAAATAGAATATCTCTTTTATACCAAAATTAAAGTTGAAGAGCCTCGAAAAAAAAAGGATAATGTTTGGTGCCAAAATGTTTGGGCATACTAATGCTTACTGTAACCACCCACCTAGATGTGTGAGGTGTGGTCTTGGACATGAAAGTGCCTCCTGCGGTAAAACCCGAGAAACCCCCGTAACTTGCGCTAATTGTCAAGGAGCACATCCTGCTAATTACAGGGGTTGTCAAACTCTAAAGGACTTAAGGACTGAGCATAGTTATAGAACCCCTCAGAGAACAGGAACTGTACAGCGAGCCCCGCCATCGAGTCTTCAAAACTTTCCACCTCTTCAACTGCTTACACAGCACCCTCAACTTGCCCAACATGGAGTAGCAGCCCAGCCTGGAGTAACAGCCCGACCACAGCTGCAGTCTCATTTTCTAACTTCAACTCCTGCACTACATCTGCAATTAGGTATGATGAGGAACATTGCTCAGTCAGCACCTCAGGTTGACTATGGTTCTCTCTAAATTTATGATTTAGTTAATGGTATAAACAACCTCATGCAGCCTCTTTTCAGCCTACTGCAACAACTGTAACTAGCCACTCAAGCCTTTTGCCCCAATACGTTCATTAGACCTCTAACTGTGGGCTCTCTGTCTTCATTCTATGGAATGCAAATGGACTTACTCAACATAAAACCGAACTGGATTTCACGACAAACCGACAGACATAGCTTTGATAACTGAAACACACTTAACACCACATACAAAATTTTAGATTTCAGGCTACAAAATTTACAGAACTGACCATCTGTATTAAAAATAATATTAAATGAAAATTAAGAAAAAAGAAATACATTAGTTTGAGATAGGACCAAAATATTTAAAATTTAGTTAATATTTAGATGAACTATAGATAAAATAATGCTAATTATTATAATATGAGTACGATGCTTATAATGGCTTCACCACTCAGTGTTGTCCACTACAACTGCATTCTTAATCAATACCTCTTGTGTCAAACCACTATTTATTCCTAGTCAAAGATATAATCTCCTAAAATATATTTTGATTCTTTAAATTGCACATTAAATGGTTAAATATTTTTATTTCACTAAAAATAAATCAAATTATTAATATAAGTTACATAAGTATGTATGGAAAATTTTTCATAATTATATGAAGAATGTGTACAGCATTTGTTAGATGAACTAAAGATAAAATAATGCTATTATAATATGAATATGATGCTTATAATGACTAAGCTGTAGTTAAAATTATAAAAACATATTTAAAAAAATTAAAACCAAACAAACAGAAAATAATTTAGAGAAAAATATCAGTAAAAACCGGGTGGACCCATGTGTGGGTTGGGTATAAATAAGCTTTGGCAACGTTGCTCTCCCTCCTCTCAGCAGCCAGTTGCCCTCAGCCAGTGTTCAGAATATAGTTCATGGATTTCTTCAGGAATGCCTATGGTATTATCAATCATCATAAACTCTACAAATCCCTTCCAGAAATGAATATTCCCTCCAAACTTGTAGACAAAGTCCAAATGGCAATGGAGAATGTAAGATGTCAAGGTCAGGCTACAATCAGACTCAGACTTTGAAATGAATAGAGGGCTGAGGCAAGGGGATTCCTTAGCATGTTTCCTCTTTAACCTGGCATTGGTAAAATTAATTACGAACTCTAGTATCCTAACTGATGGCACATTATTTAATAGGATAGTTTAGTTGTTCAGTTATGCTGATGACCTTGGAATTGCTGCACAATCTTATGCAGCATTTACTGATGCTTTATAAAGCCTACAGAGAGAAGAAGAATTCAGATGTAGCCACTGCCATTAGGCTAAATATCTCAAATGAGCAGGACATCTTTGGACCCAGAGTAAATCCCAAGAAGATCCACCACTCCAGGTGAACATCCATGGGTTGGAGCGACATATGGTAGGTAGGCTCAATGAGTAGCCACTCATGATATTTAACTCTTGTCTGCCATATTTCTTGGGAGAAAGATGCTCCCATTGTTCTTTTATGGCGGTTCTCAGCTCCTAGAGAGTTATGTTGCTGTCGGATGGCCTTCTTAAGATGGTCCCACAGATGCTCTATAGGATTGAGATCCGAGTTGGCCAGTCTAAGGTTTGGATATCAACCTCATCAAGGAAGTCACTAACAGCATTGGCGACGTGTGGCCGTGCATTATCATGCATAAACATAAAATTAAGGCCTATGAGCGGTGCAAGAAGGACTACGTACTCTTCAAGGATGTCTCTTATATAAGTTTGTCCATTGAGGGAGGGCCTTCGGAACACATGGAGGTCTGTGTTCGCTTCTAAACAAATCCCTCTCCACACCATCACTGACACTCCTCCGAACTGTACTGTATCTACAACATTGCACTGAGCATTCTCCTGATTTTCTCCAGTCTCTAGACTCTAGTTCAAACTCATCTGAAAAGAGAACAAAGGCCCAATCAGCTTTAGTTCAGGCTACATGTTCTCGAGCAAAATGAAGTCGAGCTGCTCTGTGAGCTGTAGTGAGGAGAGAGCCAGTAGCAGGAACAATAGAGTGTAGATTGATTTCAGCCAGGTGTCCACGAATTGTATGCATAGAGAAATCCACACCTCGAGCAGCACAAAGCCGGTGGCAAGTCATTACAAATGTCTGGAAGCGGTTTCTTAGAGTCTCCATTTTAATAAATCGATTGTCAGCTTGGTTTGTTACTCTCTGCCGACCTCTTTGAGTAGCTGCTCGTCTCATGGTACCAATGGATTGCCTGCCGAACCCTCGTTTCCGGTACCCTGAGATTGCTGGCTGCGTATGGGTGACTTCTTCCGTCCTCAATTAGCACTTTGATTTGAGCGAATACCATGGCATCCAACACCATATTGAGTAGAATTGGATTAACGTGGGACATAGAAAATTAAAGAAATTAGAAAAACTACAAAAG
The DNA here is from genome assembly GCA_003667255.2 of Euschistus heros. Classification (NCBI taxonomy): domain Eukaryota; kingdom Metazoa; phylum Arthropoda; class Insecta; order Hemiptera; family Pentatomidae; genus Euschistus; species Euschistus heros. The sequence continues at coordinate 1,979,647 of RCWM02000035.1, read as the reverse complement.
GGTGTTAATTGCACTCTTCTAGAGAACTGAAGACTAACTGGGAATATGTTTATCTGTAAAGTTGGGCCCTTCTTTGTTATTCCTAGAGAGGATTACTGCAAAGGATTATTGTAATGTTATCACTTATGCCCGGCCTATATGTGTGCTGGTTCAATCACAACATTATTCCGTTAGCTAATATTTTTTTAATGAAATTCAAGGTGCACCGGTTTTTTCACACTTGAGTGTATATGACTGTTTTGATCTCCTAGAAGGGAACTTTAAACTCTCCATTTGAGCAGATCTTCTAAACTTCTTTCCAAAACATGAGACTGAAAATATTTCTCAGTACCTTTCTCTACCACATCAGTGTAACTGATTAACACTGACACATTAATCTATGTTTGTTTTGTTTTTTTAATAAATAAAATAATATTTAGAACAATTATAGATGACATTTCAAACAATTATCAAAAACACATAAAACTTTCTACAGATTTCAGATATAAATTCAAGTACAAAACAAGTCTATATTATGAGTAGGTTATAACTTTTTTAAAGCAAAGTTCTTGTAAATATAAAACATTAAACAAGATAATAATAAAAACAAGATATTGTAATGTACAATAAAAAATAATTATGCATCCTGAATAAAAGTAATTAACAAAACATACAAAAATAATTGAAACAGCTATTTGACATGGTACTAGAATTTCTGTTACATTCTTCTCGATTTCCTCTAGAGAAATATTTATATGTATATATAATATGTCACTAAAGATTAAGCTTCCTTCAGAAAATGAGGTTGCAATGGCTGGGTCATTTAGAAAGAGTGGAACCTCAAAGACTGCCAAGTAAAATGTGGACTGAAGCACCAGGAGGAACAAGAAGAAGAGGCAGGCCCAGGCGAAGATAGATGGATGATGTGGAAGGGGACAAACAGCAGCTAAATATTCAGAAAAGGAGGAGCATGGTCTCTGACAGAGTGGAGTGGAGAAAGCTGTGTGCAGAGGCCCAGTTCCTTCATGGTCTGTAGCGCCCGATATAGAAAATATTATTTATAAATGTAATCTCTCAGATATTTTATCTACCAATGTAACAATGTATTTGTTTCAAAATATAATCTCAATTGAAATATTTATTTATACCCACCCATTTTTAGTTTTTCTTTACAAAAATAATCTATTACATCACAATTTGTTTCATTGGCAAATAATTATGGTATTTGTGCAGCGTTATTAGCCTCTCGCTGGTACTCTTTGAAGCCAGCTAGAATTCAAGAGAATGATACCAAAAGTTTGATGTTTTGTACTTTTCGTAGGAACTATATTTCTCTTCTCTGAAATAAATAATCCTATTTATTATTGTATTTCCATATTCGAAAACCATCTTAGATTATTTTTTTCAACTTTTATTTTATAGTTTAACTAGTTAGAATTTGTATTATTCAATTGTTTATTTATTTTTTAATTCTAATTTTGTTCTAGCCAAAGAAAATTGATACAACTCCATTAGCACTTTTTAACTTCTTCATCGAAAGAGTTCGTGCAAATCTTCATATTACTCTTGCAATGTCACCAATTGGCGATGCATTCAGGATTAGACTAAGGATGTTTCCTTCTCTTATAAATTGTTGTACAATTGACTGGTGAGTTAAACTTTTATTTAACTGATAGTTCTTTGCTCTACCACCCTACTTACCTCTGTACCCACTTATTTTTCCGTACTGACTTTGTGGTCATCTCAAAATATGCAATAGGGGCCAATAAGCTCAAATTCTATTATGGAATATTGTATGCAGTATTACTTATATTCTTTTCCTTCTTTATTGTTGGTTCTGCAATCCGTGAAGGATCTTGTCTGTCAACAATAAAGAGCACTAGTCCTAACTGTTTATTGCCACTGCTCTCCAACTAACCCTTAATATTGAACAAGCATCATCAGTCACACTATCAACCATTCAAAGTTATGGTCTTTCTTCTTTCGTAGAATATTTCTTCCAGTATCTTTCAAAAATCTCATTGTCACCACATTTCCTACCCATTGAAGCCTTTTTACTTTGATAAAGGTGATGATTTCAGCTGTATTATAAAGTTCTACTTGTTTTTCATTTGTTCCCCTCCTTATTCATTCATCACTTATTGCTGAAAATGATTTCTTCAGGATCTTGTGTTCAGTTTAAGAAAGAGTTTATTCCTGAGCTCTAGTTAGGTTCTAGTACACTTATCCATATAGTAGACTAGCTTTATCAGCATCTTAAAGAACTTTGATATAGAGCATTAGATTATGTCCCCTCATAGACCAGGTCGAGAATCACAGACCAAGAAAAGAGGATACTTGACCCCTACCTATTATTGTTCAATTTGTGAGGCAGACACTCAGAGATGATCTCTTTCAAAAAAAAGAAAGGTTAGAAGAGATTTTTTGACAAGGGTTATGGGGTGGCAGGAGATGATTATGTATATATCAGTTAGGAGATGACATTTGTACTAGATCGCCAGACATAAGAGGTTAGTGGGAAAAATCAAATATGTTTGGTTCGCTGCCGTAAAGATGATGGTCACCTAGTGGTTATCATGGATCAACGACAAGACCTTGATGCCTTTTTGACTTACTGGAACTTGTTAACGTATCGGCCTATATCAGATTATATCACCATCACCATATATTGCTCTACGGTTCTCATTTTATCTATTAGTATTATCACTTTTTTTATTATTTTTCTTTGATTCTAGTAAATTTTGTCTTTTTATTATTAGCTATTTTCACTTTTCTGTTTTTTTATTTTTTTACTCTATTTTTCTCTTTAATATTTTCTTTTATATTTTATTAGAATCTAACTGTTACCTAATGTTATCATTTTTTCATACTACCTTTCTTTATTATAATCCAACCATATGAATGGGTCCGCTGAAAAACATTCTAAGCTACAAAATTTCCGAAGTGGTGATTTTAAAGGTTTTTAAATGTATAATATTATGTCATAGTATGATATAGTACTCCATTATGTTATTATACATGTAAATATAACAAATTACAAGGTGAAAATAAAACCTAATCTACAAAACTAACAATAACTTTAGATTATGATTTTCTTTCACTGATTACTCAAAATTTAGTTTGTCGCTTTGTCTGAAACTTGGCTCAAACCTTTCATTCCTTCTTCCTTAGTTTCCCTTTTTAACTACACACTTGCAAGGTTTTTTTATTTATACAGGGTGTCCCGTATTTAAATGGCAAAACTTCAGGAACTTATAGGGGACCGAAAAACTAAGACAAAAAGTCCATTAGAGATTTGATCGTTTTTGTTTAGTTTTAGAGAAAATCGCAAAAAAAAAGAAACAAAACAAAAATGTTACAGGTAGCGATTATCACCTTTCTATGTTCGTCCGGCTAGGCAGTGAGATATGTAAACACTAATGTTATCCTTTACATTCTTTTTTTGTTTACATTTTGGCTTCCTTCTAGGATTATAATTCCTAAATCAGTCTTCAGTCAGTTACTCAGATATTTTTGTGTGAATAGCATCAGCCACAATGCTGCATACATATTCTAATGTTGAATACGCTGATATGATTTTGGTGTATGGTTTCTGTAACGGTAATGCTTGAGAAGCGGTGCGGGAGTATGCACGCCGATTTCCAAATAGAATAGTGCCTAATCGATGAGTCTTTTCATTAACTTTTAATAGACTACGAGAGACTGGGTCATTCTTAATACCTAATTAAGGCGACCAATTCCAGGCTGCAATAAGAGCAGATTATCGGAGAAGAAATTGTGTCCAACGCCACTTCGATAACAATCCTGAGACTAGCATCCGAAGAGCATCTGCTGCATTAGCAATATCGCGGCAAGCAATATGGCGAATTTTGATAGGTGATAATCGCTACCCATACCATCTTCAAAAAGTTCAGATATATTACCTCAAGATTATGTCAAGATATTGAATTTTAGTAACTGGTTTCTTGAAAAAATTCGTGATGATAATTTATTTCCATTAAAAATTATATGGATCGATGAAGCTACCTTTACAAGAGGAGGAATTGTTAATCAAAGAAATTATCATGTATGGGCTCTTGAAAATCCCAGAGCTATTAGAGAGAATAGGTTTCAGCATGAATTTGCTATTAACGTTTGGCTTGGAATTTGGAACGGATTACTGATGGGACCATATTTTTACCTGGAAGATTGAATGGTATCACATTTACACATTTTTTTTGGAGAACGACTTTTCTAATTATTTAGATGACATTCCCTTACAGCAGCGGATTGAAATGTGGTTCCAACTCGATGGATGTCCAGCTCATTATAACAGAGTTGCTCGAGCTTGGCTGGATATAAATTATCCACAATGATGGATTGGACTTGGAGGAGTAGTGCCTTGGCCACCCAGATCACCTGAAATGACACCCATGGATTTCTTCGTATGGGGAACCTCAAAGCAGAAAGTTTATTCGGTGTCAATCAACTCAAGAGAGCAATTAAGAGACCGAATCATAGATGCAGTGCACCAAATATCATCAGAACAATGTTTAGCTGCAATTTATCAAGTGAGTGCTAGATGTAATGCTTGCATTGGTGCAAAAGGACAACACTTTGAGCAATATTTACATTAAAAATAACATAACATAAATATAAATGATAAAAGTATGGTTGACTGGATGATGAATGGAGAGGAAGATAGTCAGGGATGCAGTCAAAGTAACACCACGTCAAAGAAGAATTCTTTAAAATGTGCCAACGTTTCGACCTGCGTTGCAGGTCTTCTTCAGGGCCACCGAACCACACTTGTGAGGAGAAGGACGATGAGGATGTGAGGATTGAAAAAAAACTTTTCAAACACAAGTGTGGTTCGGTGGCCCTGAAGAAGACCTGCAACGCAGGTCGAAACGTTGGCACGTATTAAAGAATTCTTCTTTGACGTGGTGTTACTTTGACTGCATCCCTGACTATCTTCTTCTCCATAAATATAAATGTCGATAAATAAGTATAAAAATGAAAACGAGTTTTCTTTCTTTTTTTGTGATTTTCTCTAAAACTAAGCAAAACTCTAAAGGACTTTTTGTCTTAGTTTTTAGGTCCCCTATAAGTTCCTGAAGTTTTGCCATGTAAATTCGGGACACCCTTTTTATATATTGTAGTGATATTTCGGAGTCGAGATAAATTGTATTTTAAAAGAATTCAAGTTTGAATTTGGCGCCAGCGAGAGTTCAACGCCAATCTAATTGTACGTAGTTTTTGCTTATCAATTTAAATTGGGATATGCTAAAAATGATTAGGATTTTTAAATGTTTTATTATTGTATAATTTGAATTTTGTATATTTTATTTTAAGTTAAGACGTAATAAATATGAAGGCCATGATGGAGCAGATTTGGCCGTTAACGGTTTTTTGAAAGGACGCTTGGGGCTGGCTTCTTTTAGTCGCTCTCTGCGTATGGTTCCCGAGGCATCAACACCGGGCTCTCTTGTTTCGGATTCCGGAGAATCAACATGGCTCTCTGCTATGGAACTTCGAGGCGACAACACCTTTCGCTCTCATCTCTCGGATTTTGAAACATCAACATCTCTCTGAGTTTTAACAAGTCACATGTGTGAAGAAATAATAAATTATACTAGCAGTCTGGATGAGAGGAGTGTTTGAATAAACTGGCGAAGGAAGAAAAAGAAGGAAGTTTCATGCAAGAAGGACAAATTGGGGAACATTTGGGTTGTGAGAACCTACAGTCATTGAGAAGATAGAAGGTATCTTAATTAAAAATATGTTAAGTAAAAAATGTAATCTAATTGTAAAATGTTTTTAATTCTTTTATTTGAAAAGCTCAACCCTTGATATTCCCTCAAAATTAACATAACAAATTAAGTTAACTTTATATAAATGAAAATAATTTTACATTATCTAATAAAAAGCTGAAACATAACAAACTACAGCCCAAACAGGGACAAATAATTAAAAATTTGTTATAAAGAAAATTAACTCCAAAATATTCGAAATTTTAGTAAACTAACCTACAAAAACAAAGAAATAGACATAACAAAATGGCGCTCGAACAGGGTCAAATAATTAAAAATTTCTTATAAAGAAAATTAACTTCAAAATATTCGAAATTTTAGTAAACTAACCAACAACAAAGAAATAAACATAACAAAATGGCGCCCGTCAAAAGGACTTTTCTTAGGATTTTGACTCAAGGTTTTTATTATAATTTTTAGTGTGTCAACAAAATTAATGATTTTTGTATTTGATATAAATATTCTTAGGGGTTATACAATTTAGCATATTATTTAAGTTTAAGTAAACTAATGTTAAAAATGGAAGGTATTGTAGTCAATTTAAAAGTAACTGATGAGAGTGTTATTAAAAGGTATAAACAAAGTGATGTTCTGGATGTTGATGTGGAAAATTTAGAAAATAGATGTGATTCTGAGCAATTAAACAATGATTTGACTGAAAAACCAACAAATGTTAATTCAGATAACGTTTCAACAAAAAACCCTTTAGATGTAAACACAAATTTTTTACTTTTTGAAATGTTAACTAAATTAAATGATAGATTTGATGAACAATCCGCTAAATTTGATGAACAATCCGCTAAAATTGATAAACAATCTGCTGAAATTAATGTACAATTTGATAAACAATCAACTAAATTTAATATGAAATTAGAGCAGACTACTGTTGATTTGAAAAATGAATTAAATAAATTAATTAACACTAAAATTGATGAAATAAATTTGAAATTATCAAATATTGAAAGTGATTGTGTTAATAGTCGAAGTAGTATTATAACAAAAATGGAACAGCATATTAAAAGTACAGAAGGAAAATTCCAACAGATAGATACAAAGGTCGAAGAAATAAATGAAAAATTTAACACCCAAAAAGAGAAAGTGAATGCTTTGCAGAATAAAGTAATTGATAACCAACAAAGTTTATTACAGGAAATAGGGACTCTGAGAAAGGAATTTGGAAATATGTCTGAGAATAGAATCATTCATATATCTGAAAAACCAATAGATTCAAATCATTTAAATATAAAATTTGACAATGAAAGTAGTGAAACAAATTCAAAGTTACAAAATATTGAAAGTGATAGTGTGAGTAGTCGGAGCAATATTAATGACAATATAGAAGAACATATTAAGTTAAGGGAACATTTGGGTTGTGAGAACCTACAGTCATTGAGAAGATAGAAGGTATCTTAATTAAAAATATGTTAAGTAAAAAATGTAATCTAATTGTAAAATGTTTTTTTTTCTTTTATTTGAAAAGCTCAACCCTTGATATTCCCTCAAAATTAACATAACAAATTAAGTTAACTTTATATAAATGAAAATAATTTTACATTATCTAATAAAAAGCTGAAACATAACAAACTACAGCCCAAACAGGGACAAATAATTAAAAATTTGTTATAAAGAAAATTAACTTCAAAATATTCGAAATTTTAGTAAACTAACCTACAAAAACAAAGAAATAAACATAACAATATTTTAAATAAATTATTTGTATTAAAAAAAACTGTAAATAAAATTATTATCTATTGTAATGTTCTTTTAACTTAGTAAAGTAAAATATATATAAAGTTAATTAGTTTTCTAATTAGTTGTTAATTAATTGTCCCTATTCAGGAGCCCTAATGTAATGTTCTTTTTATTTAGTAAAAGTAAAATTTTAATTAAAATAAAATTATCTTTCTTTGTTTAAATCAATTTTGAGGGAATATCAAGGGTTGAGCTTTTCAAAGATAATGATTCTGACTCAAGAATATATTTTATAAACAAAACAATTAAACACATTTTACACCAGATTATATATAACATTTGACATATTAGTAATTAAGATACCTTCCATCTTCGAAATGATTGTAGATCTCCATAATTCAAATTGTTCTTTAACTTATCCTTCTTGTTTCAAACTTCCTTCTAACCTTCCTTCATCAGTCTATTGAAACACTCATCACATTAAGACTGTTAAAATAGTTTATTAATGCTTCACACATGTGACTAACACTCACTAAAATAAGGAGAGATGTTGACACCTTGAGCCCCAGCAAGAAGAGAGCGTCTCAAAAAAAACTACGCGTCCCAAGCGCAAAAAACCGTTAACGGACAAGTCTATACCTTCACAGCCTTCGTCTTTATTATGTCTTAACGACTTATCACTTAAAATAAAATATAGAATTTAATTCATACATTACAAAAACATTTAGAAATCCTAATCATTATTTAACATACCTTAATTCAAATTGACACACAAAACTACGTAACAATTAGACCGGCGGCGAACTCTCGCTGGCGTCAAATTCAAACCAAAATCCTTTTACATACAATTTATCTCGACTCCGAAATATCACTACACTATATAATACTTAATCACTATTGTCTTTATTTTTAAGGATCGCCAATTATCATATTATCTAATATAGTTCTTAAAATAACGTCTTACAAAAATACGTGACAAAAGCTGCACTCAAACATTCAAGTGAGTATCCAAGAAAATACAGCAGCGCTGGTGCCGGTACCTAACATTCCCGTGGACATCTGAGGAACTGAACGGCTTTTATCCCCCTGATTGTCGTCGAAGACTGACTGACCTTTTTGAATTTTCCTTGACCGAAAAATATTACAATCGCTATTGAACTTTTTGACGATAATTGTTTTTATCAATTTAGAAAAAGATAACGATGCAATAGGTATTAACATAATCAGTTATGGAAAGCGAAATTACCCGTTTTTCGGAGATACCCTTTAAATTCCTGCTGATGCCAAACAAAAATACCCACATCGGCAGCACTGCTGTTGCTAGAAGCCAACTGAGTAGGGATGGTCCGTTACTGTTGTAACGGAACTAGGAACGTTCCCATGGTAGGAACGATTGGTACCGGTACAAGGCCCCGGATTTTTCCGTTCCATTGGTATTTTATCGTTACATCAGTCTCGTTCTTTTTTCGTTACTTCGGTCTGGGTATTTTATCGTCCCATCGGTCTCGTTCTTTTTTCGTTACTTCGGTCTCGGTATTTTATCGTTACATCGGTCTCATTCTTTCTTCGTTCCTTGATGCACCTTGTCTCGTTCTCTTCATTTTAGCACTTTTCCATTCGCTCTTCGGTCCTTGTCTTTTTTCCAATGTTAATACCTTATGGCAGCGGTTCTCAACCTCGGGGCCACCTAATAATTTCATAATAATTAAAAAAAAAAAAAAAAATCATTTATTATAAACTTTCATATAAACAATAAAATTGCACACGAATACATAAAGTTAGTGCAGTTTGATAATATAATATAATAGAACAAATTTTTTTATTTACAACATATTTATTTTAAAAAGTCTCTTTTTATGTATACACCAACCATATTTCTCAACGTTAAAAAAAATAAAAATAAAATAATTTTAGGGATAAATGTGATCACTGAGTATCATTATTTATCATATCACTGAGCATCAGAAAGTACGAGGGTGAATCAAATATAAACGGTAATTTTCAAAATTACCGTTTATATTTGATCCGCCGATCCGTCCTTGTCCCAAGAAGAGAAGAAGAAACTGAGAAGTCTGGTAGAGCGTTATCTTCCTGTTTTTGGCTCGAAAGATGGTAAACCAGGAAAGACTAGCGTGGTAAAACATCGGATAGACACTGGTGAATCACGTCCTATTCGTCAGACAGCCCGGCGGCTACCTCAAGTCAAAAAGGAGGAAGCAGAAAGAATTCTTCAGGAGATGGTCAGAGATGGAGTGGTGGAGCCCTCTAGTAGCCCTTGGGCCTCTCCAGTGGTATTGTTAGGAAAAAGGATGGTACAATGCGGTTCTGCGTTGATTATCGCAAGTTGAATGATGTTACTAAGAAGGATAGTTACCCGTTGCCGAGAATAGACGATGCCCTAGATGCTGTGGCAGGTTCCCAGAACAGGTTTCCAAACTGCTTTCTACCCTGGATTTGAAGAGAGGATACTGGCAGGTTGAGGTAGACCTGGCCGACACAGAGAAAACTGCGTTTACACATGGATTCGGCTTGTGGCAATTTACAGTCCTTCCATTCGGCCTATGCAACGCTCCTGCCACCTTTGAACGGCTCATGGAAAGTATCCTCAGGGGCTTATCCTGGAGGACTTGCCTTGTTTATTTGGATGATATCATTATAATGGGATGGACATTCAAAGAGCACCTTTCAAACCTAGAAGATGTTTTTAAGAGACTACAGGACGCTAGCCTAACTCTAAATGTGAAGAAGTGTCAACTCTTTATGACTAAGGTCAGCCATCTTGGCCATGTAATCAGTGGAGAAGGAATAGCTGTAGAACCGGCCAAGGTCCAAGTTATTGAGAAATGGCCTATACCCTCCGACAAGCTCCAATTACGCAGCTTCCTAGGTCTCTGCTCTTACTACCGACGATACGTAAAGAATTTTGGAAACATAGCTAAGCCAATGACGCGAATGACCGAAGAAGGCCGATCCTTTCATTGGGACAAAGAATGTCAGCTGGATGTTTGAAGAAACGATTGACAACAGCTCCGATTTTAGGCTACCCACTTCCCGATGGAAAGTTCATCCTTGATTCTGATGCCAGTGACGTTGGAATCGGAGGTGTCTTGTCACAGCTACAGGAAGGGCAAGAAAGAGTTCTGGGCTATTTCAGCAAGACCCTATCCAAGCCGGAGCGTAACTACTGTGTTACCTGAAGAGAACTGTTAGCTGTAGTGAAATCTGTAGAGCAAAGTGCAACAAAGTGCAATGTCATTTGTTATATTGCATTTAATTAATCAATTCTTGCAATATTGTAAAAAAAAAATGTTTTTACAATAAAACGTTTAATACGAGGGTGAATCAAATATAAACGGTAATTTTCAAAATTATATTTATTGAATAATATTATACAGAAAATATACCTTCAACATTTTTCAATGTAGTCTCCTGCATTATCTACACACTTCTGGCACCGATTTGGAAGCTTGAATATTCCCTGTTCATAAAAAGACTGAGGGCGAGTTTTTAACCATTCGCGCACGTGCTTTTCGACGTCTTCATTGTTTTCAAATCGTTTTCCTCCAAGTGATTCTTTCAGGGGCGCAAACAAAAAATAGTCACAAGGGGACAGGTCTGGACTGTAAGGAGGGTGTTCGAGAGTTTCCCAGCCCATTTCTTCCAATTTATCCCTTGTCAACAATGCGGTGTGAGGCCTTGCGTTGTCATGGAGAAGGATGACATCTCTAATGGGCACACCTCGTCTTTTGTTCCGGTAACTGGTTTTTGCTGACTGTAGCACCTGGCAGTAGTAAGCCGCATTCACTGTTCGTTGATCGTGAAGAAAATCAATGAGTAGAACTCCCCTTGAGTCAAAAAAAATTGTTGCAAGAACTTTTCCGGCTGAGAGACGAGTTTTGGCTTTCACTGGGCAGCCTTCATCCTTCCTTCGCCACTCCTTACTTGCCATTTTCGATTCGGGGGTGTAATGGTGGACCCACGTCTCATTACATGTTAATATTATATATATTAATATTATATATGTTAATATAAAGTTAATATAAATTAATATAAAGTTAATTAGTTTTCTAATTAGTAGTTAATTAATTGTCCCTATTTGGGAGCCGTAATGTAATGTTCTTTTTATTTAGTAAAAGTAAAATTTTAATTAAAATAAAGTTATCTTTTTTTTTGTTTAAATAAATTTTGAGGGAATATCAAGGGTTGAGCTTTTCAAAGATAATGATTCTGACTCAAGAATATATTTTATAAACAAAACAATTAAACACATTCTACACCAGATTATTTATTACATTTGACATATTAGTAATTAAGATACCTTCCATCTTCAAAATGATTGTAGATCTTCATAATTCCAATTGTTCCTCAACTTATCCTTCTTGTTTCAAACTTCCGTCTAACCTTCCTTCATCAGTCTATTGAAACACTCATCACATCAAGACTGTTAAAATAGTTTATTAATGCTTCACACATGTGACTAACGACTCACTAAACTAACACAGAGATGTCGACACCTTGAGGCTCCAGCCTGAAGAGGCTTCTCAAAAAGAACTACGGGTCCCCAGCGCAAAAAACCGTTAACGGACAAGTCTATACCTTCACAGCCTTCATCTTTATTACGTCTTAACGACTTATCACTTAAAATAAAATATAGAATTTAATTCATACATTTAGAAATCCTAATCATTATTTAACATACCTTAATTCAAGTTGACAAACAAAACTACATAACAATTAGATCGGCGGCGAACTCTCACTGGCGCCAAATTCAAACCAAAATCCTTTTACATACAATTTTTCTCGACTCCGAAATATCACTACAATATATATATATATATATGGAACTATAGAACGAGTATACAATTAGTATATTATAAGGTCAGCACACAATTTACAAATTATAAACTTATTAAAGACTGTTACAAATATTTGATACTTAACAAAATGGAGTATGGGTTTTCAGTCGGCGTATTGGGTCCGGTCATAATCAAGGCTTCCTTCCTGTCCCACTGGGTCGGCCATCAAAGAGATCATCGCTGAGGACCTCCACATCTCTCCCCAGTTATATCCCTTCCAACCGTCTCTCATCTCTTTCTCAACTCTCCAACCAAAAACTATCCCTCTTCGTTTTCAGCATGCATATATACTCATGTATCCCTTCCCCTTTTCTTTTAGATTCCTTTGTCTGAAAGTTTTGATTTCTTTGTCATGATGTTCATTGTCTCCTATAAACTTTTGTAGATAAACTTATTCCAGGTAACCAGCGGCGCTCCTTCAGAAGGTTTGACCTGACTTTGTCTGACCCAAATCTCCTCTAAAGGGTTTTATGGCTTAACAATCCTACTCCCGACTTCAAAGGAGTGCTGGTCCTTTTTGATCTGCTGCTGCTGGTCTTATTATTAATTATTAACAAAACATTACTCCGAGTACCCATAATACATTGCAATATATATAGCTAGTGTAGAAAGTATTGGAACACCAACAAAAATTTTGGTTTTACTCATTTTTTAACTAAAATAAATTCTGGAGAGTACACAGCCGGTATCAATCCAACGGGGATAGACTCTAGATTAAATATACATGGAAGAAATAACAACATTTCTACTATATCTAGAATTAATTGTATTAATATCGGAAAATTCCAGAAAAACCAGCCTAAAAAGTATTGGAACACCATGATATTGATGTATAAAAGAAGGAGATTACTGCGGATTATCCCTGTTGGTGTGAGTGGAATTACGGCCAGTGGTCTTAGGGGCTCTTATCAACTGACAAGTGCAAAATAGATCCTTTTTTTTTACTAAGAGGTTACCGAAATGTGTAGAAGAGAGCGAATCAAAACCAAGAACTTAGTGCCTGGTAAATATGAAGTAGGTTCTGTGATGGTTTGGGGGTCTCTAGACTGAGAAAGTTCAAGTTTATTGAAAGGATAATGAAAAAATTAGATTGAAAAATTATACCTAACAGGCTAAATATAAAATTTGAAATAATCTTATCCCTTTGTACTCTCCAGAAATTTATTCTAGTTAAAAAATGAGTAAAACTAAAATTTTTGTTGGTGTTCCAATACTTTCTACACTAGCTGTATCTATAATATTTTCATGCTACAATTATTGTGGCTTTAGTACAATTATATATTTTCAAAGATAAAATTTATTGTTGTTAGATTTATTATTCTAGAATGACTTACAACTCCATCTGCATGAAATTAGAAATCAGAATGAATATGTGATTGTGCAAGGCGATTGGTATGCAAGAATAGGAAGTGACCCAGATTTTGGGGAAGGAGTGATTGGTAGATACTCAAGTGACCCGGTGCTCAATGAAAGTGGGGAGAGAATGGTTAACTTCTGTGTTGACAAAGGGCTTTACATTGGAAATTCCTTTTTTCCACATAAAAGAATACACCAGATTACTTTTAGGGCCGAAGAAAGAAACCAGGAAAGCACCATAGACTACTTCACATACAGCAAGCCTTTCTTTAGTGAGGTTATGGATGTAAAGGTTATACGGGGAGCAGAGGTCAACACTGACCACCGCCTACTAGTCTTAGACTCCAGAATTAAGATTCCAAGAGCCAGGAAGATTAAAAAGTATGAAAGGATTGCCACAGAACAACTGAGAAGACAAGAAAAAAGAGAGGAATATGAAAAGGAGTTGGAGCGAGTTCTTTGGGAAGAGGATACAGGGAGAATCCATTTGATCCTTGGTCAGTTAATGAAACATGGAAAAAATTTAAGGGGATTGTCTTGGATATTGCAGGAAAAGTGCTTGGAATGAAAAAAGTTAACACTACTTTTAAAAGAACTAGGTGGTGGAATGAAGAAGTGCAGGCCAAGGTCAAAGAAAAGAAACAAGCCTGGAAGAAATACATACAAACAACTAACCCTATTGATATGAACTATTACAAAGAAAAGACCAGAGAGGCAAAGCGAATTGTGAAATTAGCTAAGGAAAAAAGCTGGATTGAATTTGGTGAAGAACTCCAAACTAGTTATGTTGAGGATAAAAGGAAGTTTTGGAGCACAATGAAGGGATTATGTGGAAAATACGGAAGGCCAGTAAGAAGTATCAAGGATATTAATGGACAGCTGGTTACTGAAGAGGTTAAAGTATTGAAAGAATGGGCATACTTTTTCAGTAAGAAATTTGGAGATGGAGAAGTAGGGGATAATGAGAATCTGATAGGAACGCCTATCGAAGAGGATGATCTTATCGAAGATTGGGAGGTGGAATTGGCCATGGCTGAAGCCAGAAACAACAAGGCAGCAGGTGATGATGGAATAACGGCTGAAATGCTGAAATATGGTGGTTGCCTAGTACAAATGTGGTTGCTAAATATTTTCAATAAAGCATTCCAAAAGAAGGAAATTCCCACGGACTGGGAAAATAATGTCAAAATTTACATCCACAAGAAAGGCTCCACGACAGATTGTGAAAACTATTGGCCCATATGTTTGTCATCTGTATCCCTGTTGTATTCCAGAATACTAGAGAGGAGGCTCAGAAGAATTGTAGAAAATGAACTTCAGGAACAACAAGCAGCCTTCAGACCTGGTCGGCATACCCAAGATAATACTTTTATAATTCAAAGTATAATCGAGAAGTTTATTGAAAGGGACAAAAGGATTCACCTAGCCTTCTTAGATCTCTCTGGGGCATTTGATAATGTACCACGAGTGGAATTCAAATGGGCGCTTGAGGACAAGGGAATGCCTAGTACCTTAATACAGGCAATCCTTAGCCTATACCAGAAAACATATGGGACGGTCAGGCTCAGTGGAAATAAATCGGACAGATTCCAAATGGTAAGAGGGGTAAAGCAAGGGGATAGCTTAAGCCCATTGCTTTTCATAATATACATGGACAGGATAATATGGGAAGCTAAACAAAGGAGCCCCAAATTCAAAGTAGGAAATTGGAGAATGCATCCCATATACATCCAGAATTTGGTATTTGCCGATGACATTCTTTTAATTGCAGAGAGCAGAGTGGCCCTGCAGGAAGCGCTGGAAGTGTGGGAAGAAGCACTGAGCCGAAAAGGGATGACGATTAACCCCAACAAATCAAAGTATATGATCGTGTCTAAAAGTGGTTGCTTGGAACAAGGAACTGTGGCTTGTGGAGGTTTGGACTTGGAACAGGTTAAAGTCTATCAATACCTAGGAGTTAAAATTAGTAATGATGGCAGGCTTGATTCTGAAATAAATTAGCGCATGAGGAAAGCGACCAACATCTATTACCAGCTCCGCAATGTTATAATTAGAAAAATGGAAGTAGAGATGAAAACCAAAATGGTAGTATATAAGCAAGTATTCATCCCTACGCTGACCTATGCTGCTGAAAGCTGGCCTGGCATCAAGAAGTTTGAAAGCCGAATACAAGCCACACAAATGAAATTTCTGAGGAAAACTCTTGGCAAGACAAGGTTGGACCGAATCCGAAACCAAAGAATAAGAGAGAATACGGAGCAGGAACCGCTGATAGACTATATTCACAGAAAAGAATTAAAGTGGTTTGGCCATGTACTAAGAATGCCAATCAATAGGTTGCCAAAAAAAGTATGGGAAGCAAGAGCAGTGGGAAAACGACCCAGAGGATGACCGAGAAGTAAATGGGAGGACCTCATATCGGATCTGGCGAGGAGGAAGGGACTCACTATGGGAGAGATTAGAAGGTTGACTGCGGATAGAGAGGTGTTAAGAGCATGGTTGCTGGCTGTACCGACACCGTGAGGTATAAGGGTTAGATGAAGAAGAAGATTTATTATAGTTGTTGTAATTTATTTTTATTAACTCCCATTTAACGAACTATGATTTTCCTTTTATTAACCAAGTTCATCGGTTTTAAGATTCCAAGTATAAAATTTATTAAATCTTTCATTGAGAGCGATGGGGAAATAATGAATTGGGATTGGTATTAGGTTAGCTTTAGGCTATAACAGATGGGATCACCGATACTAGTTCATTTATGGTTATTAGATCAGTGATTGGTAACAGACAAGTGATCATTATTAGGTTGGTTATTCAATAACTGATGTGTCAGTTCTGTTATCCAATAACTGATGTGGCAGTCCTGTTATTCAAGAACTGAGGGGCTAAGAACTGGTCACGTGATCTAATAACCCAAACAAGAACCGGTCACAGACACTCCCAGCAGCCATGATTAAAAAACAAATAGAAATTCATTATACATATTAGTAGTATCATATTACTTTAGATGGAGTTCGGAACTGAGAAAAAAAAATAAAATGCATGGATTTTAGTTTTTAATTAAATCTTCATGATTTCCTTTTTTCTTACATTGTAAAACTATAGGAATCTTAAAAGTATATGAACAAATAAGACAAGTTATTTGTGTTTGAAATAAGTTTTCTGTTGAAATATATTAATTTTTTTATATGAATCATCTTAATGTATATAAACTTCAACTTCATGTTATTCTTTTATTGAAGCTTCCTCTTATCACTGGTGCCTTTATGTTTATATTATATTTTATTATATTATATTTATATTATGTTTTCTTGTTATTTGTTATTCTGTTTCTTTAAGCATTTTCTTAAACCATTTTTTCCTTGGTCTAGGAGCTTTAATATATACTGTTGTAGGTCAGATCATATTTCTATTTGTGAATAATTGAAGAATTAAAATAAATTTGAAGACTCGATAATAGAGCTAGCTTGTTTTTATAACTGTAGTATAAAATACCAATTGTTCTCTATACAGAACTCAATCAATAACTACCATATTTTTCATATTTTCTCCACTCCATATTTGTATAACTCCATGAATATATCACTTAATTATCCAGTTCTTACACTTAGATTTCCAAGTATAATATTGTTTACTATAATTCATTTTGTAGATGGATGATTTCAGCCCAGTGTGGGGGTCAATATCAAGCTAGTTCCAATATCACAAGTCACATATTTTTTTTTTTTTTTTAACATACCTTCTCTGATTGGTTCTTTTCACTATATATCATAAATATTATTCTTTAATATCCTTGAAACTTTATATAAAGTTAAATCAGAGAACTCATTTATTTAAAAAGAAAGAAATTTATTAATTTATACACATTGAGGTGAGTTGAGTTGGGAAGGAGGAATTCCTGTCAGGGAGATTTCTATTGAAATTCCAAATATTTTTGTTGTTAAATAATAAATTTTTGGTTTGATCAATTACACAACAATGTTTCATTTTACATGTTCATGCAACTATTATTTTATTACTTAATGCAGATTAATGCTTCATAGGTTCACTGCTTGGCCTGAGGATGCTTTAGAGAAGGTTGCTGTTTCTTTTCTTAAATATATGGATATTAGTGATAAAATGAAGAGTTCTTGTGTTGTTATGTGCAAAATGTTTCATACCTCTGTTTCAGCAGCTTCTAATAGGTATGTTATAATTTCTTTAGTTTTTAATATTGAAATGGTAGTTGACTGCAAATAACAAATACTAAGAATTTGTAGATAAGATATAATTTACCTTTGGTACAAAATCATTAGGAATTATCAAGAAAGCCGAAATGCATTATATTTTGAAAAATTGTCAAGATTTTCACTGAGTTTAGAGAGTGTGAAAGTAAATTTTATATTATTTTATTGGTAGGATGGGTACACCCTCTCCCTACCTCCCTCCCCAAATAAAAATAATGAAGAAAATAGTACAGGTCGCGGTTAGTAGAAACATTTTAATATATTATACTTTTTTGTAAATTAGGATTGATGAATTAAATGCCACTTCTATTGAGATTATTTTATTTGAAAACTAGTTTCGAATGCTAAACATTCATCTTCAGTTCTAAAACATACAATAAAATTTTCAACACATCAGTACTATGTTACATAGATTAAATATACTAAGGTTTTTAAAAAGATAAGACAAGAAATCAAGCATAGGCACTCACCTTCGAGGTAACTAAAACACTGAATTTGTGAGAAGTAAAAGGAGGGGCAGGTAGGTTAAGTTTTAGATTTACAACGGGGTTTCCCTTATGACTCATTGGGTTTTTTCGTTCCTATGGGAAATAAATTTAAAATGGGGCTATTGGATATGTTAATCTGATCATTTAAACAAAAATCTGGATCGGTTTTAAACGATTTTATTATTTCTAGTGATTCAAAAGTATTTAATTTTAGGCTATTTTCTACTTGATGTAATATTTTTACTCCCGAGTCTTTATTAAATTTGTGGTTATTTTCATTTAGATGGATAGCGAAATTGGAATTTTGGGTCTTATTAGTGTATGCTCTTATATGTTCATTTACTCTTTGATTTACTGATCGTCCGGTTTTTTCCCGTGTATTTTGCTTCACAGTCATTACATTTTAATTCGTATACGCCGCTTTTTTGGAAAGGGTCTATTTTGTCTTTCGGTGAAGGGAAGTATGATGACAATGGCTTATCTATTTTAAATGCAGGGTTTAAACCTAATTTTTTTAATTCTTTCCCGACTTTAACGGATATTGGGCCGTAGTAGTATGGTATCAAAATATATTTTTTAGGGGTAGCTTTATCCTCTGGGGGTGTTTTGTATATATTATTCATAGTTTTTTTTTGTATTTGTTTTCTTAAAATATTATCGATTGTGGTTTTACTGTATCCGTTGTTGTTAGCTATAGTGTGAATCGTTTGTATTTCTTTGTTAAAATTTCGTTCATTTAGCGGTATATTTAAAAGCCATTATATCATGCTTCCTCACTATTCATTCATGGATAATTAGCGTACCCATTTAAAAAAAATTATAATAATAAAGAACCTAGAGGTGTTTTCATCATATGAAAATCTTGGTATGTATGTCAGAAACTTGATTTTCTAAATTTTATGAAAATCAACTGTTGCTTCAAAGTTATAATTACCCCTAAGCAAAAAAGTGTTAAAATTATATGTGAGAAATAATGAATTACTGATTCGAGAAACAACAAGTCAATATGTTTATACTATGACATGTTATTTCTCGAATCAGTAATTTAAATCATTTGATGTATAAAAAATATAATTTATTACATCATTTTACTTGATTATTGTTTATTAAAGGATTATTCCATCAAATGATTGCTTCAGGATTTCTAATTTTGACAAGTTTATCTAAATACATTTTAGTTTGTTGAGACTCCATTGAGCTAAAGTTGAGCAAGTAATCTGTGAGCAGACTATCTGGTCAATTATTCATTTCCAATATAAAAATAATTAAAACATAAAATCCGTCTAGTCCTAAATGTACTTGCTCAACAAAAGCAATGTAAAAATTTTTTAGTTATGGACATTAGTTCTTGATATTACTTTTTTTTTGTATATATTGTAATGTTAATTGATTTATTTAGTAAAAGTAAAATTTAATTAATATGAAGTTAATTTATTCTCTAATTAGTTTTTAATTAATTGTCCCTGTTCGGGCACCATAATGTAATGTTAATTATTTTAATTGGTAAAAGTAAAATTTTAATTAATATTATGTTAATTATTTCTCTAATTAGTTTTTACTTAATTGTCCCTATTTGGGCGCTGTAATGTAATTTATTTATTTTAATTATTAATAATAAAATTTTAATTAATATTAAGCTAATTATTTCTCTAATTAGTTTTTAATTTATTGTCCCTGTTCGGGCATCATAATGTAATGTTAATTATTTTATTAGTAAAAGTAAATTTTTAATTAATTGTCCCTGTTCGGGCGCCATAATGTAATGTTAATTATCTTAATAGTTCATTAATTAACTTCAATAGTTTGAAGTTAATTTTCTTGATATACAGTCAGAGTCAAAAGTATTCGTACACCTGCTATAAATCATAAGAAATAACAAATATTAGCATTATTTAATAGGATTGATTTAAAACGATAAATCCATTTAATGTATACATCAACACGTTATTTTATAAATTTATTTTTGTATTTATAGAACATTTCACAAAATAATACAAGAAGAATAACTGAGAAAAAAAAAAACAATAACATCATGAGTCAAAAGTATTCGTACACTTGATAAAATTTCATGAAGGTGATAAAAGAGGAGTGAATAAAAAAGAAATTGTAGGTACCGATTCATAGCAGAAAGAAGATTCAAATTTTCAAGATGATAACAAAGGCATTCTCAAGGTTTGTTCATTAAATGTTAGGACATTGTTAAGTGAAGAAAGATTGGAGGAGCTCAATCATGCTCTTGAGGATATTAAATGGGATGTTATTGGTTTAGCTGAGGTAAGGAGATAATATTGTTTAATTTTAGAACAGAGATCAGGAAATGTTTTCATGCGCACAGCATCTCAAAATGAAATTTATGGTATTGGATTTTATATATCAGAAAAGATAAAAAATAGAATATTGGAATTTAAAGAAATTAGTTATAGAATAGCTGTGTTAAGGTTGCAGATAAATTCTAGGAAATGTCTAATTATTGTACAATCACATGCCCCTACAATGGAAGATTCGACAGAAGCAAAAGAAAAATTCTACCAAGAATTAGAGCTTGTGGTTTCCAGTTTTAAAAGAAAAAATAATTGGATAGTTGTGATGGGAGACTTCAATGGCAGGATCGGAGTTAAATTAGAGGGCGAACACCAAGTTATGGGGAGATTTGGTTTCGGAAAAAGAAATGAAGGTGGCAACCGACTGATTAATTTCTGTTTTAGTCAACGTTTACAAATTGTAAATTCTTTTTTTAAAAAAAGGGCAAAAGAAAAATGGACATGGTGTTCACCCAAAGGACACAAATTTGAGCTAGACTATTTCCTAACAAACCAAATCAGTTCAATTAAAAATTTAGATGTTATAAAGAGGTTTAATTTCAACACAGATCACAGGATGCTAAGAGCAGAGTTGTGCATTGAAAAATACAAGAAGAAGAGACCATTTAAAGCAAAAAAGAAAAGAATTATTCTTCAAGACCAAACTCAAATAGAAAAATTCCGTACTGATTTCACAAGACATATTCAACACAGTTACGAGTGCAGAGAAGAAAAGGCTCAAATTACAGTCCAAGAAAAATATAACCTCATCTCCAAAGCTATTGATGACACAATTTCACCGGGTCCCAGCTTCATTAAAAATAAATCAAGCAAATTATCAGATGATACAAAAGAACTTTTTAGAACTCGCAGAATAATGAAAGGAAAAGAAGATATTTCTGAAAACGACAGGAAAGAGCTCACGGTTATAAATAATAAAATCAGGAAAAGCATAAAAGAAGACATAGAGAAATATAACATTAATATTATAGAAAAAATTTTAGAAAACAACAAATCTACAAAAAGAATCCAAAAAGAACTGTCTAGAGGTACTAAATGGATGGTCGCTCTTGAAAACAATAGAAGAGAAACCATAACTAATAGAGAACATATGAATAGAGTAGCCACGGATTACTTCAGGCAATTGTATAAAAATAAAAAGGAAACTTTAGAAGCAAATAAGGAAGAAAATAGAGTAAGCATTCTAGAAGAAGTTCCACGAATAATAGAAGAAGAAGTTAAATCTATATTGAAAAAACTTAGACCTGAGAAAAGTCCTGGGCCGGATAATATCAGTAATGAAATTTTAAAAGCAGGAGGAATAACTCTAATAAAAGAAGTAACAGAATTATTTAATCTAATTCTAGGGCAAGAAAAAATTCCTTACAATGGAAAATCGCAAAAATAATTCTTTACAAAAAGGGCAACAAGCAAGACATGGAGAATTATCGACCTATTTCCCTTTGTTCAACTTTGGCAAAAGTTTTCACCAGTGTCATCAAACAGCGGCTCACCAAAAGAATTATGGAATGTGTTGACGAAGAACAAGCAGGATTTAGAAAAGGTTTTTTGACAGTGGACCACATCCAGACTGTAAACCAGATTATCGAAAAGGCAAATGAATACAACTTCTCTCTATACCTTTGTTTTCTCGACTTAAAGAAAGCGTTTGACAGCATTTTACATACCGAAATATTTAAAGCCCTCAGGACAATAGGAATAGAGGAAAAGTATGTAAAGATAATTATAGAGCTGTATAAAGAAATGTCTGCATATATCATGACTGAAAAGAGAGGAAAAAGCTTCAGTGTTGAGAAGGGTGTGCGACAAGGAGATCCGCTATCCCCACTTTTATTTGTTCTTGTACTGGAGATGGTATTCTGGCGTCTTGGATGGGAAAACATGGGAATAAAAATAAATGGTTAAGCAACTTACGTTTTGCCGATGACATTGTGCTGTTTGCCAAAGATATGCGAGCATTGCGGGAAATGCTCAAGCATCTTCTAAAATTATGTGAAGAAATTGGTCTTTACCCTAACTACGAAAAGACAAAACTGATGACGAATAGAGGAAAAGAAGAATGCCAACTAAACAACTACAGTTTGGAATATGTAGAGGAGTTTATCTATTTGGGTCAGATAGTATCCTTCGCAGATAGAGGAGCAAAAGAAATCCAGAGGAGAATGGCACTAGGTTGGAACAAGTTTTGGTCCCTCAAACATATTATGAAAGGCAATATAAGAATGGAGCTAAAAAGACATGTTTTTGACAGTTGCATAAGCCCAGCGGTTACATATGGATGCCAAACGTGGTCTCTGACAAAATCTCAAGAGAGGAAGATCCAGGTGTGGCAGAACAATATCGAAAGATCTATTATGAAGGTGAGAAAAAAAAGCGACAGGGTGAGAACTATCCAGATTAAGAAAGAAACAGGGCTCACAGACATACTCAGGCGGATAAAACTGAGCAAATGGAAGTGGGCTGGGCATATTCTTTGGTGTGAAGAAAATAGATGGTCGAAAATTGTTACTGAATGGACTCCATATGACCTAAAAAGAGGAAAAGGGCGCCCAAAGAAAAGGTGGAGTGACACGTTTAAACTGCAGGCAGGACCCCTCTGGTGGAGAGCTGCTAGGGACAGAGACGTTTGGAAGAAGAAGTGGACCGAACTCACATCCCAATAGGGCCAGTCACCCCGGGAAGTGCTGACTATTACTCCCGAAAGGGAAGGCCTATGTATGAAAGGAAGGAAGAAAGGAAAGAATATGTTTATGATTTATATTTATAGAACAGAATATGCTTATGACATGTTTATGATAACAGAATATGTTTATGATTTACATTTATAGAAACCAAAAAGTCAATATTTCTACTTTATATACTTTTCTTTTCTCCTGTTTAGATTCTGAATATTTATTGTGAATCTGTATACAATTTCTTTTGCATAAATAAAGGCTATTTCATTTCATTTCATTTCATTATGCTATTAGTTATGATTTATTAGCTATATAGTATTCCGAACAGTTAATACTATATTTCTTATTTCCATTACTATATTTGTTTCTTCATACTTTTTGGCCCCTCTGAAGATTAAACATTTCAATCTTACCATCGTCAGTAAATATTATGCTATTCCCAAGGTCACAATCTTATTTTTTATGATCTTTGGCCCATTGATTTCTTAATATTGTTTATTAATGGTTTTCTCCTAGCTGTCCTGGGTGAAGCTCGTTCTGTCTCAAGCATTGGCCTATTATTAAAACAGTGCCCTTTTTTTCCTCTTTCAGACAAATGTTCATGCATTAATTTAGTGGCACTAA
This sequence comes from Euschistus heros, assembly GCA_003667255.2. Classification (NCBI taxonomy): domain Eukaryota; kingdom Metazoa; phylum Arthropoda; class Insecta; order Hemiptera; family Pentatomidae; genus Euschistus; species Euschistus heros. The sequence continues at coordinate 1,955,638 of RCWM02000035.1, read as the reverse complement.
TTCTTGGTTTTCTTTTAACTTTTATCGTGATATGTCTTTCATATTTGAAGTAAATTTTCCTTAATTACCTGTTCTCTCTAAATATTCAAAAGTTTTTCTCGTTCCATACATTTTAATAGCATCTTGAACTGTTGAGTGAGGTCTAGTTACTTCTCTAAGCGAACCATAACTCATTATGTAGGCGTAAAATAATTTTTGTTTCCTCTTCAGTCGTCTCTCTGGTTTTGCGCCCCATTTTCAATTTATGAACAGCAATAATAAGCACTAATAATCGCTAAATCTTTACAAATGACGTTAAGGTATAGACTGATTGCAGGTTATCCTTAAAAAATTAAGACAGTGGGTAGAAACTACAGATAAAGTCAATTGTACAAATACTTTTGACTCATAAAAATGAGGCATCTTACTATAATGTATAAGATATTAAGCTAAATTCAGTCAATTTTCTCATGGAAAAATATTAACTCTATTCTATAATCATGAATGCTACTTTATATCTGTTTAAATTAAATAAATATGTAATAAATACAAAATTAAACGAAAGAAAATAAAACTTATACTAGTGTACGAATACTTTTGACTCTGACTGTATTTTAATTTTGAGGGATAATCAAAGGGTTGAGCTTTTCAAAGATCATGATTCTGACTCAAGAATATATTTTATAAACAAAAACAAAATAAAAACATTTTATATTAATATTACAATCCAGCATTTAACATATTAATTAATCTACCTGTTTATTTTCAAAGTAATTATAAGTCCTCATAGTTTCAAATTATTCTTTTAACTTCTTTTTCATATCTTAAATTTCTTCTACCATTTTTTCCTTCTTTTCTTCAAACACTAATCACCATTTGATTTATTTAACAACTGTAATGTTTAAATAATTATAAGTTAAATTATTCTCCACACATGTGACTAACTATAAGGACGGAGACATGTTGACTCCTCCAGGATCCAGGGAAGAAGACTCTCCCAACACAGGAACTGTGTGCTTAACCACGTTTTGACAGGTCTAGAACTTTTACAGCCTTCATCTTTTATACGTCTTAAGGACTTATCAATTTAAATCAAATAAAACTTAAATTATATATTACAAAATTATTTATAGATTATATTTAATATTTCAACATACTTTTATTTAAATTTATTTTAAAAAGTTACGAAATAATTAGATCGGCGCCAAATTCAAAATTGAATCTTTTTACATAAAATTTACCTTGACTCCGAAATATCACTACAATACATATATATATACATTTATTGAAATTTACAACTGTACAAAATATATACATCAAGTAAATGTAGTGACAACGATAATAATAACATGTTAAAACTTGAAAAGAACTACTCATCAGTTACACTTTATTAAAAATTCTACACTAGAAGGTCTCTAGGCCATCTTCGTTACAGACACCTCTGAGAATTATCAGGAATGTAGTGGGAAGCAAGTTGAGAAACTTAACGGATTTGAGTGATTATGGAGCTTACTATGAAAGGATAGGTATCTGGTATGGGTTAAATCAGCAACATATGGAACATTAAGATCTTTATAGATAAGTTTATTGGTAACAAAGATTTTTCAAAAGGTTTTGGATTGTAAGGATTGAATTGAAGTAGAAAACAGAATCTGGGTAGAATGGGTGAAAGGACACTCGAACATAACAGGTAATGAGAAGGCTGATGAACTGGCCAGACAAGGTTCGGACAGCAAACCTATTGCTCCCGAGCCTATCTATGGCATAGCCTGGAGCCTTGCGAAAAGTGACATTGCAAGGCTCTATAACAGCATCGCCTCTCGGAACTGGCACACGGAAAAACTGAGACAGTCAAAACTGTTTCTGCGGGGGCACTGCAAGAAAAGAGGTACCCAACTCCTCAATCTTGACAGAGCCAAGCTCAAATACCTGACAGAAATGTATACAGGGCATTGCAGATTGAACAAACATCTCTGTACAATGAAAATCAAGACCTCACCGATTTGCAGATTCTGCAATAGGGAGGATGAGACGCCTTACCATATCATATGCGAATGCGAGATATTGGCAAGGAGGAGATTTCTTCACTTTGGGGAAGAAATCATCCTAGATCCGAGTGTGGACATTGACCCTATTAGCATAATAGGGTACATGAAAACACTAGGACTGTACTAAATAGTACAGGACAAACGGCATAGGCACAATGAGCCTCTTGGCTGAGGTGCCACCACAGCCGGTTTCAAAAAAAACAAACAAAAAAAAAACATAATACAGGAAACACGGCACAGGCACAATGAGCCATAAGGCTGAGGTGCCACTAAAGCCGGCTTAAAAAATACAAAAACAAAAAAAAAAACGTATTATTCCGGAGAACTGCGACTTACCTCAAGTAAAAAAAAAATCTTCTATTTTAACAGCTTCCATAGCTCTAAAATTATGATATGGGAAAGAGAGGAATAAAATGACATTTTTGCAAATTTGCTTTGCATTTTTATGTATATATGTGCTAAAAGTAACGTTTTCAGAGTTTCCAAGATCAGACAGCTAACAACATACGACTTTCACTCCCTCTCTCCCCTAAACCCGCTGTCCTCCCTCCCGGAGGGGTCCACTACTCTTTCAATGCTCTCTATGAAGCCATCGTTTTATTGTTATGCGTAATGAGACACATAATTTTAAAGCTAATTATATTATCTATAAGCTTTGTTTAACACTTTTCTTCTCAAAATGTAATTATAAAAATCTATAATTTGTTGAAGTTTATGTTTTTTGTAGTGGCAGTTGTCTGTATATGATTAAGTATTATGGCGAAACCAAGCTATCTAGTTAAAAAGTGTATATAACATAATTTGTTTGTAATATTATCAGGAGTAAAAAAAAAAAGAACACTCCGATAGCATGATTGGGTTTCGAGCTGTTGGCATATAACCAGAGTTCTGTACTTGTGATGTTGCTGAAGGGGTGGGGGTCGGGACTTTGTGTTTTTTTAGTGTATACTTTATGTACTAACACCCTGCAAAAATTCAGCTTTTCCCTGATTAGTTGCAACAAAAGCTCATTGACTGGGCTATAGGTGATGGAACTTTATTCAATGAACGAACAAGGACTTCTTTCCATGCTATGGGAAAGGACGAGGTTTGTAAGGAGAAATTATAAATAGGTAGGAGAGCAGGAAGGATGACAGGAAGAGTGAGTTTGATAATTTTTACTGGGATTTAATCAGCACCAATATGATTTGTTCGGGATTTAAAAACAGAGGCTATGATATCATCAGGAGGAATATAAAAATAGTAAAAGTTATCTGGATTAAATTGAAATTGAGGAATAGAATAAGATAAAGTATTGATCGGGAGAGGAATCTACAAAAAAGGAATTAAGTTCGTCAGTAGTGACAGGATAATATGTACATGGATGAACTAGTAAACGAAAACATCCTTAGAATTCTCCACTTAGATTTTCTATCTGGAGCTTCATATAGGGTGTTACGAAAATACTGTGCCTTAGCAAATCGCAAGGTAGACTGGGTGATGTTTCGAAGGGATTTGAAAGTGGAGTAATCATCAGGAAATCTGGAACGCCTGAAGCGTCTTCTAGCTGCATCTCTTCTTTTCATCAGATCCCTTATTTCTTGATCAATCCAACGGGCAGGTAAACGTCAGAAGATAGAGGTTTTGAGTGGTGCTAGATGATTAAGACATTTAAGTAGATTAGAAGAAAGGCATTCCACCATTTCATCTATGAAATGTATACTTTTAGAAATATATACTTAATAATAAGTTGTGCTCTAAGTAAGTACCTACAATAATAGATATTTCTAATTTGTTTAAATTTGAATTGATTTTTTGATCAATACCTACTAATGTTTTTGTATTTTCTTTAATAATGGAAGTAAACTGTTTTATTTAATATGTAATTTATTTACCAACTTTGCTTAAATTATTTTAGTAGAAAACATTATTTGTGTTTTTCTCATAGAGGAAGCTAAAAGGGATATGAGAACCTAGTTTAGTTTGTATCAGCCTTGTAAAACATTTAATATGAATATTTGTAGGGTAGCAACTTATGGAAATAGATTTTCATGTGTTTATGAAAGCATTTTTTTTTTTTTTTTTTTTTAAATAATCATGCATTTTTTAAATTTAATATTCATACAATAGTCATAGAGCCTAATCCAGCAAGCTAGTCAATAATTGAGAACAGTATCTATATCCGGGTAGAGTTGCATCAGTACCAGTGGACCGGAAAAATGGAATGTAATCTGAGATCGGTAGTAATTGGTACTCTTTAAGTTGGCCTTGAGTGTGATGGAGACAGTTCCCGGTCCTACTGTTACGGTAACTTATCCTACGAGTACCGATAATTTGTTGGTACATGCCAAGATTCCACATTCCCGGTCCAGCTGTACCAACATATCCCTCTTGAGGCCATTCAACGTTTGATAAGAAGTGAGAAACATTTACATTTAATTATGTTCTTTGGATATTATATTTTACTGAGTTTATAATAATATAAAATATTTATAAATTGTTATATACAGTTATATTCACCTCTTTAGAATGCAGAGACAATAGAATATTCATCATATTCTATTATTATTCATCATATAATATTCATAGTCATGAAATATTACTAAAGGGGCAACTGTTCATTCACCTTAATAAAAATTACCCATGTCCTTCCTATAACTATTTGTTGATCCCTTATCATCTCCTTTTCCTTTATATATATCTTTCTACTGTTGCCTGTTACGGATTAAAACTTTGTTCAAAGGCCAATAAGGGACTCAACCCTTTTAGAAAATCCTGGTCCTACATCAGAAGTCTTGATTTGAGGTTGGTCACAGGGCTAGCAATAACAACTCCATATCAGAAAAAAATCAATTATTATGGACTATAAACAAGGAACTATGTTTGCATTAATTGTGATAACAAGTACAACTAAAACTGCCAAATTGGAATTTATATCAACTTGGTGATAGTGAATTGATGACATTACCCATTTCTACAAATATAAAGGGTATGGTAGAGAAGATTTACTGAATATTTTTAACATATCTCCATTCAGAAAGGACTCCCCAGAATAATGAAAAGGGAGTGCAATGGTTGAAAGAGAGATTTGTTAAGATAAAGAAATGCCACCAGATAAGGTTGAAAGTTAAGTGTAAATAGTATCATTAAAGAATTCTAAGTCTACTAAATACCTACTGTGCTACTGAAGAATGGAGAAGAATTAATAAAATAGCTATATGGCCTTAAATTGTTGATTTGGTTGCTAGAAACTATCTCAGAAGAATGGAGCACATCAAAAAATATATTCACAATTTACATATTTTCTGTAAGAAAAATTCTCTAAAACATAAAAAACAAGTTTATCTGCACCATGTCTTCACAGACAGAAAGCAGGCATGATACCGTAGATTTAAAGGAATTAAGGAAAACTATAAAAACTCTAGGAATTCCTAAAAAGCTGATTGCCTTAATAGAGATGACACAAAGAGGTATAAAATGTAAAATAAAGGTGCATAATGGCTTATCAAACAACTTTATTGTAAAAAAGGGCTTGAGGAAAAGTAATTCAACTTTGCCATTCCTGTCAATTCACATACCTCTGGAAGTTTCTGTTAGATCAAAAATGAACAACCCTGGTGGAATGATCTACATAAAATTAGTTAGCACAATACCTTACATATGCAAATGATATTTTTATCAGCTCCCGCACATTGCCTGACAGCTCTGACAGTATCTATTTATGAATTTGAATAAACTGCTAAGCAGCTTGGCCTGAAGATAAATGAAGAAAAAGTAAGTATATTAAGTTCTCAAGGAGCTATGCAGCATTACCATATAATATAAATTATTACTTCAATCAGCATTATTTCCAATGGCAAAGACTTTGAATATTTGGGAGTGATCCAGAATACAGAGAAGTACTGTTGTCAAATGAAAGTAGCCTGATGAAAACTTGTTACCGATGTCCTTATCAATTTAGTTTTGATAGAGTCATAAATAATAAACAAGTGATATCTACAATACCATGGTAGATTCATAGTTTAATTAGAGGAGAAACGAGTGTACTTTATTGAATCATCTTTACAATAAAATACTAGATTGTTTCAAAAGTCTTTTTTACATAAGTATAGTTTTATTTCAGATTACATATTTTAAATATTATTTATTACTATTCTTCTATGTAAATTCCTTTGTTTTCAATTACTTTCACCCATTATTCTGCCTGTAATCAGATTTGATGCCCGTAATACTCCTTTGGTTTTGAGGCAAAGAACTTTTCAGATCCCATTTTAATGTCATCTCAATGATCAAATAACCTATATTTTTTAAAAATGAGGCATTGATTTAAACAAACCATAATCTGATGGTGCAATATCTGGTATATACACATGATGAGGCAAAACATTTTCTCCTTGCAATTCCGTATAACCTGTATAAAATTATATTGTCCTTCCATTACTGAAAGAAGACCAATAATTATTACAAATATTTGTCAAAATATTACTAATAGTTGAGATGTTGATAATGATAGAATAAATGAATGGGTCACCTTAACTATGCCAAACCCACATATGTGAAACTTTTCAGCAGAGTCTGAAATGTGCTGAACATTTGAGCAATTTTATTTTTTATTTTTATTTTTTTTCACTTTTATTTTTGAATCCACGCCTGTAAAAAAAAAAAATTGAAAATCAGCAGATGTGCTGAAATCATATTAACAAAACTGGCATGTTAGGCATGAGGAGAGATAGTGCCCAGTGGCACACCTTCCTTGTCTTTGATTTACTTCTATATAAGTAGGTCTCTCATCCAGTTTCTTTTCAGTCTCCTCCTGGTATTCTCCGGCATGAGAGGTGTGGCCATACTATTGATGAATTTGTTTGGTTGTCCCTTTAATTTTTCATTAAAATGAAAAGTGTGTACATCAGTTTCAGTCTCATATTTAATGATGATGATGTCCGTTTCTTTTTAATATGTTGGCCCCATGTCATTCTCCTATGGAATGTAAGTCCTAAATATTGTATTTTGTCCGTTTGTGGAATTGGGATATTGTCAATATAAGCGGAAGGGCATGTTTCGTGTCTTAGAGTAAACGTAATGTGTTGGGACTTTTGGTGATTTAGTCGTGTCTTCCAAAGTTTACACCAGTCTTGTATATCTAGTAAGTGGTGTTGCGAATTCAGTGATGCCTGTGTTGGATTTTGGTGTCTGGTAATTATAGCTGTGTCATCTGCGTATGTGGCTGTAAGCGTCTCGGAATTTTGAGGAATTTCATGTGTGTACATTTATGTTATATTGTTACATTTTTACATTTGATAAATTATATCAATGTTATGTGTGCATGTTTATGTTATGTTCTTTTTAATGTAAATATTGCTCAAAATGTTGTCACTCACTTGATAAATTGCAGCTAAACATTGTTCTGATGATATTTGGTGCACTGCATCTATGATTCGGTCTCCTAATTGCTCTCTTGAGTTGATTGACACTGAATAAACTTTCTGCTTCAAGGTTGCCCATACGAAGAAATCCATGGGTGTCATAACAGGTGATCTGGGTGGCCAAGGCACTACTCCTCCACATCCAATCCATCGTTGCGGATAATTTATATCCAGCCAAGCTCGAGCAACTCTGCTATAATGAGCTGGACATCCATCGAGCTGGAACCACATTTCAATCGGCTGCTGTAAGGGAATGTCATCTAAATAAAAGAAAAGTCGTTCTCCAAAAAATGTGTAAATGTGATACTATTCAATCTTCCAAGTAAAAATATGGTCCCACCAGTAATCTGTTCCAAATTCCCAGCCAAACGTTAATAGCAAATTCATGCTGAAACCTATTCTCTCTAATAGCTCTGGGATTTTCAAGAGTCCATACATGATAATTTCTTTGATTAACAATTCCTCCTCTTGTAAAGGTAGCTTCATCGGTCCATATAATTTTTAATGGAAATAAATTATCATAGCGTATTTTGTCAAGGAACCAGTTACTAAAATTCAATCTCTTGACATAATCTTGAGATAATAAATTCTGAACTTTTTGAAGATGGTATAGATAGCGATTATCACCTTTCAAAATTCGCCATATTGCTTGCCGCGATATTGCTAATGCTGCAGATGCTCTTCGGATGCTAGTCTCAGAATTGTTATCGAAGTGGCGTTGGACACAATTTCTTCTCCGATAATCTGCTCTTATTGCTGCCTGGAATTGATCGCCTTCATTACGTATTAAGAATGACCCAGTCTCTCGTAGTCTATTAAAAGTTAACGAAAAGACTCGTCGATTAGGCACTTTTCTATTTGGAAATCCGCGCGCATACTCCCGCACCACTTCTAAAGCATTACTGTTACAGAAACCATACACAAAAATCATATCAGTGTATTCAACATTAGAATATGTATGCGGGTTTGTGGCTGATGCTATTCACACAAAAATATCTGAGTAACTGACTGAAGACTGATTTAGGAATTATAATCCTAGAAGGAAGCCGAAATGTAAACAAATAAAAGAATGTAAAGGATAACATTAAGTGTTTACATATCTCACTGCCTAGCCTGGCGAACTTTGAAAGGTGATAATTGCTACCTGTAACATTTTTTTTTTGTTTCTTTTTTGCGATTTTCTCTAAAACTAAGCAAAAACGAGCAAATCTCTAAAGGACTTTTTGTCTTAGTTTTTCGGTCCCCTATAAGTTCCTGAAGTTTTGCCATTTAAATTTGGAACACCCTGTATAATGTGATTCCTGTGGATTGAATGTGTGGTGTAATGAGTTAGTCTGTAGCATTGTATTTGAAATTAGTCCTGATAATTATAGCTGTACCTCCATGTGCAGTTTTGTCAGGGTGATCAGTTCTATAAATAGTGTAGACTGAAATGTAAATTTTTGATTGTTGTGTAAGGTGAGTTTCAGTTATAAGTGCTAAATCAATTTTTTTTTCGTGTAAATAAAAGTCTAGTTCAGTACTGTGTTGTTTAAGCCCGTTAGCATTCCATAGGATTATGGATAGGGAGCCAACTGTCAAGTTACTGCTGTGAGCAATAAACAGAACACAAGGCTTGTATAGCTTGGAATAGCTGTTGAAGGAGACAGAAAAGAGGCTGGATTAAGTTATTTATTCCTAGAATCATGGAATATGAATCATTATCAACTGGAGGTGTAGGCTGGGTAATACCTCTCCTCATACCTGTATAGGTTTGCTGGTGCTGATGGATGACGACAGGAGCTGGTTGAGCTAGTGGCATAGGTTGTTAAAGTCCGGGAATCATCTCTGGCTCCCCATGGATGTGGGGGAGGGGGGCTGTGAGTACTTTTGGGCAAAAAACAACCTTCAGTTGTTGTTGTTGTTGTTCAGTAGGGAAGGGTCTTTCCACCTTTTTAATGGAATGGTTCCAATCGTTCTGTTCCAGTTGAAAAACCGTTCCATTCCATTCTCGTTCTTTTGATTCACTTTCATATCAATATGAAAACAAAACAGAATAAAATAACACTAAATAATATTAAGCATTAAATTACATAAACATGACACTTGAGTCAATAATTAAAAACAAAACAATTATTTCTGAAAACAAAACAAAATTGTATAATTGAAGACACATGATTGTAATAAAATTCCAAACATTGAACTTCATTCAATGAAGTACAATATAATAATATAGATATATTCATTGTTAAAAAGACACAATAAAAAGTAGAAAACAATACAGATTGATATATTAATTGATGAGAAGATTAATGATATTAGGATTATGATTGTAATAATATCTCCTGAAAAATATAATAATAATTTGTGGTAGTATGTGGTAATAATATTAATAGATATTTATTTATAAATTATTATATTTAGTGTTGTATTAGTCATAATACAGTTTTTGTTTGAATTCTATGTTGTATGGATTGAGAAAGTGGCATTGTCCATGAAATGTTGCCCAGTTTTATAATACAAAATTTGTTTGTTTAAATAAATATATTTCAGGAGATAATATTCCAGTCATTATCCTAATATCATTAATCTCGTTATCAATTAACATATATTATAAACGTGGACTGCAATAATCTTATTAGTAATGATAATTTATCGAACTGTTCACAACCTTTATACAATGGTGATAATAATAAGAAGTTGTATTATGGCCTAAAATGTGTGATGAATGAATTGCCTTATAATATTAAATAAATACATTTAATTAAAAAAAACAAAACTGAATAGACCAATAAAAATAAATTGAAAATTCCAGCACCTATATCTAATAATAAAATCCGCAGCAATAATTACACCTTAATAAGTGTAGGTAACATAAGACATGAAGACTATATTTATGATTTTCAGTTTAAGACTTGCAATTACACATTAAGAGAAGTTATTAGAAAATATAAATTATTATGTAATATTAATAGAATAATTAATAAAATTAAAATAATTAATTATCAATAATAACACACTGATAAAAGATTTGGAAACAACCATAGATAATGTAATACCCCAGATAATCATCAAAATTATTTGTAAAACAACATTAATATTTCACTAATTAGTTATCTAGTTAAATATAAAAATACTAATAACTTATATGAAATTGATCTCTTAATTAATAAAGACATAAATGATTTAAATATTTTCATAAAAATAATCCAGACATTATATATTTGTAAGATCAGACAATACCCAACAGTTAAAAAAAAATATTTTATATCCCAGCCTTAGAGAAAACCCTTTCATAAAGCACAGACGTGGCAACAATACACAACATTTCTTTAGCAAGTATGTTGAGGTAGGGGAATTTGAAGCCCTGATTGTACCACCACTTTACACAAAAAAAATACTTGCCTAAGCTACTTACTAAAAAGCATCATAATTTAGAGTATTTACAGTTTTTAGTGTATTAAAATAAAGATATTTTAAAAGAGAAAACATATTTAGAAGCTCTTTTAAGCAACTTCTGGAGCAATAAAAGTATTCAAGAACCGGCCAAGTACATACTTTGAAGTCAAATGCTATTTAAATAATACTGAGAGTAAAATAAGAGTTAAGGTATAGATTCAAGATTTGAGAATACTAACCTAACAACAATAGCTTAAGCACAATAAAAAAAATTGCAAACCATACAAACAGATACCTGGAATCGCCTACCTGGACCAGATTTAGTCGGACCTCGGGATCCAACCAAAAAAAAAAAACTAAATAAGTTTAGTTGAACATTTTCTTTTGATTTAAATCATTCTACTATCTATAAAAATTTAGTTTCAAAAAACACGCTTTAATAGCAAACTGAACTGAAAAGTAGAAAATAATTTTTATTTCATAAATAGTTTGTGTTATGGCAATAGAGCGCCAGACAATCAATTATGATTAATTAATTTGGAATAAAATTAAAGTTAAAGCTATAACTCTAGTTTTGCACTATTATAGGTCCCTGCTACCCACACAAAAATTGGCATTCAAATCTGTGAGTTACAACTCCAAACGTCCCCTTGTAAGACTAGAAATTAAGATAACAAATTATAGTTTTGAAAAACTAAAAAAATACAAACTTTAATAAAAAACCAAACTAAAAAGTAGAAAGTAATTTTTATTTCATGAATAGTTTGTGTTATGGCAATAGAAAACCAGGCTATCAATTATGATTAATTAATTTGGCATACAAATTTAAGTAAGTATCTTAAGTTATTCATAAAATAATTCAATTTATAGTAAAGAAGCATGGGGTGCTAGATATTAAATGTTAAAATATTGTATTGGTAAATATTTATAAAAGTATAAGTTATTATAATAAAAGTATAAGTATAAGTTATTAAAACAATTATAACAAACTCTTTAATAAATATGGATAATTAATTAAGTTTTATTAATTACTCTATTGGTATTCGATTTCAAGGTTCGAATGCTAATTACCCTTTACTATAATAAACATTTTAGCTTTAACAACATACATGTTATTTTTAGCAATAACCACTTGATTAATAATAATAAACTATTCATTTTTAACAATAAAAACTTTTTTTTTTTTTAATTTTTCATATCCCCCCACTATATCTCCTTAAGCATTGATCCCACAAAAAAATGTATTGAATCTTTTTGTAAAGAATTTTATGTTAATTAATTTGGAATAAAATTAAAGTAAAACTTCAGTTATCAACAAAATATTTCAATTTATAGTAAAAAAGTGGGATGCAAAAGGTTTTGTTAAGGAAGGATGGTTAGACCGATATCATTGATAGTTTATTACATATTATTATTTTCTTAATAACTTATACTTTTATAAATATTTACCAATAAATTTTTTTTAACATTTAATATCTAGCACCCCATGCTTCTTTACTATAAATTGAATTATTTTATGAATGACTTAAGATTTACTTAAATTTTATGCCAAATTAATTAATCATAATTGATAGCCTGGTTTTCTATTGCCAAAACACAAACTATTCATGAAATATAAATTACTCTCTAATTTTTAGTTTGGTTTTTTATTAACGCTTTTATTTTTTTAGTTTTTCTAAACTGCGCAACCAGCATTACTATCCGGGGGGGGGGGGGCTGGGTTTATAATATATATATATATATATATCAGTCTACCCCTCGGTCGTTTACCTGAAGGCTCAAAACTGATTACTTTTTTAAGTTTTAGTTAAACTAAAACAAGGAATGGGTGGTGTTCGAGACTATATAAATGAAAATCATAGTTATCGACTAAAAAAAAATTAGTCGTTTCGGTCGTCTGTGGGGGGTTTCAGCCCCCAAGCTCCCCCCTTGGTTGCGCCAGTGCAAACAGGTCAAGTTCATAAGAGTATATTACAAAATTGTTAAAATAAAATAACTTGGTTTCATGGTTTAAAGATAAATAAATAAATTATCTACTAATTATTTCATAATAAGTAATAATACAAGTTATAACTTACCATAACACTCATTTTAATAAGACACTCATCAAAGAGGAGGAGCAAATGATGGAGAAAAACCTCGACCTATATCGAAAAAAAAATAAGACCTATAATCGAGCAAATACAGTAGATTCCATTTAACTATTGGGAAGACCGACAGTGGTTGAATGAACCAGAGACCAGTCTTTGGAACATTCCACCACTGCTGGTCTTGCCCCATTGGAACGAACGAGACCGGTTTTATCTTAAAATCGTGAAAACAAGTTATTTTATTTTAACAATTTTGTAATATGCTCTTATTAACTAACTTGACCTGTATGTAATGGAATCTTTTATCTAACAAGGGAACGTTTGGAGTTGTAACTCACAGATTTGAATGCAGATTTTTGTGTGGGAAGTAGGGACCTATAATAGTGCAAAACTAGAGTTATAGCTGCCAATGGGCATTAGGAGCCGAAAAAAAAAAAAAAATGAAAATCATGTTTTATTTTTTTTCTCATCTTTCAGTCAAGATAGATAAATAATTCTTTCACGTTTAATTGCAGTTATCTATGTTATTTTGAAGTTGAGATTTCATCAACAATTTTTAAAGGCCATAAGATCTGCTGTGTTCAACCGATTACAATAGTATTAGCATCACAAAAATCAGCATACATTCTGCTTTTTATCCATGCATAAAACATTAGATTTACTCCAGATTTTAGTGGACAAAAACTGATGTGAATGAAAAAATCCGAGGTCAGCTATAACTTGAGATATTTCAATAAGGGGAAATCCTGCGACCTCCAGTTTTGGGCTAAACTATGCAGCTTTAGGGCTTCTAGATTAAAATTTGGTCATAATCGGTGGCGAAATGTGTGAGATCGCGCAAATTATTTACATTTTTTCAGAAATTGACAGCCCCTTGCCTTCTAAAATCCTGCAAAATTTTAAATGTAAAAAAAAAATATTTTTGATTTCCACAAAATTTAGTTTCTACATGTTTTTTAGATGAAAAATCTGAGAATAATATCAGTTCTTAGTATAAAAATTTTCTTCACCCATATCTTTATTTCAAATTGCATTGCAATTCTAAGATTGATGAATATTAAGTTTCTACTGATTTACAGCGGATTTTCTTGGACTTTTGTCATTTTTGAGCACCCTAAAGCTGGGTAGTGTCTTGAGCATAACGAAAGTATTTTTATATCAAATAACACTGAAATAATTATTTCTCTATCTTGACTGAAAGCTGATAAAAAAAAATGAAACGTGATTTTCATATTTTATTTTTTTTCTAGGCTCCTAATGCCCATTGGCAGCTATAACTCTAGTTTTGCACTATTATAGGTCCCTACTACCCACACAAAAATTGGCATTCAAATCTGTGAGTTACAACTCCAAACGTCCCCTTGTAAGACTAGAAATTAAGATAACAAATTATAGTTTTGAAAAACTAAAAAAATACAAACTTTAATAAAAAACCAAACTAAAAAGTAGAAAGTAATTTTTATTTCATGAATAGTTTGTGTTATGGCAATAGAAAACCAGGCTATCAATTATGATTAATTAATTTGGCATACAAATTTAAGTAAGTCTTAAGTTATTCATAAAATAATTCAATTTATAGTAAAGAAGCATGGGGTGCTAGATATTAAATGTTAAAATATTGTATTGGTAAATATTTATAAAAGTATAAGTTATTATAATAAAAGTATAAGTATAAGTTATTAAAACAATTATAACAAACTCTTTAATAAATATGGATAATTAATTAAGTTTTATTAATTACTCTATTGGTATTCGATTTCAAGGTTCGAATGCTAATTACCCTTTACTATAATAAACATTTTAGCTTTAACAACATACATGTTATTTTTAGCAATAACCACTTGATTAATAATAATAAACTTCATTTTTAACAATAAAAACTTTTTTTTTTTTTTAATTTTTCATATCCCCCCACTATATCTCCTTAAGCATTGATCCCACAAAAAAATGTATAGAATCTTTTTGTAAAGAATTTTATGTTAATTAATTTAGTACATAAATACATTTTACTAAGGCGAGTTATTAACGAAAAACTGAAAAAACAGACCTTTAGAGCTCCATCCTCACCCCCCAGTACTTTTAGTATGTTGTTAAGGACACCTTCCCCTACAACTGTGCCAAAATTGGCTTCTACATCAATTAATTCCTCAAAATTTCTTTCGTTGTCTAGACTGCTAATTGCAAATCTACATACGCAGCAAAATTACGGGGCTTCCCCCTCCACTGCGCGTGGTGCGTCACTGTTCTCGCTTATCGTAATGAATTCTTTCATGCTTTAGCTATCCAATGGCATAATTTAATTTTGGAAGTAGAGGATAGATTCGAAACTACAATGCTAAATTGCATCACGCGATTTTTTTATCATTAGGTTTTTTGGATTACCCCCATACGGTAGCATCTTTAAAGAGGTATTCACGTCAAAACAAGGATTCATGGCGAGAGTAATGATTCTCCTGCTGGGGAAAGGACAAAATATGGCTCTTAATGAGTAACTTCATTGCTTACTTTTTCCGACAATTGTTGTGAGATCACCAATACAAAACTTTTTGTCTTTTCCTTTCTTTAGGCGATTTTCCTCTCTGGATGACAGCCTTATTTTAGCAACTTGAGCCTTAGTAAGAAGGTAGTATCCCTGTCATGACTTGGCACTTTCATGGCCAGAATGAAGGCTTTGTACCTCAGGAAATGGAAAAAAAATATTCCCCACCATGGATCTTGAGGGTTACAACATTTTGTATCAAAGTCTCTGTTTTTGAAAAGTGGGTTATGCCGTTGTTGAAGTGATTTAGTGACTCTAAATTTTTTTTTTTTTCAGGTATTTTATAGCTTTGAAAAGGAAAAACTATGTAACTCCAACATCTTATTTAGAACTTATAATTACCTTACAAAACCTTTACCAAAGGAAAGTTGATCAGGTTACTCTTTTGAGAACAAGGTATGAAACTGGATTAGAAAAGTTGGATTTTGCTGCTAGTCAGGTAAATTATTATAATTAACTTTTGATTTTTTTCCATACTCTTAAACGGAATAAATCAGTAACAATGTGAGTCCTTATTACATTTAATATAAAAATTTAAGGTTTTCAAAAGTAGTGATGTAAGGTTTAGTTAGACCTCCATTGTTGCTGTTGTAGTGTTACACCTTTTGTTCACCTTCAATCATAAAGACATGGTAGTCTTTGAAGTTTCTCTATCTTGTTTGCCCTTACCTTTTGTCATGATGATAGGGAAATTTAGAAGCATGGGTATAACAACTGAAGTGTACAAACAATACACCATAGTCAGTCACAGTCCCTACAGTTTATCTATGACTCAATTAGGATTGATGAATTAATTGCCACTTCTATTAGAATACTATCATCATGAGCACCTCAAGTGATTCTGAAGCCAGCCAGGCTACCACGTATAATCCATCACAAAACTCAAAACTCAACATATCCAAATTCAACACATTATAATTTGAATAGAAGTTTAAATCAATTCATCAATTCTTATTGTATTCATGCTTATATCATCATTTGTAGCTTAAGTAATACCTATGACTATATTGCAGACCCACAGGTATTTCATTTGGCTTTGGAGGTCAAATGTCAATGTGACTAGTCCATTTAATCTATTTGTCCAGTATCACATCTAGGTTTTTCACATTTGATCATAATTTAATCTGGACTTGTGAATAGATCCATATGAGGAAGTGAGATGCAAAACTCGTTCGTTCCATTTTTTTTTTTTTTTTAATTGAGATGTCAGTGGATTCTAAAAGATATTAACTATTTTTATATATTTATCAATAAATATTTTTATATATATTATCTTTCTAATCTAATAATAAAAATATCTTTATATCTTTATCTATAAATATCCTTATATATATTATCTTTCTAAAAGATAATTAATATCCAACTTTTCAAAAAAATGGAACAAGTTTTGCATCTCACCTCCTCATACCTATTCAGATAATGAGGCCTGTTTTTATTCACTCTTATGAGTCAATACCCATAGGCCTACATTACTTATTTTGTACTTGGCTACATTATTTTATGTTTGTAGCCTTTGCATGTCTCGTGAAAGTCAAATAACATTTTGGTACTTGTCTGCGACAAGGATTAATTGTTCATTTAGCTGGATAAAGATATTGTCGAGAATGATTATTTTTAAGGTAAACCAGAAGGTCTCGACATTAAAACTACGTGTTCAAAATTTAACACAAAATAAAAAACACTTTATTTTATAATGATAACAACCAAACTGGGAAGTTTACAATTAAAACATTATTAATAAGTATATACAAAAATGGTTGCCCTCGCAACACATAAAAGTAGTCCGTTAAAAAAAAAAAAGTAAAACTAATATTTGTTATGCTTAGTAGCTACCGCTACAATATGATATTCCAAAATTGGCTTATTATTTTTGGCAAACCTTCTTGTTCTTTATTATATTTATTTTTTCAGGTGTCTGTAATGCAAGATGAACTACATGCTTTACAGCCTCAATTAATTAAAACTTCTGAAGCAACTGATAAACTTATGGTTAAGATTGAACAAGATACAGTTATAGTTGAAGCAAAAAAAGAGGTAAAATTTATTACGCTATAACATATTGTAACTGATCTAAACAGTTACACTATTATTTTATTTGCTTAGATAAATAAATATAACTTAAAAAAAAAAAAAAAAAAAAAATTAATATGATAGATAGAAATTTTATTTGTCTTTGGGGGCTTCACCATACAAATTGAGCCTAGCTTGGCTATAAATTACAATATTATGGTTTTAACAATTTATGTACATATCTTCTTCTTCTTCCAATTGCTCGACAGACCATTACTGGTCTAACAACAACCTCTAACAACTTCCGCCAGTCTGCTCGTCGTTGGGCAGCTCTCTTCCAATCCCTGACTCCCAGGATACTCCGCTACGCCGTCCATCCATCTAAGGCGGTTCTAGGGTCTCCCTCTGCTCCTGGTCATGTGTATATCTTCCATCAATAATTTTTTAGGGATTGCATTCTCCGACATACGAGCAACATGGCCGGCGCCCACCTCAGTCTTCCCAGTCTCATGTGTCTCACTATGTCTGACTCTTCCAGGAGGTTATATACTTCTTGATTAGTTCTTCTGAGGTATGCCTGCACTATGTACATATCATTTGAACAAAAAAAAAATTTACTAATACATTCTTTTTTTCAAAACATATTGAGAGATATATGCTTTATTGAAACAATTAACAATAAACATAGTGCTGCCCAACTTTATTGGGTTGCTATAAACACAGCATACTCATTTATCCAATTAAAGACAACACTGTAACTTATAATTTAGTTATAATTATATATATACTACTTAATATTACCTAATACTAGACAAAAATAACATTTTTTTTTTTTTTTTTTTTTTTTTTTTTTTTTCCTCTTCCTTTTTCCCCCTTTTTTCTTTTTTTTCCTTTTTCGCTTCTTTTCCTCTTTCATTTTATGTTATCCCCCCCCTAATATTCACATATCTACCACACATTCATATACATAAATGCACATTAATTAACTGTACATTGCAATGGGCCATCCTATACACCATGTATGTGGTGGTGAATAATTCATTACCTCCACGCCAAGGTCCTCCAAAAAGCTCCTTGTTTTTTTCCGGGATGACTCCGCAAGACCCAAACCATAATCCTTTCACGGAGAAATCTCTATTTCCGAATGTGTCGCGGAATTTCTCTTTGAGGAAAGGGATACATTTTTCATAAATATCCATTTTCTCCCTTTCTACTTCACCTGATTGATCGAGGTTATTATTTTCATACCTTACAGTAGGATCCACTATGAGTGCTGTCCGTCCGTTCTTTGGAAACGCGACAATATCCGCATATCTCGTGGACCCGTTGGTATCGATGCAGTATACCTCGTCAAAGCAGGTAAAGCCTTTATTCTTGAGGAGCCTTATCAATTCATTCTTGACCCTGTGGTGACGGCGTGTGATCAGGAGTGAGTTGTTGGGACATTTTCCCAGCACATGGGCTGGTGTTTCGGACTCTTTGCCGCACTTGCGACAAAGGGACCCAACCTCTCCTATCTGTCCACTGGCACCTGGGACTCCACGCAGGGGTGCATAATTGATGTTGAGTTTTAGGGTGTTGGTCCATTCAGACCCCGAAAGTATTTGTTTTTCACAAATATATCTGTTAGCTCTCGGCGTCTCCTTAAAATGAGGTACACCAACGCCCTGCCACCTGCAATTGGCCCATTCCTCAAAACGCCCTCTCTCAGCGACCATCGTAGAGCTCTCACGCTTCGGTGGCTCTGATCTACACCCAGTCTCTTAGCACATTCAGTAATCTCTTTTTCATAATGGAATGTGGACTGGAACAGAGCGTCCGGAACATTAGACAGTCGCTGAGCAATGGACCAGTGCTGCAGAGGAGCCTCCCATTTACAGCGGATCAGTCCTAACCCACGGTACCTCCGCGGAGCATAGAGCATCGCAGTTAAGGTGTTCGAAGGGAGTCCGACAATGGCCTTAATGCTCCTGCGGATCATCACATCTATACCATCCAACAACGCAGGGCTGAGCTTTGTAAGGGGTGCAGTCTGGAGAGTATATGTCAATCCGGGAAACACATATTGATTGACAACATTGAGCTTTTGTTCCGGTTTAAGTAGGCAAGAGGTTACTAATTTATCTAAATTTTTATTTAGTTTTTCTATTGATTCTTCACTGAACCTTAGCTCTCCCGAGAATGTGCATCCCAAGTATTTAATAGAGTCATCTTCCTTTGCCGTGTGGATGACATCTCCATTCTCAAGAGAGAGCGTCGTTGCTTGCATCTCACCCCTATCCAACACAATGCCCATACTTTTCTGTGGATTTACAGCCAGACCAATCTCCGCCAGTATCCTTTGAGTGCTATCTATAATTCTCTCTGCCGCATACTTATTACGTGCAGAGACCGCCTGATCATCTGCAAATCCTGTGAGGACCACACAGTCTTGGTCCTCTCTCAGCTTGTACCCGTAGTGTCTTGAGAAATCATGATCACAAAGGTCTTTGTACAGATGATCAATAGCTAAGTTAAACAGCGAGGGAGAGAGCCTGGGCCGCCTTGGGGAACTCCTCGCAGTTCATTGATCTGGCTAGTAGAGTGAGCTCCAACAGTTACCTTAATTTTGTTTGTGGATAAGAGTGCAGCGATAACGTTTCTCAGGTCCAGTGAAACACCTCTTGCTTCTAACCATCTAACAATGTGATCGTGCCCAAAGTTGTCAAAAGTGCCAACAACGTCAAGAAAGACCACCGCACAGTCATTTTTCATATTTTTTGCGTCTTTTATGACTGAGTCAATGATTCTTGCGCTTACGTGTGCTCCCGGAAGGCCCCTAATAAAACCTCTCTGATTCCTTTGGAAGGTGACCTGCTTTCTCAGTTCCTGGTCCAGAACCTTTTCTATGATTCGGCGCACAATAGAGTATATAGTAATGGGTCTCCATGATGAAATATTTTTAACATCGCCCTTACCCTTGTATATTAAGATTGTGCGCCCTTGACGTAAAGGTTCTGGTATATAGGCCACCTTCAGCATGATCTCCGCTATTGTCTTAATAATGTGGGATACATCATAGAATTTTATCGTGCGGATTAAGACCCCGTCAGGCCCCGGTGATGTGTCCAGTGACGTAGATTTAATGGCTTTTCGTATTGCCTGGACATCAAGATTCATGACATTTGGCATCGGGGCACATTTTTCATAATCCGCACGTCTGCAGGAGTTCACTTGCTCAAAGAGGTTTCTAAAATGGGCATCGATTTCGGTGACCTTTAAGGGACTTTGCTTAGGGGCATCGGCATTCATTATTGTCTGGAGGACCTTCTTTCTTCTGTTATAATAATTGTACTGGGCCATCTCATATTGATATTGTTCTTGCCGACGCCCTCGGTCTGCTTTATTTGCTCTCTGCGGATTCGAAGTTTTACTAGCACCCTTGTCTTCTATATTGTTTTTTTCTTAATTTATAAAATTTAATTGCCGGGTGTGTGGGCCTGGAAGTTCTGCATTAATATTATTTAAGAACTTGAGAAATTCAACGACCGCTGAATCGAATTCCGCAGTTTCCATATTATTTTGGTTACAAAGATTTTTGAACGTGGCAGACCATTTAGCAATGCCCTCCTTAATTTCAGGTATCCCATCCTCTCCATTTTTAGGGCCACCACCTTTTTAATTAGTCCTCTTAACGTATTATTATTGGCCTCCCTGGGATGCTTCTTGGCAATATGGGTTCCAAGGCCTCTCTCGCCCTTGAATGACAAGCCACAAATAGGGCAGACTGAATCATCAGGATGAGACTCTTTCTTCTCGGTTGACACCAGCCTCCGTGGTTTTAGTGGTTAGTTTGGGTAACTTAGTGAATACATCCTCAATAGGAACTGTTTTGCCCAATACCACTCCTTCTTCTTCAGTCCATTCTACTTTAATAAACTTTTTTTCGCCTCCTCCTTCGGTAGGCACCAATATCACGGAGGCAACAACCGCTTCCTGAGTAGGCCCTTCGGTCCTCGAAACCCATACTGTTTGGCCAATCTCAAAATTGTTATCATTCTGTTTATCTGTTACCTGCATCATATTAGGCCAATTCCAGACAATCGCAACCAACACACACACATGTTCAGATCCCTGAATTAAAAAAATAAAAAATCAACATAAATGTGCACATATACGTATACTCACATATACTATGAAAATCAAAGAAATGCTAAATGTCTTTGCTAAAATTGGTTATTAAATATACTTGCTAAAAAGTGCCAACAATGACATTAATGTATTAAAATAAATGAATAATTTTGATCTATAAGAATCAATAAATAAATAGGTAAATATTACAAAACACACACATATATATACATATTCATATCCGAACATAACTCCCTATAATTATTCCTATCCCTTTTTCCATAATTACAAAAAAACACATGAATCAATAAATCAATACCCGACAAAAAAACAACGGAAAAAAAAACAAACAAAAAAAAAACAATAATATCAATAATAATAACATTAATGATAATAAAGATCCACTTAAACCATAAAAGGGAATTATAAAACCTTATCCTACAGCAAACATTTAATTAGATTTTTCTCCTCTTTCACATTCTTCTACGTCATCAATACTTAATATAAATAAAGTTAAATTTTAAAATACATCAAGTTAACAAATTTTAATAAATAAAGTTAAAATCTTAAAATAAATGCAGTTAAAAAAATTAAAATAAATAAAGTTAAAATCTTAAAATAAATGCAGTTAAAAAAATTAAAATAAATAAAGTTAAGAAATTAAAATAACTACAGTTAAAGCATTAAAATAACTAGGTACACTATTTTCTTAATAAGTTGGACTACACCGGTGACAGGAGAGGAGTATAGCTGCTATGACATGGGTGACAGCTACATATCTATGAGTATTGACACTGACCTTGCAGTAGTGCCACAATGCTTCCCTAGACAGCTGGCCGGAGGCGCGGTAGGGGGCTGCAAGTCCGTACCTATCCTCTGATAACGAACTCGGTCTTGCTGAAATACCGCTTCCTATACTTTCAATTATTGGCAAAGATCCTCGAGCGATTTGCTTGAAATTCTATAAATCAGTCCACGTAATCACACTTAACACCTGTGTCAAATTTGGGCACAAACAGATGAAAAAAAACCAAACGTAATGAGAGGCCAACGTGGAACCGATGTGTCTCTGTTACTGGCCTGAACCAGACTCCTATTTAGCAATTTAACAATTTACAATTCTGTAACATAATTGTATAAATACATGTTTTGCTAATAAAACAATTCACACTACAATTTCATTCAATAAAATGAAAACAGAATACGTTTTTAAACTGTAGGAAAAACAGACAAAAACCTACTCAAAAAAAAAAAATAAATAAAAAAAAAAATAAAAAAAAATAAAATAATAATAATAAAATAATACAAAGTAATAAAAATAAATAAATGAAAAATATTTAAAAATAAGCAGAAGTTTTGAGCATTAAAATTAATTACTGTTAAAGAATAAATTAACTCTTACACTACTTTGATTTGCTAAGTTTAAATTTTAACTAAAACTAATAAATTCAAAGATGTCTTATTAAATAAATTTTATTCTAGTATTATGTGTCTAGTTTGTTTGTGTACGTATCTTCTTAAGGTTAGCTTATTATATTTGCCTATTGCTTGTATTATGGGATTGTCTGAGTTTATTGTTGAGTTGAAAAAGTTCTGGGTCTGGGAGAAAATAAACTGTTTTGTTGTTTGAAAATCTAGATCATGCAGCATGTCAGTTATTTTTGTGTATCTTGGGTAGTCGTTAATAATTCTCAAGCATTGGTTTTGAATTCTTTCTATTTTTTTGTAATTGGAGTCACATGTGGAGCTCCATATCGGAGAGGCGTATGTCAGTACTGGTCGAATGACTGATTTATATAGAATAATTTTGTTGCGAGTTGATAGTGGGGATTTTCTTCGGAAATATGGTGACATTGTACTGATAAGTTTTTTGGCTTTGCAGCATTTATTATTAATATGGGATGTGAAAGTTAAACGTTTATCTAATTCGAGAGCTAGGTAGGTAACAGTTGGTTCCCAGGGGATTCGAATTTTATTTAGGATGATATGATCCGCTATTTCAGGTCTTCTTTTTGTAAACATTATTGCTGCAGTTTTGTGTTCATTTATTTGTATTTTCCATTTTTTGTAATATTTATTGAATTTGGAGTATAATGATATTAATCTCTTTTCTACTGTATCTATTCTGTAGGAACTAGTGTAAATGGCGGTGTCATCTGCGTAACAGGATCTTTCAACTGAAGGAAGAGAAAGGAGGTCGGATATGTATAGGTTAAAGAGAGTAGGGGAAAGGCAGGATCCTTGAGGAAGACCAGCTGATAGGGAATGTTTAAATGTTGTGGTATTGTTAATTGTGATTTGAAAGGATCTATTAGAAATATCTATTAGAAATATGAATGATGTAGGGTGGGAATTGGTGAGTGATAAGCTTGTAAATTAGTCAGTTATGCCATATTGTGTCAAAAGCCTTTGGTTTAGGTATTGGTATAGTTTTAGGTGTTTTCCAGGAAGCAGGGAAATGTCAGAGGCGGAAAATGGAATTGAAAATTTTTGTAAAGAACATTATTGATTTTTTACTGAGATTTTTAATTACTATTGTAGTTATGTTGTCTTCGCCCAGAGCTTTTTTAGTTTTTTGCTTTTTTATAATATGAATTATTTCTTTTGGTGATATGGAAGGGAAGTTAGATGGTACGATATTTATTTACAGTTTTGTTTACTGAGCGATTGTGGTAGGGTGAGCCAAAGTCTTTAGTGGTTTGAGAGATGGAAGTAAAATATTCCGCTTGTAAAGTTGCTTTGCTTTTATCAGAGTAGGCAAATCCATACGGTATTTTAAGGGGTGGTATACATTGAGAGCGATTTGTAAAAATGCGGTGGAATTTCCAAAGAGATTTGTCTCCAGGTTTTATGTCTTTTAGAGTTTAGGTCCATTTAATTTATTTTTTACGAATAAATTTAGTCTATTCATTATAGTTTTGTGTATTGGGTTGTTGGAATTTTGATACTTTTTTCTGATTTTATTTTTTAATTTGATGAGCATTTTTAGGTGGATTGGGAATTTTTCATGAAATTTATTAGATATTTTTGGAATAGCGGTTGACATAGCTGATTTAATTGCTGAGTTGAATTTATTTATATTATATTCTAAGTCAGAGGAGGATGTAATTTAGGGGTTTATTTCTAATTCTCAATCAGTAGTTTGTCTAAAAATTTGCCAGTTTGCATTTTTAAAATTTATTCTCGAGGCTGTGTAATTTTTTTCAACTTTGGAGTTTACCAGGAAGATCACAGGGTTGTGATCCAAAGAGAGACATGGGAGAGAGACTAAACGAGAGATATTGATATTTTTAGAAAGAGCTAAATCTATAATACTGGGTTTAAAACGGCTTTGAGATGGAATATATGTGGGTTCTGTAGGGCTATGGAATTCAATGTTGTATCTTGATATAATATTTAAAAGTGTTTTCCCATTTTTGTTGTTATTATGACAGTTCCACTGTTTATTTTTGGCATTTAAGTCGCCGAAGATGATAAAATTGTTACTAATATTAAATAATTTAATTAAGTCTGGCGTATGTAGTTTATTAGGAGGAATATAGGTAGCAATAATTGCGGTAATTTTATTGTTTATTCTGAGTTGAATGGCAACAGCTTCGATGTGAGTAAGACCATCTACCGGCAGATATGTGTGACTAATATCTTGGCGGGCTAATATCATAACTCCCCTACCATGCCTGTTACGATCTTTCTGATATATTTTGTAACCCGGAATTGAAAATATATCACCTGGGGCTTGTCGAGTCTCACTTACAGAAACAATGTCCGGTTTATTTTCGAGTAGAAATTGATTAAATTCTATTGAATTACCTTTTATGGTTTGGGCATTCCATATAGAAAATTTTATTTTATCGTTATTAGTAACCATTTACGATAAAATTGAGATTGCTTATATAAGTGATTAGGTAAATAACATAAAAGAATAATAACAGAAATGAGGAGAAATGTTTAAGAGTTTGTTTATTATTTATGTTTATAGTACACGGATACTTTAAGTAGTTTGTTTTGTACGAGACATATTTCAGTGTCTCTTTAGTATCTGTTAGGTAAAGGTCTGTAAGTTGTGTAAAGTAGAAATATTTATTTAGACGTGCGCGTATGTAACTGTAGCAAGTATGTACTGTTGTTGTCATGAGTACAGGTTGTAATGGTAGAATTAGAGAAGCCGAAGTTCGTAAGTAATTCTAAAACATTTATGATTATAACATATTTAAACATATAATTATAAAATATATGTAAGTAGGTATATTCAAAAACGAGAATTATTATTCTTGTTCTGAAATGATATATTTCAATAAGATACAGAATAGACAAAATAATAAATAAATAACAATGAAAGGAAAGGTAAACATAACTGAAAGGATAATTAATTTACAACGTTCTTTGAATATTGATTTTATAACAATGTAAACTAAAATAGAATTTATGAACCATATGGAGAAATAGAAATAATAATTTACATCTCCCCCTCCCGGGGCGCTTTTTCGTAAGAATAAAGTGACAGCTTACTACCATGAAAAAAATTAGCTTCTTTCTTCCTTTTTCCACAACTGACTTCGTAAAATGATGAATAAATTTTCCTTATAATTCGAAAAGATCCTACTCGCACTCTGTCGGTTTTCTTCCTATTAGGTTTGCTACTGTTTTCGACAAATAGTTGATTGTTGTTCATAAAGGAGGTACGCTGGTTCAAATTTTTTTGAACTATGAATTGTCCAATTATAATCTTGAACACATTCCTCTGCTATTGTGGACCAAGCGCATATCCCCTCCATTGATTTTGCATCTTATTCTGTTGACAAGAGTCTGATTCAAACGCTCTTTAAGACCATTCGAACTTGGGCAATCAATACAGGTAAACACTAACTGAATTCCCATTTTTTTAAGATACGTTTTAAGAGCTCTTGAGTTTATACCGGCGTACTGATCCACCAAAATTAACTTGATATTGTTAGTTTTAACAATAGGAGCAATTAGGTTTAAAAAGTCTTTTGAACACTGCCCTTTCATTGTCAAAATCCAAGCATATCTGCTGAAGTGGTCCACTAAAATATGCATATAATTCTTGGAGGTTAGGTTACCTGCAAAGCCTCCAACATAATCAATAGACATTATTTCGAATGGTGCGGTAGCAGGACCCAGTTGTGAGATAGGTCCAATTACCCTGCTCCTGCGGGTTTTGTTTTCCCTGCAAACCAAACACCCTTTGCAGAAATCACTTATTAGTTTGTCTAAATTCTTAAAGTAATAAAAAGGTCTAATTTTTTCTCTTAATTGTGCTACCCCAATATGACCGTAGTATTCATGTACTTTGCTGATTAATTTGAAACCAAATGGAACCGATACACTACTATCTCCTATTTTTTTGTAAGTAATGTCATTTCAGTGTTCTTCGCCGAAGTTAGTTCGTCAACATTATTTTGTTGGTCAAGTATAATCTCTTGTAGTTCTATCAAATTG
The DNA here is from genome assembly GCA_003667255.2 of Euschistus heros. NCBI lineage: Eukaryota > Metazoa > Arthropoda > Insecta > Hemiptera > Pentatomidae > Euschistus > Euschistus heros. The sequence continues at coordinate 1,928,622 of RCWM02000035.1, read as the reverse complement.
ACTACCTGAATAGCGTCCTTGTTCTCAAAATATTCTAGCACTGGCTGTCTGGATAATAAATCAGCTAAAATATTGTCTTTGCTTTTTTTGTAAATGATCTTAAAATTTAATTGAGAGAGATAATGCACCAATTCACCCAAAGTTTCATCCGTCCGAGCCATCGTCTTTAAATTTTCCAGTGGTTTATGATCACTACATCCATAAAATGGTCTACCAATAAGATAGTACTGCCAATATTTTATGGAATCTTTAATAGCCTTGCACTTGAGATGAATTATATCCATTTTTTTTTTTCTCTTGCCGATAGCTTTCTATAAAAATACCAGGTATGCAAGTTTAAAATGTCGTTTATTTCTTAAAATATATACACAGTAATTTAAAAAAAAGTATAATATATTTTATTCAAAGTACTGACCCTCGCTTTCTACACATTTTGTCCATCTCTCGGGCAATATATGGATACCATTCCAAAAGAATGCTTCATCTTTATTTGAAATCCATTCATCGAGCCATTTTCGTACGTTTTCGAAATTGTTGAAGTGTTGCTCCGCCAATGAGTGTCCCATCGATGAGAAGAGGTGATAATCAGAAGGCGCCAGGTCAGGTGAATACGGCGGGTGGGGTAGGAGTTCCCAACCAAGCGAAGAAATCGTTTCCTTAGTCAATCTGGCTGAATGTGCAGGAGCGTTATCATGCTGAAGAATGACTTTGGCGTGCCTGTGAGCCCATTCTGGGCGTTTTTCGATCAATGCGTGACTCAAATTGATCATTTGTTGTCGGTAGCGCTCGGTATTGACTGTTTCGCCGGGTTTGAGAAGCTCGTAGTAGACTACTCCCTTCTGATCCCACCACACACACAGCATTGTCTTCTTCCCAAAACGATCCGGTCTTGCACTCGATGTGGATGGTTGTCCTGGCGTTACCCATGATTTTTTTTTTTCGTTTGGGATTCTGAAAATAAATCCATTTTTCATCGCCAGTTACAACTCGATGCAAAAAACCCTTTCTTTTGTGGCGTAAAAGCAGCATTTCGCACACAGTTTTTCGTTTTTCCATCTGTCGTTCGTCCAATTCATGTGGAACCCATTTTCCAACCTTTTGAATCTTTCCCATAGCTCTCAGGCGATCGGAAATGGCTTGCCTAGTGACATTCAACTGTTCTGCCATCATTTGTTGGGTTTGGGTATTGTCTTCGTCTAATAAAGATTGCAATTCGAAGTCCTCAAACTTTTTTGGTCGATTTTCTCATTTTTTGATCAGTAACATCAAAATCACCACGTTTGAAACTTTGAAACCAACGTTCACATGTCCTGACGGTTGGAGCAACATCGCCATAAGTCTCAACAAGAATTCGATGACATTCAGATGCCTTTTTCTTTTGATTAAATAAGAAAATCATGACATGCCGCAAATGCTCTTTATTTGGCTTAAAATTAGACATTTTTAACACCAAAGAAAGGTATGATACGTCCACGTAAACAACTTAAAAACAACTGACTTTTGTAAACAAATGACTAACAAACAAAATAGCGTTTAGAGATAAGCAAATCCTTCAATAGGCTAAGAGCGCATTCTATTGGAATTAAAATGACATTTTAAACTTGCATACCTGGTACGCTACAGGATGTAATATTCCATCAACTTGAGGCTTTTTCAAACAAGCCCCAATGCCTTTATAGCTAGCATCAGTTTCAATATACACATCCTTATTCAAGTCATATATAGATAGTATTGGGGAAGAACACAAATAATCTTTAATTAAATTGAAAATCTTTTCGCAGTCATCTGACCACTGAAATTCAACATTCTTCCTTAATAGCCGGTGCAAGGGTTCAAATTTTTCCGCACTTTTTTCAATATATTTTAAATAAAAATTAATAGAACCTTATACACTGCGTACACCTGATTTATCCGTTGGCCTCTTAAGATTTTTTACTGCGGTCAAATTTTCTTGTGCAGGTGATACTTTATTCTCTTGAATAAAATGACCTATATATTTGACTGTATTTGCATTTCTCCAATTTTAGTTTGTAACCTTCGTTCCTGATGACTTTTAGAAGTATATCAAGATGATCAATATGGTCGGACCAAGTCTTTGAAAATATCAAAATGTCATCAATATAATTTATGCAAAAGTCATCTAAATTATTCCTTCTTAACTTGTTCGACAGAATACGCTGAAAAATAGCAGGATCATTCTTGTACCCAAAAGGAAGAACTTTCCACATAAATTTTTCATAATTTGTTATAAAAGATGTCTTTTCTCAGTCAGTTTCTTTTAACAGAGTACTCCAAAAAGCAGAGTTTATGTCAACTACTGTAAAATATTTGCAGTTAGATATTTTATCTATTATATCATTGATTGTGGGAAAGGGAAAGCATTCTGGAACTACAAGTTTGTTTAAATTGCGAAAATCTATACATAGTCTGGACTTACGCCCATCATCTTTTTTATATGCTAGGGTTACTGGTAATGCATAAGGTGAATCGGACTCCTCTATCAGATCCGACTCCAACAACTGCTTAACTTGCGATTTAATTTCTACTTCGTCTGGAATAGAACATTTGTATGCTCTAGATGTGACATATTCATCTCTTATTAATTTAATTTCTGCTTCTTTTGACTTCACTCTTCCCACATCAAATTTATCAGTATATAAAAATATGCTGATATTTGCCTATAAATTCTAAAATTTCCATCCTTTTTTTCTTTTCCTTGATATGAGCTAAATTTACTTGAGTTAGCTCCATTCGTTAAATTAATCCTAATTATATTTTTATCTAAATGACCAGAATTGAACTTTCTAGAAATGTCTTCTAAATTATTTGAATCAGCCCTCATTGAAATATCTTTTAAAGCTTCTAAATTTAACATCTTTAAATCATCTAAATTTGGCATCTTTAAATCATCTAAATTTTGCATCTTTGAATCATCTATTAAACCATCTGAATTTAATATTGGTGGAACATCTTTTATGTTATCTAATTTTATAACCTATTTATCTCCTACACGTTGCAAAACATTTAAGTTATCATCTTGTATTAGCTTAAACTTGCTAATGGCATCAAGACCTAGCAGTAAATCATGTGAAAAATCATTGTTTTTTATTACATAAGTGTTAAGAGTGTTTATCAAATTTCCGATTTTTAAGGTAATGTTTGCCTGGGCTGCACTAAAGTTGATTCCATTGATCGATTTAAAAGCACTGTCATGCTTTATGAGACTTGATTTTAAATGGTTAAAACTCTTTGACTTATTAGGCTTATATTGCTCACACTGTCATAAATTGCCTTTATCTTCATCTTATTATCCACTAGGACACTTATTTTGATTAAAGGATTCAACTTCTCCGGGCCTTTTAGTTTAAAGATTTGCTATTGATAGTTATGTTCATCATTTCTGCTGCTTCAGGTGTATTGGGATAACCTTCATGAGCATTTACCTGTTTCGATTTGGTGACATACATGGTTTTTTGTTTCTGCATTCGTTTGAGGGATGAAAATGGTTTGGCCATCCAAGAGATTCACACATGAAACATGGTCTCTTTGATGTATCGCTGGTTTTATTCCTTCGTAGTTCAATATACTTAATTCTGGAATTATCTAGCATTTTATCAGCATTGGAGGTTGTTAGGTTATAAGTTCGGAACTTCTTTTTCTTAGAGAATGAATCATCATGTTTTCTCAGCTCTGTGAACAGACGTTCCATATCGGTAATCTCTTCTCGATCGAGCTCATTTTGCACATCTATTGGTAGGCCAACAACGATCATGATTATTCTTGAAAAAACTGTTCCATTACTTTCAGCCTCTAGACACAATCCTTCCTTGGCTAAAGCATAATCAACTAGTGATCCTCCCAAATATTTAATTTTTGACCAGCCTTTATCTACAAATACTGTCAAGAAGGAGTTTTTCCAAGCAGACCAATTCATGAGTCCAATTTTCTTTAAATTTGACTCATACCAATCCTTTGGTGGGCCCTCAACGAAAAACCTAAGAGCTTCGATAATTTTAATTTCATTGTTTACTTTATGTCTAGAACACTCACTTTGAAATCTATCTAACCATTCGGTAGGGTTTTGATTTTTTTCAAACTTGTTTAAAACAAATTTTTTTTCGATGTCTTGCATTTTCACTTCCTCATTTAAACTTAACTTAGCCTCCAAATCTTTTATTCTTTTTATTAAAAATATTTCCTCCTCAGACTTTTGAAAAACTGGTGTAGTACCAGCAAAAAAAACATTCAGAAATTTCCTCTAAGAGGATTCCCTTATAACAAAGCTTATCATTCTCATCAAAATATTCCTTTTTTAAATCCTCATTAATCTTTAGTCCTATCCTACGAAAACCTCTTATGGGTTTTATTGCTGCAACAGCTCTAAAAATAGTTGGTTTATTATAAAGTACCTTATGTTCCTTCAAATTTTGGTACTCCTCCGGCAACTTGTACCACAGTTTCTTGTCCTCTGATAATCTGACTATTACAAACTCCGTTTCAGTCATCTTAACAACATCGAAAATCCTCGGTCAATTTTAATGAAATTTCAGAAATCAGTTGCTGACACACAGAACTACAAGTGTGTAAACTTTGAACTAAATCAGACGAAAAAAAAACTGATGAAAAATTTTTCATGTGACTGGTGGACCAATTGTCTCAATGGTGTGCGAAATGTCATGGTCAATAGCACCAAAATGAAAAATCGGTTTTTCTAAAAGGAGGTTAGGATATTTTCACAGAAGGTCTGAAAACTTCTGTCGAGGTGAGACGATGTGGATTGATGGTTGTGGAGAGTTAGAAGTCTTACCAGTAAAACCTTCAGTGATGTGACTTGAATAATCGAAAGCCTGCCTTTCAAATCAATAAGAAGACCATAATGCCCTAAAAAATCAACTCCAATAATAGGGTGTGTAACATCAGCTATAATGAATATCCAACCAAGCTCTCTGCGTAAACCTAAATCCAATTTGAGGATTTTTTTACCATAAGTAGCGATGAGTGATCCATTGGCAGCGTAGAGTTGGTTAAGGCTTGATGGTGCTCGCTTATAATCCTTTGTTGGTGGAACAACAGATATGTCAGCTCCTGAGTTGATGGGGAAAGAATAGTTGAAGGCAATGTCTCTTAAAAATAGGCGACACTTCAGCTTCGAATCACATCCTGCCGCTTCTAATGGGACTTGTTGGCATTTCCCGAATGTTTTGGTGAAGTGAAATTGCAAGGTTTGTCACATTTTCGTGCCCGGTCACCATATTTATAGTGATACCAACAAACAGGAAATTTTTTACCTGACTGAGAACACCTTCGAGGATGCGGAGTTGTTCAAAATCCCGATCTGCCTCGGCTGGGCAGTTGGGAGATTTGTACTGAAAAATTAGAAATGAGGTATTCCAATTGAGCGAGACTGTTATCGAGAGACTTGTCTGGATTTACTTTCTGCAAATTATTAGAGGTAGGACAGACGGAATAAGTTGAGGTAACCTCTAAAATTCGATCTGCCATGCTCGCCAGGTTGTCTGTCAAAATGGATTTTGCTGAGTGAGGTAATCTGTTTAAAAATATGGAACGAAGAAATTCGTCATTTACATTTGTTCCAGCCAATGATCTCATCTCCTGAAGAAGATGTGAGGGCCTTTTGTCACCTAAGACGAGTTCTGTTAGTAATTTTTTTTACTTTGCGTTCTTCCATCTCTTAAAACTCCATCAAAAGTCTCTTTTTAAGATGTGAATAAGGGGTGCCAAAAAGATGCCGGTCCTAAAATCTGAAATTTGTTCGGCAATGTCTGGGTCTAAAAGACCTGACTACGTGGTGGTATTTAGCGATTTCATTCGTGATACCAGAATTTACAAATTGCGACTCTACCTGCCAGCACCATACTTTTGGTTTATTCCTAAAGAAAGGAGGAATTTCAACCACAATTCTTGTCACTTCTTTATTTTCCCGAACCGTTAATTTTAAATTCCTCTCTTCATTCGGCATCTTGATAGTATTGGTATGCGTAATAAATAAATAAAACTTAGTTTATCACGTCGCATGTCACCAATTTTCTAGTAGTTAGAGTCAGTATAAATTATTACACAGCAATTTATTAATTAAGAAAATAAATACACTGGAATAGTTAACCGGACACGTATAACACTTCTTAATAACCTCCCCAAATGTTAATCCAATTACCATATGTTCTTACAGAAGGTTACTAAATCTGAAGTGAACAAATTAAATAATTAACAATATAATGAATAAAAAAATGTAAGGGGTTACAAAAAATAAAAAAATAAAATTTATGTCACTCATGACGGCCACAGTTTAATTTTTTTAATATAATAAAGTAATTGTTAAATATTTTTTATACACTGATTTATAATTTTCTTTTTCTTTATTTATGATCAATAGATGTAATTGGTTCAAAAGCATCCCTGAGATGTTTCTTATGCATACAAAGTAATTTTTTTTTAGATAGCCTGCCTAATTTGATAATTAACCATTTCATATTTATTTTAATGTGAACCATTACAATATATTGATATGTTATATAAAAGTATTTTTCATCAATGGTCAACTATATCTACATTTATTTTTTTCTTTTATTGTAGATAGTTGGAGCAGACGAAGCACTAGCTAATGAAGCAGCAGCAGCTGCTCAAGCGATTAAAGATGATTGTGAAAGTGATTTAGCCGAGGCTATTCCTGCTTTGGAAGCTTCTATTCAAGCTCTCAATACTTTAAAACCTTCAGATATTACAATTGTCAAAAGCATGAAAAACCCTCCCTATGTTGTAAAGTTGGTAAGTCTCTAACTTATTACAATTTCTTTCTGGGCTTTCTGTCCAAATTTGCTTGTAGTGTGTTGCGTAGCCTTTCTATTCATCCCTGACTTTTATTATCCTGACACAGCTGCAACACCCTGGAAAGGAGATACCATCACCTAGCTTCCAGCTAGTTCAGTAGCTGCCAGAACCTGGTTCGCTTCTCTCCCAGCCTTCTAACCATGACCACTACATCTGTGACCAGCTATATCAGCCAATAACCAATGGTGAGACTGGCTAGGTCTTAAACTTGTAGTACCATTTTTGGGAAAAGCCCCAAAGGTCTGGAATGGTCACTGGCCCCCCAGGGACATAGTCCCCTACGCTTCTATCTCCCTAGATAAATACGTGGGCTGATGCTCATCCATAGATGAAGAGCAGGATATGTACCCTGCTCATGCATAGCCTTCTCTATTAGCCACCTATAATAAAATTCTTAGAGTCTCCCTCCTCATAAAATGAGGTTGGGCTTTAGCCTACTTTGTGGGGCCTCTGCCTAGTACATTCTGATTTTTGTTTTTGTGAATGGGTGGAGTTTCTGATGAAGTAGACTTTGACCAGGGTGGACTTTGACAAAACTCAGTAACTATTATTTAGCAGAGACATTTCGCAGTAGTTCTTGGGTTTCTATGTATCTGCTTTCATGTGTATGGAACATATAACAGTCATATACCAAAACCAATTTTTTCAGTTTTCCATGTATTAATTTTAAAATCATATAAGTATCTTTCCACCTTTTCTCCTTTATATTTCGATAGTTCTCTGTGGATACTGTCTACTCCCAGTTTCTTGTTTTTTTTTTTTTAATGTTCTTCTATCATTTCTTCTTCTTTAAGGTAATAATGCTAATTGGCCTGTTCAACAATTGCCAACCATTTTCCTTAAGCTGTCGCTTCCGTGACAGAGATTCTTAGGTGCTGAAGATCTTGTCTTAAACCATCCCTCCATCGGCCCTTTGGCCTACCACATGGAAACTGGGAATATCTTTGTACACCCTACTGGTCACTCTGTAATTACTCATCCCTCCTCACGTGGCCAAACCATTTGGTTCTATAATAAGTTGATTTAAGAGGAGCAGGTTATTAGCCCACAGCCTCCGAGTCAGGTGGAGGGGCTGCCTCCTCAGAGCTCCCTGACTCGCTCTCCCATCCGGGTTTCTTAGGGAAGGTGGTCCTGGGGTATGTATTGTTTATGATCTTAGTGTCAGTATGGATGTATGAATTATAATTATGTTACTATATGGCCCCTACTATCCATAAAGCTGCTTGTTCACTGCACCAAAACAATCAATAACTGCATTGTGCCTATTGGAATACCCTCAGAATAACCCCCAAGAGGCCAGAAACAAGGTTTTAAAAGGTTTCGAGAATCATTTTAAAAAAAGTTCTTATGCACACCTACTAATAGAGATTTAATTTTTGACATTAGACCCATTAATTAACTCTTTCAGAAAAAGACAAGAAAAAATAAAATGAAACTTACATATTACAAATATTATCGCAGCAGACAGATAGTGATAAATTCGTGTCCAGATAGTAATGATTTGTGCATTTTTTTAACCGATGATTCTTCAGAATATGCCAATTGCAGTGTCAAATATTGTTTGCAGGATTAAGCTTTTCAAAAACATAGCTGTGATGTTTCCAGTTTTATGAAATATACTATTTTCTTAATTGTTGTTGCTTGTGCGGTTTTTCTTTACTTAATTCAACTCTATTGTTTATGTAAAACAGGTTGTTATGTCTATTTAAGTGATTCAGATTTTTTTCCTCCTATTTACGTTTTCCTAGATTGATCATTCATCCCACTGTTCAGAGGTGTGATAATCTACTTTTATTTAAAAGAGGTTAAAATAAAAGTTATGAAATAACAGTTAAATTTAAGTGCTGTCAATAATAAAAGTTGCAAAAAAAACTTTTATTTTCAACACTTTCATATTAAAGTTAAACATTATTGTTCTATACCACTCAACCAATTGGAAACTAATAAAATTTAACTTTTTAGTGGTGGGGAGAAGGGGGGATTTTTAAAGTAGTAAGGGTGTTTAAAGACGACTCATCCAATTTTGATCACATTTAATAATCATGTTTCTTATATACCTTTTAGCAATTCATAAGTATGGAAACAGCACTGAAAATATTATCTTTTATTTTTTTTTTTGGAGGTAGGTTTTATTTTAAAATTTGTATTTTAAAATAACAGCTGATTTTCATAAAAATGGGCAATCAAGATTCTTAGACATATAATAATTGTACACAAAGAATCAAACTTGATTAAATAAAATTTTTTTTAGGTTGAAGGGAGGGCTGGGGGTGAATTCAGCACTAAAGAACTACTCCTCCTATTTTGATTAAATTTAATAATCATGTTTCTTATAAACCTATTAGCAATTTGAGTAGGGATTTGATTACCAAATGTTATGAAAATCAGCTGTAATTTAAAAAAATAAACTAATTTACACCCTTTCATCCCCCTAGCAAAAAAAAAAAAATTAATTTCAAAGCACTTTTATGCTTTGTTTCGAACTTTTAATAATTGTTATTAGGTTATTAGGAAACTTGATAACCAAATTTAACGAAAACCAGCTGTCATTTTAAAATACAAAGTAACACCTTTCCAGTCCACCAATAAAAAAAAGTTTTTCAGTGATGTTATCATACTCTGAAACTGTTAATATATAAAAGATTTGATCATCAAATTTGATGATAATCAGTTGAGTTGTTCTTATGTACTACTTTTACCCTCTCCTCCTCCACCAATTGTTTTGATCCTTTGAGAATTGTTATTAAATGTCTAAGAATCTTAATCAATGTAAATGTAATGAAAATCTGATTTCATTCTAAAATAAAAATTTACACTCTTCCAACTGCATCCCTCCAAAGGCATTTAAATCAAAACAGAAAAATAGCTGAACAGGTGTAAGGTGTCTAGCCTCTGCAGATGATTTGGGCCTTCTAACCAGTAAGTATAAAATAGAATAGAGTCACCTTTGGCTGGGGTGAGATGTGTCCCTTACTCCCACTCTAATGGCTCTTTCCTACCTCTCTGCGCTCGGTGATTGTGCCTTTTCTTGTCAGTTGCCAATTGATAACGTGGTTTGTTTATTTATTTTGGTAGTTTAATCTTTGGAAAGTGATCAAATCAATATGTGCATGTTATTTGGATGCTGTAACAGGGGGAAAAAAAGAAAAACTTTTTATTTAGGATTTTAAAAAATCCTAAATTTTTAAAAATTTGAAATTTTTATTTTCACCCTTAAGTCCGTGCACCTCGTGGATTAACATAGGGCCGCGCGTTGGCGCACTTTATCCCAATGTAGGCTTTCTCGACATTTTTAATGCAAAAATGGGTTTCAGTATAAAATTAATCTTTTAAATGATGAAATTTACTATATTTAATGTTTTTTTAATCCTCTGGTAATTATTTAATATTCACTAAATAAATATTAATAAAACTTTAATATTTATTTCAAACTGTGCAGTAACAAAATAAAACGGTGCAGATTTCTTTTCACCCAACAATTTATAGGAACAATAAAAGTCTGAAATCTTATTGCAAACACTTTATTTTACAAACCAATCAGATTATAATATTTTAACAAAAATAATTCTCAAAGCTATGATTCCTCTGATTTATCATTTTCATCACATTTCAAACTCACCTGTTTTATTAATTTTATTGATGTTTAAATGATTCTTACAAACAAAGTTAGAACAGTTACTGCACTTCTTCATTGTTCTAGTGTTTTTTGTCCTACCACATACCAAACATCGCTCTTTTTTTCCAGGGGGCTCATCCGACGTGTAAGGTCCTGCCGCTTCTATACTCCTTTTCTTTAGCGTGTATCCTAATATTTCGAGCGTTCCTCGAATGTTGGCTGGCAATGTAAAAATATCGGCAGATGAACCTTCAGGCAGCTTACCACAATAAAGCTCTAAATTTGATGTATAAAAACTTTCCTAATTAAAATTAGTAGAAAATTAATAGAAAAACATATTTTTAACAATAAAGAACAATTTATTCCCATTCTCGCTCATCAACTTCAACATAAAAATAAAAATAAAAAATTTACTTAGTCATAATACCGATGAGGTACAAAGTGCGCCAAATCGAACGGACGTAGAAAAATAGGTATTGTTTTTGTAAAGAAGCTTTTAATATTATACCAAAACAATTCACAGCAGTCCCAATAGCAACATAAAAATAAAAATAAAAAATTTACTTAGTCATAATACCGATGAGGTACAAAGTGCGCCAAATCGAACGGACGTAGAAAAATAGGTATTGTTTTTGTAAAGAAGCTTTTAATATTATACCAAAACAATTCACAGCAGTCCCAATAGCATACTGAGAGGGTACCTTGAAGGAAAATCCGATAGGTTAACCCTCCTCTCTACAGGTAGCCAAATATTAGAAGTGGCGCACTTTGTGCGCGGACTTAAGGGTTAAAAAAAGGAGAGTTTTAAAATGTAAACAGAGAAACTTCTCTTCTGAGCTTCCACTACCGGAAAAAGAAAAAAACTAAAAACAGATTTAGAAATCCTTGCTGAGAATTCAGAGAAAACGTGCAAATAATTAAAAACAGCAAGAAAAAAATCTGAAATGTAAAGTGGCTAAGTTAAGCTCAATCATTTCTGAATAAGAACATAAAAATGTTATTAACTCGTAATATTTTGATATGCACAATAATGTTTCTAAAACTTCATTTTTATTAGAATCGGAGAGACATCTTAACCCCAAATTTAAGAAAAATGTTTGAAGAATGATTAAAAAAATTTTTAACTGACATCTCATATTATCCTTTCAACATTTTTTCTCCACAAAAGATGGCGGAGGACTGATGAAACCCTCATTAGAATCAATAAGGATTTGTAAAACCTGTGAAAAAATAAAAGGGAGAAACAAAACATTTAAGGGATTTATAAAGTGTTGTTCATAAGTTTCTGGCCAACCTGAAATTTTGTCTTAAATTCTGTTTCTCATATGTTTTGTTTTTTAATTTAAATTTTGGTTTAATTTATTTAACCTCCTCTTTATCATAAGTTTATCATAAATAGCTTCTCGTCACGAAACAACTCAAACATGTAAGGGTCCACCTTTGCAGCCATCATGAGTTCACAGAAAGTACCATATTATAAGGTTTCGACATCGATCGAATTTTTGTTTGTTTAAAACTATAAGGAACTTAATTTGTGGTCAAAGTGTGCGGCTTAAACATTTAACCTATTTTTTAACTTAGCTTATCTCCAAATACCATATGACAATTAATCAATTATTATTCACCCAACAAAAACTGTAATCGCATTTTTTGTGAATTAGCCGCGATCCAGGCCGATTTTTAAAAATTCCATTCTTAGCGAGCACCTACGGCCCTAGAGGAAGCTACATATTGAATTTCATTCCAATCCGTTCGGTGGTTTCTGAGATTTCGTGTTAAATGAGTGAGTGGTATTTGACAAATATATAGTAGATTAAACATTTTTCTGCAAAATATGCATTCGATTTTTTTGGTTTTTGTTACTAGTTTGAATTACTTCTTTTTTTGTATTTTTTTCTGTTTTTATGTATATTTACTTTCTGTATGTACAGAACATTAAGAAATATTATTATTTACGTTGTTGTTCAGTGGTTTCAATTTTTCTTTGTTTTTTTTAAATTTTAATGAATTCTTTTCAGGTTTGCCCAATATTTAAAATTAGTGGTTGGGTTATATTTCTCTTCCTTTTTTTTGTAATTAACTGTGGGCATTTCCTCAGATAATTTTTTTTCACCAGCGCTCATTGGGGTTGGGAATTGTTTGTTTCAAAAGTGAAAAGCCCCCCTCCCCCAACAATATGCCAATGATAGAAACTAAATTTCAACTTTTAATAGTTTAGAAGATTATCAGTTTGTCCATTAAATATTATTAATATTATAAACAATATTATTTTCCAGTAAATTTGTATTAATATATAATTCCCATACCTTTGGCAGAAATATCAGCTAAACACTATTCATCTAATTCATCATCTACACAGGACATCTAATTCATTAAGGCCAGAATTCCGTCTTGTCGAATGGACTGCCTTTTTGATCAATTTAATTATGATTTAGGGATTTCCCGGTTTTCAAACGCCGTATCACCTTCTGCCATAAATGTTCTATCGATTTAAAGTCCAAACTTTAAGCCAGCTACTTCAAAATGTTCCCTTTTTTTGACTGGAGCAACCAGATAACAATAGCTTGTATGTGTTTTTGGTCATTATTGTACATTAAAATGCATCAGGGACCATTTTTTTCCGCCCATATTGCAGTAAATTGTTTTGCATTATATTCCTGAGCATATTACCAGTCATACTTTCATTTATGAGTACGAAGGATCGAACACCATAAGCTGAAAATACACTCCAGACTTTTACATTCCTACTACCAAGCATAACAGTTGGTATTTGCTATTGAACAGTATTTCTTGTGCCTCTAGGTCGTCTTATATATTGTCTCATATCACAATAGCCATCAAACTGAATTTTTTTTCCTCCAAAAAGGTCCCATTTTTCCACATATTAAAAGTCGAATGAAAATACTCTTGTATTTTTCTTGCTGAGGAATGGCTTCATCACAGCTGCTCGGCTGTATAATCCACAAACATAGAGGTGCCCAATGACAGTTACTCAGCTGACATTATTTACATGATTCATTTCTTAACTCATCGAAGATGTCATCAACACATCTCTCAGAATTAATTTTTGGAAGTGTATTGAGGCTTTATCCTATTTTTTGAGGTTTTCTTTGACCTTTCTATCCTTAATCGATCCTCTAGGCCATGGCCACCACAAATTTCACGTAGGAAGTCATTTACTGGTTATTTAATACGAGTAATGTCTCGGGAGGATTAACCTTCCTCAGAGAGCGAGAGAGGATTTTTTCTCAAAGCTGCGGACTTGTATGTGTAGATATATCAAAAGCCTCATTGTTAGGCATGAACTTAATTAGATCATCTTGTATTTAACCTCTACAAACAGTCACAACAAAGGGTGACCAGAAACTTATGATTATGAAAACTTATGAAAATCCTCAATTGTAGACAAGAAATTGCTTACAGGTCAGTGAAAGTTTTCAGAGTTGTATTTATTACTAGGATTAGCCCATATAATCCCTCTTTGAACGGTGTTAATAGAGACGAAATATGTAAGTGGCTGGAAACTTTTGAACACCACTGTATGTACTTTAAAAAATGCTAACTGCTGAATGTTTACAAATAAAATTTTTTGAAGATCATGATCATTTATTAATGGGTGAGAAAGATAACCATCCTCCTTCAGAGCATTGGTAAAATTTATTTTTCGATAAGATTTTTAAAAAATGTTAGAAATAACATTAAGAAATTGAGAAACGAAAAATAAGATTGAAACTGAAAAAAGTCCACTTCAAAGGCCAATAAAAAATCCATGAATAAGTTCTATTCTAAGGCTCCAATTAATGTTTTACAATATGCTTCACCTTTCCTATTTTCTGTTTTTTAATTATAATATTGAAAAATACTATTCATAATTATAATATTATAAGTAATATAGCTAGAAAAACAACAGTAATAATAATAAAATAGAAACGAGTTGAAATCCAATGCTACGTAAGGGACCACTGTAAGAGGAGAGGATACCATAGTGGTGGGGAGTACATGAGTACATCTCTGCCCGCCTGTCTCCTTGGAGAAGGCACCTCTAGTTAATTCTATACTCAGTGCTTCTAACCAGCAATAGGCAGGAAGTTAAACTATCACTTGAAAAATTACATGAAATTGCACTGAAAAGACCTAGTTCATTGACAGAAATCTGTTACAAACTAAATATAGAAATACAAAACAAGTCTCTCACTTTAAATAACTAAGAGAAACGATCCAACCCATGGGGCTGAACACGAAGATCTAATCATGAAAGAGTACTCTAACTACAAAAGGCTTATAAACTCACATGAAACCATTATAACAGAAAAGCACTATCTCTCAATGTTAAGCAAAGGCACTATAATGCTGTCATTTTACCAGAGGCCCTGTATGTACCTGAAACCACATTAAAAAAAGGGAGAACCAAGATTCATGACATCGAAAAACAAGAAAGGAAAATATATGGTCCAGTTTTTAGAAATGGATTAAGACAATGGAACTGAAAGAAAAAGATGCATGAAATTCTATGGACCTCTTTACAGAATGAATGAAGATTGACTTACAAAAAGAATTTTCAACATAATAAGCTCAAGCTAATTGAAAACTTATTGGCAAATAGAGACTCAAAATGAGAAAAAATTACAACTGGAAAGAAACAGCACAGTGAGTTGATCAAGAGGTTTTGGGAAGACAAAAATGTGAAAATTGTGTTTGATTAAAGTTCTCACACTCTCCTAAAGGGGAATGATTGAAAATAATGATATGTTGTTATGATTTGCCTAAAATGTTACCAAATTTCCAATCAACACTTTCAAAAATTGTAATTTCTTCTTGACTCTCCCCCGCAGGTAATTGCGTACATCAATGGGAGTCTGGTTATTTTTACTATTTAAGTAGTATCTCTTCCTAATTTCTTCTACTAGTAACTTAAATACTTTATTTTTCTTCTTTTCCAAAATATAACCTGGGTCTTCTCTGTTAATATTTACATTATATACTTCTTTTTTAAACAATTTTTTTCTTTTTGTTTTGCTATTATTATATTTATTTATTATAATGATATAATTATACATACTTCTGCTGTTAAGCTTCTTGTTCATACATGTTTTCAACTTATTATAATCTTGAACAGCTACCTTTCTTAACCTTCTTACAATTTTAACTCTTTTACCTGCTCTAAATGTTATTTTTCTTGTTTCTAATCTTTTTATATATCTTGATTTTCCTTTTTTATGGTTCACATTTTTCTTCAATAATTGTTTAGTTTTCTTCTTGTCCTTCTTCTTCATTTTCTCAACTGACACATCTGTTATGTTTTCTTCAACTTTAGTTGATTCTTCATCTTCTTGGTTATTTACGTTTTTATTTTTATTTTCAATTTCGGTATCTATTTTTAGGTAACATCCCTCTGTAGACTTAATATGTTCTTCTATATTGTCATTATTATTATTGCTCTGACTACTCACACTATCACCTTCAATATTTTGTAACTTTGAATTTGTTTCACCAATTTTAGTGTTAATTAATTTATTTAATTCATTTTTCAAATCAACAGTAGTCTGCTCTAATTTCATATTAAATTTAGTTAATTGTTTATCAAATTGTACATTAATTTCAGCAAATTGTTTATCAATTTTAGCGGATTGTTCATCAATTTTAGCGGATTGTTCATCAAATCTATTATTTAATTTAGTTAACATTTCAAAAAGTAAAAAATTTGTGTTTACATCTAATGGGTTTTTTGTTGAAACGTTATCTGAATTAGCATTTGTTGGTTTTTCAGTCAAATCATTGTTTAATTGCTCAGAATCACATCTATTTTCTAAATTTTCCACATCAACATCCAGAACATCACTTTGTTTATACCTTTTAATAACACTCTCATCAGTTACTTTTAAATTGACTACAGTACCTTCCATTTTTAACATTAGTTTACTTAAACTTAAATAATATGCTAAATTGTATAACCCCTAAGAATATTTATATCAAATTCAAAAATCATTAATTTTGTTGACACACTAAAAATTATAATAAAAACCTTGAGTCAAAATCCTAAGAAAAGTCCTTTTGACGGGCGCCATTTTGTTATGTTTAATTTTTTGTTGTTGTAGGTTAGTTTACTAAAATTTCGAATATTTTGAAGTTAATTTTCATTATAACAAATTTTTAATTATTTGTCCCCATTTGGGCTGTAGTTTGTTATGTTTCAGCTTTTTATTAGATAATGTAAAATTATTTTCATTTATATAAAGTTAACTTAATTTGTTATGTTAATTTTGAGGGAATATCAAGGGTTGAGCTTTTCAAAGATAATGATTTTGACTCAAGAATATATATTTTCAAATAAAAGAAATAAAAACATTTTTCAATTAGATTACATTTTTTACTTAACGTATTTTTAATTAAGATACCTTCTATCTTCTCAGTGACTGTAGGTTCTCACAATCCAAATGTTCCCCAATTTGTCCTTCTTGCATGAAACTTCCTTCTTTTTCTTCCTTCGCCAGTTTATTCAAACACTCCTCTCATCCAGACTGCTAGTATAATTTATTATTTCTTCACACATGTGACTTGTAAATCTCAGAGAGATGTTGATGTTTCAAAATCCGAGAGATGAGAGCGAGAGGTGTTGTCGCCTCGAAGTTCCATAGCAGAGAGCCATGTTGATTCTCCGGAATCCGAAACAAGAGAGCCCGGTGTTGATGCCTCGGGATCCATACGCAGAGAGAGAGCTAAAAGACGCCAGCCCCAAGCGTCCTTTCAAAAAACCGTTAACGGCCAAATCTGCTCCATCATGGCCTTCATATTTATTACGTCTTAACTTAAAATAAAATATACAAAATTCAAATTATACAATAATAAAACATTTAAAAATCCTAATCATTTTAGCATATCCCAATTTAAATTGATAAGCAAAAACTACGTAACAATTAGATTGGCGTTGAACTCTCGCTGGCGCCAAATTCAAACTTGAATTCTTTTAAAATACAATTTATCTCGACTCCGAAATATCACTACAATATATATCGGTATATCGCTCAGTCGTTTACCTAAAGGCTCAAAACTGATTACTTTTTTATGTTTTAGTTAACCTAAAACAAGGAATGGGTGGTGTTCGAGACTATATAAATGAAAATCATAGTTATCGACTAAAAAAAATTAGTCGTTTCGGTCGTCTGGGGGGGGGGGGGGGGCTTCAGCCCCCAAGCTCCCCCCTTGGTTGCGGTAGTGCTATGAATATCCAATTATCTGTTTGAATTTATCCATTCTGTGAATCAAAACACTGAATCATAATAGGGAAAACGTTTTTGTTGCTCGCGTCCGTAAAAATTCCAAGATGGTAAATATTTTTCAAGGGTGTAGTCAAATTGTTAACAACCCATTTAGCTATCACACCATTGATGATTGCTTCGGTTTTGGTTCTTGAGATCTTTTTCGCAATATTAGAGTCGGGAAATATTACTTTCATCAGTCGCCCAGTACACTCCATAGAATTATATGATTGGTGATGTTTAACGGTACGGTATGAAAAGCTGGCGCACCTTCAGCCGCAGGCTGTTTTTGTTTACTTCCTGAAGGCGATGACATCCGTCGCCTGCCCCCATTCATTCAAACACACATGCAGTGTAGAATGTACTCTCACGAGAAAATACTAGAATTAGCTTAGTTTTCTCACAAAACGACATTAACATTATATTTAAAAGAATGTCCGGAATTTTTTTCAAAAACCGGAATTTTTTTCCGGTATTTTCATTTTTTCATCTGGTAACCTTAAATCAATTCTGTCTTTTTTCTTTCCTCTCCTTATATTTCTGTTTCAACGTTTCCGACCGAATTCATACTTGAATCCTCAATGCTGCACACAGCATACAACTCCTGCCTCAGATGATAAAATATAACATTGCACTGATGACTGTCTTCAACAGTCAGTCAACAGTCAATCAACAGTCAGAGTCCTGACTTGAATTGCACAGATCCGGGTCCATACAGATCCAGAGTCCCAATATGAACTGATTCACTCGCCAACTCACGACGAATCTCAACATCTTAACGTGCCTTCTGTATTGTAGGACTTTCGTCTGCCTAATTTGAATTTGAAAATTTGTAACTCAAAATATCACAACAATATACTTGATTTGTTTTAATGATACTTATATTTCTTAATATATCATACAATGTTTTAAACTTTGAGTTAATGATTTAATTAATTTTAACACAAATTTCAACCGTTACTTATATAAACATTTTCTAATTTAATATCAATATGAACAGTATTTGTTATTAGACTAGTTAATTGGAAGTTTTAAAATATTTAAATATAAATAAACCTGTACCACTAACAACCCATGAAGGTTCTTGGGTTCCTACTTAGGTAAGAATGTACTGTTACTGCCTTCAGTCAAATTCGAACTTGGGCCCGGGAGCATGGTAGTCATTTGCCTTACTCACTGTACTAACGCGCTTCCTAAAATATTTTAACTGTAATACTAACTGCTTTATTTATTTCAAAGTTTTTATTATTATTTTTTTGAAAAGTTTATTTATTTATTTATTTCATAAACTTGTTACTATTTTGATCGGTTATACTCCTTTTATGTTTTATTTAATAGATAGCACTTTTGAATATATTTTATTATTTATTCGGTGTAACAGTCCCCTAAGCAGAACATAGACCATGGACCTTCTCATCCATCTTGTTCCTTGGCCTTGCAGTGCCATTCTTGCACTCCCATCTGACTGTTCCACATCATCCAGCCATCCTAGTCTTGGTCGCCCTTTACTTCTGGTTTTTCGTGAAATAAATTTCTAGGCAATCTCCTCGCAGACATCCTCTCCATGCGTCCCAACCATCTTAACCCAATGTAAGGATATTAAAGAAAGAGGATTGGCATCACTCAAAAAAATGTCTGTCTCACAAAAAATGGCACAGTTAGTCCAGTCAATAAACATATGGTAGAGTGCATGAAATATGCGATTTTTTCAACCTCAGGGCTTCATTAGGAGTAGTTCGAAGATAAACATATTAAAAGTCCCTGCCCCTGGGGGGTGAGCTAATGGTGAGGAGGAGGGGAGAAGGGTAGTGAAGATAAAATAAAGGGTACTGATGAGATTGATAGTGGAGAGGATATTCTATTAAATAGTGAGCTCATATCTAACTTATAACGGAATCCAATTGTATATCATCATTTCTTTGTTTTGTGATTTTTTAACAAGATAATTGCTTCATTGAATGTCATCCTCGCTAGACATCTCAATATCTGCCTCTGGATCTGGACTCCACTTCTCTTATGGTAGCTCTTCTTTGATATTCTTATGGATGTCATTTTCATTCATCGAGGAGGTCCTCCATCAGTGAAGTGTTCAATCTCTCATTCTTGAAGTAAGTTTGGTATTGGATTCAATGGTATGGTTCTCTTCTATGGTTAACACACAGGAAAAAGTTCTTGAATTTCTTGTCTCTTCAGATTTTTTCTGTTTTGTCCATCACTATTTCTTCTTATCAATTTTTCTTATTTTTCTAGTATTATTCAGTATTTGGTAAATTAATTAAGTTAATACAATTGTAATGTAAAGATTCAATGTTGTAACATTTGAGTTGTTATCAATAATGTTATAGATAGTTAGGCCTGAAGGTGGTGTGATAATTCTTGAAACATTGTTGCTGATTTGTGCTTCATTAATAAAATTTGGATAATAAATACCTAACTTTTTATAAACAATTTATTCTATTTGAAACTTTTGCTAACTATTCCAAATACAAGTCTCTTATTTAATCTACAATTGTTTAGCTGTTACTGTTTTATTGGTAATCCTTAATTTATGTGTATTTTTTTGTTTAGTTTATCATACTTTTCTAATGTAGCTACTACTCCTCTAGGTTATGGAGGCTGTGTGTGTTATGAAAGGAATTAAACCAGAAAGAAAACCAGATCCTAGTGGAAGTGGAAAAATGGTAGAAGATTTTTGGGGGCCTTCACAAAAAATGTTAGGTGATATGAAATTTCTTGATAGTCTGAAGGCATATGATAAAGACAATATTAATCCTACCATTATGAAAAGAATTAGAGAACGGTAAGTACAGTTTTTAATATATAATAGTGGTAGGGTAAAGGCACCAGTAGTTGACACTGAGTCAGTAGTAGAAACTTGGAACTTCAACGGAAAAAATTAGAGTTAAAGCCATCAGAACGATTTGAATTTGGTCCCATTTTAAACTTTAGCTTCTAATGTGCTGCCAGTATAAAGTAGAAGCAGATTATGCCATCAGTGGAAACGTTAGGTCAGTTTTTAATTAGCAGTGTCATAAAAGGCTCTTCCCTTAAGCATACAAGTTAAGGAGATTAATTCAATTTTCATCAATTATTCTTTTATCGTTTCAATTTTTTATTACAAAGTTTGTTTGTTATGATAATGTACACAATTAACTCACTAAATAAAGTATTGTTTATGGTTAATTTTGTTTGAATGAGCCCAAAAACGACCTGTCTACTACTGGGACACTGATTTTCTTTCTTGTTCCAGTAATATACAAAAGTGTCTACTTCTAGAAAATTCTGATTTTTTGTACTAATGATTGAATGTGATTCACTGTTCAGTTTTAAAAATGACGATTTTTGAATTTTAGTCAGAAAATGTATTGTTCCAGTAGTAGACAGGGGTGTCTACTGGTGGATGGATCAACAAACATGTCTACTACTGGAACATTAAATTCTTTTTTCTTCTCAAGGCATATACCATGTTTATTCATATGGTGTAACTGATGCTTACTCTCAGTATTGTCAATAGATAGCTGACAAGAAAACGTACGAGGAGGAAAGGCGGCCTATCAAGTTTTTGGGATTGACAAAAATAGCTTAGCTTGTATCATACTTTTGGGAGTTTCTAATAGATTAAGAACAGTTTTTGACTTAGGGAAATCCAAGAAAATGAGAATGAGGAAATAAGGACATTTTAACAAAAATATCAAAAATACCAATTTCGAATCTGTACTAATTTATATTTTTTACAACTACCTCTTTTAATAAAATGAATTTATTAATAAACATATTCCTGTATTTTAAATTTGTATTTAACAGCTTATTTTAATAGGTTTCGTTGTGTTAAATTAGCTTCTGCTAGCAATAGCTGCATAACTTGAAAAAAAAAAAAAATTAACTTCCTTTTTTATATAAGCTACCTAAGTGTTCTGATAATAAATGCAGTGAAACCTTTACTTGTATTATTCCTGTTCGAAGTTTATTCAAGAAAGCAAAGAGACTGAAAGTGAATCATTGGGACAAAAATAAAAGTAAAAGTTTTGTATTTATGTTTGCCTTCCTAATTTAAACAAAAATATGTTGTTTTTTTTTTAATTTTTTACTATTTAAAATCTAAGATCCTTTTTTTTTTAAAAAAAATATTTGATGAGAAATAAATTAAATATATAAGGTAAGTGAAGTGTCAACTAATGATGTGTTTCTATGACTACTATAGGTGAAAAAATATGTTCTCAAAAACTGTCTAAATACAACGTTAACATAAATAATAGAGTTATTTTAAAAAGGATTTATGTTTAGTAAGAGTTCTATTGGACATATGTAGGCAAAAAAAGATGCTCAAGCAAGGCAAATTTATTGAACTGCTACTAAAATTACTGCAAGAGTCACAATAGTGTCTACTACTGGTGCTTTTACCCTACTATTTAATAGTTACATTGCAAGTTTATATTGTTCTTATGGTTTTTCTATCCGTACCAAATTTTATTGAAAATGATCAGAGGCACAGTTTCATTATTTTGTGTTTTATAACACATAAGGGGTCTACTGCAGATGCCATATTGGGAGCACTATCAGTAACCACAGCTGTGATATTGTCTTAGAGAATATCCCACTCATTACAAAGTTCAATAAATTGAACTTTGAACTTATATTATTAATTTATTAATTATACCAGCATATATAGATCCTATTTTATCTGTGTCCGTTTTATAGTTTATTGCATTACTGATTGTTTTATTAATGTATATCGCTTCTTTTATTTTTCTATTATGTGTTTTGGTTTCATGTTGTAAGATTTTAACGTTATCATTATTGTTATTTGTTATAATTAATAGGTCATCTATATATTTTACTATTAATATCAGTTCATTAATTATTTCTTCTTTAAAACTTTTCTCCATTAAATACATACATACATAATGTATGGGTATACCACCAATGGGTGGCTCTACATCCCGTCACCGAGACTGGGCCTCCTCCAAAAGCTTTCGCCAGTCAATCCTGTCAGCTGCAGCAGCTCTCCAGTTTCGGACTCCCAGCAGAGTCCGTGCGTCCAGTGTCACTGAATCCTCCCATCTCACATTTGGCCTGCCGACTTTTCTTCGCCCATGCAACTTTCCGGACAGTATCCTCCTAGGTATCGCCGAGTCATCCATGCGTGCGACGTGCCTGGCCCATCGAAGTCGTCCTATCTTGATAAACTTTACCAAGTCTGCATCCCCATACAGGCCAGCCAGTTCGACATTTCTTCTTCTTCTCCAAATTCCACCCTCTTTAACAGGACCAAAAATCTTCCTCAAAATTGATCTTTCAAAGATCAGAAGCCTATTTTCATCCTGTTTTTTAAAGGCCCATGCTTCTGATCCATAAGTTAAAACGGGACGGACCAAGGTTTTGTAGAGGGTGATCTTGGTCCTGTTAGACAGGAACCTGCTTCTAAAATGCTTCGTAAGGCCAAAGTAGCACCGTCTCGCTGTTGCTATCCTTCTGTTGACTTCTCGAGAGATGTCGTTTCCAGAGTTGATCTCAGCCCCGAGGTAGATAAAGCTACTTACATTAAATACATACATACTTTCTCCATTAAATAATTTAATGTTATTCCACTAATATTAACACCTAATTAATGAAATGGATGTAATATTTAATAGTTTTAATAAAATGAATAAAAAATTAGAATTTACCAGAGAGAATATGAGTGAAAATAAAATTAAATATTTAAATATATTAATAGTTAAAAACAAAGATAAAATAAACACTAAATGGATAAAGAAGGAAGAATCAAGTAATAGATTATTAAATTTTTACAGCCACCATCCCCTCCACCAAAAACTAAATACCATAGAAAACTATATAAAAACAGCTATTATATTAACAGATAAAATTTACACTAACGAAATAAAAAGAGAGATTATTAAAGATTGAAAAGACAATATGGTGCCCACTAAAATAATTAATAAAATGTGGCATAGGAATATAAATATAAATAATGAAACTAATGGAAATAGTAATAAACAAATATTAAGAAATGAAATAAAGAATGATAATATACTGAAACCAAACACTGATAATAATAAAAACACTAGAGTAATGGAACAATAGAAAATAACCGAATATTATGGTAATACAATGAATAATGAAAATAAAATAGAAGAAATAGATCAAAGTGTTAAAAATAATGAAAAAATAACAAATAATATAAACAATTCAATATATATTAAGAAATATAAAAGATTTAAATATATACCAGAATTAACTCAAAAAGTAATCAAGAAATTAAAAAACGAAAATTTTAAAATAGATATTGCATTATATAACACAAATAAAATAAAAAATATAATAACACGGAACGAAATAGAACATATGAATAAGAAAAATGTCATATATAAGATTGACTGCTTGGATTGCAATAAACATTATATTGGAGAAACTAAGTAGAATTTATATAAAAGAATTAATCAGCATAAATACGACACTAAAAAAATAAGCAAATCAAACAGTAATAAAACAGCCCTTTTAGAACATGCACAAAAACTGAACCACAAATTCAATTTTGATAACGTTAAAATCTTACAACATGAAACCAAAACACATAATAGAAAAATAAAAGAAGCGATATACATTAATAAAACAATCAATAATGCAATAAACTATAAAACGGACACAGATAAAATAGGATCTATATATGCTGGTATAATTAATAAATTAATAATATAAGATTGGCCAACTTAGTACTAAAAACAATAGTAGAGATTAGGATTGACCCTTGTACCCAGAAGGTAGAAGAATTATTCTATTGACTATGTAAAAGAGAAACAGACACGGTGTGTTAACACCAAGAAATCGATTTAAAGGTAATTTATAATAGATACATTGTGATAGATAGAAATTAGAATAGTATTGTTTAGATGTTGGATAATGTAGTGTGATTATAGTAAATTATTAAATATTGTTTTCAGTCTGATGATGGGACCTTGTTTCCCGAAACATGTCACATGTTTTTTCTATTAATAAAGAGGAGTTGAATGCTTTTTATAATACTATTATTGATAATAGTTTAATTTTTTTTTAAACCTTTCTCAGTTAATATTGCATTACTTTCAATTTAAAGGTACATAAATGACCGAGATTTTGATCCTAATATTGTACAGAAAGTTTCAACTGCTTGTGAAGGTCTTTGCAAATGGGTTAGAGCAATGGAAGTTTATGACAGAGTTATAAAAATTGTTGCTCCTAAGAAAGCAAGGTTAGGTGAGGCTGAAGCTGAGTTGGCTGTTCAAATGGATAAACTCAATGAAAAAAGAGCTCAACTTCAAGAGGTTTAATATTTAATTTTTTGAATTATATTATTTAATTATATAATATATTCATTTTATTAATATTTTTATCATCAGTAATATTATTCACTGTAAACCTTTTTTTATTGCTAGTGCTAAAGGCTTAATGTATTCTATTGTGAAAAAATGATTAGTTTGTTTACAGTTTTTACAGTTATGGGACAAACTATCAAATGCACCCTGTAGACTATACTCTATGATTCGTTTAGGTATTTATTATTTATTAAAATATCTTTAACCCTTTTTATATTGTTATTTCTGAAAGAATCACTGCTGAGAGCTATAGCCTGGTAAAAAAGGTTCTTCGCTCTATTTATTTTGATATTTAAATCATGGTTTGACTTTAAATTCAAAATTCTGGTACTATTGATATTTTTTAACCAAGAAACTTTTATTCCTTCCTTTTCTATATCTAGGTATCTAAAAATACAATGGTATCTGCCACTTCCTCCTTCGCACTAAACTTTATATGTTGGTCTTTGTAAAAATAATCTAAAATATCCTTAACTTGTTCTGATGTTATACTCTGTAAAGTGTCATTTTATATTTTTTCAAAAATTGAATCCTGAATGGAATCTCTTTCATGACATCATCCATGACAAATTCCACTGATATGGGTGAAAGTGATAGCCCCATTGGAAGCCCCATTATTTGTTTAAAACATCATTTTTGTTGGTAAAATATGAAGCTTAAGACTTGGGCACACAGAAAGCGGTCTGTCACGGCGGTCAGCGATCCAGTGGCTGTCGCAGCGGTCTGTGATATAGGGATGTCACATAGGGAACTCACACATTCTGGTGAGAGGTCCGGTCTGGTCTCTTTCCTCTCGTGGCATGGTCTGTGTTGGCGTTTTTTATATTGAGTATGAGCTCAGACGAAGAAATTCTCCTTCTGCTATTTGCATTGCAAAGCCAAAAGAGGAAAAGACGATGCTGGGTGCATTTGTGGGTGAAGTTGATAAGAAGAGAAAACAACTAGGGGAATATCACCGCTTATGCATCGAACTAGAGTCACATGAAGATAGGTTTTTCAAATATTTTCGAATGTCGTGTAAGGGGTCTAAAATTTTGTCCATACTCACATGGAAATTTTAAATAAATTCAAAAGAAATAAATTTAAGAAAACTTATTTTAGTAAATTAACATTGTTTAAAGAATGAAAAATGGTTGCATATAACTGAGTTAACTGTTGTTTATAATTAATCTCATAATGTTTTTGTGTTTATTTATTTTATTTTGTTTTTTGTTTTTATATATAATTGTAATTGATATAATACATTATTAAGTAACCTTACAGTGGAAGGTGTTTCTGCGTTGTCGTCAAGGTAATTCAAAACTTGAGTCCTTGGCCGAAAGGTTTTAAATGTAGCTGCGTAGCTCATGAACATGTGGTCGATCCCGTCAATATTTTTTCTTGCGATTTATTATTCTTTTGTAAATACTCAAGAACTTTATCGGGGTCACCTGTGGTGTAATGGTTAGCATAGCAACCTACTAAACCCGAGATCGCGGGCTCGCAGCCCGGCAGATGACCTTAGGATTTTTTAAAGGGAGTAAAAAATCCTTAGCTATGCCATCCTTCGGAAGGGACGTAAAATGGGGGTCCCGAGCCTGTGCAATGTCAGGTACTCGTTAAAGATCCATATCCTAATTATACCTGGATAGGCAAAATTTAGGACTCCCACCGTAGCATCGTCCGATTAGCCATAGCAGCATAAAGTGACGTGAAACGAAATAAACAAACAAACAAGGACTTTATCGGCCTCCGATTGTGGAGATTCGGAAGATGACCTTTTTTTTTCTTTGCTCGAGGTGGAGGGAGCATTATTTCTGGTGGCGCATGGTGTAAATCATCATCAATGTTTTCAGCTAGAGGTGAAGTAGGTTCTGCTGATGGGGAGAAGCTTTCATCCCCAATTTTGCTTGCTCCTATGTTGCTGCTCTGGGCTCGATATATAAAGGTCACATCGAGAAAGGACATGTGGCTACTCCACGGCCACTTGGAATATTTTTTTGCCTGTCCTGTCTCACCTTTCGTCGTCTTCTTAAATCTCATATATGAGTCTCTTAGTTTCTTCCATTTTGTTTTCAATACTCCACCTGAAAACAAATTATAATGACACAGTTATGAATTATTGAATCTGGTCATGACACATTACATGGAAATGCAGGGTTTGAAATCAATAATTATTTTTTCCAAAAAATCATATAATAATTATTATATTTGATTTTTAATTTAAAAATCATTCCTGATTTATAAATAAAAATTTCAATTGATTTTTGATGTTTATGATTTGATTAAAAATTATGATCACTCACTGAGTGATACAGTATTCCATAAATAATAATGATTAAATTGCATTAAAAAAAATATTGATCAGAAAATGAAAATCACCTTTCACACACAAATTGATCAATATATTTGTATACGAAATACTCAAAATACATAATTCAAAAAATTTAACTTTCTGACTTAGAAAGGAATTACTCAAAAATTATTATTATTATTAATTGTAAAAATTTTGTTCAAAAATAATGATCAGAATTTGATTTTTATCACTTATGATCAAAAATAAAAATCGATCTTAATAAAAATCATCAAATGATTTTAAAAATTCCAGATAAAAATCTTGATCGGATTTGATTTTTATTAACTATCGATTTTAAACCCTATGGAAATAGCTTTGTGAAGTTAACGAGGCTTCTTTTTTTTTTTTAAGTATCTGGCTACAGGCGACAGTTATCAGGATGAGGCAACGTTCCTTATTACAACAAGACCGTCTAACTGCTTCGGTTGCAGATCGCTGACCACCGCGACAGACCGCTCTCTGTGTGCCCAAGCCTTTATAAGCTAAGCATAGTTCTATAGCGCTTATAAATAAATTCTTTTGTCGGTTGGTCTGCCGAGCAGCTCAGTGCCCTTGTATCCGAGCTGGTGAGTACTGCTGCAAGAGTCGGTGGGCTTATTGACCTGGAGTTTTGGGGTGCCTATTTATATTATTACTGACTAGATGAGTACCTCTGCTAGAAAAGATTTTTATAATTTGTATTTTTTCCAGTTATGAAGAGGATCCCATGAGATTGGGGGATCGAAATGTAAATAAAAACAAAAATTAGAAAGCAAACATTGTTGAAAATGCACACACACACACACACACACACACTTGTAATGATTAGTTGTATTTTCAATTTTCTTGTTTTGTTTTACTTATTAGCAACTGACTGAAAGAGACAAAACCAAAATAGATATCAGGAAGGGAGAGAGTGTCTTGTGGGAAGGATTAAACAAAAAGAGATTATGTCGTTTTAAAAACAAAAAGAATCAATATATAACCGCAAGGGGTAATTGCTTCATGCACTTACTTGGGGAGTAACGTCCCCACGGGTCACCACAATTCAATACACCATGCACACTCACCAGAACAGTAGACTAATCACTTACACTCTCTACATAAGGTCAATTACAGTACACAACCTAGGGACACCTCCCCTAGATGATTCTTCCTGAGAGGAAGGGATATGTTCGGTTACCCTCAGGGGCAGCCACCCTACCAAACTAGGATTGGACAGGCCGAAACCCTGCCCTTCTGAAATTAAAACATCAAAAATACAGCCTTTGGCATTTGACATGGCGCGGAAAAAGGTTCTTATGAATGGCAACTTGGAACATACATGGATTAAGGGGGAAGGAATTTGAGTTGTTGGATGAGAAAAGAAAAGCGAAGGTGGACTTCCTGGCAGTGACCGAGATTGAGAAAAGAGGGAAGGGAGAGTAAAGAATCGGCGACAACATTCTGCTATATTCAGGTATCACAGAAGACAGAATATCCAGTAGAGGCGAAGGTTTTATGCTGAAAGAAGAATTAATGAATAAGATGATCAAGGAATGGAAATTTGCAAGCAACCGACTAATGGTAGTTGAGATGAAAGAAGGAGATTCTCTGAAAACTATCACCGTAGTTATGGACCGAATGATAATGCTATCGCTACAGAAAAGGAAGAGTTCTTTGACTGTATTAATAGAGAACCAATTGTTGTTAGAGACTTAAATGGTAGAGTTGGAAGAGATTCCCTTCCTTATAGAGATACTTGTGGCAGTATGTTTTGGGAGTCTATGGAGAAGATGATAAGAACGATAACGGAGAAAGAATACTCTAACTCTGTGCAAATAATGACATGGTCGTTGCTAATAGCAAATTCCTTCATCAAATGCTCACAAATTTATCAGAGAAAAACCTAGTAGAAATGAAAAGTCTATAATAGACCATTTCCTAGTAAAGAAAACGTCTCTTAAAGATGTAATAGATGTGCGAGTTAAAAGAGGTTTTGAGATAGGAAGTGACCACTACCTGTTAAAGATGGATTTGGTTTGGAAGAGTGAGAGAATAATCTGGAAAAAACCCAAGAATGATCAGAAAAGAAGGTATAAAGGCATATAGGTTTAAAGAAAAAGAATATATTGCTACATACTACCAAGAAGAAATCGAAAGAATGAGCAGAGACCCAGATTACCCATGGGATTCTGAAAACTTGGAAACCAGCTGGTTTTATTTTAGAAAAATCATTACAGATGCAGCAGCATTAGTCTGTTGCAAGAAAAGAATGGGAACCTGGTATAAGAGAACAACATGGTGGTCTGAAGAGGTTCTAAAAAGTAGTAGGGGAAAAGAAGATTCTTTGGAAGGAATATATCCAACACAAAACACTAGAGAACTTCTAGCGATACAAGAGGAAAAGGATAGAGGCTAAGAACAAAGTAATAGAAGCCAAGAGGTTAGCCTGGACAGACTTTAGGAGAAAATTAGAATCAGACTTCTACCAAAATCAAAAGTTATTTTAACCTGTGCTGAAAGGATTAAGGAAGGAAAGAGCGCCAACTCTTAAGTTTGTCAAAGACAAGGAAGGGAAAATTCTCAGGCAGAAGGAGGAGATAATGGAAAGGTGGAGGGAATACTTTCAGGAACTGGTAGAGGGAAATGGACAAGCACTCCAAGACAATGAAAATAAAAGAGAGGAAGTGCCCTGGGAAGAGGATGATTATATTGATGAGGATGAACTGGAGGAAGCACTGGAGAGTGTGAAGCTTGGGAAATCAGCAGGTAGCGACGAAATAACTCCTGAGATGCTGAAATACATGGGATCCAAAGGAAAAGAGATTATGCTGCACCTTCTATACCTCGTATGGAAGCAAAAGAAAATACCAAAAAATTGGGAAGTAGCCATTATAGTCCCAATATTTAAAAGAGGAGATAACAGAGACTGTAACAACCACAGAGGTATTTCTCTCCTAAGTGTTCCTACTAAGGTTTATTCTAAGATTTTAGAAAAAAGGATCAGAAGAAGAATCGGAAGCCTGCTCGAAGAGGAACAATACGGTTTCTGTGAAAACAGGAGCATCCAGGACCTTATCTTTGCTATGAGACAGGT
Source organism: Euschistus heros (assembly GCA_003667255.2). NCBI lineage: Eukaryota > Metazoa > Arthropoda > Insecta > Hemiptera > Pentatomidae > Euschistus > Euschistus heros. Next base: position 1,898,156 of record RCWM02000035.1, on the reverse strand, counting down.
CTTTGAAAAAGTTTTAGAAAAAGAAAAGGAAATGTCGATATGCTTTGTAGACCTTACAAAAGCCTTTGATCGAGTTAGGAAGACCGACATCTTGGAAGCCTCAAGAGAGAAAATGATTGATTGGCGGTTGAAAGTCTCTACAAGAAAACACGGAACATGGTCAGATTTGCTAACAGCACTTCCCAAGAAATTGAAACAAAGATAGGGATCCGACAGGGTTGTAGTCTTAGTCCACTCTTGTTTATTTTAGTTATGGACTCAGCCATCCGGAAGAGGAAAGAGAAAATGAGGAAGTTCCACCTTGGGTATGCTAAACTTAGACCAGTGAGCCTTTCGATACTTGCATTCACTGATGACATTGTTATTTTTTTCAGACAATGACAGGAATCTGCAATACAATGTTAACAGATTGAAAGATGAACTCCTCAAGATCAATATGGTTATAAACCCCACGAAAACAAAGGTAAGGAAAGGAGAGTTGGGAAGAAACCAAGGAGGATAATTTGTGCAATCAGAGCTGAAGATAAAGTCCTGGAACAGGTGAAAAACTTCAAATACCTGGGTGCATACCTCAATGAAAATGGTTACATTGACTCAGAGGTTAATGAACGAATCACAGCAGTGAGCAGGATGTTTGAAGCGGTTACGAGAGGATTCATTAATAGGCGAGAGGTGGAAAGGAAAACCAAAGTGGCTGTATTCAGATCTACATTTCTCCCAATTCTAACGTACTCTTCGGAATCATGGATGCTCTTATTGAAATGAATCCTTTGCCTCCCTAGCTTTACAGACTACCCAAAATGCATGAAGCGTGGGATATCCCAGTAGGACCAGTAGTAACCCTACATCAATAGTTCTATCTATAGTCCAGTTAAAATATGAAAATCAGAGGAACTAAAAATAGTAGTTCCAATTTTTTAAGATATGTGTAGAGAAGGAAGGGTCCCCTTGTTTGAGCGCATCAGTTTTGAAAACGTACCCGATTATGTCATTTTCCGCTGAGGTTTATGACCTACTGCGTGTAATTTAGCTGTTGTATAAATATCAGCAGTTTATGTTTCCACTGAATGAAACATAAAAATTTAATTGTGAAATCAAGATTTTTCCTGTAAGTGCTGTAAGTTGTGATGTGTTCAATATAAATTAATATCTTAATAATTTAATATATAATAAATTAATATCTTAATATATATATATATAATGTAGTGATATTTCGGAGTCGAGATAAATTGTAATTTAAAAACAATTCAAGTTTGAATTTGGCGCCAGCGAGAGTTCGCTGCCGATCTAATTGTTACGTGGATTTTGCTTATCAATTTAAATTAAGATATGATAAAAATGATTAGGATTTTTAAAATGTTTTTTATTGTATAATTTGAATTTTATATAGTTAGTGTAAGTTAAGACGTAATAAATATGAAGGCCATGATGAAGCAGATTTGGCCGTTAACGGTTTTTTGAAAGGACGCTTGGGTTGGCGTCTTTTTAGCTCACTATGCTCACGGATCCCGATGAATCAAAACCGCTGTCTTTTTAGTCAGATATGCTTATGAAGCCGAGAAGTTTACACTGTGCTCTCTCTTCTATCGAACTTCGAGGCGACAACACCTCTTGCTCCCATCTCTCGGAATTTGAAACATCACATCTATCTGATATTTAAAAAGTCACAAGTGTGAAGAAACAACAAATTATACTAGCAGTCTGGATGAGAGGAGTGTTTGAATAAGCTGGCGAAGGAAGAAAAAGAAGGAAGTTTCATGCAAGAAGGATAAATTGGGGAACATTTGGGTTGTGAGAACCTACAATCACATTGAGAAGAAAGAAGGTATTTTAATTATAACTACGTAAATTAAAAAATGTAATATATTGTAAAAATGTTTTTATTTCTTATATTTGAAAATATATATTCTTGAGTCAAAATCATTATCTTTGAAAAGTTGAACCCTTGCTATTCCCTCAAAATTTTATTTAACAATTTAAATTAACTTCAAAATAATAGAAATTAAAGTAAACTAACCTACAACAACAAAGAAATTAACATAACAATATATATATATATATAAATTACGTGTCGCGTTCTTGGGCCACGCTGACACCTAAACTACTGAACCAATTTTAATCAAATTTGCACACCGTATGCAGTTTGATCCAACTTGAAAGATAGGGATAGCTTATTTCTTAATTTATAGTCGCAATATTATTTGTATATTATCTGCAAGTCACTATTATCTGTTAGCTCTATATGATTCTAACATATGGCGGTATAAGGTGTATAAAATACTAAATATGCGGTATACTATTATATAAAAGAACAAGCAATTTTTCTTTTGTGATCACTAACCGCCAAAAACTACTGAACCAATCTACCAAATTTTGACTACATCATCTTTATAGGATGGTTTAGCAATAGTAAAATCTAATGATTTTCAACTAATTCTTTATTGAAAAATGAATAATAAGTGGATAACAGTGAAGTTCAAAAATGGCGGCTATTGCCATCAACATGAAAGGTTAAAAGGTACAGTGTTACATAGAGCTTGACATTGATAATAAAATTTACTTATTTTCAATTAAATTGTTATAAAAACAGCTATATGGAGTGAAATATACCAAATTTTAACTACATCATTTTCATAGTTCTAGGTTTAGCAACAATAAAAATTTAAATGTTGAGTGTAAGATATGGGTTTTGCCACACTATCACATACTTTTATGGTTAGAAATTAAAATCCAACCAGATCAAATCAATAACATTATTTCTGTCTAATGAAAATTATTACAAATCAAAATGCCGATCCTCAGCTGTTTAATATTGTGTGTAAAAATATGAATTTTGAACCTTTAGTTGTAAGCACAGATAATGCAGTACATTATAAGCAACAGTTTCTTAATAGTCTCTGTCCATCTGGATTACCAACTCATATATTAAAATTAAAAATGATGAAGTTATATATGTACATAATTATTTCTGGATTATTTTTTGTTTTGCAGAATATTATGGCAGATTATAAGCGGTTTATTACAGATAAAGAAATTCTCCAAGAATTGCTTCGGCAACAAGCTTGAAGAGATGGATGATGACGGGAGTGACAACACTTCCGGTGAAACAGAGGATATTATTTTACCGAACGACGACAATGTGGATGATGATGCTGCTCTCTAGTGATAATTTTGCTGATTATCATGATGCTGATGAATATTTTTCACGAGCGAAGTGGAAAATATTGAACTTGGAAAAGATTTAGAATAGATTTGGACAGATAAACCTGTCGTGAGTATTTTTTCACGTACTCCATGACATAACATTATCTCTCAACTTCCTGGTCCTAAAGGTAGATTAAATGATTGTCCTATTAGTAAAGTACACTAATGAAGAAATTGACCGTAAAGAAATCAAATACAAATCAACACAGTGGTACACCAGTAGAACTGATTCTACAGAAATCAAGGCTGTCATTGGCTTATTGTTAATGTCAAGGGTACTGAAAAAAATTCGGATTGACAGTAACCGATGTAAATTTTATTATCAATGTCAAGCTCTATGTAACACTGTACCTTTTAACCTTTCATGTTGATGGCAATAGCCGCCATTTTTGAACTTCACTGTTATCCACTTATTATTCATTTTTCAATAAAGAATCAGTTGAAAATCATTAGATTTTACTATTGCTAAACCATCCTATAAAGATGATGTAGTCAAAATTTGGTAGAGATTGGTTCAGTAGTTTTTGGCGGTTAGTGATCACAAAAGAAAAATTGCTTGTTCTTTTATATAATAGTATACCGCATATTTAGTATTTTATACACCTTATACCGCCATATGTTAGAATCATATAGAGCTAACAGATAATTGTGACTTTCAGATAATATACAAATAATATTGCGACTATAAATTAAGAAATAAGCTATCCCTATCTTTCAAGTTGGATCAAACTGCATACGGTGTGCAAATTTGATTAAAATTGGTTCAGTAGTTTAGGTGTCAGCGTGGCCCAAGAACGCGACACGTAATTTATATATATATTGTTGTTTATTTTTTTTTTTTTTTTTAGGTTAGTTTACTAAAATTTCGAATATTTTGAAGTTAATTTTCTTTATAACAAATTTTTAATTATTTGTCCCCATTTGGGCTGTAGTTTGTTATGTTTCAGCTTTTTATTAGATAATGTAAAATTATTTTCATTTATATAAAGTTAACTTAATTTATTATGTTAATTTTGAGGGAATATCAAGGGTTGAGCTTTTCAAAGATAATGATTTTGACTCAAGAATATATATTTTCAATTAAAAGAAATAAAAACATTTTACATTAATATTTTAATTAGATTACATTTTTTACTTAACGTATTTGTAATTAAGATACCTTCTATCTTCTCAATGACTGTAGGTTCTCACAACCCAAATGTTCCCCAATTTGTCCTTCTTGCATGAAACTTCCTTCTTTTTCTTCCTTCGCCAGTTTATTCAAACACTACTCTCATCCAGACTGCTAGTATAATTTATTATTTCTTCACACATGTGACTTGTTAAAACTCAGAGAGATGTTGATGTTTCAAAATCCGAGAGATGAGAGCGAGAGGTGTTGTCGCCTCGAATTTCCATAGCAGAGAGCCATGTTGATTCTCCGGAATCCGAAACAAGAGAGTGCCCGAGAGAGAGAGAGAGCCCGGTGTTGATCCATACGCAGAGAGCTAAAAAGACGCCAGCCCCAAGCGTCCTTTCAAAAAACCGTTAACGGCCAAATCTGCTCCATCATGGCCTTCATATTTATTATGTCTTAACTTAAAATAAAATATACAAAATTCAAATTATACAATAATAAAACATTTAAAAATCCTAATCATTTTTAGCATATCCCAATTTAAATTGATAAGCAAAAACTACGTAACAATTAGATTGGCGTTGAACTCTCGCTGGCGCCAAATTCAAACTTGAATTCTTTTAAAATACAATTTATCTCAACTCCGAAATATCACTACATTATTAAGATATTAATTTATTACATATTAAATTATTAATATATATTAAGATATTAATTTATATTGAACACATCACAACTTACAGCACTTTTAAGATTTCAAGGAGAAATCTTTGATTTCACAATTAAATTTTTATGTTTCATTCAGTGGAAACATAAACTGCTGATATTATTTCATTATTTATGGCATTCACTCCTCTTTATTATTAATAAATCATGTTACATGTTTCGGGAACAACAATGTCCCATCCTCAGACTTTAAAAACTTTTCTTGGTGTTAACACACCGTGTCAGTTCCATTTACATATATTACATATATTGATATGTAAATGGAACTGACACGGTGTGTTAACACCAAGAAAAGTTTTTAAAGTCTGAGGATGGGACATTGTTGTTCCCGAAACATGTAACATGATTTATTAATAATAAAGAGGAGTGAATGCCATAAATAATGAAATAATTTCAATATATTGTAATGATTTTCTTCAATCATATATTTTTTAATAAATTTATATGTCAATAATTAATTGACTTTGACTCATTATTAGGGTTCTGTCAATATTCTTTTGACTTATGACTGGATATTTTTTAAACAAGGATTTGGGCATTTTAATTTATATTTATTATAAATTACTATGTGAAAAAAATATTTAATTTTACCTTTAATCTAAATTCTAAAGTCCATTAAGGAGAGAACTTCTAACACTTTCACTTATCTTGGTTCCATAGTCTTCTGACTCCTGACACTGGCTGCTCTAAGGTCCATAAACAACTGACCCTGTCTTCTTTCTTCTCTGTCCTAATACCAACTGCCTCCCTTTACCTGCCTCAAGGGCTGAACCGCAGGTACCTCAGGTGTTCCTAATCCAAGGGTTCCTACCTGGTTTAGACCCTTACACTTTCATCCCATGTCCTATATAATTTTCAGTTTTAAAATATCACAACAATATGTAACTCCTTCATTGAAGAATTGATAAACTGCTGATATTTATACAACAGCTAAATTACTCTCAGTAGGTCATAAACCTCAGCGGAAAATGACATATTTGGGTACGTTTTCAAAACTGATGCGCTCAAACAAGGGGACCCTTCCTTCCCTACACATATCTCAAAAAATTGGAACTACTATTTTTAGTTCCTCTGATTTTCATATTTTAACTGGACTATAGATAGAACTATTGATGTAGGGTTACTACTGGTCCTACTGGGATATCCCACGCTTCATGCATTTTGGGTAGTCTGTAAAGCTAGGGAGGCAAAGGATTCATTTCAATAAGAGCATCCATGATTCCGAAGAGTACGTTAGAATTGGGAGAAATGTAGATCTGAATACAGCCACTTTGGTTTTCCTTTCCACCTCTCGCCTATTAATGAATCCTCTCGTAACCGCTTCAAACATCCTGCTCACTGCTGTGATTCGTTCATTAACCTCTGAGTCAATGTAACCATTTTCATTGAGGTATGCACCCAGGTATTTGAAGTTTTTCACCTGTTCCAGGACTTTATCTTCAGCTCTGATTGCACAAATTATCCTCCTTGGTTTCTTCCCAACTCTCCTTTCCTTACCTTTGTTTTCGTGGGGTTTATAACCATATCGATCTTGAGGAGTTCATCTTTCAATCTGTTAACATTGTATTGCAGATTCCTGTCATTGTCTGAAAAAATAACAATGTCATCAGTGAATGCAAATATCGAAAGGCTCACTGGTCTAAGTTTAGCATACCCAAGGTGGAACTTCCTCATTATATAAAAGTTAAACTTTTACTTTTATCATTTAACATGAAAGTTAAAAGTTATAATAATTTAATTCGACTAGATAAAATTTAATAATTATATTTCTTTTAAACTTACTAACATTTTTAAATGGTGTTGACAGTTTTTTTATCAATTGGGGGGAGGGGGTTTGGCTAAATTAATACGTTAAGATCCGATTTTAATAAAATTTGATAATTATATTTCTTTCATACTTACTAACATTTATATTGAGTCTTATCAGTTTTTTTAACAATTAGGTTTGACTAGATTAATACTTTAAAAATGCCACGGCTGATTTTAATAAAATTTGGTAATTATATTTCTTTCATACTTACTAATATTTTTAAAGGGTGTTAACAGTTTTTTTTAACAATTAGGGGAAGGGGCTGACCAAATTAATTCCTTAAGGATGTCTTGGCTGATTTTAATATTAAGTAAAAAAAGAAATCAACTGATTTACATAAAACTTAAATATCGATTCCCTACATGATTACTAACATTTCCAAAAAATGCTAAGAGTTATTCTGTTTTTATTTAAATTAGATACTAATTCCTCTTTGGTAAAGTTTCTTTTCTTGAATACTTATTAGCTATAAGAACATAAATTCTAGAAAAAACTTTTATCTTTGACATTGTAATATAAAAGTTAAATTTTTATACCATTTGAGATAAAAGTTAAAAGATATAATAAATTTTAATGCAAGACCATTAATGTTCTCAACGGCTAATCTTATTTAAAACTGATACAATTTTAACTATATATTGATATGCCCCCAAATCAAAAAAAGTTAATCTTTTACCATTACCGTTTGAGATAAATATTTTGTTAATTTTAATTAAGACCATTATAGTTCTCTATGGCTTATAGGCCAGTCAAATAAGACAAGAAAAAAGGCAAACATCGGAAAAAATGAAGAAGTTCTGATTTTTTTAATATTTTGTTAGGATACATGGGGGTAGTGTAAAACCAAGTTTGCAACTTCCAAAGACCTGTGCTAGCTCCGTGGTGGTCAAAAAACCTAGATTTTTTTCCAACTTTTTCAGAATTTCGTAAATATCACGAGAGCCATGCATCATATGAAAAATATTGTTCACTTTTTTTTTAAAGTAAATAAAATTACCTACAATTTGAGCCTAAGATCTGCTCTGTAGCTCTAATAAGTTCGGAGATTCAGCTCGTCAAAGATCGGGTATTTTTTCCAAAAAATTTCCAAGTCCACTTAAAGTCATCTGTTCAATAGAATATCGGCTTCTATACTCATCCTAGGACATTTTTTCTATTATAACTCTGTTATAGAGAAATTATTACCTTTTATTTATGCACAAAGCGGAGAGCCCAGTAGCTCTTTCCTATTATTAAAAAATCGTCTGCCAAGAAGGATGGCACATAGCTTCCTCGTATTGGAAGATTATACGATTACAACTGTTCAACGGGACAGTTCAATCTGATCGCAATGAATTTATAGGAAACAATGCCGTTGCTAGTTCCTAATTACCTCGAAAGTGTCAACCGGATTCGACGATAAGTTCGCAGGCAACACATTTTTAAAGAATCTCATGTAATTTCTAACGATTGTGAAAAGCCTCCTATAGATTCGATTGCAACTAGATTGTTAGGGGGGGGGGCATCTATACTACAATTTACATACTACCTGGAAATTTCATTGAAATAGGATAAAAATTGAGAAAGTTGGGGGGGGGGGCAAGGAAAGTGACCACATACAGACGGACAGACAGACACCGAACCAAATTTGTTCACAAATTTTTCCCTCCAAAAAGTGATTACAATGATGTAATTTTAGATTACAGAGAATTCCAAGGCGAAGAAAGGGCTTATTTATGTGTGCGTTCACGAGAAACTCCTTCTTTGATCCTTTTACTCAGAACCGGCACATTTCCGTTCGGTCTCTTTTCCCTCCCTCTCTATTCACGTGACTGCAATCGGTTCTTAGTGTTTAGTGTTTACGTTCTAACGGCCTTATTCGGAGCTACCTTGTTGTAAAGTGTGAATATTTATTTTTAATTCTTTTTTGGATGTAAATCTTTTACCGTGATTTCTATTCCCCGCGAATCTTCTGAAGTGCTTTGTGCGAAATGTCATCGGTTCCGGCGGGTTTCTGTTACATTTGTCGGCGTAGCCTTGATAAAGGTATAGTGACAGTTGTAAAAAAGCGCGGAATTCAAACAATGATTGACGTGAGTGTGAAACGTGGGCTTCATCAGAACAAATCGTTTTTAAGAGGGTTGAATGAAGTTACCGTACATGAGTTATGCAGGAAAAAATACACCGCTGAAAATAATGTTGTAGCATCTGTCCGTCGTGGAGGAGATACTGTGCCTGAGTTATCGACTTCGTGCAGGAGCAGCTCTGCCTCTGACTCTGCCAGGCAAGTACATTTACTGCGAGATATTTGTTTTATTTGTGGTGAAAAAATCACTGAGGAATTTATCAAGGCCCAACAAAAATTGAACATTTCACGACGGAATGTTGTGCACCAAGTAGAATCACTGAACACAAGGGACAAAATTTTGGAAGTAGCTGGACGCTCTGGGGAATGGGGACAACAGATTGTACGTCGTCTTGCATGTATAAACGATTAAGTTGCTGCAGAAGGGAGGTACCATCAATTTTGCAACCAGAAGTTGTACACCCACTCAAAAAAAATCTGTAAGTGATCGTAAAAGAGGACGTCCAGAGTTACCTAGCCTCATTGAAGGAATGGATCGTATATACCGATACCTGGCCGAAAATAGAGATGAATGTCAATTTTCTTTGCCTAGCCTTATCGCAGACAACTTCACTGGAGATTACAAGCCTGACATCAAAAGTGTTGAAGCTCACTTAAAACAGAAATACGGCGAAAAGATCATGTTTACGAAAGTTGGTCAAGGACACACCACAACTCTGATTTTCAGAAACGTTGGGGAAAAAATTCTGTACGATAAATGGTACGATGAACGACACAGCAAACCTGCTGATGAAAGACTGAGAGTGGTAAAAACTGCAGCACAGATAATCCTGGAAGATATTAGCTCCCTAACCTTTGACACAACTGAATATCCTCCATCAGATGACTTCTTGAAAGGTGCCGATAATTCTGTTCCTGAAACTCTAAAACTGTTCCTTGAGACAGTCGTGCTAAAGAACAAGCGTGTCTCTCTCGATCAGTGGAAAAAGAAATGTTCAGCATTTGCTCACGCAATCATGACAGCTGTGAGACCTAAATCTTTTTTGTCCTCCATTCAAATAAGCTTTGGCACGTATTTGTATAGGAAATTCGGTTCTAAACATCTTGTAAACCTCTGTAATTCAATGGGATTTTCGTGCAGTTATGCTGAAGCAATGCGCGTTGAAAGTTCCGCTATCCTCCGAGGGGATTCATCACAACAAATTGATAAAGGATCATTTATGCAATTCGTCTGGGACAACGCTGACGTAAATATAAACACATTAGACGGTCTAAATACATTTCACGAAATGGGTGGTATAATGATAATAACACCACAGACCTCTGTACTCTCTGACAACAGCATTCCTCGATTAAACTATGTTCCTGCAGACTTAATAAGCTCGCATCAAACAATCTCTCAACTGAAGCACTCCACTACAAAGAAGAATTCTGGCTTGTCTGCTATTTCCATAGCAGATTTGGAAATTGCTAGTGAAATACTGCCAACAGCCCAAGACCTTCTTTGGCTATATGGAAAATCTACAAACACTCCCGGTGTTCCAGGCTGGAACGGCTTCATGGAGCAGGTTACAAAAGGGCTTTCTTTCAGATGCTCTAAAGTTTTGTTTCTCCCGTTTATTCACGCCCCCCCCCCAACCGATTATGATACTGTGCTAACTTCTCTTCTTCAATCAAGTGAAATGACCTCTTCTCACTCTCAGAAAACATGTTTTGTAACTTATGATCAACCCTTATATTTGAAAGCACGTGACATCGTGGAGAGCTACCAATTCCCTCAGCTCAGCAATGTAGTGGTAAGGCTGGGAGGCTTCCACCTCCTCATGTCATTTATGAGGGCTATTGGTTCCATAATGGCAGGGAGTGGTTTAAAGGAACTTTTAATGACAATATATGCCGAGAACAGTATGGAGAAAATTCTAAACGGACATGCGTACTCTAGGGCCGTGAGAGCTCATACCTTTGCTAATCTTGCTTTGGCATCTTGCATTGTGAATGAAGGAATCCAGTTAACCAAGGAAGAACGCCTTGAAATTCAACACCTGCTCGAAGAAAGTAGGAGAAGTCAGCTACTGCATGCCTCTGATTATGAAGCTGTCCAAATTCTAAGTGTTAAGTTTAATACTGCGTTGAATGAACTCAAAACAACAGTCCAACATCAAAGCTCTGGGTGCAGTATTACTAAATGTCAACTTTGATCAAGAAATTTATACAAGCAGAGAGGATGGGAAACTGGGATCTCCACTTAGACGCATTAAAGAACATGCTTCCATTCTTCCACTCCGCAGGTCACTTTCTTTATGCAAAGAGTGCTCGTCTTTACCTGCAAGATATGAGTAAGCTGAAACAGAAAATGGATCCGAAAGAATTTATTATGTTCACTCAACAAGGAGACTTCACGATTCGCCGATCAAACAAATTTTGGGCAGGTCTATGGACAGATTTAACGATCGAACAGGTTCTTATGAGGTCGATAAAAGCGCAGGGGGGCTTAACCCACGGCAGAGGAATATCGAGCAGTGTCTTATCGCGCTGGACTCAAGGTATGGTCTATATGCTAAACATTTGTCAGGAACTAGAAAAATTCTGGGAAGTTTCTCTCAACACAAGTGAGCAACACGTAGATATGAGGCCGTCGAGGATAGAAAGAGATACGGTCGATGTGGAAAAACTTAAAATATGGTTCAATGCACACACACCATTTCCAAATAATGAAAAAATACTGTCCATCAGCAGTGGTATAGTTGGGGGCCCTGAAGTTAACTGTCACATGGCACAAGAATTGGGGCTTCAAGGGATGAGAAACATCAGTGGACAATCTTTTGGGAAAGTAGGTATCAAAAGAAATAAAAAGGTACTGACTTTGGCGACAACAACCATTAAACTAAACGCAAAGACAGTTAATATTGATCCACTCACCATTTTTCAAAGGCTTTGTGTTACAAAGCAATCCGACGATGATCTGAAAAAGCACTTAGAGTATGAACTAGCTCCCTATCCGATGTCACTATTTAGTGAAGAAGGAATGCGCAGAGGCACCAAGTCAACATTTTATTCAGCATTCTTGCCACGCCCTGAAAATATCATCATAGGAGCAAATTCATTTGCGGTGCTAGATGGTGGCTACTTGCTTCATCGAGTAATTTGGCACCCCAAAAATACAATAAGTCAAATAGTAGCGTCTTACGTAAATTACACATCCAATAATTATGGAAGAAATGCAACCGTTGTTTTCGATGGCTACCCTGAGGATGATTCAAAACGAAGCACCAAATCGGCAGAGCGTTTACGTCGTGCTGCCTCATCCTGCAGCGACATTATTTTTGAAGAGGTGACTCAAATAGTGGTGCCCCAGGAGAAGTTTTTGACAAATGAAAGTAACAAACGACGCCTAATCAGCTTCCTCCGGTCCAGTTTAGAAAAAGTGGACATAGAAACAAGACAGGCAGAAGAGGACGCAGACTCCACCATCGTAAGAACTGCAATCGATAAGAGCTCTTTCTTTGAAAATGTATTGATAATTGGAGAGGATGTCGACTTGTTGGTTCTCCTGAATGGATTAGGGTCAGAAAGGGAAAACGTCATCTTCCAGAAAATTAGCAGATCAGGTTGCCAGCAATTTTCATCCACATCGTTCAGATATGGAGATCTGTTGTTCCCCCCCTCTTTCGTCCTGTTCCTCCACGCATTTAGCGGTTGTGACACCACATCAGCTATATTCGGGCAAGGAAAAACAAAGATGCTGGCTACTCTGGAGAAAAATCAACGTCTAGTGGACGAGATAGACGTGTTCCTAAAGCCTGACGTAACTCATGAACAGGTAGCTGCTGCTGGCATCAAGTGCCTTGTAGCACTGTATGGAGGAGACACCTACGACACTCTGCACTCTTTGCGGTACAAGCTGTTTGTGCATGCAGCTGCCAATGCAAAGGTCAACCTGGCTCGTCTGCCCCCAACTGAAGAGGCTGCCGCTCAACACTCCTATCGGACGTACCACCAAATTCAAAAATGGCTAAGAGTGGATAAGGATCCCAACTTGTGGGGATGGACCAGAAGCCAGCAGTGTCTGCTACCCGTCACAACAACAAAAGAGCCTGCTTCACAAAGTTTGCTGAAATTTATCTCGTGTAAGTGTCGTAAGCAATGCTCTGGAGGAGGCTGCAGCTGCAAGAAAGCAGGGCTGAAATGTTCTGCTTTATGCAGCTTTTGTATGGGAAAGACGTGCTTTAATACTCCTACAGTAGATATCGAGGAATCCGACAATGAGGACTAGAACACAGGCCTGCGCCTAAACATATACGTATTTAATTTTTTTTTCAATGTTAATATTTTTTGTATTAGATATTATTTCACAATTAGCTTCAATCATGAAACACAATTTTATTATATTTTTATTTTAATTTATTATTATTTCTTTCTATCACAATGATAATATTTTCCGAAATTAATAATAAACTTAAATTGGAAATCTTTTGTGTTTTCTTTTGTCTTTTTTTTTCTCTCTTTCTATAGAAATAATATGAGTCATACTAATTATCAGACTCTCAAGTTGCAAAATTTCAGAATTTGCCAATTTAGGTTTTTGAAAATGATAGAGCTATTGGCCTTTCAGCTAAGTGCATAAATAAAATGTAATAATTTCTCTACAACAGAGTTATAATAGAAAAAAATGCCCTAGGATAAGTATAGAAGCCGATATTCTATTGAACAGATGACTTTAAGTGGACTTGGAAATTTTTTGGAAAAAATACCCGATCTTTGACGAGCTGAATCTCCGAATGTATTAGAGCTACAGAGCAGATCTTAGGCTCAAATTGTAGGTAATTTTATCTACTTAAAAAAAGAAGTGAACAATATTTTTCGTACCATGCATGGCTCTCGAGATATTTACGAAATTCTGAAAAAGTTGGAAAAAAATCTAGGTTTTTTGACCACCACGGAGCTAGCACAGGTCTTTGAAAGTTGCAAACTTGGTTTTACACTACTCTCATGTATCCTAACAACATATCAAAAAATCAGAACTTCTTCATTTTTTCCGATGTTCATGTCTTATTTGACTGGCCTATTATGCAATTTGAAACTAATCGAATTTTAACATTTTTTTAATTTGGGGGGAGGTTATAGTAGCACAAAAGAGCGACCTATCTGATATTTATCAAACTTAAAAATCATATTTCTTATGAATCTATCAGCAATTCCTAAGCTTGATTACTAAATTTAATGAAAATCAGTTGTAATTTAAAAAAACAGATTTGCACCTTTCCACCCCTCTCTCCATAAAAAAGAATAAACATTTCAGAGCTGTTATCAGGCTTAGGAATTGCTAATAGATTCATAAGAAATATGATTTTTAAGTTTGATAAAAATCAAATATGTCGTTCATCAGTGCTACTATAACCCCCCTAAATTAATAAAATTTTATCAGTTTCAAATTGCATGAGCCGTTGATAACAGTAATGGTCTTGCATTAAAATGTATTATATCTTTTAACTTTTATCTCAAATGGTATAAATAAAAGTTTAAATTTTATATTACAGTGTTGAAAATAAAAGTTTTTTCTGGAATTTATGCTCTTATAGCTAAAACTTATTCTCTCTTCTCTTCTCTTTCTCTTCCTCCTTAGTGCCTTTCAGCGTGGAGGTGCCTCTGTCCAAGCAAACCAATCCTCCCTATCCCGAGCCAGCGCCCTCATGGCATTCCAGTCTTTGCCTCTCTTCTCTCCCACCTTGGAGATGTAGTCCATCCATTGAGTTCTGGGTCTCCCTCTGGGACGTTTTCCTGTTGGCCTGGCCTCAAAGTACTTTCTCGGGTCTCGGTCCTCATTCATCCGGCAGAGATGTCCGAACCATCTAAGTTGCCTCTTTTCAAGGGTATCCTTTAGAGAGACAACCCCTAGATCCTCTCTAGTTCTATCGTTCCTGATCCGATCCCTTCTGGTTCGGCCCGCTACTTTCCGTAGGTACCTCATTTCCGCTGCAGTAACTCTGCTTAGGTGCTTCCCTAATGGTACCCAGCTTTCACTTCCATATAGAAGAGTAGGCAGGTAAACAGCTTTGAAGATATGTAACTTAACATTTTTCTCCACCTCCCTTTTCCCTATAACCGTGTTGCAGAGGTGGTAGTAGATGGAGTTTGCCTTCTTTATTCTGTTCGATATCTCCTGGTCTACCTTTCCATTCCTGCTTATCACTGTTCCCAGGTAAGTGTAGTCGTCTACCATTTCCAATGCTTCACCCTTGCAAAATACCTCAACGTATTCTTGTTCCCGACCAATTTGCATTATTTTACTCTTCTTGACATTAATGGTCATTCCCTTCCTTTCAAGTTCGGCCTCCCATTCAATTACAGCTTGCTGTAGGCTCTCTTTAGTATCAGCTATAAGGCTCAAACTATCTCCTTGTTTTACACCTTTATTAATTGTAAACGTATCGGACTCTCTTCCATTAATCCTCACTACTCCTTTGGAATCATTATAGGTCGACTTAATAGCTTTTATCAATCCTTGCGGTATGTTCTTTCTTGAAAGAGCGTTCCACAGTTCCTGCCTAGGAACCGAATCAAAGGCAGCCTTCAAATCTATAAATGCCAAATAAATACTCTCTTTCCCCCGGTCCCATGACTTATCTATTATTGTTCTGAGAGAGAAGATATGGTCCTGAGTCTGGCGTTGAGGCCTGAAAGCAGCCTGCTCCTCTTCCAAGTCGTTCTCCACTAGCTCTCTCAGCTTCTTTTCTAATATTGATGTATAGAGCTTGTACACAACCTGGAATAGACAAATAGGTCTATAGTTCTCACATTCGCTAGCATTGCCCTTTTTGTGAATCGGAACAATGATGTTGTATTCCCATTCCTTAGGGATCGCTTTTTCAGTAAGTAACTTCTGAAAAAGACACTGTAATGATTTCATTAGTTCTGACCCACCAAATTTGATTAATTCAGGGGTGATGCCATCTCTTCCTGGTGCCTTTCCGAGTCTTAATCTCTCCACCGCTGCTTCTACTTCCTCTTCCCATATCACCTCATCCCATTCTCCCCCTAAATCCTCTCTAGGCACTCTCTCCTCAGCATCTCCAAAAAACACTTCTTTGTAGTGGTGTCTCCATCTTTCCAAAATACCTTGGTCCCCAGTAATCAATCTGCCTCCCTCATCTTTTACATTGTGTATTGGTTTACTCATCCTTCCTTTCATTGCCTTGATCTTTTTCCAAAAAACCTTGACGTTTTCGTGATAATTTCTCTGTAAGGTTTGACCAAATTCCTCCCAGCTCCTTCTCTTTGCTGTCCTTACTACTAGCTTGGACTCGTTTCTTCTTCGAACATATAGTTCCCAATTGACTGGAGTCTTGTGCTTATAATATTCCTTCCATGCTGCCTTCTTTCTCGCAACTGATGCTTTCACCCTATCATTCCACCACCTGGATCTTTTGCGTGCAGGTGAAACATAGGCAATACCGCAAGTAGCAGTAGCAGCCTCCAGTATGGCTTTCTTTATTCCTGTCCATATTGTATCTACACTTCCATCCATAATGGTATCCTGAAGTTTAGAATCCAATAGACTTGAGTATTCCATTCTTTTTTCAGGTTCCTAGAGCTTAATAACGTCAATTTTCTGGTAACTTCTTGGATGTTCCTTTCTGGGGGGAAGAATTTGAGTATCTCCGACTAACAGGAGGTGGTCTGAGCCAATTTCTGCACCTCTTATCACTTTGATATCAGTAAACAGTCTTCTAATCCGTCGACTGTAGATGTAGTAGTCTATTATACTATTTACATTCCTTTCTTCTGGTGAAAAAGTTATTTTATGTATCTTTTGTGAGGAAAGAATGTTTCCAATTAGCAGATCGTAGTCAACACACAAATCAATAAGTCTTTGACCATTACTATTCTTAGTACGCTCACCTCCATGCCTTCCCATAACTCCGTGTGCTCTGGCATAGTCATTCCCAGTCCTAGCGTTGAAGTCGCCTATAATAATTACTTCTCTATTCTTTTCCTGGCTTTTAATGATTTCTCTTTCCAGCTCGGCATAAAACTGTTCTTTATCCAGAGCAATAGCATCTTCGGTGGGGGGGCGTATACTTGAATAATAGTCACTTTACCTATAGGTAATTCCAGGTTTGCCGTGATTATTCTAGGAGATACTGGTTCCCAATTTTCTACTTTTGCAAAGAGACTGTCCCTCATAATCATTCCTACACCTTCCTTTGCCCTCATTCCCGCAGGAACTCCAGAGTAAATGGGGACATGCTCTTTATCTAAACAAACTTCTCCATGGCCCTTCTTCTTCACTTCGCTGATGCCCAGTAAATCTACCCTGTAGGACTTCATCTCCTCCACCAACTCCACTTCCTTACCATTCAATGTTTTAATATTCCATATTCCAAGTCGCATGTCCTTATGAGCGCCGCGTCGTAACCGATGAGTCTGTCCAAGTCCGAGGCAAGTTAAGTTGCTTTGAATCATATGTTCTCAACTACGGGTGATTAGCCCAGTAGAAGAGGCCCCGTATCCTCGGGACAACTGGCCTCCTGAATATTTATGTCCCCTCAGGAGAAAGGGTGGCCGGGCTATACCCCCCAGCACTGGGTACCTGTTGGTCCATGGGTCTTTATTCTGTATATTCAAACCACCCCTCCTAAGAGGGATCCCCCATCCGCCACCCGGGAGACGCGCTCCCTAGCGGGCAGGTTCCGCCGAGAGTAAAACTTATTCAAGAAAGTAAACTTTACCAAAGAAACATTAGTGTCTAATTTGGATAAAAACAGAATAACAGATCTAATGTAAATATTTACCCCAAAGAGTGACTCCCTTGCTACCCTACAATTTAAAACCATTTATTTCTTAGACATTTTTTATGTACAAATTTAGCTCTCCCTCTCCCCAATACTTAAAAATAACTGTTAACTCCCTTTAAAAATGTTAGTAAGTATGAAAGAAATATAATTATCAAATTTTATTAAAATCAGCCAAGACGTCCTTAAAGTATTAATTTAGTCAACCCCTCCTCCTAATTGTTAAAAAAACTGATAAGACTCAATATAAATGTTAGTAAGTATGAAAGAAACATAATTATCAAAGTTCATTAAAATCAGCCGAGCCGTTCTTAAAGTATTTCTTTAAACCCCCTCCCCCCCTCCACAATTTAAAAAAAAACTGTCAACACCCATTATAAATGTTAGTAAGTATGATATAAACATAATTATCGAATTTCATTAATATCAGCCGAGCTGTTCTTAAAGTATTAATTTAGCCAACCCCCCCCCCCCCCCCAATTGTTAAAACAACTAATAACACTCAATATAAATTTTAGTAAGTATGAAAGAAACATAATTATCAAAGTTCATTAAAATCAGCTGAGCCGTTCTTAAAGTATTTATTTAGTCTAACCCCCACTCCCCTAAAATAAACTTTACTAAAAAAACATCAGTATCTAAGTTTTTTAAAATCAGAATAACTGTTAGCACCTTTTGGAAATCTCAGTAATCATGTAGGGAATTGATATTTAAGTTCTATGTAAATCAGTTGATTTCTTTTTTTACTTAATACATTTTAAGATCATCATTATTTTTGATAATTAATGTAATATAATTCATTTTTCTATTAACATAGAAGTAAATGCAAAATACTTTTTCACGTAAATGGTTTACAATAACTGTTTTAAGAAAACATTTATTCAAAAGATATAAAATAAAAGTTCTGAAATAACAGTTAAATTAAAGTTCTAGCTATAAAAATAAAAGTTTCAAAAATATTATAGTTTATTGGTCAACACTTTTATGTAAAAGTTAAACTTCTACTTTTATCGATAAAGGTTAACTGTTATTTTCGATCCCTGCTTTTTTTTTGTTAAATATCTCCTAAAATACACATCCCACGTCAAACATTATGGAGTTATAGAAAATTTAATTGGCTAATAGGACCAGAAAAATATATTAGTAATTAGTGATAGGGAAAACCTTTGGGAGAAAAAATAACCTACCTGTCCCGTTCTACTTCCCTTTCCCTCTTAATTTCTTTCAGAAGTCTGTTTTGCCTCCTCAAGTGAGTACCAATGTATCTGATTTCTTGTCTTACATTTTTGAAATTTTTAGTATATATAATCTGAGTAACGAAGTGCTGATGTTTTAAAAATTCTGTATGTTTTAGAGATGATGAATGTTTAACATACAAAACTAATTTTCAAATAAAATAATTCTAATAGAAGTGGCAATTAATTCATCTATTTCTTCTTAATTCTTATCTCGCTAAAAAACATGAAGTTAGTAATTCCCGTTCTTCTCTTGACCTCTTTTCATTATAAATCCTTAAAAAACTTGTCCATTGATTGATACACGAAACCTACATATTTTATTTGAAAATTCTGTTTGTTTTAGAACTGATGATGAGTGTTTAATATAAAAAACTAATTTTCTAGTAAAATAATTCTAATAGAATTAATTCATCAATCCTAGTTTTTATCTCACTATGAAGTATGAAGTAAATAATTCCCTTTCTTATCTAGACCTCTTTTTCATTAAGAATCCTTTTAAAACTTATCCTTTGATAGGCACACTAAACCTACGTAGTCTGGAATATTCTTTAACTATCATTCTGTACCCCACAACCACCAAATAACCAATACAGCCAAAAATCTCATCCATTATTGCCTCATCCCATCTCATTTCCGTTATCATGAAATTTAGTTTCTACATGTGTTTTTTGAGATGAAGGATCTGAAAAATAATACCATATTTTTATTTCAAATTGCATTGAAACCCTAAGATTGATGAAAAATCTAAAATTTATATCAGGTTTAAGTTAAAAAAAAACTCTTACCTATATTTTTTTATTAAAATCAAATTTTAAGGTCATCTAGAAGCCGTAAAACTGCATAATTTAGCCCAAATCGGTGGTCACAGGATTTCCCCTTATTGAAATATCTCAAGTTATAGCTGACCTCAGATTTTTTCATTCACATCAGTTTTTATCCACTAAAATCTGAAGTGATCCCAATGTTACGTGCATAGATAAGAAGCAGAATGTATGCTGATTCTAGTGATGTTATTACTATTGTAATTGGTTGAACGCAGCAGTTGTTATGGCCGTTAGAAATCATTGATGAAATCTCAACTTCAAAATTTTAACCTCCTCGAAAAGGGTAAAAAATCAATATTTTTTGATTTTGATAAAATTTCACATACAAGGATTTTATGGTGCGTTAAATTGAGATTTGGGGTCAGTTGTTCATGAAAAAAGTTTCCACTGATTTACATTCCACTGAGTAGCGGAAAAAAAAATTTTAATATTATTTTTTCCTTTTCGCCTATAAGACTCACTTTTTGTTGATCCCAAAGTAAGTCTTATAAGCGGCGTCCATTGTATATTTTTTTTTTCTCATCTCCTAATGCTCATTGACGGCTATAACTAGTTTTGCACCATTATAGGTCCCTACTACCCACACACAAATCGGCATTCAAATTATATTGTTCATATTATCATTTCTTTGTTTATAATCTTTGGAAAAACGTATGTTGCTAACCTTATAGGAAGTATGTGATTTTATCATAGGATTAAACATGATTCAATGAGCTTCATTCCAGATTTATTCAAACATGTCAACACCAAGAAGCTTCTCAGAGACAGGACCTACGTCCGTGTGCCCCTAGGGATTATCCACACCTTTCTCAGAGCTCACAGCATTTAGTCTGCCTCCAGACGTCTGGTAGGTAAGACGTATTTCTTATATGGGACGTGGAAAAGTGATATTATGGTGGTGTGCTTGTGTAGTTGAGGTGGGAGGAGGGACATTCATGCGACTTGGGACTCCCTGCCGTAGTGGTTTTTAGGAAATTTCTCACCAAAATAAATATTCCAAATAAATAAATTCCAAAAAATAAATCTTTGTTGTTTTTATTGCAAGTAAGTGTGGACAGGAGCTTTGTTATGTTTGGTTTTTTGTTCATAGACTTTAAAAATAGACAATAGTTTTTTTATTTTTTGAAAAATGAAAAGAAAAACGTTTTTTAAAAACCTTTTTACATAATTTATTATTAAAAACGGGAATATTTTCATAAAATCTATAAAAATGGCCACAGTAGGCAGAGATCAATTTTATAATAAGGAGGAAACCCTGAGACCTCAAAGGGACTGCCACAGTGATGTGGAACAAGATGGTGGAGATTAAATGGCGGCAGCCATTGTTTCATTGGAGACATCGCTTTCAGGGAAGTCAATATGAAAAAGGCAGCGGAAATACTGGGAGATATCTCCAAGGAAGATGAAGAAGATCTTCTCCCTTAAGAAATTCTAGCTGAGTCTCGACGAAGACTCATTGTGGTTTTCCAAGCTAAGTTGAAAAAAGCACAGCTAGAGAAAAAAGTGGAGGGGGTCTCTGCAGATGTATAGTCGAGACAGCGGACCTCCTGAAAAAGGAGGTAATGAAAAATGCAACATTGAAAGCAAAGTGCGAACTCATGGTAGACGACCTCCGGAAGTGGAGAAAAGAAAAAAAGGCGGTATCTTCCAGAACAGTAACCAAGGCAGTGCTCCAGGATGAGAAGTTTGTGGTAGGACTGCAGCAGAAAGTTGCTAATGGGGTCATAGATACTGCCATCGTCATTCCAGATGAGAGGATAGCGGAGGAGAAAGAAAGATACAAGAGGACCCATCAAGGAATTAAAAATAAAAACAAGGACATAAAGGTCTCAGGGTGACAATGGAGGAACCGAAACCAGGGTTCTGAAGAAGCAAATACGGGAACCTTGTTCCCGCCCCATGCCCCCTTATAAAAGAAGGACTGAATATTGTATGGGGGGAAAACCTCCCAAAACAAAGAAGTGTCCGAAACAGAGGAGGAAGAATATACAGTGATGCAGCGGAAGAAGAAAAAATACCAGAAGACTAAAAATGCAAGTATCTCCCAAAGGCTTACAAAGAAGCCAGAAGAGATGGCCGCTTACATCACCCTCAAGGGAAAAGGTGAGGAGTAGTCTCCGAGCAAGTTATGGTAGCTGCTCTATGAGAAGGAAGAACTGGAGAACCTTGGCACAAAAGTCAAGGTCTTGCAAGCGACCCAGGCCAGAACAGGGCAGAGGGTACAGACCAGGCCTGAAAAATAATGGAATGGGAGCTTCTGTAGAATAAAGGGATCGAGGCAAGGCTGGCCAAGACCAAAAGGCCCCATCTGGAAGTAAGAGGGGTCCCGAATCACTGAGATGAACCCACCTTGGAGGGATACCTCTGAGGTAAAGCTAGCCTGAAGAAGCCAGGAAGGAGTGGTTGAGAACCTGCTTCTCCACTCCAGCAAGGGAGGCCTCATGAGGACTTGGATTCTTGAGGCACACCCCGCTATGAGGTACATCCTGATGACCCTGTCGATCAGAGATCATCTTGACACCCCACTCTTTCTGAAGTGCCAGGACTACTTGGCTACTACAGGCACATTGCGAAGCAGTGCAAGGAGAAAGACGTAACATGCGGATGGTGCACGGAGACTGGCAGCAGCAGCATTCATAAAACCCATATCGCTCATGGGCGAGAAAAGTGACGCAACTCAAAAAACTTCATTGTATGTTTTATTTCAGAATAATGATCATTTCTGGTTTGCCTTGCAACAGGAAAAGTTTCATAAAGGTGTCTCAGCGGGCGGCCGCAAAATTGCTTTGTGTGTGATTTATTCAAAGTTATGATGGCGGACGGTGGAAGCAGGAACAGTGACACATTTCAGTTGTGTCTTGACCTTCACAAAGGTAACTTGTATGGGGAGTTAAGGACAATGTCATATTTTGAGTTGGGAAGGTTTTTTTGCCCATGAGTGATATTATTATAATAACTTCTAAAACTTCTTTTGTCTCTCCTGAAAAATTTGATGTTTTTGAGTTATGTCACTTTTCTTGCCCATGAGCGATATGTTGAACACGTTGCTGCTAAAAAAAAAATGTATGGCTGAAAAGGCGAGGTAGGAAAAAAAAATTGGGATCCATTTTCTTCAATACAGTTGCTTCATTTTCAATAATAAAGGGAGTAGTTAAATCATTACTGTTTAATTTGGGTAAATATTATTGTATATAACATGGGTAAATTATATAAACTGGTATTTATTAATTGTTTATTTTTCAGAATTTCAATTTAATTTTTCATAAAATAAACAATAACACTCTTCAATACATTTACTTATGCAAGCCAGTTCGTGCAAATCAATTCAAAAGATATATTGCTGTTCACACGTTCAGTTCCACTTGGACAGTTGTAAAAAAACCTCTGTGTTTTTTTGTAAATGGAAAGTTGTAATGAAGAAATACTAATTCTTGCAATGGGTGCGATTTGCATTATTTAAAAAAAAGAGTAAATTGAATGTTGCTAAATGAAAATGGTGTGAACCATGGTTGCTAAAAGGGAGTGTTTTCTCATAGCAATTTATTGAGTGAATTACACAGATAATATGCGTATGGATGAAGCCACATACAATCATGATGAACTGCCTGCCATTACGCCCAAAAGCCAATGAAGACACTGGTTTAAGGTCTGCCAGGATCTAACAATTTTTGCAGCCAAAGGAAATCTTGGGCCACTTTCCTTCCATAGATTAGTTTTCCCTGAAGGATACTTTTTTAAAATATTCCAGGATTTAATGATTTTTAAGATGGTGGAAGGATATCATTGGCCACTCTCCTTCCCGACAAATGATTAGTTTTCATCCTGAAGGATACTATTTTGAAAGTGTTATAAGCATGAGAATTAGCATTGGGGTCACTGCATTTTTTACTGTTCACTTTACACAAACACGGAAATGACTTATACTTCTCAATGAAGCCGCAAAGAGATTCTTTTGACATTTTGATTCCGATCGATTTATAAAACCAACTGTCTATAAATCAAGGCATGTTCACTCAAAAGATGGTATGGAAAGGTCCTGGGGAACTGGTGGTCAAACATAAAATATGTATGGTCTAGACTAGACCTAAGGCTTGAGCATTGTTTACACGCTCAAGCTGAATTTCTGTCACGACAGATTTTACTTAAGTTGAAATTTTTGACTTGTGTAAACTTCAAACCTGCATTCACACGCTCCAATTTAACTGTACAAACTGGTTTGCACAAGTCAGTTTGTGCAAATGTTATGAGCATGTAAATCAGACTTTAGAGCCTAATCAGTAAATTGCTGCAATTTATTTAAATTGCTGGGGTCCAATTATTTAATGTTTCAATTTACGTTTTTCTATCGCCTAATCATATAACTGTTTTAAAAAATAAATAATAATAAATTCTGATAATTTTTAATGGCCAGGAGTCTTTCAGCAATGCTCCTTCAGTTAATCCATCTTAGTCCTGGTTGTTTCTTTTATTTTATATCCTTTTCATGTTTTTATCATAACCATCTTGGAAATCGAATGATAACATGCGATATGTTAAACCTTACCAAAACTTTTATTTTTTATAAATACATTTTGTGATTTCCAGTCTGTTTTTATTAGGTCACTGATAAACTTCAAGCATTAAATGATGAATTTGCTGCTAAATCTAAAGAAAAGAAAGAATTAGAAGATGCAATATTTATTTGTGAACAGAAGTTAGACAGAGCTGAAAAATTAATTGGTAAATGAATTTCTTTGAGATTTTATGTTAATAATAATAAGTACTACTAAGGAGTTGGTTTTCAATAATCAAAAACAGGCATTTTAAACAAAGAAGGTTTTTTATTAAGTAATTATAATATACATACAAAGAAAATAATTTAATTACTTAAAATATTAATATTTGTGTTAACAAAATCTTTTTTAAAACATGTCTGTTTGAAATAAATTATTAAAAGACTTTTTCATTCTGCCCAACATGAGTACTTCCTATCCCTTTAGTGTCAAAGAGATTTCCATCTTGGAGACCTTTGTGGATGTCTTCATTTTTCTTTCTGGAAATGTGTTATATCTGTGAATAATTGCCTTATTTTTCTATTGTAGATGATATAATTGATTACACTATTTCTGTCAAGATAAAAGAAGGTTACTGTAAGTACATTTTTGGGCAGATAAAAGGAATTGCCAATGAACATGTTATCCAAATAGAAGTCGATCAAGTGTTGGCTGTTTTCATTCTTGGTTACCTCATCTCTGTGAAGTCCAATGACACTGTGTTCAGTCTTATGGGTCACATCCTATCCTTGCATTGAAATATCTACTCAAATTCCATACCTTCCTTTATCTCTGCATTTATCATGGGTTCTTTGCAGATCAGTATAGAACTCCATCCATGATTCCAGTGTCTTCTGTCAGTGCATACACTTAGATAAGGGATGCCTTTCATACACTCAATTAAGATTTGCTACTATAACCGTTAGGATGTTGGCTCCCAGTCTGCCAGCTTCCTAAACATTCCTGGAGTCATAACAATACCGACTCCTTTAGCAAAATTTACTTTAGAAACCCAGGAATATATGAAACATACATACTTTCAAGTCTATATTCCCCGTTTCCGTTTTTATTAACCTATGATCAAAAGAGCAGAGATAGGCACGTATCATCTACTTTATGATAGCTGATACCAAGGATACTGAGATACAACCAACCACCTTCGAAAACATGAATCCATAGAATTAAGAATGCTTGACAATCCAGGGAAGAGTGCTCAATATACTGTCCTAGAAGAGAGAATCAGAAGATTAGACCTTGAAGGAGATGTGGAGGGGCAATAGAATAATCTTAAAGAATGCATTCTCAGTGAAATAGGGAAATGATACATTAGGTAGATCGTGAAAAGGAAAAAGCACACATGGATTACAACTATTGTACCCTTGAGCAGCCTTTTCCTGTAGCACCAACTCTGGAAAGCTGTCAATCTGACTTGACCATAATAATAATTTGTCAATATGATTGGTTTGTCATATGCATTTTTTAAATCTATTTTAATGTTAAAATTAAAATGTGAAAAGGAAGACATACTAAATACCGAATGCATTTTTTGAACCTTATTAATTAATAAACTCCTCATTAATGATCAAATTAATTAATTTCTTTTACATATTATTTTGAATTTCTTGTACAATTTATATTGCTGTTATAATGTTTAAAAAGAAAGAAAGAAAAAAACAACTCTGATTCTAATAAAAATATAACTCTCAATATTAACTGTTACTTTACAAATAAACCTAGGATGAGTAGTGAGTAAGCTACTATCATCATCATCTTATGGCCCTTGTAGAACCCTTTCTTCGGCAGCCCTTCTCCATCCTCTCACACCCAGAGTCCGAAGATCGTCCTCTACATCTTCAAGCCAACAAATTTGAGGCCTTCCTCTCCTTCTCATTCCACCCGGGTGCCCCTCCAACATCATCGTAGGGAGCATACTTCTCTCCATTCTTTACAAATTCCCTAGCCATCTAATTCTGCCTCTTTTTGTATTGGCTACAATATCTGGGGCATCATATAGAGTTTTCAATTCCTCATTTGTTCTCATTCGCAAGAGATTCAGTCCATACTTGGTTGGACCATATATTTTTCGAAGGATTTTTCTTTCCCACATGTTTAATAATGCCAGGGTCCATGTCTCACTCCCGTACATAACAACCGGCTGAAGGATTGTTCGATATACCCTTATTTTGAGATTGCTGAATGTGTTTCTATTTTGAAAAATTTTCACTAAAGACCAATAGCACCTGTTTCCTGCTATTATTCTTGATTTTATTTCTTCTTTGATACTATTGTCCTCAGTGACAATAGCACCCAGATACTTAAACTAAGGCAGCACTCTTTCAAAGTAATATCCAGCCCCCTCAATATATCTATGTCCTCTTTCCTCTCTGGTTGTTACCATGTATTTGGTCTTTTCTTTATTTAGTGTCCTACATTTATTGCTGCTTTTTCACTATCCTCAAAAGCTCCTAGGAACGCATTAGTAGTTCTTCCTGTAATTACTACATCGTCCGCAAATGGTAAAATGCTAACTGTTAGGTCAGTCACTGGTATATACATCCTCCTGATCTAGTGCGGATCTGTCTCATGACTACTTCCAACATTAAATTGAATAATATTGGGGAAAGGGTCTCCCTGTTTAACACCCTTATGAATTTTAAAATCTTTTGACTGCTGTCCTTGAATTTTCACCACTCCTTTACTGTCCCGCAGGGTCATCTTAATAAACCTGATAAGCTTTATGGGGTATCCCAAGAATTATATTTTTTGATATAAGACATTTCTCTCTATACTGTCAGATGCTTGTTTATAATCAATTAAGATGTGGTGTAGATCAACATTCCACTCATGGCATTTTTCAAGCATTATCCTCATAGCAAAGATGTGATCCATTGTTGATCTTCCTGGGCGGAATCCACATTGATACTCTCCCAATACTTCTTCGGCTCTCATTAAAATCCGTTTCATCAGTAAAGTTGATAGTATCTTGTATACTGAGCACAATAGTGTAATAGCACTCTAACTTGTCCCCTTTTTTATGTATTGGTAGGATAACTGCCATCTTCCTTTCCTCAGGTATTTCTTCTTTTACCCAGATATCCAATATCAACTCATATATCTCCCTATGCAATGTTTCTCCTCCCAGTTTGAGTGCCTCTGCTGGTATCCCATCAATCCCTGGTGCTTTGTTATTTTTCAAATTAATAATTACTTTCTCTACTTCTTCAGGATCTGGAGTTTCCAACTCCATGTCTTCCCCTGTTGCTCCTATTCCCGAAGTTATTTCATCTAGGCTTCGATTTGAGTTTAGTAAGTCACTGAAGTAGTCCTTCCATCTCTCAATCACTTTATCTTTGCCTCCCAAGAGTGGACCTTCCCCATCTCTGCAAAAACATGTCTGTGGTTGAAATCCCTTTTTTATTGCTTTTACTTTGCCATAGAAAGATCTACCACTTTTATTTTCAAAATCTTTCAACATTCTTTCCAAATCCTCCTTTTCTTTATTTCTCTTCTTATCTCGACATATCTGTTTCACTTTGTCCCGTTTTTGTTTGTACTCTTCTGAAGTCAACCTTGTATTTTGTTGTAGTAACTTCGCATATGCTTTCATTTTTTTCTGTAAAGCTTTTCTACATTTGTCGTCAAACCGGCTATTCTTTATCTCTCTTCTTTCGTCTCCTATCCCCTCCTCAACAGCCTTTCTCACCGCTTTCCTTATTTTGGACATCATCTGCTTCTGTGGTCAGAGAATTGTTTCTTGCCTCCTCTTCTACCTTGTTTTTATATTTTTGGATTTTTCAACTCTTCCAACTGATACCCGCATTTTGCTTTTTTAGTTTCCCCTCAAAGTTGGATAGCCAGTCTTTGTTTATATCTCATTTGAACCAGAAAATGATCGCTTGAACAATTTGCACCCCTGCAGGTTCTTATGTCTTCAATATCACACTGGTGCTTACCATCTATCATGATATGATCAATCTTATTCTTGGTTTTGCCATCTGGAAAGACCCATATTTCCAAATGGATATTTTTATGTTGTAAGGCTGTTCTTGAGATTTTGAGGTTCTTACTTGAGGCAAAGTCCACCATTCTGAAACCATTATTGTTGGTGTATTTATGGAGGCTGAATTTTCCTAATCTCTTACCTAGGTTTCCTTCTTTTCCTATTTTACCATTAAAATCTCCCAGGATTATTTTCACATTATATTTTGGGATTTCATCAAAGGTTAGTCCCAATTGTTCATAGAAGGCGTCTTTTTCCTCATATGTTTTATCCTCTGTGGGCGCATGTGCACTTAGTACTGAGATATTAAAGAATTTTCCTTTCAATCTTAAGGAGCATATTCTTTCATTAATAAGTTTTATAGTCTAAAATAGCTTTCTTTATACTTTTTCTTACCATGAATCCAGCTCCAAACACATTTTTCTCATGTTCACATTTTTCTTATCTCTCATACATATTTCATAACTTTTATTAAGAACTGAATATGTGCTGATTGCTAGTTGATTTTGATAGCTGTAAATCTATTAATAAAGGTAAAATAGTTTAACCTTTTCGTTTTGATTTAAGTGTTTGCTTTTTTTTAACTTCCTTGTGTACTTCAAATAGGGCAAGAAGGGCAAGTTATCCTATAGGTAACCAAACTATTCTAACCAAGATGGGAATGTCGAGCTACATATCGTGGGTATTTTGATGAAACAAATTTTAACCCGCTCAGCTGGAATTTGATCCCACGACCTTCAGTTACGAGCAAGCTGAGATCCCTGCCCCAACTCACTTGGCCATAGAGTGCTCCTATTTTTAAGTTTAGTACAATTTATATTATTATTTTAGGTGGTCTTGGAGGTGAAAAAACACGCTGGAGTCTGGCAGCTAAAAAATTGCAATCTGATCTAGAAAATGCTATAGGTGATGTTCTTTTATCTTCAGGGGTAGTAGCATACCTTGGAGCATTTACAGTTGACTTCAGAAATGTAAGTTTAATTTTTAAAACTAAACCTATTGGAGTGAGAATGTATTAGCACTCATTTCTCAGTATTATAGGTTAGTTGAAATGTATCAGTTAACTGTTATTTGTTAAACCAGTGAAGGACAGACACCCAAGTAACCCTTGTTTGAATTTTTGCATTAAATATAAGCTTCTAAAACTAGTTTAGTTATCAAGTGAGAAAGTTTTAGAATTAATGCTTAACAGTAATGCTGTATTGAGGATGGAAGGAGTAAATGAGGCAGAAGAAAGATCCTTTGATATTAAGGAAGCCAACACCAACTACCTGATCCCCAACTAAGCAAGATAAATTCAGGAGAACTTCTGGTCCATAATTAAAATGTAGGCCTAACTGCTATGACAGATATTTTTATCATGTTAAACAAAAGAACAATTTTTCATGAACTAGATCAATGATTGATACAGAATTTATATCTTAAAAATTAAGCATTGGAACTGCAAAATGTTGGGAAGATATCATATTTAATTTTTCGACGTATATGCAACTTGCAAAGCTGAAATAAATGCAGCCAGGCAACAGTACCATTTAATTATACATTGTTGTTGTTCTTATATAGCTTAAATTATTGAAGAAGCAATGCAGTCAGTGGTGGCATTGCTGCTTAGCGTTGCTATTGCTGCCTGGAAGTCAACAAGGAAGACTACTCTTCCTGGGTTCATGCTATTGGCTGGGAGTCCGACGGAGGCTTCGTAGATGGCCCTTGCCATCGTAGTTGCTGGTATTTAATCCAACTGCGGCTGAGTTGTTGAATAGCTGACAGTACCATCCTGCTCTGGTTTTCTGCCATCTTGAAATTGTTAAATCTTTGAATATTTCAAAATATTATCTTTATGTAGGAAACTTCAGGCCACTTATATATTAGTTTTCATCCTTAAGGATAATATTTTGAAATATTCCAGGATTTAACAGTTTTTAAGTTATCTGAAGGGTATTCCGCCATTGTTGTCCTTAAGTATGGATATTGTTTAGAAATATTTCAGAATTTAATGGATTTTTAAGTTACCTGAAGGATATTCTGCCATTGTTTTCCTTAATGATTAATATTTTGAAATGTTTGAGTTTTAATTATCAGGCAGTCATATAAGGAGAAGCCTCAGATACATCATTGAAAAAACTCGAGGTAATCCAAAATCGGTGTGTAAGAATTTGCCTAGGTTTCCTGAAATCTACCCCTATAGATATCATGTTAAATGAAGCTGTCGAAATGCCACTACAAATCAGAAGGAAACTTTTAACCAGTAAAACCCTTTTTAAAATTAAAGCAAGGAATCCTATATGCTGCAGTAAAATAGTTAATTCAAGTGTTTTAATATTAAGTTAGGCATACTGGCAGAAAAAGAAATACACTCCACTTATCTTCAATAGTTTTTTTAAATATCAAAAAATGCTAGATCTTGTTAATCCCTCAAACAGACTACCAAACTTTTCTGTACACTTCGAAATGTTGTTTGAAAATTTTTATATAATATTAAATAACAAAATTAACTCCCCATCACATATTGCAGTATGTCAGGAAATGAAAGCCTTTCTTTTAGACAAATTCCAACAACACATTCATATCTATACAGACGGTTAAAAATAATAATATTTCAGGCAGTGCAATTTACATTCCAAAATATAAATATAGAGCTAAATTCAAATTACCTTCCAGTTGTTCATCATTCACTTCAGAACTATATGCAATTTTATAAACCAAATAATAATCAATCAAATAAAAGTAAATTTGTAATATCATCAGACAGCCTAAGTGCCTTGCAATTAATAAACAACTTTAAAAACATAAATAGTGACAATATATTAATTGATATTATTAAAATACATAGTTCATGCATACAGAATTACAAACTGGTCGTATTCCTACGGGTCAAAGCTCATATTGGGATTATAGGAAATGAAGAGGTTGAGAAATTAGCCTAAGAGGCTACGATCACCGGCGAACAGGTAAAAATGTCGGTACCATTTGGTTTTTAATTAGCGATAAAAGAAGATTGTCATAACACATGACAGGATCAATATTTACTTTCTCCTATAGGGCAGTATTACAAATCCGTTTTTCCTAGTGTCTCACAAAGGCCATGGTTTTCAAACATCAATTTAAATAAACAGGAAATAAAAACATTGTAGATTACAGTCGAACCACAGTTTATGTAACAGTTATGTGCATTATATCCATATACACCTCATAGAAAAAAACTTTTACAAGACCTCAAGAATAACATTACTTATAAAGAAATAATCTCACTAAATGGAAGAGATGAAATAATATGCAAATCTAATTATTTTAAATCAATAAAAAAATTAATTTAAAACAATTATAAAAATGATTTCCTTTATTTTTTACTGCTTAATTACTAATTAATCAAATTGATTATATCTGGCTGTATGGAACTATCCAATGCCATTAAACTGAACAAACAAAAAAAAAATTTTAAATAAAATAAAAATTATCGAAGAATAAAAATTATTTTTCATTTTATTGCATGGTTTTACAAAACTAATACACTAAAACACCATCCAAAGAAATATCAGTGCATCCTTCCATCTACTAAGGGTAGGACGGTTAATCCTACCAAGTATTGATGTTATTGATATTTCTAAAATAAGTGAAAAATTGTTAAGGTGCATGTCCAAGTATACAAGAGTCATATATGTCGGAGGCTTTTGCATCACTCCTAATAAAGCCCTTCATTGGTAGAAACAACACTGTTTTGCTAATGCAGCATATTTTCTAGAGAACGAGTCATCTCTGCAGCAGGATTATTATACTTTAAAACTAGGATGTATCATAAATGGAAATGTTTTAACGACAATATGCATTGGAAAAAGATACTTACAAAGAACAATAAAATTGTTTTATTTAAAGGAAAATAATATAATATTAGTGTAATTGAAAATTTAATTACTCTCAACGCTACACAAATAAATTACCTACGGGTCAATCCATTTCAAATAACCTAAAATAAACAGAAATTGTTGCTCAACACTTTTTATTTTCCTGATTCTTTTATCATGGATTCCCTATGGGTAGACATTAACAAAACTCCAATTGAAAAAAATTTACAAGCCATATTTTTTTATTTGACAGCCATTTTAAAATGATGATATAGTGAATTTTATGAAAAAACAGGGTTTGCTGAAAATTCAATTGCGAAGTAATTTTTAAAGATATCAGAATAATTTTAAAACTAGTGTGTTTAGCATGAAATGACCTTCAAAAGGACATTATTTTAATTTTCCTATCATGCAATTTTCCGAAAACTCGGAAACAAATATTAAAATTGTTAATTTTTAAGGTCATAAATTTTTAGGAAGGAGAAGAGAATCACTATCAATATTTTATTTCTGTTTTGAGTACTCGTTATACTACCAGCAGTATATATACATATATATATATATATATATATATATATATATATATATATATATATATATATACGTAGCAGGATTAGAATATAATCCTGGACTCCCTATTCATTATCTAGCATCACTTGCATGGATATTTGTTTGCCTTTTCTTATTTTAATACATTTTAATTTATTTATTACTAGATATACATCTGTAAGCATAGGTTATTATTAGATATTCTTATGTATGTACAACTCTAAGGTATTTAAATCATAAAAAATAAATAAAAAGGTAAGATTAAGGAAGTGAGATATAAAAAGAGTTTTTAATGTTCAGAATTAATCGAAAATTATCATAATTTCAATGCAATTATGAAATATATTGTTTAGTGTTGTTTATTGTTGGAGCAACTGTACATATGCAAATCTTTGTGAAATTTTTGAAGTGGCGTGAAGTGGTTGGAATACCAAAACTCCATCATTGCAACTCATCATGCTTGGGGAATCTTGATGGAGTGCTCATATGTGGGGAAAATTGGCCTTTTTGGAACAGTCTTCTTACAGCAGTTGTAGTGATGTCTGATAGGCAAGGATTTGTTACATATGTTTTAGAAATGTATAAAGAGGTGTCATTCCATGTCAAATCAACCAATTCAACATTAGATTTGGACCTTGACCTCTCCGATTTCTATGATTTTTGGTATAGCAGGTGTACTTACCAAGACAAGTAAAAATGTATAATATTACATTTTTCTGACTTATGGTTTTTGAGTTATAAGCTTTTAAAAATTCAAAAAACTACTGTTTTCGGTCCTCATTTAGTGTATTCAAAATTACGTCATTAAAAAAGTATTGCTTCCATAGAGCTCAAATTTGCGGCATTCTTTTCTATTTGAAATGCCCTTTATTATGATATATCACTTGATATATTTTCGGTTCATTTTGAATTTTTTCGAAACATCCAAAAACGGTTTTCGTAATTCCCAAAATATGTACCCTTCGATTTTTTCGAAAAAAATATATGTGATTTATACTATTAATGACTACATGTGGACAAAATTTTAGGATGGGGCGGAAATGGGTTCTTGATAAAAAAAAATATTTTGTCTTTTTTCTAATGGACAGTCCAGTCAATGAAGTATTATTGAGTGCGTTTTCTGTAATCCATGGATTTTTTTTGGAAACTTGTTCACAGTAGTTAGAAAGTAAACATACTATAAGTCCTGGAGTTTTTGGGCCTGGGAACAAGAAGGGAGGGGGTGCAGGAGGTCTCTTTTTTTGGTTTTGGGCTCATATCTCGAAAATGGTGCATCATATGCAAAACATGAATATCTACTAAATTAATATTAACTAAATTACCTACAACCTTTATTTTATACACATTTTTCATATTCTGTACTGTTTTCGAGATATACGCTTGGCAAATGTAAAGGACTTTTAGTATGTTTAATTTACCAAGAAAAGTTGAAGATAAATTAGCATATATATGTGTATTTTGAAGGAAATTTAATGTTGTACAATATTATTTATAAAGACTTTTGTCGTAGGATGGACGTTTTAAAAGATATAGATGGATGTTTACCAGAAAACGTGAGATGAACATTTTTGTTTTCGAAAATGTTCAAATTTGCCAAGCTTATATCTCGGGAACAGTACAGAATATGAAAAATGTGTATAGAATAAAGGCTGTAGAGAATTTAGTTAACTTTAATTTAGTGAAGAGTCATGTTTTGCATATGATGCACCGTTTTTGAGATATGAGCCCAAAACCAAAAAAAGAGACCTTCTGCGCCGCGCCCCCTCCCTTCTTGCTCCCAGGCCCGAAAACTCCAGGACTTATAGTATGTTTACTTTCTAACTACCGTGAACTAGTTTCCAAAGAAAAACCTTGGATTACAGAAAGCGCATTCTATAATACTTCGTTGACTGGACTGTCCATTAGAAAAAAGACATAATATTTTTTTTATGAAGAACCCATTTCCGTCCCATCCTAAAATTTTTTCCACATGTAGTCAGTAATAGTATGAACGTATATCAAGTGATATTTCATATTAAAGGGCATTTCAAATATAAATGAATGCCGCAAATTTCAGCTCTCTAGGAGCAATAGTTTTTTAATGGCGTAATTTTGAATACACTAAATGAGGACCGAAAACATTAGTTTTTTTAATTTTTAAAAGCTTGTAACTCAAAAACCAAAAGTCAGAAAAATATAATATTTTACATTTTTACTAGTCTTGGCAAGTACAGCTGCTATACCAAAAATTATAGAAATCGGATGAGGTCAAGGTCCAAACCATTGGTTGATTTGACATGGAATGAATGACCCATAGATTCCATGCTTATGGAAAACCACAAACCCTGACTACCACAACAAATATTAAAGAGATGTAATGGAACAACTCTTGGAATACTTCCCAGAAAAAGACCCACATGTTATTAGGGATATGCTTAAAAAAAATTCATTTTGTTTCAATAAATGAATATTGACAGATACAATTTGCTATTTATTCTGTTATCAAAAATATGGCTTCCAATTACCATATATATATATATATATATATATATATATATATATACATATTTTTAGGATTGATGAATTAAATGCCACTTCTATTGAGATGATTTTATTTGAAAACTAGTTTCGAATGCTAAACATTCATCTTCAGTTCTAAAACATACAAAAAATTTTTCAACACATCAGTACTATGTTACATAGATGTAACAATGATCTATAGAAATAAAATAATCTCAATAGAAGTGGCATTTAATTCATCAATCCTAATTGTATTGATCCTTCTATATCATCATGCGTACCTCAAGTGATATATATATATATATATATATATATATATATATATATATATATATATATATTTTTAGTAATAAAAATTCAGAAAGTTTTTTTTTATTTATCACTAAAATAATTTTCTATTTATTATTTGTATATATAATTTGATCGAAAATTATCCTTTAGATATTTCTTTTACTACAGTAATATTTTATTTATGTTATCAATATTGAAATACATATGTATTTAAACTGACATATTTTATATATTCTTTGTTTATCTAAAATTATATACTACAATATTATAGAACTAAGGAAGGAGTGATCTTTTTATTTTTTTAGAATAAAAGACTTTATTGAATAGTTACTAGTCTTTAGTTTCTCATGTATATGTATATGTATAGGTATATGTGTTATATAATAAGCATTTAATGATTAAAATTGTTCCAGGATTTGGTCAGAATGTGGAATGAAGAGTGCTTCAATTGTAAAATACCCTGTTCAAGAAACTTTTCAATGACCATAACTTTAGGAGAACCTGTTAAAATTCGAGCATGGAATATTTTTGGCTTACCTGTGGATACTTTTTCTGTTGAAAATGGTATCATAGTTTTTAGTGCTAGAAGATGGCCCTTAATGATAGATCCTCAAGGTACAGTAATTTGAATATCTTATTTCTTTTGTATAAACAATTTTATTTTCATTAAAATAGTGCACTAAACGTAATAATAGTATATTACATTACTAGTACTGAAAGTGGCATTTTACGTTGCGAGACCGTGTTTGACTGGCGAGGCAAAGCCGAGCCTGTTAATTCGCTAGAGCATTGTAAAATCACTTTCGGTACGAGTAATGTACGATACTTTTCATCACGAGGCAAAAACGCTTAACGCAGTTTTTAACTCTTGAATCTACATATTAAGATTTTAATAATTCATATTATTACACTAAATGATTGTTTTCCATTTTAATGATTATTTGTAACAGCTGATTTAGAGAAATAACCATAGACAAGTTTAATTTAATATAATTACGTTTAATAACTGAAATGTAATAATTCAAAATACATTTATAAAAAGGAGTAAGTTTATATATTAATAAAAAACACTTCATTTTTATAGGGTCAGGTTAATATTAATTGTACAGTTTTGGTTGTTGGTAATGTTTAACCTATCAGTTAATGTTTTTTTATTTAGGTTCTTCATTTGCGTGTTTTTAATGGACACTTTATTCAAGCATTGGTCCTCTTTACTGTCCTCATCTTCACTATCTGTATTCCGAAATAGATCATCAACTGTAACAAAATCAATTTCTTGGTCATTGCAACATTTGGGATTTCCATTGATGATGTGCCTCCCTTATTGAACAGTTTCCTTGCTACCTTTACTTTCCTAGCTACTGAGTCTTCTATGTAGCCCTCCGCAGAGGTCGATGATCTCCAACCTCCATGTCTCTTTAGTGTGAGTAAATTAGCCCCACCTTCAACTAACATTGAAGCAGAAGATCGCCTAAGAGCGTGGCCCGTGTAGCTCTCGGGGTCTTCCAACTTCAAAAATTCTGCTACTTTTCTTGGCACAGCGTATATTGTATGCTGGCCGACATTTTGAGCAGTACACTTTCCATTCCTATAGGCAACTAAAAATCGTTTACTTTTTATGTGCGGCGGCCGCAGAGAAACAAATATTTTCGAATAATATCGCATATCTGAAATGAGGAATCTGCGTCAGTAATAATGAACGTGCATTCACTATTTGTTTTACCACCTTTAAGAAACACTGTAAAGAAAGTTCCATTATCCTTAAAATCTTCTACATTTAAATTTATAAGGTCGTCACATCGACATGCTCCATAAATACCTACAACTAAAATAACCTTTGTTAACAACCACTCCGAATTAGGTGCAGTGTCCATGAACTTTCTTATTTCATGTTGTCTAAAGACTTTAGATTTTTTGGGGTGATAACCTACGCTGTGGTGTTTTAATAATGCTATCGATTTTGAAAATTTAGAAACATCCAAATTTTTCTTTATTTTTAAACACGATTTTAACATGGAAAATTTACTCCATAAAGAAGAGGCTTTAAATTTTTTCGATAAAGTTGATAGGTATACTAACATCACTTCATCATTAACATGGTTAGGGTTAACACTTTCACTATAACACCACTCACAAAACTTATTAAATTCTTCTTCGTATCTATTACAGATTTCCTGGGCAATAACGAATCAGTTATTCCTTCAGCTTCTTTAATTAATTTTTGAGGGATGTTAAAGGCCATTTTCGCACACTAACAATGTAAAATGAAATTATAAACTAAAAGAAACGCTAGCGAACCTCGTGTTGGTAACAGTAAACACTGTTAGCTGCGAAAACTTTCCCGGCTAGGCGTGTAAAATCATATGTTGTTGTTTTACCTTGCTCTAAATTTTGAGATGTGTAAAGGCCTACTTTCCTTGCTCCCAGCCGTTATGGAAAGTATCTATTTTCCAATCCGAGTGATGTAAAATAACTTTATATTTCACCCTAAATTATTATTATTCAGTGATGTATCGGTTCCAGAATGTTTCAATTCTCGATACGGATACCAAGAAATTGATTCTCGATTTAAATACCATTACCACATTAAAAAAAATTGAATTAAAAAAAATCAGAATTTTTAGAAAAAACATATATACTAAGAAACAAAATAATTGAACATTAGCTACTATATACATGTACAACATTGTCACTTACTGTCTACAACATTCAACAAATGAAGCCAATTAAAATTTAATCTCTATGTACAAAAATAAAACTTTTTTTTACAAATTCCTACGAGGGTGAATCAAATATAAACGGTAATTTTCAAAATTATATTTATTGAATAATATTATACAGAAACTATACCTTCAACATTTTTCAATGTAGTCTCCTGCATTATCTACACACTTCTGCCACCGATTTGGAAGCTTGAATATTCCCTGTTCATAAAAAGACTGACGGCGAGTTTTTAACCATTCGCGCACGTGCTTTTCGACGTCTTCATTGTTTTCAAATCGTTTTCCTCCAAGTGATTCTTTCAGGGGCGCAAACAAAAAATAGTCACAAGGGGACAGGTCTGGACTGTAAGGAGGGTGTTCGAGAGTTTCCCAGCCCATTTCTTCCAATTTATACATTGTCAACAATGCGGTGTGAGGCCTTGCGTTGTCATGGAGGATGACATCTCAAATGGGCACACCTCGTCTTTTGTTCCGGTAACTGGTTTTTGCTGACTGTAGCACCTGGCAGTAGTAAGCCGCATTCACTGTTCGTTGATCGTGAAGAAAAATCAATGAGTAGAACTCCCCTTGAGTCAAAAAAAAATTGTTGCAAGAACTTTTCCGGCTGAGAGACGAGTTTTGGCTTTCACTGGGCAGCCTTCATCCTTCCTTCGCCACTCCTTACTTGCCATTTTCGATTCGGGGGTGTAATGGTGGACCCACGTCTCATCACATGTGAAGAATCACTTGGAGGAAAACGATTTGAAAACAATGAAGACGTCGAAAAGCACGTGCGCGAATGGTTAAAAACTCGCCCTCAGTCTTTTTATGAACAGGGAATATTCAAGCTTCCAAATCGGTGGCAGAAGTGTGTAGATAATGCAGGAGACTACATTGAAAAATGTTGAAGGTATAGTTTCTGTATAATATTATTCAATAAATATAATTTTGAAAATTACCGTTTATATTTGATTCACCCTCGTATTTAAGAATACTAGCATTTTTACTCTTTCTGGGTTTAATCTATTTCTTGTAGTATCACAAATGTTTCCTGCCGTACTAAACAATATTTCACTGAACACTGTGGATAGGGGGCTACACAGATATTTCACAGCAAGTTGTTTTAGCTGTGTGTATGGGCTGGAAAACCATTATGAAGGTACTTGTTCTGCTAGAGTTGCATCCAAGTTTGGTTCTTGCAAGTACCTATTAAGTTCAGATTCACACCTTGCCTTGACCGATAGGGCTAAGGGGGTTTCAGGAGGTTGGGTAAACGCCTCTTTCTAATGGGACCAAAAACCCCCCTTACCATTATTTTTACTCCCATTAGACGAACTTGATGCTTCAGCTTCACTGGTTTCAAGTTATAGTGCTACTTCATTTTCAGCCAACGAACAAATTTCTTCAATCATCTGACCCTTGGCTTTTAGTAGCAATATTTGATCACTGAAGGGAATAGTTTTAAATCGTTGATCTGGCATACAAAAACTGCTCTTAAGTGATGAATATTTTCTATTTAAAGATGCAATAATATCGTTTGATTGTATGAACAAGTAGAAGAAACCATATATATTGTTATGATTTTCTTGAATCATTAATTTTTAATAAAATTATATATCAATAATTAATTGACTTAAACTCATTATTAGGGTTCTGTCAATATTCTTTTGAATTATGACTGGATCTATTTTTAAACAAGGTTTTGTGCATACTTTTTATATTTATATAAATTACAATATGAAACAATATTTAATTTTACCTTTGTTTAATCTAAATTCTAAAGTCCATTAGGGAGAGAACTTCTAAACACTTTCACTTATCTTGGTTCCATAGTCTTCTGACTCCTGACACTGGTTGCTCTAAGGTCCATAAACAACTGACCTTTTTTCCTACCTGCCTCAAGGGCTGGTTTTACCTCCCCAGGTATTGAGGTCTCCCTAATCTCTGGGCTCCTACCTGGTTTTGGCCCTTACCTCCAATATTTGCTCTTCCAGAACTTCAATTCCAAATATCATTAAATTCAGGTTCTCTCTAGTTTTAAAAAATTTTAAGCTTTTGCGTAGAAATTTTTTCCACTTGTCTATCTTATGACTTATACAATTTTTCAACTTTATACACATCTAATGAAACATTAATTTAAATTAACTATTATAATAATACTTAAATACTCGCTTGTCATTTTAATTATAATTTAACAAAACAAAAATTAAATTTAAAAATTATTTCTAATTATTAAACATATCCATTAATCTAAATTTTATATACAATTTTTACTTATAAAATACTTCTATATAGACTACAAACAAAAAGATTTTATGATAAACTTAAATACTACTTAACGACAACAAATTATCTACTAACTACAAATTAACAATGAGTACCTTTTAAAACATTTATATAATACAGTCAAATTATTTTAATATAATAATAACTATAAGTAACTACAAACCTATTAGATTTTTATGAAAATTATTACCAAAAAAATTTATAAACCATGAAAATAGGTTGATTTACAGATGAATTATCTATGATCTATTGTTTAAAACATTTAAATAAAATAAGCAAAATTTTTAATAATAACACTTAATTCTTTGTGAAATTTCACACCTTTATTTATTCTATGATTGGTAGATGCTTAAAATAAAAAATAAATAAATATAATGAAAAATAGGATTCATTGAAATACAAATTAATTTTTATCTATGCTATTTAAATACAAAATGGTTCCATATGCAAACAGTTTTATTTATTTATTTTATTTTTTATTTTTTTTTTTTTTATCATGTCAGCAATATACTAAATTTCACTAAGAAAAAATTTTTTAATTCTTTTCTTGACGAATATAAATTTCTTTTTAAACCCTTATGGCTGTTTGAACATTTTAATTTATATAACCACCATAACCATTCTGAAGTATATTTGCTCCAACTAAGTGGAATTTGAAACTTCATCATATGCTTATTCAAACCTTTATT
The DNA here is from genome assembly GCA_003667255.2 of Euschistus heros. Taxonomy (NCBI): domain Eukaryota; kingdom Metazoa; phylum Arthropoda; class Insecta; order Hemiptera; family Pentatomidae; genus Euschistus; species Euschistus heros. The sequence continues at coordinate 1,856,993 of RCWM02000035.1, read as the reverse complement.
TGAAGCATATTTTAATTTTTGATTATATTCAAAGAAACCAGATTTTTCTACTTTTTGAAATTGAATGATATTGGTATATTTATTTCTTCAAACCATTTGACAGTTTAGCACTTCTTCATTTTCATCAAAGTCATTGTTTATGTTTTCACTAATGTCCTCTTTTATTACTTCTTCTTTTTCCACTTCATTTAATTTATCAATAATTTTACTTTCACACACTACTATCTCACTTGTAAAATTTTGTTCAGATTCCATTATTTCTTCATCTTTTAATTCTTTTTCTTTATCCACATTATCAGTTACTTTTTCTTTGTTCATTTTACTTTCTTCATATTCCATTAATTTTTCATTTTTCAATTCTTTGTCTTCTTTCACAGTATCAGTTACTTTTTCTTCTTCTAATTTCATTTGTTCTTCAGTTCCAGTGTTTTTTTTCATCTTCACAAACAATTATATCAATGGCCTGAAAGTCTGAATCTTTTTCATAACGTTTTCGTTCATCTTCTTCAAACTTTTTCATGTTTTTATTTTCTTTTTCAGCAATTTCATCTATTTTTTTAGATATGGTATTAAATAGCAAATCAACATTCTTATTGATAGATTCCAACATTTGTTCGAAATTCATTTTGTTTTAATTCCCTTAATATAATTTGACTTAAAAATTACTATTCATTCATTATTTTCACACAAACATCTACCAAATTTTAACCATTTTCCAGTCATAATTTCAATATTGACAGTCCACTGGAGGGCGCCAAATGTTATGATTTTCTTCAATCATATATTTTTTAATAAAATTATATGTCAATAATTAATGGACTTTGATTCATTATTAGGGTTCTATCAATATTCTTTTGAATTATGACTGGATCTATTTTTAAACAAGGTTTTGTGCATACTTTTTATATTTATATAAATTACAATATGAAACAATATTTAATTTTACCTTTGTTTAATCTAAATTCTAAAGTCCATTAAGGAGAGAACTTCTAAACACTTTCACTTACTTATCTTGGTTCTATAGTCTTCTGACTCCTGGCACTGGTTGCTCTAAGGTCCATAAACAACTGACCTTTTTTCCTACCTGCCTCAAGGGCTGGTTTTACCTCCCCAGGTATTGAGGTCTCCCTAATCTCTGGGCTCCTACCTGGTTTTGGCCCTTACCTCCAATATTTGCTCTTCCAGAACTTCAATTCCAAATATCATTACAATATATATATATATATATATATATATATATATATATATATATATATAAATATAAATAAAAATAATTGTGTAGAAGAAAAAATATTGAGATGGAAATTTGTTTCAAAATTTCCTATTTGTTTTAAATCCTATTATTTATTTCTTTTTCTCATTTGAAAATAGAACAGGGTGTCTACCAATCTGGAATTTCGGGAATATGTTGGGGATTTCGTGTGGTCATGAATATGTCGGGAATTTACAGAAAATTTTGCGAATGTCAGGAAAAAGTCGTCGTTAATGGTAAAATTTATAATTGTGCTTAAATTTTCATATTGAAAGTCTCTCTTCCTAGTTTTATTATTTTATTATTTTATTATTATTTCTTATACATTAATTTCTAATTCAATCTTCTTTATATGTACAAACTTACAATTAAATAGTTATAAACCTAAAAAAACCATGATATGTTCAGACTTTTTTCAGTTTTTGCTCAATATCTCAGTGAACGAAGCGTTAGTTTCTCTACTAACTTTTAAGGTAAACTAAATTTATTACAATTTGAGACCAGGGCGAGCTCTATATAGCCATTGGTTCTCAAGATACAGTTCTTCGAAAATAGGCTATTTCTTTGTTTCATCTGAAAGCTGGTCAAGTTTACTACAAGACCTCATATATAAAATGTTTATCAAATCCCGTAATATAGCCAGCACGCTGGGAACCCTATACTGTTGTGAAAATCACTTTTTTTCAGCACAGTTCTTGTAAATAGAGCGAGAAATATACTGAAAAAAAGTAGATTTCACAAGACTATGGTGTTCTCAGAGTGCTGGCAGGGGTATGTCATGGGACTTGATCAAAATTGCCCGTATAAGGTCTCATAGTAAATTCAACCAGCTTTCAGGTAGAAAAAAGAACTTTTTTGTGTGTGAGACTTCACCTTCGACTCAAAATGCACTTTGCCTCGTATGTTCCACGCTAAAGGCCGCAATTTCGGGCCCACTGGCTTGTAATTATGTGACATCAAAGGTTTTATCTGACTACCACGTGTAACCTTGTAACTCATTTGCAAACCGAATGGCTATACTCAACATTGATGTGTTTTTTTAAAGTTATGGAGAGTAATGTAAAAATTTTTTTTTTTTTACTGTGATATATGAAGTAGCAAAGTGTGCATTGATTGATTTGTTTGGATTATTGATTGCAACAGTATTAAAATATCAATAGTTGCAAATTTCCAGAAATATTTTTGGAAAAGTCAGGAATTTCCAGAATCATTCTTGATAAAGTCGTGAATATGTCGGGAATTTTGATTACTGAAATTTGTAGACACCTTGTAGAAATATACTTACCTCAGATACACAAGAAGACTCCTCCCTGGCTAAGCTGAAGAGTTGCAGTTTCGAAAATTTGTAATATATCAACTGCATAGTCCAAAGAACTCCAATCATCATTAGTCATCTCTGCAGCTATTTTGACTTGCATCTTTAGCAGCTATGAAACAATTGCATGCTTTTGTTCCTGAATCCTCTTCAGCATATGATAGGTGCTGTTCTTCCGTGTTGGTTCATCTTGAGTTATATAAACGAATTACGAGGGTGAATAAAATATAAACGGTAATTTTCAAAATTATATTTATTGAATAATATTATACAGAAACTATACCTTCAACATTTTTCAATGTAGTCTCCTGCATTATCTACACACTTCTTCCACTGATTTGGAAGCTTGAATATTCCCTGTTCATAAAAAGACTGAGGGCGAGATTTTAACCATTCGCGCACGTACTTTTCGACGTCTTCATTGTTTTCAAATCGTTTTCCTCCAAGTGATTCTTTCAGGGGCTCAAACAAAAAATAGTCACAAGGGGACAGGTCTGGACTGTAAGGAGGGTGTTCGAGATTTCCCAGCCCATTTCTTCCAATTTATACATTGTCAACAATGCGGTGTGAGGCCTTGCGTTGTCATGGAGGATGACATCTCAAATGACTGTAGCACCTGGCAGTAGTAAGCCGCATTCACTGTTCGTTGATCGTGAAGAAAATCAATGAGTAGAACTCCCCTTGAGTCAAAAAAAATTGTTGCAAGAACTTTTCCGGCTGAGAGACGAGTTTTGGCTTTCACTGGGCAGCCTTCATCCTTCATTCGCCACTCCCTACTTGCCATTTTCGATTCGGGGGTGTAATGGTGGACCCATGTCTCATCACATGTGATGTGATGTGGAGGAAAACGATTTGAAAACAATGAAGACGTCGAAAAGCACGTGCGCGAATGGTTAAAAACTCGCCCTCAGTCTTTTTATGAACAGGGAATATTCAAGCTTCCAAATCGGTGGCAGAAGTGTGTAGATAATGCAGGAGACTACATTGAAAAATTTTGAAGGTATAGTTTCTGTATAATATTATTCAATAAATATAATTTTGAAAATTACCGTTTATATTTTATTCACCCTCGTATGAAATCTAAACAGGCTTTTTGTTAAAAAACATTTATTTATCCTGCTTATGTAACTGGTGCTCGAAATAGGGATCATCAGAAGTTCTCCAGGAATAAGTCCGTTTGACATTTTCATGCTCTCTTACATCTGAAGAACTTTGGATCCAATCCTTTACTGGTGAAGCCGTGATACCGGAAGAAGATAAGCTGGACCCAAGTCGAATCCCAACCGGGTCAAATCTTTTCTCTTCAAAAATAAAAAATATATTTAAAAAATATTTATCAACTAAGAATTATTTCATACATTTTTGTTTATAATTACGCCCTTGACAGTAAAATTAGCTAATAAGTCCCTTTGACGTACTGGACTACTTTAAGAGTAATAAATTGGTCGCACCCTATATTCAAGCAATAAATGTAAAATTAATTTTATTTATTATCATTTACTTAAATAAATTAAATCAATAAGAATTAGCCGAACATCGCCATCAAATTCAACCTATCCTGACCTACATTACTACGCCGGGGACGGCTTGCTCTCCGGAGGGGGGGCTAGTTATATGAACGAATTATGAAATCTAAACAGGAAGAACATCAGGAATCACTGACCTATCCAGGAAGTGCTGACAGCAAATTTTTTTTGTATAAATAGACTAGTAACCTCTTACAGATGGTTCATTCCGTCAAATACGATGTAACCCTGTAATTCTGTACATTTTAATAAACTCTTTTTGTTAAAAAGCATTTATTTATCCACCTTATGTAACTTTGGATCATGCAGTGTAGAAGTAAGCCTAGTTGTTGCTGGACAGTTTTGAGGGTTTGGTGTTCTTCGCAGAATGTTTAAAACTTTCTACAATTTTTTTTACTTTCCTAACTAAATTGGTAATTTTAATATTATCCAAAAAGGCATCCTTTACAACCAATTGGAGAGTATGAGCAGTGCACAGAACAGCTGGAAATGCTGATCTTTCTAAAGCAGCAGTTATATCTTAGCCGTTACTATTGTAATGATTTTCTTCAATCATTAATGTTTAAATAAAATTATTATCAATAATTAATTGACTTTATATTCATTATGAGGTTCTGTCAATATTCTTTTGAATTATGACTGGAAATATTTTTAAACAATGTTTTGTGCATATTTTTTATATTTATTATTTTATATATAAACATATTTAAATTTATCTAAATTTAATTTTAATTCAAGTCCATTACTGAGAGAACCTAAACACTTTCACTTATCTAGCCCAGTCTATTCTTGGTTCCATAATCTTCTAAAACTCCAGACACCTAGCTATCCAAGGTCCAAAACTCACTCTCCATATCTTCTTCATTCTCTGTCCTAAAACCAACTGCCCTTTTCTCCTACCTGCCTCAAGGGCTGGTACTCTCTCTCCAGGTATTGAACGTTTCTCTAATCCCTGCTCCTACCTGGTTTGGACCCTTACTTCCAATATTTGCTCTTTCTGGACTTAAATTGCAAATATCATTACACTATATATGGCACTATCTACTGCTACAACTTTACTGCATATAGAGGCTAGGAGTGCCCCAGGGAGGTCTCCTGACCTCGAATTTGATTCACGACCGAAATAACAGAATATAAATTTTCTGCCTTCAGTCGGGCTCTAACTAGGGCCCGAGAGCATGGTAGTCAAGCGCCTTACCCACTCAGCTACCGCGCCTCCGACATTTCCACAATAATTTCTGGAATTATTCTTCTCCAAGTGAGAAATCAAATTTAAAAATCCTTTGTTTTCTAAAATGGACAGTGGTTGTAAATCTAAGCAGATCATTTCAGCAATGAGTCGATCCAATCCAACAGGGATCGGTTTTTTATCAGAAAGACTTTTCAGGGTAGGTTGTTTCCGATTTTTGGCAAATTTTAATAACCTTCGGATAAAGGTTAGGTGAAGGGAGGGAAGTAATAGAATGGTCTGAGGAAGAAGCTGTAGGAGAACCTAAGCCTTCATTGATTTGACTTTCATTTGGATCAAGTTTCACTCCTGGTCCTACTTCTAGTTCATCTAGTTTTCCCTCAGTCTTGAAACAATGGATCTTGTGAAGCAGGTTTTTCATGACTTTTGAAAAATGAATGCAAAGTACTACTACTGGATCTAGGACTTGGCTTACCTGTAGCACTCACAGATGATCCTGGTACATTGACATTGTGTAATTTTATAGTCCAAGCAACGAAGGATTTTTAGAGGAATTAATTCATGTAGAAGCCAATTTTGGCACAGTTGTAGGGGAAGGTGTCCTTAACAACATACTAAAAGTACTGGGGGGTGGGGGTGGAGCTAAGTGTGGGGGGGGGGCGCACTAAAGGTCGCTTTTTTTTTCAGTTTTTCGTTAATAACTCGAAAACTCTTGCCTCTAGCGAAAATATGTTTATGTACTGCATTTATTTACATAAAATTGTTTACAAAAAAGGTTCTATACATTTTTTTCTGGGATCAATGATTAAGAAGAAAAAGTGGGGGGTATGGAAATTGTAAAAAAAAAAAAAAAACACGTTTTTATTGTTAAAATTTGAATATTTATTGTTAAAATTCCAATCTTTATTGTTAGAAATGAATAGTTCATTATTATTAATGGAATGCTTATTGCTAAAAATAAAGTTACTGTCGTTAAGCCTAATATGCTTATTATATTACATGCCGTAAGTCGCACTTTTCCTCAAAAACACGTTTGTCGGTACTCTTTTGGCTATTACTCCGAAACTATTTGTCTAATCTCGATTTTCTTTTTTTCATCTTAAATATGGTTAAATTTAGGGAGAAGAAGATAGTCAGGGATGCAGTCAAAGTAACACCACGTCAAAGAAGAATTCTTTAATACGTGCCAACGTTTCGACCTGCGTTGCAGGTCTTCTTCAGGGCCACCGAACCACACTTGTGAGGAGAAGGACGATGACTGCATTTGCTATTAGATACTGTATATCAAATTTTGATTAAAGTCCGTGAAATACCCGGACGGTTTTGGTGAGGAGGGGAAAGGAGAAAAACTTTAATATACCGTTTATAGACGGTATGAATTTCCGGTGCAACTAGCCCTTATCTGCCTTGATCCCTACATGATTTTTCCTCTTTCTTCTAGCATCTGTATTCCAGTACCCACCTATACAAGTTGTCCAAGACCTCATGGTCTTCCATCGTTTTTTTGACCAAGGCATAATAGCCTTCCAGGACCTTGTTTCTTGTTCTTGTTTTAAAAGTATTTTTATTTCCTGTGCCAGTCAGTAAAGATTTAGTTATACCCTTAATGAGTGGTGATATAAGAGGAGGAGTTCCTGGGAGAAGCCTTCGCCTGCCCGTAACGACTTCGGAGGCCTCCGAACAGACAGTCGGCGGCTGTAACCAGGTGAGTGGGTTTTTATGTAACATTTGTTTAGGTTACCTTCTTAATAAGATCTCCCCACAGATGCGAAACCTCGTTTTGATATTTTCCAATACAGTCCATTTTCTCGAGGTCGATGCGAGTTTTTCGCATCGGAAATTATCATTCTTTTCCTATACATTTTTGGTCCGATCCGGGCCGTATATATTGTGCCACATTAAAACGAGTGTTTTTGCAGTTTTGGGGCGATCAATCATCCTCTCATTTCTGTACTTTATTTATTTTACTGATTGTTACATTCAAATTTCCATAAATTGCAAAGTTTTGCCCACTTTGCGTTCAAATTACATAATTTCCAGTAATTACCGATTTTAAACTGACGCTACAGTCAGCCATTTTGTTCTAGTTCCTACAGTCAGCTGTGATCTGACGTTACACTTCTTTACCATTTTTCTAGTGACTTACTTGTTACTTCATCTCGTACCAACCCTCGCCATTTTGTTTTATTCAAGCATCGGTTACATTTACGTAATAATTAGTGCAATCAAGTTTGCAACTTTTTCTCCTTTCCTTTTCTGTGCCTTATATATTATAATTTCCTTTTATTTCTGTATTTGTATATTCTGTATTTTTCACAATGCCTGTGGAAGACAAAAATATCATTATTCAAGCACAACTACTGGCAAAGAGGGAAACGATATTTGCTGATATAACTAGCAGATACGATGAAATTAAAGGTTCCACTCTTTCCGATATTTTTACTGTCCAAGTGCATTACGAGGATTTGCCCTCCCTTCAAGTCAAATTTGAGGGGGTTAATGAAAAATTAAGCGACCTTAATGCTCTCTTATCCAAACAAAATCATGTCGATACTCAAGCCCCTGCAATTGCTTTCAATAGTGTGTTAACCAAAATTAAATATAAATATTTACAATTGAAAAAAGAAGAACCTATTGCAACTTCTACACCGGTTACCAGCCCTAGTCAATTGTCTCAGTGTGGTTTTTCATTACCGCCAATTAATTTGCCAACTTTCTCAGGCGATATTGAACAGTGGCCTGAATTTTTCTCGCTGTTCTCCTCCCCTGTTCACGACAACCCGTGTCTGAGCTCGATACAGCGTTTTCATTTTCAGAGGTCCAATTTAAGCGGGAGTCAGTTCAGTCATTTCCAATTTTCAACTTACAACTGAAAATTACCAGCTTGCCTTTTCAGCACTAATTTCCAGGTACCAAAATCAGCAACTATCATTTATTTCCAAGCGCCTCTTTGACCAATTGGGTCAAAAAATCCAGGATATGCCCATTACCGTTTCAGGTATCGGTGGGCGTGTTTCCAATTCTGGCACAGTTTCGTGCCACATCTTCTCTACATTTTCTCAGAGGCACATTTTTGCCAACCCGTCCGTGGTTCCTCACATCGCTAACCATTTGCCTTCCAAGAACCTTAATCCAGAAATTACGCGCGCTTTTGAACATTTGCGTTTGGCCGATCCTGACTTTCATCAATCAGACAAGATTGACCTCCTCTTAGGTGCAGACGTATACCCGCAATTATTATTGCCTCATCCGTTTATTCCAAGCTCTATTGGTCCAATTGCTGTCAGTACTATTTTTGGTTGGGCAATCATAGGCCCTATCTGAACCCTATCGCAAAATCAATCAGCCACTTCGTTAATTTCTGTTTGCCAAATTTCCCAAGATTTCCATGATTCTTCGGAAACTGAAAATATTGAAAATATCCCATTTGAACAACCCCTGAGTACAGACCATAAAGACTCAAATGTTTCTGACATTCCAGTAAATATTGACCCTTTTATTAGGACCAATACATGTAATCACAGATTAAATAATTTTAACGTTCCCCAGGAAATACAAATTGATGACCAGGATGATTCCTTAGACTTAAATCAAGTTTCAATAATTACTCAAGTCGATAAAATAGGTGGTACTGATACAAATGTTAGTGATTCATCTGATGAAAGGTTTTTTGTTTCCCTTACAGAAGAGGATAACTACATCTCATCCTCAAATAGCCGCTATTCTTTAGCCAATCAAGATTGTCCAAAATTCCTTCCTGTTAAAAATAAAAATGATAAGAAACCAGTATACATACATAGTAACCAAGATAGAGTAACAAGTAAAATTCCGGTCTCGAATCCTATTAAACCTACTTTTTTAAAACCACCAGTTGTAGATATCAAAGGGTCTGTACGCTCTAAAATTTCAATATTCGACAAATTCTCCCCAGTAGGGTTTGCTGATGTTTCTTCTGTCGCTAATCATGCCCATATTGACTCTAGGGGCCTTACCCCTACACATTACGTGCAGACCAACAATTTCTGTTCAGGGACTCAAGATCCCTCCTCTTTGACCAATTGCCAGGAACATTGGCCTCCTCCTTATCGTGACACCGACTTAAGCACCAAGCCATTACCGGATCTTAAATCTACTCCCATTGCGCTGATCGCAAATGAACCTGGCATTACCTTTAAGCATTTTTCTGGGTCTCTTCTAAATATCAGTGCCGATAAGCCGGCAAAGCCGCTCTACAACCGTACTCCTTTCCTCGATAGCCTGGGAGTCCTGAGGGTGGGCGGCATATTTGACAACGCCGTTCTAAATTATAATTCACAACGTTATAAGTGGACTTCAAATTCCAAGCGCCGTTGTGGAACCAAGAAACAGGACGACGTTGTTGTGAGCAAGGGACTGAACAGCTCCTCACTCTCCCGGCCTTTAGCTCTTATTTCCGAGCTCAAGCCTGATGCTGTTTCACGAGCAGCCACCTTTGAGACCTCTACCAGCACTCCCACTACACTCGTAAACAAGCTCATTTCGCTCCCGGAATGACTTCCCCTTGCATTGTATAATCTAGAGATGGTCTAAACCGATATTTTTCAGTAACAGGGACAACCGATACTGGTCCAAGAAAATACCTGTTACAAATTACCTGTTACTTGTCTCAAGGTCAGCGTCTCTCCATACTCGTACTGGTTTACCCTGTTACACTGATATTCTAGCATAACTATTACTCGCTTATCTGTTACCTATTCAATATCGGCTGTAATCAAAACTTTACATTTTCAACTACCTGTTTAATAATATATATATAAATATAAATATATAGCCAAATAATTTAACAAAGTATTTGGGGCAGTCACCAAACTTATTTTTATTTATTTTTTTTGCTGAAAAAATAAATTACACAAGTACTTGAAGATGATAATCTTAGAAATAAAATAGCTGCAAAGATAAGATTTTTGAAAAAAAAAATTGCTAATTTTTATTTTTTTGTATAGTTCATTGATACTTTATCACCTCTAAAACTAAAGGTTTTCGTGGTATCTTTTATTAAAAGGGTAATTGAAATTTTTATATGCACTTCATTAACCAGTGGCAAAATCAAAGCTATATGGATAAGCTATCTCGTATAATCAATATGACTAAGCTATTAGATTTATTAAATATTTATGAATATTAAACTACTTTAGCAGTATTGGTTTAACACTTCTAGAATGCATTAAAACGTCCGATAGGATGATACTATGCTTATATTGTTTCTATGTATGTTATATTTTAAATTTGTCCCATCCTTTAAAAATAATAAAGATGTGAAGTAAAAAAAACAAAAAAAAAAAAAAAAACTAATTTGATTTTCAGACATGAAACAACAGTATTGCTAATTCATGGTAAATGTAATAGTTATTACCTAATTATTAAAAAAAAAAAAAAAATTGCAATCACTACTGCATATTATTTTACCACTGGTAGAACTAGTATTAAAATTAATTGTTCAATTGTATAAAGAAGGATTGATTGAATTAACATTAAACATAACAATTTAAAAGCATTAAACATAAAAAACATGATTTAAAACATACAATAACACGTGGAAAGAATTTAAATATGAATGATTATACATGAGCAATAGAGTTATTAATAAGACTAAAGTAAATATTCCAATTAATATATTAAACATTTTATCATTAGGGGCTAATGTTTGCTTAAATATTAATATCAACAAGTACAAACTTAACAAAGAAATAATTAGACTAATTGCAGATTTAGAAACCATCATAGACAATGATAATACCACAGATAACCACAAAAAAAACTGTTTAAGGAATAACACTAAAATATCACTCAACAGTTATATAGATAAATATAAAAATAGAAATAATTTTTCGGCATTGGATTTCATTATTAATAAAGACATTAATCATTTAAATCTACTTATGAAAGAGAATACAAACATTATATTTGTAAGATCTGATAAAACAATTAGCCATAATGGAAAAAGAAGAATATTATAACAAAATTATTAACTTACTTAATGATAAAAATATTTATAGAACAATAAGAACAGATCCGGGAAATAATTTAGCCAAAAATATCATTAAATACCTAAATAATTTAGAAAAATCTGGATTCATGACAAAAAAAAAAAGAAAAGAATAATATAGCACCTAACACTTTCACCACACTGGTAGCTCATGGACCAATAAAATTACACAAAGCTAACCATAATTTAAGACGTAATAAATGGAAAATATGGCCCTATAGAAAAACTATCTATTTTAATAAAACATTATCACATCTCAACAATAATAACAACTATGATGTAAAAAATTCAATAGATTGAAGGAACCATTTATCTATATTAAAACCAAATGATTTAATCAATCTTATTAGCCTTGGTATAAAAAATTTATTCACCAATATACTGATAGATACTTGTTTAAAAGTCATCAATGAAAAATGGAATGATATTGAATCATATACCACAATAAAAAACAAAAAAACTATACATGGAAGGACTAAAATTATGTTTACATAATAATTATTTCATGTACAATGAACAATTTTACAGCAATTAGATGGAGTACCAATGGGCTCTTACCTTAGTGCGAATTTCAGTGGAATATGGTTGGACTATCTAATCGATGAATGTTTAAATAAACTAAATAATAAATCATTAGAATTACATAAATACATTGATGATTTATTCATTATAATTAAAAATGATCAAATCGATAAGATAATCTATTACATACATATAATGAATTCAATAATAAAATAGAGTTTACCATAGAAAAATCTATAAAGAACATAATAAACTTTTTAGATATGACTATTATTTTGGATAATAACCAAATCAAAACAAAATGGTTCAAAAAGGCAACAAAAACCAATAGATAACTAAATTACTACAGCAAACATCCTAAACACCATAAATACTGTAATATTCAAAGCAATAACAGCCAGAATATATCAAAGAAATAAAAAAATATATATATATACAAAATACTGGAAGACAATTTCATACCAAAACATAATTAACAAATATTGGTATTAGAACTTAAATACAAAAAAATAAAAAAGAGGATAAAATAAATATAAACCATTTAGCCACACCATCCAGAAATAATTTAAAAGACAATAAACAAACAAAAGGTAGAAACATTCAAAAGAAAATAACTGATTTCTAAATCAATAAAAATAGCAAATATACAATAGAACATTAAAGGAATAATATAGATTCAATAGACAATACAAATAATACACCAACATTAAATAATAATAGAAATAATCCGAATTTTTTCGATATTATATTCTTTGACCAAATCAAAATGATTGTACATGACTCAGAATTGTATATTGAATAGATAGCAGGTTAAATATTGTCATAACTAATTTTCATATTTATTATCCATATATGTTTTCATGTTTTTAGGGCTTGAAAATGTGGCATAGGCCAAAATGTGAAATTTTGCCCAAATAAAAGGAATTATGTAACATGGTTATTTAAATATAATTGTGATAGCAGATAATATTGCTAATTAATATTCCTTATACACTTAAATCTCCTTAGGTTATATAAAATATATAATTATTTAAGATGTTAGATGTTTTATAACAGCATTTATATTTTTTATTTGATTTATGACCCATAAAAATAATATAATTGCTTATGTATAGATTTCATATTTAAGTGTATTTTAATGATTATTAAAATTAACAATAATAAAATACAAAATAATGTAAGAGTGTCAAAATACAATGAAGACCGGCTGACATTTTACTAGAAAATACCCGTATAAGAGTGGAAGTAAAAATACTGGTTTAGGTAAACGAGTATCTGGTAACAGTTAGAGTTGACAAGAAAAAAATACTAGCCTAGGACAGTACGCAGTACGAAGGTAACAGGTATGAATGTTGTTCCCAGTACTGAAGTGAGTACGCAAGTATCTCGTCCCTGTTACTTCTGAACATCGGTAACAGGGACGCGGTTCAGTGAGCCCATACCTGTTACAAAATAACAGGTCCAGTATTTCTGAACCACCACTAGTATAATCGTTTTTCAGTTGTGCTTTTTTAGGTTCTTTATTTTGTATAATTGTTTACCCAGGAGCACTGTTTTATTTTCTTTACATTATATAATTGTTTCCCAGTTGGGCTGATTCCTTTTCTTTACATTGTATAAACGTGCCCTATTCACGTTGTAATATTTTTACTTTTTTGTCTTTATCTTACTTCTTACTCAAGTTGATCTTCCTTTTCCTTCCCTTTATTTTATTGTGTAAATAAGTTTGCTGCCTGCCCACCATTTTCATTGTATTACCTTTTGGAATAAAACTAGGCAACATCCCAATTTTGGTGGGCGGTGTGTTCGCGCTAATCGGCGCTTTTGTGAGGGGGGGGGAAAGGAGAAAAACTTAAATATACCGTTTATAGACGCACCCTTGAATTTCCGGTGCAACTAGCCCTTATCTGCCTTGATCCCTACATGATTTTTCCTCTTTCTTCTAGCATCTGCGTTCCAGTATGCACCTATTCAAGTTGTCCAAGACCTCATGGTCTTCCATCGTTTTTTTGACCAAGGCAAAATAGCCTTCCAGGACCCTATTCTTGTTTTAAAAGTATTTTTATTTCCTGTGCCAGTCAGTAAAGATTTAGTTATACCCTTAATGAGCGATGATATAAGAGGAGGAGATCCTGAACAAATTTTGCATCCTGGGGGAAGCATTTGCCTGCCCGTAACGACTTCGGAGGCCTCCGAACAGACTGTCGGCAGCTGTAACCAGGTGAGTGGGTTTTTATGTAACATTTGTTTAGGTTACATTCTTAATAAGATTTCCCCACAGGTGCGAAACCTCGTTTTGATATTTTCCAATACAGTCCATTTTCTCGAGGTCGATGCGAGTTTTTCGCATCGGAAATTATCATTCTTTTCCTATACAAGCATATTAGGCTTAACGACAATAATTTTATTTTTAGCAATAAGCATTTAATTAATAGTGATGAACTATTCATTTGTAACAATAAACATTGGAATTTTAACAATAATTATATAAATTTTAACAATAAAAACGTGTTTTTTTACATTTTCCATATTCCCCCCACTATATCTTCTTAAGCATTGATCCCAGAAAAAAAATGTATAGAACCTTTTTTGTAAACAATTTTATGTAAATTAATTTAGTACATAAACATATTTTCGCTAGAGGCAAGAGTTTTTGAGTTATTAATAAAAAACCCTCCCTTAGCTCCACCCCCACCCCCCCAGTACTCTAGTATGTTGTTAAGGACAACTCCCCCTACAACGAAAAATTTTTACAACAAAAATTGAACTATTTTTAAGCTAACTGCATGAGATAACGTCAATAATGTACATTTGAGTATCAGTTTTTGTATTTAAGAATATTTTTATTGTAAAACCAAAAATTAAATCAGATAAAACACCCAATTTTTAAGTTTTATGACTTGTTTAACATATGAAGGATGTTAATTCTATATAATCTTAAAAAATTAGTATAACTTGAAAACGGTTAATTTTTGGACAGTAGCTCCTGTAGTAAAATCAACTCAGATTAGGCTGTACTATCTCCCCCTACCGGCTCCGCATCTATTTTCCAATCACCCTGTATAATATTGCTTACATTATACTAAAATGTAAAATGTATAATATGGGAGGTATCCCAACACAGTAACCTCTCGTTTTTTTTTTTAATATATCGCGTAGAATTCCCAACTTAGCCAATTCCATTTTTAAAAACTTTTTCACTGCTGTTTGATAAAGGTAAAGGTCAGGCTTGGTTAGGAAGAGGCCTTATTTTTTGTTTGGCCCTTTTTAATGTGATTTAACTGCTTTTGGGAGAAAACATCCTTGTACCTAAATATCTACTATATATTTGTCAAATACCACTCACTCATTTAACACGAAAGCTCAGAAACCACCGAACGGATTGGAATGAAATTCTTTATGTAGCTTCCTCTAGGGCCGTAGGTGCTCGCTAAGAAAGGAATTTAAAAAAATCGGCCTGGATTGCGGCTGATTCACAAAAAATGCTATTACAATTTTTATTAGGTGAGTAATAATAAGAGTAATTGTCATATCATATTTGGAGATAAGCAAAGTTAAAAAATAGGTTAGATGTTTAAGCTGCAAACTTTGACCTCAAATTAAGTTCCTTATAGTTTTAAACAAACAAAAATACGATCAATGTCGAAACCTTATAATATGGTACTTTCTGTGAACTGTGATGGTCGCTGCAGAGGTGGACCCTTACAAGTTTGAGTTGTTTCATGGCGAGAAGCTAATAAAAGACTTTTGTTAAAGAGGAGGTTAAAAGACTTATGTTAAAGAGGAGGTTTAACCATGACCAACCAGGCCTAAGTAGTATTTTACAAGTTGTACCTCTGCAGCGACCATCACAGTTCACAGAAAGTACCATATTATAAGCATTTCTAAATTTCATTCCTTGAACCTAGAATATACCTTTGCTCAGTTCAGATGAGTCTATTGCAACGTTGAAGTAAACCGATCAATCTAAAAGTAAACAACGTAGGAAATGATTCACAGATTCAGTTCGGAACAAACAACTAAGGAACTCAGTTGCAAAATATATTCAAACACATGCTGAGGTCAACAGGGAAGCAGTTAAGAGATACATGACAAATCATTCTGAAATTAGCAGAAACGTGGTTAACAAACATAAAGAAAGCCAACCCGAAGTTAAAGGATATGCTGTATACACATATTCTAAGAATCACCCAACTGTACTTAGAGGGACTGTACAGAAGTATAAGAAAACCAATCCTGAAATCCATAGAAAGTCTTAAAAAAAAATTATCAGGAAATAATCCTCATGTTAAACGTGTAGCTGTAACAAAACACGATGAAAGATGTTCAATGGAAAGGTTACAGCCAGTATGACCCAAAAACTGATTATGCAAAAGACAAAACCATCGATATTGGATCACGGTCTACTTGAAATTGGTGCTATGCTGTAAAATAGAAGGACGAGAGCCCTGCCATGTGCTGCAGTAACAGGAAAGTCCAACTTCCTCCCTTTCAAGAATATCCTGAACACTTGCACAGCCTCCTTACTTACAAACATCCTGAGGCTGAGCATTTTCTAAATAATATTTAGAAATAGAACGGTTGTTTCTAAATGACGCCATTTGGAGAAAAAGAGATAAAAGAGGGAGATATAATGCCAACATTTAAGGTGCGAGGACAGGTATATATCACAGAATAGAGAGTTTGATGCCTGGAACACAACAACAACCGTCTTTTATTCAGGTAAATTTTGTTGGTGATGACAACCATGAAAGGGGCATTCGCTGTGGTCACTTTCAAAATGTCAAGCCTGCATTCGTAGGCCAACTCCATAAAATTCTTCATGAACATAACGAGTATATTAAGGACTTCAGAGCTGCTATTGAGTCTGTTCCCAAAGATCTACAAGATTTCCAGGTAGTTATCAGTGCTGACAAAAAGCCTTCAAATGCTCACTGAGGACGTTACAATACTCCAACCACTAACTAAGTTGCTGTTTTAATTGTTGGCCAGGTGTTTGAAAGTGAGATATTGTTCTCCACAGCAGGGACAAAAAACTGATAAGAATCAGTGAGTTCTATTAAGTGTATGACTCTCTCCAGTATTGTCTCATGTTCTACCATGGAGAAGATGGGTACAGTATTAACATCCCTCAGTGTGACCTAAACACCAATACACCACTTAAGAAAACTGTGTCTGCAGCTGATTTTTACGCCTAAATGTTGATGGAGCGAGGAGGTGAAGAACCTTATTTACTTTAATTTCGTAATCTCCTCAACCAATTTATACTTGATATGTACGCAAAAATAAAAACAGAAAGACTAAACTTTATTTGAAAAAATCAAAAAAGTTGAGAAGTTGAGACTATATACACTTAAAGTATGCTATTAAGTAAGATGATGTTCTGGTATCAGAGTTGGGTAAGATGGTAGTGCTGCCTCGAAGCTTCACTGGAGGATTATCAAAATAATATAAAATTAACTTTTGCAAATTGTCAAATTTACTTATTGAAATTATTTTAAGATTGGAATTCTTTAGGGTTATTTAAATAATAATAATTATCAACGTTAAGCTTAACTTTTATTAATTAAAGTTGTCCTTAATCCTAATGATATTAAACTATGGCAGAGCAGGGTACTTTCAGCTAGTAATTTAATATAAAACCTATTATAAAAAAAAAAAGATAATCTGGAAACTGGATTTATAGCTGGTTTTGGAATTCTATGCCTCATATTTTTGTTTAATTAAAAAAAAAAACTTCATATGCCTTTTCTAATTCGTAATTGCCATTAAAACTGTAATTGCCATAAACATATATTTATTTTTTATAAAAACGATAATAAACAAAAAAATATTTTGGGATAAGATTCCTTTTTATACATTCTTACCTCTGTACCAATACTTTTTGTTCTGACTGTTTATTACACAACCATTGGTCAAAAAACAGTATATATATCATCCATTACCTAAGTACTGAACATAAGAACCTTTATTTATTTTGTTTTGTTTTATACTTAAATAGAAAAGCTTTTTCCCATATCTTAAGATTTGAAATTGAAATTATTTCAGATCATTAATTTAGAAAAACTGGCCCATATGATTATTCCAGTTTGAGTTTTACCTAGGTTTTTATTGAATTCAAAAGATATTTATTTATTTATTTTATTAATGGCAGTTTCTTGTCTATACACTGCCCATTTCGGCCAGCGTTAGAAAATAGTGTACTTCTTTTATATTTTTACCTTGAAATACAGGAATCAGATCGAAGCAATGCCTTAGGAAAGTTGAAGCGAAGACAAAAAGAGACAGGATCTGCAATATATCTATCAGGTGAAATCTCAAGATTCAGCCAATGGAAACTAACATTCAAGAAAATAAATTAAGATAGTTTGAAACCTTCCTCAGAATGAGTCACTCAAGAATCTTATTTTATTTTTTAAATTATAATATCAAGAAATATAAATTAAAAAATCTGGGAATTCAATGTACAACTGTATTAAATTAGATAGTTAAATTAGATATTAGTGACTAAATATCTACTGCATTTTATTAATAGTGTCTACATTCTATAATTTGATTCTTGAAATTTTTGATTTATGGATCTTTCAAATTAATAAATTACTGCAGTGCTATTATTACAATCATACTAATTGGACAATTGTAGGAAAAAATAATGAAGTTTCCTGTTTACAAGGCAATAGTATACCTCTCAATCCAATAACAATTATAGATTATATTTTAAACAATTTTTGAAAACACATAACACTTTCAACATATTTCAGTTATAAATTAAAGTAGAAAACAAGCTCTATATTATGAGTAGGTTAATTGAAGGTTATAACTGTTTTTAAAACAAAGTTCTTGTAAATATAAAACACTAGCTGAAAGTGCCCTGCTCCACTACGGTTTAATATCATTAGGAATAAGGACAACTTAAATTAGTAAAAGTTGATTTTTATAAATGACAACGTTGATAATTATTATTACTTAAATAAACCTAAAGAATTTCATTCTTAGAATGTTGCAATTGACCAATCTGAACTGAGAAAAAGGTGTATTCTAGGTTCAAGGAAGGAAATTCAGAAATGCTAGGGACAACTTGTAAAATACAACTTGGGCCTTGTTGAGAAAAGCCGATTATCTTGTGACTGGAAAACTGAAAAAGAGTAGTTGGGTAGGAAGCTACTGGTGAAGCAATGTTGGTGGGTTGCTCGTAAGGAATATGTACATCGAATTGGCCTTACATGTCATCACCAGAGAACATAAGTATTTTAACCTCCTCTTTAACATAAGTCTTTTAATAGCTTCTCATCATGAAACAACTCAAACTTGTAAGGGCACACCTCTGCACCCACTATGAGTTCACAGAAAGTACCATATTATAAGGTTTCGACATCGTTTCTTTACAACTATAAGGAACTTAGTTTGTGGTCAAAGTGTGCGGCTTAAACATCTAACCTATTTTGTAACTTTGCTTATCTCCAAATACCATATGACAATTACTCTATTATTTTTCACCCAATAAAAATTGTAATCGCATTTTTGGCGAATCAGCCGCGATCCAGGCCGGTTTTTTTTAATTCCTTTCTTAGCGAGCACCTACGGCCCTAGAGGAAGCTACATATCGAATTTCATTCCAATCCGTTCGGTGGTTTCTGAGATTTCGTGTTAAATGAGTGAGTGGTATTTGACAAATATATAGTAGATTAAACATAATAGTAATAATAATAAAAACAAGATATTTTAATGTACAATAAAAAAATAATGATTTACATGAAATGCATCCTAAAGAAAAGTTAAAAACAAAACTTTATAACCCGGAATATGTCCGTTTCCCTACACATCTCTATAGTTCTGTGGTCTTTCTTTTCCTTGATACTCTTCTCTATCAGCTCCTAAGATTTTTCTGATAAATTGTCCTTCAAATATTAGCAATCTGTTCTCCTTAGACTTAACATTTGAGTGGTTACTTATGGCCCAGTTACATAAAAGGTTGTGTGGATGGCAATAGTCATCCACTAAGTTTTGTAGGGTTTTAGCAATAGGTACCCTTTTTAATTCCTTCATTTAAAAAAAAAAAAAATGTACAAAGGATAAGTGAAATAAATTGTTCACTCAAAATAATGAAATATATAGAAAGTACATAAAATATTATAAACAAATACCATGTTGGCAATGATAATAACCGAGAAGTGGATGACAAAGGAAATAATTCGTTCAAATAGCGATTGACTATGAGGTCAAATTGTCTTGTCCGTCTCAAAAGCAACAAATAATATCAAAATTCTTAGTTTATCTTACAGAAAAATGATGCCAATAGAATTTTTAATTTCCAAACAGCCACATTTATCTGGAATAATAAGCTCACAAGAGTGTCTCATTGCCTTACTCCGTTGCTCATTTTGAAAATTACCAATAGTTCGGATGGATCTCACATATTTAGAATTTTTCATTGTCATTTTTACCAGTTGGTTTTGTTTTCCTGGCAATTTGAGTTCATCTTGGGTATTTTACTGTTCCTCTCTATCAATGCTGTCATATGCTGACTTAAAATCTACAAAGGGGAAGGTAAGTGGTCTGCTTGTATTCCGTACTTGTTTTTACAAAATCATCCAAGATTTGATCCTGAGTAGTTTATCTTTATCCTGTGCATGAACTACCACCCCTAAATCCTGACTCATAACTCCCAATTTCTCTCCTGCTCATCGTTACAGGACTTGATCCTTCTGAAAAAGGAGTGAGGAGAAGGTGACTTTTAGTGTAAATATAAGTTTGGATTTATTTCCTTTTTTCAACTTATGAATTTTCTTTAATTTTTAATTTTATCAAGTTCTCTTCCTTTCCTTATGAAGTATCTTCTCTTCCCTTCTCCTCTCACTATAGTTCTAAGCTGACAGCCTCATGTGATGTACAATTTTCATGTAGGTTTCCTTTTTCTTTGTTGTCAGTTCTGGACATTCTTCATCAAATCAAGGTGATCATGGAGGTCTCTCCTTACATCTTAAGTACTCATGGCTGCTGCATTGAATGTTTTAGAACAGTCTTTTATTTTTCTTTAGTGTTGTCTCCAAATGCCTTCATTTTCTCACTTAGTTCCTCTCTAGCGTTGTAGTACAAACTTCTGGCTCCTTCAAGTTCTCAATGTTATATTTCTTTATAATAAATTATAAATAATAAATGAGGAGATGACATACTTTTTAAACATTAATATTTAAATATTGTGAAATTGCTTCTAAACATAATTATATTTCACTTACTTCATTTCTTTACTTTTACACACTTAGAAGTATTGATGCTTATCATTTTTTGAGTAATTCCCTTTTTTAATCTAAATTACTTATCTGAATAAATATTATCTTAATTATAAGATTTAATTTATCCTATTTGATAATACTTAGGTCAGGCCAATAAGTGGGTGAAGAACATGGAGAAGGAAAATAAACTATGCATTATTAAGTTGACTGATTCAAATTACATGAGAACTGTCGAGAAAGCTGTTGAATTAGGATTACCTGTCCTACTAGAAAATATTCTGGAAGATATAGATGCTCCACTTGGTAAATTAGTTAATATTGACAAATTTAAAAAAAAAAATAACAAAACATGTGATTTTATTTATTTATTATAATCATATTCAGTAACCGTATTTGAAAGTTAAATTGTATTTTTAATTAGTTCTGATACAATTGAAATTTTGATTTCTCTATTGTTTTTTAACCTTTGGAACTATTACCCTAGAAATTAAAAAAAATATTTTTCGAACTTTTTATTTTATGTTTAAAAAAAAAAAAATTTTATTGCATTTTACAAAATTTAAAGGCCGAAGCCAGGTCAA
Organism: Euschistus heros; assembly: GCA_003667255.2. Classification (NCBI taxonomy): domain Eukaryota; kingdom Metazoa; phylum Arthropoda; class Insecta; order Hemiptera; family Pentatomidae; genus Euschistus; species Euschistus heros. The sequence goes on along the minus strand of RCWM02000035.1, from coordinate 1,835,350 downwards.
GTCAACTTGACATTTAAGGCTTATATCTACTACAAGGGTATAGTCAACAGCCGTATGCTTGGAATGAGTTATCTTCTGTAGGCTAACAGGCCTCACATTCTGAGAGGAAAGGGGTTGCACAGTCATTGGAGGGTACTCACCTAATGCCAGGTGATTGCCCATCCAAGTGGTTACCAAGCTGAGCTGTTTCTTTAAGCTTTAGCTTTCTATAAATTTTTCTTTAAAAGTTTTATTACAGTGATTCATTTTACTTTAAAGTACGTTTCAAAATAATCAAAGGTATTAATCATTCTCAAACAAATGGAATATAAGAAACAACTTATCCATTCAAGAGGCAATATATATTCAGAATGGCTTAGAGACCCTCCAGAATTTGGCCAATGTCCAAGATATTATTTTACAGAGACCAAAGCCTTAATTGGCAATTGGAAAAGGTAATTGATTTGCTGCCCAGAAAGGAAGGAAACATCCGACTGATGCGACTTGTGACTTCCTCCAAAGATGTGCTGTTGCGTCCAGTGCAGAGGATTTACTCTTTGGTAGAGATGAAGCAAGAAGAGCTGTAGCCATTAGAGAAGTTAACCTGCTACAGTGCGTGTTTACTCGCGGTAAAGTTAACATCGCTCTAGTAATCCTCTGCAGCTTCAGATAAACAGGCCAGTCCTTTCCATTATAATACTTTATATATATATTTTTTCTTTTCATTTATTGATTGATTTATTGATGGGGTGGATACTGATGGAGGGGAAAAATCTCCTCCCTTCCCCTCAGATAACAAAGATAGAATAATTTCCAATTTCAATAGACAGCCTCAATTTGAAAATATCAAATATCTTCGTTATTTTAAAGACCCATTTATTGTTATAGTTGAAAAGAACGATCAAGATAACCTATCCTTTTTCCATGACATGAAAGTAGGTAAGTTTTTAGGGCTTAGCGATAATCAGGTACACAGAATAAGAAGAAAAAAATCAAAATCAAATAGAAATAACCTTTAAGACATATGATTATGCTAATAGGTTTCTTGAAAATCCTTTTATAACTAAAAATAATATCAGAGCATTTATCCCTCTTCAACACGTTCTCAAATTTGAAGTTATAAGAGACGTTCACACATCAATAACAGACGATGAGATATTAAAAAATTTGTCATCTTCAGAGAAGGTTCTAAGAGTAAGACGTTTTAACAGAACTATAAGAGATGAAAAGGGAGAAATATCCAGAATACCTTCCGGATCAGTACAAATTGTTTTTCATTCCCAAAGACTGCCGGACAGCGTTGCTTTATACTTGGCCCCACGAAAAGTGACCCCTTACGTTACTAAGCCACGTTTTTGAGAAAAATGTTTACGATATGGGCATATGAAGGATAGATGTAGAGGTCGTGAAAGGTGTATGAACTGTGGAGATAACCAACATACTTCTCAAAATTGCTCCGAGTTACCAAAATGTATCCACTGCAAGCTCAACCACAAGCCAAATGATAAAACCTGTCCTGAAAAACTAAGACAAGAAAAATTAAAGAATTAATGGCCATTAAACAGATTAGTTATAAAGAGGCCTCCGACACATTCCCTATCCAGACTAGTAATAAATTTTCGCTGCTGGATTTCCCACAAATTGAAGACAATTCATACCCTTACAGTGCATCCCTTTTAAGAAATCCTCGAAGGAAAAATATTCAACCTCGTAGCACAGAGTCAGAAAAAAAACGAAAGGCGGAGGAACAAATTGAACCGACTGATTTTTCAGACAATTATGCTGGTCCTTGTAAGTCAAAAACACTCAATATTTACGAAAACCCGTATAAATCTACACCCGACTCAAAATACGTAAACATGCTAAATGCCTTAATACAAAAAATTAAAAACATAGAAAAGGAAGAAGATGCTGTTAATATCATAGGACAAACATTTTATAATTTCGTTCAAGATAATAAAGGAATAATCAATACTATTGCGTAACGAAGCAGATAATGAAGATATGTGTACAGAATAGAATGAGTGCCAAATTGCTCATGGACAACATGGAATCACTTAATAATTATTGTCTATTTTATTTTGTATATTTACTACTTATTTTGGCAGAAACCAAACTGGTTTCAATTCAATTGTTTTTTTTTTTGTTTTGTTTTTTTACAGTCACCTAAACTTTACTCATGACTATTTACACAATATTCTCAAATAAATTAGATTTTCGAATTCTTCAACATAACTGCCGGAGTATAAATAACAAGTTTAAAGAATTAGTAAACATATTAAATATAAATAAATATCATGCAGCCTTACTTCAGGAAACCTGGTTCAACAAGCAGAAAATATATAAAGCCAAAAATGTCTCCATTATCAGGAAAAATTGGCGGGATAAGTATGGCGGTGTAGGAATTTTCTTACACAATAAACTTAAATTCGAAAAAATTTAAATCTCTAATATCGGCCCTATTGAAGCTTTGGGTATAAAAGTATTAAATAAAAGTCCAAAATTAATATTGGTTTCTGTATATATCCCTCCGAAAAGCAAACCGACTGCGTCAAATTTACAATCCCTATTCTCTCTTGATAGTAGATTCCCTGGGCATTCCATCATTATAGGAGGAGATTTCAACACACACTCGTCTTTTTTCGGCACAGGAGAAACGGATTCGCAAAGAGGGGACCTTATTGTTCAAGAATTATCCCAATCATCATTTATACTTTTAAATGAACCTAATGTAGTAACTAGGATAAGCTCCCCATGAGTCAGACCATTCATTTTAGATCTCACTTTTGTCTCACCTGATTTGTTCAACAAATTATCATGGACATTTTCCTCTGAAACATTAGGTAGCAACCACTTTCAAATTATTCTCCAGTTTAACAACTTATCCGTCAAGAACAAATTTTATAATAAAAGAAACTTTAAAAGAATGAATGAAAAATTATATATTGAATCTCTAAATAAACTAAATGACAATTCCGAATTCCGAATACCAGATATACAAATAATTACAAAGTTAATTAATGTAGCTGGAGAAACCTCCATTCCTCGCTCTAACCCTAATCCACAGCCCCATTTCTTTCCAAAGTGTTGGTGGAATGACAAACTCAACACAGCCTATAAGGAGAAATTAAATGCCATTAAAATTTACAAAGCCAATATGACAATTGAAAATTATAGAAACACGAGATCGAAGATAAACAAGGCGAAATCTTTAATCAAGAAAGCCAAGAGGGACTCATAGAAAACTTTTACAGAAACTATTACTCCCCAACAAGCCGGTAACATGTGGCATATAATAGCAGCTATGAGAGGAAAAAAAATAAATAAACAAGATGTGGTTACCAGCAATCAAGCAGCAGCAGCATCTTTTCTGCAACAGCTGTGTAATATATAATTATTGGAAGCATTTAACAAGGTTTGGCAAAAAATGGAAGTTCCTCATGAATGGCGTATAGTTCAGATCGTACCTATTCCAGCCATCCCTAATCTCTTCCTACAGACCTATTGCCTTAATATCTTGTTTAGCAAAAACTTTTAATATAATTATAAAATCCAGACCAGAATGGTTTTTAGAAAAACAAGAATCTCTTAGCCCATACTGTTTTGTTTTAGAAAAAGTCGATCTACAGCTGCTGGAATTTGGTATCTCACAAATATAATCTATAAAACATTTCAGGAAAAGAAAATTTTGTTAACCTTAGCTGTGGATATAGAAAAAGCATAGTAAGGACTCAAATTCTATCCAAACGATTAAAGACCCTAGGTATTCCTGAAAGTAGGATAAACTGGATATCAGAATATCTATCCATCCGTACATATACGATACAAACGGACGAGGGGCCCGTTAGTTTTAATTCCTACAATGGTTTACCACAGGAAGATGTCTTAAGCCCAACCTTATTCAATATCTAAACGGCTCACATTCTTAAAAATCCACCCCCAGATTGTTATTTGATTCAATTTGGCGACGATTTCCTAGTTTTTACGGTTGTAAACAATCCAGAGGAAGGGAAGCGAGTCATGAGTAGAGCTCTTGAGTATTTAAAAGATGAGTTTTACAAAATACACTTAGAAATAAATCCCAACAAATGCACCTTAGTTCCTTTCACAAGAAAAAGAAAATTTGCATTAAACAGTTTTGATATTTCCAATAACTTATACACTCTCAAAGCATAAGGTAAAGTCAAGTTTCTAGGTGTACTGTTGGACAGTAAATTAAATTTCAAAGCACACATCGTGAACATAAAGCACAGGGCTCTTCAGAATGTGAATATTCTAAAATCATTAGCAGGAGTCTCGTGGGGATCTCACCCTATTAACATGTTATTGTTATATAAGACTTTAGTGCGCTCCCTATTTGACTATTGCTCCATAATATACAACAAAATTAAGTCACCCTTCATCAATACCTTAAATACTATTCAAAACACCGCTATAAGAACATGCATAGGTGTATTTAAAACCAAACCAGTTAATGCGTTGGTTGGTTGAAGCAGGTGAAATGCCATTACCAATGAGAAGAATATGGCTTTCAAGGAAAAGCATTATAAAAGCAAGTGCCGATGAAAGAAACCCTATGTGCGAAGCTATTTCTGCAAAGAAAATTTACGCTCCAAAAATTTATAACCTTGTCCTCGAGGAGTGCACATTACACATGGCCCCCTAGATCTAGCCACACCTCAGCCTAAAGCATCTATTCTACTCTCCAGCAGGCCAACCTTAGATGTACAAAATCCTAAACAAACTTACTTTCCAGACACCATAAGACAACTAGCATTACTAACCATATCAAACAACTACACCGGTTATATTCAAATTTTCACAGATGCTTCAAAAACAAAACTACAGACATCAATAGCAATAATAGATACACAGAAAAATTTTAAAATTTCTACTTCAATCCCTACCAAATTCAGCATCGCATCTGCCGAAATGTATGCCATTTACAGAGCCATAAAATACTGCGAACAAACATACACTGATCAAGACATAGTCATCTTAACTGACTCAGCTTCATCGTGCACCAAACTAGAGAAGTACATATAAACAAGGTAAAATCCTACATAGATTTCAAAATTATCCAAACCACAACCCAATCGAAAAACAGGTTTTCTTTTTAGTGGGTGCCTAGCCATGTAGGCCTTTCCGGTAATGAAAAGGCGGACAGAGTAGCTCGAAATAAACAAGTAGAAAAGGATAATGCCAAAGTTCCAACTCCAGACCTACTCAGAGCTATAAAGAAGCAGGCGATAAAAGAATGGCAGGACAGGTATGACTGGGAGTCACAATCTAAGGGCAGATATTATTATCAAGTTCAGCCCAAAGTGAGCCTAACCCCATGGTTTTAAGCCATCCGTACCAATATTGATAGAAATCACATTGTAAGAATGACAAGACTCAATTCATGGCTGCACAAAGAAATATCTTAACCTAATGAAGATAGAAGCCAATGGGAAATGTGAGACATGTGACTTCCCGGAAGACCCCAGGCATATAATATTCAGATGCAAAAAGCTCGAAAAAATTAGGTCTGAATTAAAATTTAATTTTAATCCTCCAGAAGAAATAGAATACTTAAAAGAACTGGACAGGGATAAGGTAGTTAAATTGATGGAAGTTTTAGATAAATTAAAAGCTAAACTATAATTAAAAAAGAAATAAGAACAAAGAAACCAATCATAACAAAAATAATGAAACTAAATTAAACTTGTTTTTATAGGATTTGGCAGCATTTATAATCATGCAAAGATTGTTAATGATTGTTGTTAGTTATATTTATTTAATTTTGTATTCTCGTAATTGAAAATGTGATGTAAATCATATAAAAAGAAATAACATATGTTTATTAATACTGACCCAACGCAGGAAGGTTAAAATTCTAGTTTTTGAGCTTGTAACAGTTTATTTTCTATTAAAGTTTATTTTATTAGTTTTCATCTTTTAAAAAGTGTTTTTTGTTTTATTTATTATCTTTTTTCATAATTTAGACGTACAAGGAACAATGTTCAATAGCAAATACCAACTTTTAAATTTGGTGGTAGGAATGTAACAGTGTTAGGTTTGTTTTCAGCTTATGGTGTTGGAACCTTTTTTTTTTTTTTTTTTTTTTTTTTTTTTTTTTTTTTTTTTTTTTTTTTTTTTTTTTTTTTTTTTTTTTTTTTTTTTTTTTTTTTTTTTTTTTTTTTTTGGCTTTAAAGACTTGCTAACACAAGTCCTATATTGCCAATATAGCACTATCTAATTTTATTTAATTTTGTGCCCAGTTGAATTTTCTTTTTCTTTCTCTATCATATGAGAGCTTTGGTTTCAGACAGAAATTTAATTAAATCTTGGGCCTTTACTTTCGTCAAAGTTCTTAAGAATTCAGAGACGTCTTGAACAGTCAGTGTACCCATCGTTCTTATCCTCTCATTCGCCTTACCTTAATGCTTAATGCTTAATGCTCAAAAAGAATATATGACTGGTAATATTTACAGGAATTTACTGTGAAACAACAGGGTGTCTGCTAGTCGGAAATTCCGGGAATATGTCGGGAATTTACAGAAAATTTGCGAAAGTCGGGAAAAAGTCTTTGTTAATGCTAAAATTTTCAGAATTTTTTCAGTTTTTGCTCAATATGTTAGTTAAGGAAGCGTCTGATAGGTTTAGTCACTCTACATAATTTTAAAGTAAACTAAATTTGCTACAATTTGAGATCAGGGTGAGCACTATATATCCATTGGTTCCCAAGATACAGGGATATCATATTCGAATAGAGGCCATTTTGTTTCCAAAACATTTTTCGATATAGTCACTTATTTTGTGACATATCTCCTAAAGTACGTCATTTGAGACCAGAATGGTACCTGTGGGCCCAGCGGTTCTTTCAAATACGGCAGATAACAAAAAACAGTCAAAAGTGGCTTCTGGGGGGAAAATACTGTTCTGTCTTTTTATGGTTTATTTATCAAACAATCAAAATTTATTTATTTTTGTTGTTGTTAAATTGTTTGTTTATTTCGTTTAACGTCACTTTTATGCTGCTATGGCTAATCGGACGATGCTACGGTGGGAGTCCTAAATTTTGCCTATCCAGGTATAATTAGGATAGGAATCTTTAACGAGTACCTGACATCGCACAGGCTCGGGACCCCCATTTTACGTCCCTTCCGAAGGACGGCATAGCTAAGGATTTTTTACTCCCTTTAAAAAATCCTAAGGTCATCTGCCGGGCTGCGAACCCGCGATCTTGGGTTTAGTAGGTTGCTATGCTAACCACTACACCACAGGTGACCCCTGTTGTTGTTAAATAATTTATTGATGAAAAAGAAAAATATAGCATAACTAGCTGAAAGTACCCCGCTCCGCTACGGTTTAATATCATTAGGATGAAGACAACTTAAATTAGTAAAAGTTAAGCTTAACGTTGATAATTATTATTACTTAAATAAACCTGAACAATTCCATTCTTAGAATAATTTCAATAAGTAAATTTGACAATTTGCAAAAGTTAATTTTATATTATTTTGATAGCCCTCCAGTGAAGCTTCGAGGCAGCACTACCATCTTACCCAGCTCTGATACCAGACCATCAGCTTTTCTTATGGCATACTTTAAGTGACTATAGTCTTAACTTCTCAACTTTTTTGAAAAAAGTTTAGTCTTTCTGTTTCTATTTTTGCGTACATATTAAGCATAAATTGGTTGAGGAGATTACGAAATTAAAGTAAATAAGGTTCTTCACCTCCTCGCTCCACTAACATTTAGGCGTAAAAATCAGCTGCAGACACAGTTTTCTTAAGTGATGTATTGGAGTTTGGGTCACGCTGAGGGATGTTAATAGTGTACCTTTCTTCTCCATGGTAGAACATGATACGATACTAAAGACAATCATACACTTGGTAGAACTATTGATTATAATCTGTTTTTTGTCCTTACATCGAACTGGCCTTACATGTCATCACCAGAGAACATAAGTCTTTTAACCTCCTCTTTAACATAAGTCTTTTAATAGCTTCTCTTCACGAAACAACTCAAACTTGTAAGTTGTAAGTAACCTCTGCAGCTACCATGAGTTCACAGAAAGTACCAATATTATAAGGTTTCGACATCGATCGTATTTTTGTTTGTTTACAACTATAAGGAACTTAATTTGTGGTCAAAGTGTTCGGCTTAAACATCTAACCTATTTTTTTAACTTAGCTTATCTCCAAATACCATATGACAATTAATATATTATTATTCACCCAATAAAAATTGAAATCGCATTTTTCGGAAATTAGCCGCGATCCAGGCCGATTTTTTAAAATTCCTTTCTTAGCGAGCACCTACGGCCCTAGAGGAATCTACATATCGAATTTCATTCCAATCCGTTTGGTGGTTTCTGAGAATTCGTGTTAAGTGAGTGAGTGGTATTTGACAAATATATAATAGATTAGGAATTACGTCATCATCGAACATTGTTTTATATACCTACATACTAAAATGCTTGAAAACATCATATATATATATATTGTTATGTTATATATATATATATATATATATATATATATATATATATATATATATATATATATATGTTATGTTATTTTAATTAGATTAAGTAAAAATTTCTAAATAATATAAAGTTAATTAGTTTTCTAATTAGCAGTTAATTAATTGTCCCTATTCGGGAGCCGTAATGTAATGTTCTTTTAATTGATTAAGTTCTAATTTTAGTTAATATAAAGTTTTTTGGTTTTTTTTGTTTAAATAAATTTTGAGGGAATATCAAGGGTTGAGCTTTTCAAAGATAATGATTCTGACTCAAGAATATATTTTATAAACAAACAATTAAACACATTTTACACCAGATTCTATATAACATTTGACATATTAGTAATTAAGATACCTTCCATCTTCGAATTGATTGTAGATCTTCATAATCCAAATTTTTCCTCAACTTATCCTTCTTTTTTCAAATTTCCTTCTAACCTTCCTTCGTCAGTCTATTGAAACACTCATCACATTAAGACTTTTAAAATAGTTTATTAATGCTTCACACATGTGACTAATGACTCACTAAAAAAAGAAGAGATGTCGTCACCTCGATGTTCCAGGGAGAAGAAGAAGAGCGTCTCCAAAAAAGTAAGCGTCCAAGCGCTAAAAACCGTTAACGGACAAATCTTCACGGCCTTCATCTTTACTACGTCTTAACGACTTATCACTTAAAATAAAATATAGAATTTAATTTATACATTACAAAAACATTAAGAAATCCTAATCATTATTTAACATACCGTAATTCAAATTGACAAACAAAACTACGTAACAATTAGATCGGCGGCGAACTCTCGCTGGCGCCAAATTCAAACCAAAATCCTTTTACATACAATTTATCTCGACTCCGAAATATCACTACAATATGTATACAGGGTGAGTATCTCTTAGTGTAAAAACAAAAATTGGGTGAAACTAGATCAAATATGTAGCGAAATGTCGCAGACCTCACCCTTTTTTTCCCAATCCATTGCAGATATGATAAATCAAAGACTTTTTTGAGGAAACCATTTGAAACCGAAAAAACATGGTGTTCTCATTTGGCATACAAATCAGTTACTTGTGTAAATAAAATATTATCGCAATCCCTTAGTGGAAATGTGCATTATAAACATAATTAAACTCTTCATTGGAAAGAAAGCAAAGAAAAAAAATTATCTTTTAATAGAAAATAAAGGAAAACTGTCAATAAAGCAACACCAGATCAGAGGATCTTATGTTATTACATTTATTTATTTATTATTATTATTTAGGGTTTATTTTATTAGGTTTTCAATGCAATGTTTAAAATCCAATGATAATGCACATAGATCTCAATTTAACCGTTATCTTCTGAATGCAGATTGTGGTGAAGAATACTACTTTTTGATGTGAAATTTATGGGCAGATGAGTCTGTTTTTACAGGGCAAGGCATTTATCTACCAATGCCTAAAGATTGGCTAAGTTACGGTAAGTAGCACATCGCGAAAACACGTTTGTCGGTACTCTTTTGGCTATAACTCCAAAATTATTTGTCCGATCCGAAAATTCTTTATTTCATCTGAAAGCTGGTCAAATTTGCAATGAGACCTCTTATATGAAATGTGTTTTGAATCCCATGTAATACCCACTCCAGCACGCTTAGAATCCCATACCGTTGTGAAAACCAATTTTTTTCAGTACAGTTCTCGTGAATAGTTTCGGAGTTATAGCGAGAAATATACTGAAAAAAAGTGGATTTCACAAGAGTATGGGGCTCTCAGCGTGATGGAGTGAGTATATCATGGGACTTGATCAAAATTTCATATATGAGATCATAGTAAATTCAAGCAACCAGCTTTCAGGTGGAAAAAGAAATTTCGTATTAGACATATATTTTTGAAGTTATTTTATCCAACAACCCCGTGTATCCTCGTAACTATGTATTTTCAAACCGAATGGCAATACTGGACATTGATGTGTTTCTTGAAATTTATCTAGAGTAATCTGAAATATAAAAAAAATTCCTTTTTTTTTTTTTTTTAAATATTATTGTTTAACTGTGATATGTTAAGTAGCAAAGTATGCATAGATTGATTTGTTTAGATTATTATTGAAACAGCATTAAAATATCGATTGGCTAGAATTTCTAGAAATATTTTTGAAAAAGTCGGGAATTTCGATAGCTGAAATTGGTAGACACCATGAACAATTTACTGCAATATAGATGAAAAAAAAATTGCCCTGATTGCATTTTTAAGTATGATAACAATAAAAAAAACATATCAAATGTAACCATTCAGTAGCTCCAGTCAAAAAAAAAAGAAAGATTTGAAGTGGCTGGCTGATTAAAGTTTGGACTTGTATTCCATAGAACATTTATAGCAGTAGGTGAATCTGCATTTTAAAAATGAAAAATTCCATAATCTTAATGAATTTTATCAAAAAATCACCGAACACTGGCAGTCCATTCCACAAGACAGAATTCTAGCCTTAATAAATCCTTTGCTTCGACGATGCAATTGAACAAACAAATGACCAAACGATCTTCACAAATTGTTTTAGGTTTTCTGTAGCCAACATTTCTCAAAAAGATATTATATATTCTAATAGTTAGGAATCCTTCACACTGGATTATATAGTTTATATAGAAAACATATTTTCTAGTATTAGAAGAGATGCAAACTCAATAGAAAATGTGAAATTCCTCTACCTGTAAATCCATATATCCATCCAAATGTGAATGTGATGAGCAAGCAAGAAAAGCACTTCGGCAAAACAAAAAAATGTGATTCACACTGATACAGAGAGCAGAGTCACGGCATTCATAGCTCACTCTAAAATTACCCTTTTCGACTTGGATATCCACAATGTGATAATTTTTAGTTATGCACAAGTGCACAAAAAATTCCCACAGCTACACGACTTTTTTTACTTATCAAAGAAAGGAATGAAAAATGATATTTGGGATAGTAGATGAAAAAATGCTAAAAATCTGATTAGAAAGACGGGCAGAGAGAAATGGCACTCATCAGAAACAGTTTGAACTAAATTAAGAAAAGTTGAAGCTGGTATTAGCGCAGACTGATGATCTGTGGACTTCTCTCAAATGATTTTAGCTCAGTGGAGGATCAAGTATGTAGAAAAAAATAATCACTCGAACCAAACTAGATGCAGAATACTCTTTAGAATTCATCTGTGATTTGTTATAGAACTGGTTTATCCATTGTTCTGTTCCTAACACTTCAGATTTAAGTAATGGCCTTGATTAGGGGCTCTATACAAAAGGAACAAACATACCTTAAATTTGTAAATAAAAGAAAAACTGATAACCTTGCCAGTCATAGGTTAAATTGTCTTGATAAAATGATTCACCATTCTTCTTACTTGTTAATTTCTGGATCACTTCTTCAGATCTCCAAATCCCCCAAAAAAATTCAGCATATCACATCAAAAAACACACACTGATGCCCACATGTGCACCTACACTTCCTTTTCCCTCCAAAAAACTGTTTCTCCCACTCCTCCTCTATTCTGTGTATTACAAACTAAACGTATTGAATAAATTAATTTCTAACAAACTTTATTTATAATTAATAAAAATGAGATTAAAACAATTTTTTTTTTTTTTTAAATACAATCCCTTATCCATTTAAACTTCACAAATTACAATTTTTTCAGATGTTATCCAATACAACTTACACCATTCTCAATTACAACCACATAAATAAATACTAAAAACAAATAAACTATATGTACCTACTAAACACAATGAAATTAATATAAACAACAGTTAACTCAAATTTATATGCAACCATTTTTCATTCTTTAATTAATTTTAAGTAATTGAACAAGTTTTCTTAAATTTATTTAAAAATTCCTTGCGAATATGGACAACAAAATTTTAGACCCCTTACAAGTTCATAAGAACTTGAATCATTTTCAGGAAGCTTCTTCCACTGTATGAAACAAAGAAGGAATGTTTTAATATTAATAGCATGCAACCTCGTGACTAGAGACCGGATTTTTGTGCAGTAAAAAATCAAAAAATGTGCAGTAAAAAACTCAAAATATGCAAAATCGTGCAGTAAAAAACTCAAAATGTGCAAAATCGTGCAGTAAAAAACTCAAAACGTGCATTTTTTTTTTTTTTTTTTTTTTTTTTCACTTTTATTTTTGAATCCACACCTGTCAAAAAAAAGAAAATTGACAATCAGCGGATGTGCTGAAATGATGATATTAACATGATTGGCATGTTAGGCATGAAGAGAGATAGTACCCAGTGGCACACCTATAACGTGCATTTAAAAACTTAATAATGCAGCAATCCATTAATTCACACAAACATGTAAAACTTAAACAACCTTAAATAAATTTAAGCACATTTCGACAAACGTTCCGTTTTAGTGTTAATTCAATCTGAAATACTTAAAATTTGGAGAGAGAAAAAAAAAAAGGATATGAAAAAATTTGTTCAATAAATATAATAAAAATATATTTATTAAAATTTCCTTAAACAAACAAAATATAATAAAACTAAAAAATAAAATAAATAATAAATAAATTTTTAAAACTTTCGTGAAAATGTATGACATTGTACATTTCAAATTTCTTTTCAGTAAAATTATGCCGCCTGTCACTTAAAATGTTCTTTAGCAAAGAAAAGGAACGTTCTACATCTATGGACGTAATAGGACAATTTTTGTAGCATGAGATTGAGGATGGATCCAGAGAATCAGCTTCTATTTCCTTTCCGTTGATACAATCATTTAATTTTTTTAAATGAATGTAGCCAGAGTTTTTCTCAAGTACAGACTCAAATTTTGAAAATAAAGATCTTCCCTTTTCATTTTCAATTCGTTTTAAACCTTCTTTTATTGTTTCAATAATTTCGATTTGGGAATGCAAAGATTGATTTCGGGATTCCAATCGTATCAGTGCAGTTGACAGGATTGACAGGTGCGATTTAATAAACGTTAAATCGGATATGATTGTCGGTGAATTTAAAACATTTTTAACTTTCAAAATTGATTTTATCTCGTCTTCTTCTAATTTATTCATAAAGGTTTTAAATCTTTGGAAATTATCGGCGTAAAATAGTGCTGCATTTAACCATGTACCCCATCGCGTTAAAACAGGTTCTGGCGGAAGTTCACATTGCATTTCATTGCGATACTTTACCACACGAGATGGGGATTTGAGAAATACTTTTTTTTTTCCGTTGTTTACCAGTTTATTGACTTCTGGGAAGATGTCTCGCACTTTTTCAAGCACCCGATTCAACCCATGAGCAACGCATGTGACGTGAATCATATTTGTATAAAATGTTTTCAGAGCACGACCAGTTGCCATCATGTAGGGAGCTGCATCTGTCACTAATAGCAGAACTTTGTTCTGGTATTCAGTATTTTTAAAAAAATCCATTAGACTGTCGTTAATGAAACGTGAGACCGTTTCATGGTTTGTATTCAAAATTACTTTACATGAAATCAACGATGGTGTCGGTTCGATCTCCGGATGAAGAACTCCGATTAATAGATTACAAATGTAAAGGCCTCTTTCGTCGGTAGTTTCATCGACCATAGCGTATATGTTGTGGTCTCCAATTTTTTCTCGAATTTTCATAATTGTCGAGTTAAAAACAACTTCTAAATAGTTTTTTCTCAGACTACTCTCGTCCGGTATGATTTTCTGAGTGTAAGTTGATAAAAATGTTCGGAAAGAAGGTGACTGTAGTTTGAATAAAGGAATATTAGCCCCTACTAATGCTTGACACAAGTCAACGTAGAACACATTCTTACTACAGGATGCTTGGAAGGAATTTACGACACTTTGTTGCACAGGTTTTTTTTTCTTAAGTTCAAGCTGTCGTTTATGGGAATCTAGAACAAAAATTAATTTAATTACAACCGTTTCAAGAAAGTTGATTTTTAGTTTAATTCTAGTCCAGCATGAGTAAATTTCGAGAGAATAATAGAACAAAGTTGATTGATTCTTGCTAAAATCATTTTTTATAAATTAATAATACAACTTACCTGATTTGCAATCTGCGTCTATTTGAGATTTCCTATCGTGGCCTATTGTTTTCACACAGCAAGAACAAAACACTTCGTTCCCATCAATTCTCAGTTCTGGATATTCATTTGTCCATTGCTTCAATTTTCTAGAAACACTTGCGGCCGTTTTTGACATTTTCAAAGTTGATTGTTTGAAATCTTGTCAACAATTGACTCTTTGTGCTAAATCAGAAGTGGGGAATACAATGGGAAGCGGGGAGTATACTTTTCTTAGGAAACGACTTAGCTCTAGGAAGTACCTCGATCCTGTTTACCTAAATCCTCAAAGCTCCTAATTCAATAAGATCATTTAAAAGTAGTAGGTCACAAATGCAGTTGTTTTAAGCGACTTTATACTTTCAATTTAAAACTAATTAACCTATTTAATATAAATAAATGTTATTAATGTTGCCTAATAATCGTAAGTAGAATTTTCAAAGAATAAATGGTCAAGTGAATAAAATTTGATGAATTTGGTTCAATTGTGCAATTTCGTGCAGTAAAACCCGAATTCGTGCAATTAAACTCAAAAAGTCAAATTTGTGCAATTTCGTGCAAAATAAAATTTGAAAATAAGAATCCTTAGGTTATAAATGAGATAACTACCTGGGTTTGAGAGCGCTAAATCAAACCGAAGTAAACTTGCAATAACACAGAAATCCGGTCTCTACTCATGACAGTCATACAAATGAGTGAAGATTTTAGGAATTATTTTTCAAGCTCTCTGACTGAAACGTGTGCTCAGTAAATAATAAAACATTTTATGTTTTCATATGTTTGTTTTAACCCAAAAAATTCAAATGATTTATGCGACTCCAGGAATAAA
Source organism: Euschistus heros (assembly GCA_003667255.2). Lineage (NCBI taxonomy): Eukaryota > Metazoa > Arthropoda > Insecta > Hemiptera > Pentatomidae > Euschistus > Euschistus heros. Next base: position 1,820,013 of record RCWM02000035.1, on the reverse strand, counting down.
TTATTTTTGAAATAATTTGAAAACATGGACTAACATAACTTATTATGCTTTTCAAAGCAACATTATTCAGTTTTGAAAAAGATTTTGGTTGAAGGGCTTTTCATTTTTATGGCAACAGAAAATTTTAGATTATTAAACACAAGAAAAAAAAATTCAGTATGAAGGTTTTGAAAATTCTATTATTTATTTTTCTAGAAGCATTTTTTTCCATTACAAAAAAGAATGGGATACAAAATTTTATGAAGAGTAGCAACATAGAAATATATCATCATAGTAGAATTAATTCGAAAAATGAGGCTAGTTAACCTGTAATTTATATTAGAGACCTGGATCAACCAAAGCCAAATATTTATAAATTTGTTTGTTTTTTTTATTGCCTAATTGAAAAAAAAAATCAGAACTCCTATTAGAAAATAAACCAATTAAGGAGATTTTGTTTTTTGTATTATATATTCTTAATACTATAGTTAAATAAAGAAAGATCATTTTAAAATATTTCATATATTAATTATATTATAATAAATCACATTTTGTAACACAAGAAAGTATGTTATTTTTGTTTTATATTTAACACGGTGCATTTTTAATTGTTTTCATCCTCTTTAATGATGACTGAGTTAAGGTAAATGCAGGGAGAAGCATTTATTGGAATAATGGGACAGATATAAATAATCCATAGTTTTGAATTCCTGTGATTGTCATTAATCAACAATGAAATTCAATCATTATTACTTTAATGACATTCAATTAACAATGACAGCAATCACATTCAATATTAATTGAATGTGATACGACATTGAGAACAGCAGACAAGATAAGGCATGAGGGAGTCAGCACCCAGTGGTACTATTTCAAGGTGTTACTACACCTAGGGACTTGACCAGGAAATCTATCTCCAGCTCCTTTTCAGCCTGCATTAATAATCCAGTAAATGAATACCGATGCCAGCACTCTAAATGTGTATGTTTTGGCAAAATATGACAGTTTTGTCATGTTCAGTGTACTGGCATGGGTATTTTATGGGATTTGATTAACATTTCATATATAGGGGCTGATAGTAACTTTAACCAGCTTTCAGATGAAAGAAAGAAGTTTTGGATAGGAAAAATCTTCTATATCGTACCTTTTTAGCAAAAAGAGTAAACGGGAAGGCCGTGACGATTTTTTGAGGCTGAAGGACATCCTTGGTCACATCCACAATTAGAATTAGCTTTTTCGTCCTTAAGGATGCTGTTTTAAGATGGCGGAATTTTATTAGTTTTTCGTCGTTAAGGATGTTTTTAAGTTATCTGAAGGATAACTTCCGCCATTGTTGTCCTCCAGGATAATGTTTTAAAATATTTAACGGTTTTTAAGATGGCGGACTTCCGCCATTGTCGTCCTTAAAAGGACACTTTTTTGAAATAGACTATTTAACTGTTTAAGATGGCGGAAGGATATTAATTCGTTGTTAAAGCATTCTACGGGAGGCTGGAGATATTTTTAGATAGAGCGATGTTTTACAGATCTGCCAGGATTTGACAGTTTTTTTAAGGCCGAATCACTTTTTCGTAAATTTTCACATTGGCCTTTTTTAATTTTTAATGCATTCTATAATCCTTCATTGACTGGACTATAAGTTATGTCTGTAATTTGTATTGTTGCCATATTCTGTACCTGTTTGTTAGTGTCCAGGTAATTTGTCTTCAAAATGTCTATAAATTTTATAAATGTGGCTCATTACTGTCTAAATTCATAAGTCTGTCTTTAGTGTTTCTTTTGACATGTAGGGAGGGGAGCCTGTTATCAGTCTAAAAAATTTAAATTGGAATTTTTAAATTTTTTTTTCCTGTACAAAAATTTGGTTTGCTTACGGCCCAATGAGTTTTACCAATGACAGTAAATGTTTAGTATAAGTTTTAAGGGTAATTTTGAGTGTTTTTGAAGTAAGTAGTATAACAGTCACAGTCTTTGCAAAAATGTCTACATTTTTGTCGTGATATGTGGGACCCATGCTAGTGTTTAACTAGTGTAGATCCCAAGTATGACATTTTCTCAGTTTGATATAAAAGTTGGTTGTCAATGTAAACAGGTGGACACGTGTCACATCCTAGGGTAAATGTAGCATGTATTGAATTGTCATAACTCTATTTTATTTACGAATTTTTACATCCAATTTATATCTTTCTGAGGTTGTGTTTATGTGTCTCGAGTAGAGTTCCCATCACTAGTCATGATCTCAGTGTCATCTGCTTAATTAGCAGCTAGTACATTTTTGTCTGTAAACATGTCTTGAGTATATATTAAATGCAGAAAATGACATGAACTAACATTGGTAGGGGTGAGTCTTAGATTGTCTCTAAATATTTCTCATACAGTTTGCCAGTTAGGTCCTTGTGTGATTTAAATACAGAATACAGTCAAAAGATAATAGGTGAAATTTTTTTACTTTTCTCTGTCAGAAATGCCCAAGGAACCATCCTATTCTCTTAACAGGGCTGATGATTTACAGTGCTTTAAGAGGTGTTTTGTATGATTTCACAGACTGTTATCACCGGCTGTCAAGTTAAAGAAATAATTGTCATATTTATTTTGTTTAAATTTTCAATTGAGACATTTATCAGGTTTTTAAATTTCTGTCTGTCAGAAGGAAGCCGATTTTTATGCCATTTTTTGCAAGCTCTTTTCTTAACTCTGATAAAATACCTGATATGTTGAGGAACGATTTTTTTAGAAGAAAAATCCCTGGTCGATTGGTATCAAAAAACTAATTTCTTGTAGTTGAATAAGCTTGGTAATTAATTACCAATTCCAAACAAAATTTTTGAATTAAAATGTTTACTTATAATAAATGATGTTTTTAAAATTTCAAATATTGGCTCCGAAATAATTGCACTCTACCTTTCTCACCCTATCAGTGACTTCCCCTACTTGGCAAGAGCGTCCTAGGTGCAAATAAATGTAAATGCAATCTTCACCATCGCTATTAGATCTGGAACAATTGAAAAAATCAAATAAGAATAGTACTGATGTAGGTAGTATACTGAGGAAAACTGGTAACAGAGTAAGAACATTGTTGCCAAAATGGTATGAGAATTGATAGTCCAGCACCTCTGCCTACCTATATATTTTTGGCAACAACACCATTTATGTCAAATGTGACCAAAGTGTCTATTTTTTATGGTGGTTACTGCAGGTTTGTTGTGTAACTTCATCATTATCACCTAGATCACCCTGAACTAGGTCAAAAGTTCTGATTTTATTCACATGTGTAAATATTTATTTCATAATATGAGTAAGATTTGAATCTCTAGGGAAAAACAAGTAACAGAAATAAAGAAAAGTTAATTTGTAGTGGGTTTGAATTCCTTTTTTTATAAATGATATTAAGTGCTTACATTTCAATATATTCTAGTACTAATTAAGGTTCAAAAATTTTTATTTTTCTTCTTTTTTTTCAGAGCCTATTTTGTTGAAGAACTTATTCAAACAAGGAGGCATTAATTACTTAAAAGTTGGTGAAAATTTATTAGAGTACCATCAAGATTTTAGATTTTATATTACAACTAGGTTAAGGAATCCACATTATCTTCCTGAAATAGCTGTTAAGGTAAGGCTAGTTTTATTTTCTTTAATTGTTATATCTGATGAGTATTAATTTGAATATTATTTTTTTTTTATATTAGGTCTGACTATAAGCTAAGTCAGACTTATTTTCTAGATTGGACTGTGTCTACATTTTAAATACATTGTAAAAGTTTTTCTATTAACGATTTAATTATTATTATTTCTAAATAATTCATGTGAAAAAAATCTTTTTAATTAAATATAAGCTTATTCATGTTGACTCATGCCCTTGTTTCTGATCTGGAACTATGACAATCCTAGCCATTTCCTCATATCTTCACTGCCATCTTGATCACCATCTTTATAATTTATTGATAATTATATCCTTCCAATTTATTCATATTTAAATAGGCTTTCTATTGATCAGAAATACTGTGAGTGCCTGATAAGGTTGATTCTTCCTGTCAGTGTAGTAACATTTTTGCATTTAGCTCAAGTACAGCATATATGAAACATTTCCTTATTTTCATACGTATCCTTCAAACATTGTTCTTTAGTCCAGTCAATAAACGAGTTGTAGAATGCATGAAATATGCGATAATTTTTTATTTAGGGGCTTCATTAGGAGTAGTTAGAAGGTAAACATACAAAAAGTCCTCACCCCTGGGGGTTGAGTTTACGGTGGAGGGTGTTCTACTTCTATCTTCAGCATATAAACAATAATCATTCATTTGTTCACACAATAACTTAATACAAAAATTGAATCAATAATAATACTAAAAAAACAGAAGGTAATAATCCAGTTTTTGGTTCCTAGGTAACCACTAGTAAACGCTGGTCCCCTAGATTCTTGCCTGACTTCATTGCTTCAAGAGTATGCTTTAATTCAGGGTCTTCAATGTTTGCTGCTTTAATTCGTTCACTGGTAACGCTTTCATCAAGTTTGATGTGTAATGGTTTTCCAACAGGAAAGCGTGAGAGGTAATGGGCGTTTGCATGTGGTATTGCTCTGGTATTCCTATACTGGATATCGTAATTGAAACCGGATAGGTAAATCGCGTATTGGAGCATTTGGCTAGCTGATATCTCCGGAAGAGATTTATCCGGTTTGAAATTAGCAGTCAGTGGTTGATGTTCGTAATGAGTGTGAAATGATGACCATAACAGTACTGGAAGAATTTCTGAAGTCCGCAGTATAAGGCTGTGGCTTCCTTATCTATTTGACTATAACCTTCTTCACTTTTGCTCAATGATCTTGAAGCAAAACATATTGGTCATTCTGAACTGTCAGGCATTCCATGTGAGAGGACCCCTCCTAACCCATGTGGAGATGCGTCCGTACTGAGCAGGGGAGGTTAGGGGCAAATGGAGTCAACACTCGTTCACTGCTGATACTGTTCTTTACGACTGTGAATGCTGATTCACATTCTTTACTCCATTGAAACTTTATACTCTTTTGAAGTAATCGATTCAATGGGTGTAGAATATTCGCCAGGGTGAATATGATATGCCAAGGTATTTAATTGAGTCGTTAAAAAATTTACATTTTTCTCTATTGAGTCTAATGTTAAATTTTCTCAATTTATCAAATACTGCCTTTAGATGTGATAATGTTTCTGTAAATGTGCTGCCTTGCACTTTGATGTCGTCATAGAAACAAGAAACGCCTTCTAAACCGGTGAGTGCCTGATCGATTGCCTTCTGCCACCTATTTGGCACAACTTTTACCCCAAACATTAGTCTGTTTACCTTGAAAGGGCTCTGCATGAGTACTGATAGCCTGCATTTTTTAGCTTTCTTCATCCATGGAGATGTGAAGATAGGCTTGACAGACATCCAGAGTGCAGAAGTATTTTCCCCCGCTCATACTGGTTAAGATGTCTTCAATTCGAGGTACTGGGTAATGATCATCCTTGAGATGAGGGTTTAGAGTGGATTTGTAATCCGCACAGCCTAATAGAACCGTTGGGCTTAACAATAGGCATTATTGGTGTTCCCCAATCGAAGTGTACTACCTCCTCCATTATACCCATTTCTTCTAGGTGTTTGATCTCTGCTTCGACATGGCTAAAGAGGGCGTAGGGAACTGATCTTGCCCTCCTGAATATAGGTTGGATGTTTTCTTTTAATCTGAGTGTGCATTGGAAATCAGGCATTTTTCTTACATCCCGGAATATACTGTTGTGAAAAAAGCGAGGTTGCGATGGCTGGGTCATTTGGAGAGAATGGAACCTCAAAGACTGCCAAGACAAATGTGGACGGGAACGCCAGGAGGAGCAAGGAGAAGAGGCAGGGGACATCCGGCAGCTGAATATCCGGAATTGGATGATCGTGGCCAAGGACAGAGAGGAGTGGAGAAAGCTTTGTGCAGAGGCCCAGGTCCTTCATGGACTGTAGCGCCCGATATAGAATAGAATAGAATACTTAATGGAGACTGTACAGAAGCCAATCGGTTGAATTACCTTGGTCTACATTCGTAATTTCAAATTGGTAGAGGGAATAATTTATTATTTGGCAGGAGCTTATGGAAAGCGTTGAGGCACATTATGGAAACAGCTGCTCCAGTGTCTAGTTCAAGTTGTACTGCATGGCCGTCCAGCTTAAGCTCAACCATCAACCTGTCTCTGGGCTTCCCACCGATATGTTTGATACAATGTATGTTGCTACTCCGTGAAGATTCTGATGAAGTAGGAGACGCAGAACGATTTTTAAGTTATTTTACTTGTCTTTTATTCCTAATGTATGAGTTACTGAGGCAAACTTTCACTAAATGACCAACTTTTTTACATTACTTACACATTTTGTTCCTAACCTCACAATTCGTGCCCCTGTGGTCACCGCTCCCACAACCTAAACAGCACCCACGCAATTTCCTGATAGTTGGTTCTTTAGAACCCACCTTGTGAATCGGAATGCTAGCTAGCAGTTGATCTCATCTCTCTGTTATCTAATTTTGATGACTTCATTGCTAAAGCGATGTTTACAGCCTCCTCGAATGTAGTTTTAGAGCCTTTTTGTGAAATACGTTCTCGAATGTCGTTGTCGTAAACACCCTGGACAAATTGAGATCGAAGGTGTGCATTGCTAATAGAGACATTACAGTTGGGGCATACAAAATTACATATATTAGCTATTTTACTTATGTTTTCTACATAAAGCTATAGATTCACCCTCGTGTTTGACCCTAAGAACGAATCTATGTTGTTCTGAAATCTCACTTGGCGTTGGGCACAAGTGTTCAACGAGAAAGTCACTGAGTTGAAAAGTCTTCTCATCGGAATGTTGAGGAGCTGTTATGTTTTCTACATAACTAGCTATAGATTCACCCACGTGATGGACCCAAAGAATGAACCTATGTTGTTCTGCAATCTCACTTGGCATTGGGCACAAGTGTCCAACGAGAAGGTCGCTGAGTTGTTGGAAAGTCCTCTTGTCGGTACGTTGAGGAGCTGTGAGAGTGGCCAAGTTTGAAATGTTTTAGGGCTGAGACATTTGAGTAAAATTTGGACCTTGTGTTGATTGGTTTGTCTCACCAGTAAGTAATGTTCTTAAGCTTAAAAAAATTCTCTAACCGCATAATGTAGTAAGTGAAAACTTCTAGACTCTCGTCAAAAGGCTGTAAAGTGAGGCCATGAATGTCTGCAGCTTGATGCTGTGTTGGTTAAGTTAAGGCGTCGCTGGCTTGAGCTGCAGCAGAGTATCCACTAATAACCTCACTAAATCCTCTGCCATGGATAAAAATATAAGTGCTACTTAATTTAAACTTCCTCTGCTAATTGTTTAACCCCATCCTCGTCGCCTTTTGTTCTGCTTCTATCTTCAGCATATAAACAATAATCACTTTTTTTGTTCACACAATAACTATACTACAACACAGAAGGTAATAATGTGGTTTTGGGTTCCTAGGTAACCAATTCAAAACAGTTAATAAAAATAATTTATTTGACAAATAATATATATGACAGTGGGAAGGGAAAAGTTTATTAGGAGTAGTTAGTTTTATTACTTTATTAGGAGTAGTTAGAAGGTAAACCTATATTACCTCTTTGGCAGGTAATCGATTGATTTGACGGGTTACTTAAAACACGTGGTGTACTTTTGTAACCATTATTTATTACAATTATTATCAAATAAGGGAAACAATTTGTTATACTTACAGTTAAATCGAATAAACAATTACACATTTTTTTTTAGAGGGAATTATAACTAATAAAAAAAGAAAATAAATGAATATTTAAAACTACGTACAATACTATTAATGAGAATATAAATAACGATTATTTCTACTTATTATAGTCACTACCTGCGCGCTTATTTGTTGTGCACACCCTAGAGCTGTCTGACACTCCACCAGTCATATCACAAGTACAATGCCCCTGCAATTATATCACACAGTCTTCTCAGCATGTGCTCTGTTCTATAGCATGTGTGTTCTCTGTGTCGGTCCTTGTTATAGCACTAAAAGCAAAGAGGTTATGGACGGCATTGTTATCGAAGTATCAACCTTGCTCTGCTACACATACAAAAAGTCCCCACCACTGGGAGGTGATTTTACGGTGGAGGGAAGGGAAAACATCTCATTTTTGGGTTTTTCGATTATATCTCAGAAACGGTGGTCTCTAGAAAAGTATGTTTTAATTAAAAACTAAAGTTAATCAAATTTCCTACAAAATTGTTTCTATACATATTTGTTGTACTTACAACGGGTTTTGAGATATGTATTGAAAATCGATAGTTTTCGAGAAAAAAAAAATCAATTTTTCCTCGCTTTTTGTCAAACATTTGCTTCCAATGCCTCCCATGACAATTTAGAAAAATAAGCAAATTTGTAGAGCATTAAATTTCTTTAATTTTATGAATAGATTTGCTACTTAATTTTCAACTGGATCAAAAGTTCAACATTTTTTACAGTTACAACTTTTATTTAAATTATTGCTTATCAAATAATAATAATGGAAATATTTAATGCACTAATTATAATTTAAAAAATTAATTATATAATGAAAAAATATGCATTCAAAGTTCATCATCTATACATTATTAAAGAAAATCTAGTTTACCACAAAGTTGGTTCTATTCATTGTTTGGCTCAGTCAATAGTTTTGGGGAAGGGAAAAATACAATATGTTGTCAAAAACTGTAAAACGCCACATTAAACTTAATTTAATTAATTTTATAACATTAAAATCTTTTTAGCAATTTGGCCACCATAATTACCCAAAGATTAGCTAAGTCATGGTAAGTAGCACTGTTCTCTAAAAACATGTTTGTCGGTACTCTTTTGGCTTTTTATTATTGATAATATCAATTATTATGTTAGCAGCCATCACCCTATTGGAATATATTAAATCTTAATATATTAAGCTCAATTAAAGTTTAATAAAGGCTCTGCTCTTTCTTTTCTTTTCTGCTGTTTAGTGTCACTGCTAGTGCCTTGTTTTTAATAGTTATTTCATATTTAAATGTAAAGTAGTTAAGTAAAAATTTTTAGTATTCCTAATGTATATACTGTCCTTTAAACACTAGATCCTCTGTGAATAAGGCAGCTAAATTAAATGAAAGTTGTTCTAATATTTCATTGTTAATAGGTAACTCTTTTAAACTTTATGATAACTCCACAAGGACTGCAGGACCAATTATTAGGTATAGTTGTAGCAGAGGAAAGACCTGAACTTGAAGAGAAAAAGAATGAACTCATTATTGAAAGTGCTAATAATAAGAAACAATTAAAAGAAATAGAAGATAAAATTCTGGAAGTACTTTCATCTTCTGAGGGAAATATTTTAGAAGATGAAACTGCAATACAAATCCTATCTTCTTCTAAGGTTGGTTTGGAAAATTATATATATACATAGATATATATTACCTAAATTTATGTAATTCATTTATTCATTCATCAATGGCGCAACAACTCTTGAAGAGTCAAGGCCTCCTGCACCTTATTCCGCCAGTCCTCTCTGTTCGCTGCCGCCGCTCTCCAGTTGCGGATCCCCAAGATGGTCCTTGCGTCCGCTGCCACTTCATCAATCCATCGTATCCGAGGTCTTCCCACTCTTCTCGTGCCATACACCTTTTCGTCTAGAATTCTTCTAGGAATCTGGTCTGGGGTCATTCTAACTATATGCCCTGCCCATCGGAGCTGTCCTGCCTTTATTATTCTTACAATATCAGGGTTCATGTAGAGCCTCATAATTTCAGCAATAGTACGAACTCTCCAGGTTCCATTGGTGCGAATTGGTCCGTAAATTCTTCTCAGGATCCTTCTTTCGAACCTTAGGAGTAGTGCTTCCTGTGTACCAGTCAATGTCCAACATTCAGAAGCATAGGTGAGCACTGGTCTTATCAAATTTTTATATATTAGCACTTTTGTGGTTCGAGATACTGTCCTGCTTTTTAAATGGTTTTGTAGCCCAAAATAACATTTATTTGCAGTTATGATTCTTCGTTGGATCTCAGCCTGTTTTTCGTTGTTAGAGTTTACTTGTAAATCAAGATATACAAATCCATTCATTGTTTCAAACGAAAAGCCTCTGGCAACTAAGTGTGATGGCTTCTGCCCATCAGTCGTGGGCCAGCATGCATATACTTTTCTTCATTCACCTCCAAACCAAATTACGATGCTGCTGCCTGAAGGCTGAGGAAGCTATTTTTCAAATCAGTTGGAGTTCTTCCAATTAGGTCAACATCATCTGCGGATGCTAAAATCATACTAGACTTGTTAAATATTGTTCCCCCGACCTGTATCCCAGATTTTCTCACTGTACTTTTGAGGGCCAGATTAAACAGTAAACATGCGAGGCAGTCCCCCTGCCTCAGCCCTTTATGGATTTCAAAGTTACCAGTTATATCACCCTGGATTCGCACAGTGCATTCTACTTTCTTCATTGTAGCCCTAATCAGACGTACCAGCTTCGGTGGTATTCCCATCTCAAGAAGTTCCTGGTACAGTGCGTTTCTCTTTATGCTATCATAAGCTTTCCGGAAGTCTATGAACAGATGGTATGTATGGATATTATATTCTCTGCACTTTTCAAGGATATTTCTGATGGAGAATATCTGGTCTATGGTAAACTTTCCTCTCATAAAGCCCGTTTGGTACCTTCCTATATTTTCCTCAGCAAAAGGGAGTAGTTTTCTATACAGTATCTGGGAGAACACCTTATAAGCATTAGGCAAGAGAGTAAATTTATGTAATTACAAATTATATATAATTAAATATTTATGTATATGTACAGTGGCTCCCAATCAAAATGATACGCTAGGATATTTATAGATTTCTTTGAATAAGTGAATACTTCAAATTATATTAAGTGAATATTTACTGAATGACCATGAGTTTTAGACAACCCTAATATTTTCTGATGAAAGTAAATTAAATATTTTTGGGTTCGATGGCCGTTGTTATGTGTGAAGGAAACAGGTGAAGAGCTAGCGAAAAAAAAAAAATAACACAACTGTGAAACATTGAAGTTGGAGTGTTATGACGTGAGGGTGTATGTTGGCTAATCTTCATTTTATAGATGGAATAGTTAACAAGCATGCTTACGAAGACTTTTAAAAAGTCTTTAAAAGAAATCTTGAAACAAAGTATGGAAAAGGTGTGGCTCAAAGATAAGTTTTGTTTTTTACCAGGATGATGACACTAAACTCTCAACTATGTTACTTATAGAATGGCTCCTTTATAAATGTCCCAATTTATTTTAAACTCCAGTATAGTCACCAGAAATAAATATGACATCACCTGTACAAAAAATTAGAGGTAGAAATTAGAAAACATAACATTTCCAGAAAAAAAGATTTTAAAAAATATCCACTCGAAGAATGGAATCCACGGATCAATAAAAAAAAAAATGGTCAACTCCATTCCAAACAGACTAAACGAAGTGGTCGAAAGTAAATACTTGCCTTCAAGGTGTTGAACTAAATTAATACTATTCAAAAATCAATGAGAAGTGAGGTGTATCATTTTGACTTTGAGGTGAAATTCTTGTTCATATTACGTTTGTTTTTTTGTTTTTTTTAAATATTCAAAGTTGAATATTTTAATTTTTTGTACTAATTAAAAATTGAGTTAAAGAAATGTGTTGATGAATTTCTGGATTTGTTTCCAGTAGCTGCTTAAGTTTTTCTTTCAACAGGGTGTATCAATTTCATTGCAAGCCACTGTATATATTTATATGGGGGCCAAGATAGCCGAGTGGACTAAGACATGTGCAGTAGATATTTAAATTTAACCACTGTCAAGTGTGGTCAGCACTTGGATGGGTGACTGCCCTCCAGGTAAGACCACAACGGAGTCCAGATACTCAGGCTTATACGGTGTGGGTTCAATTCTCACATGGGGTAGAACACTGTCCTCACCCTGGGAGTCACAGGAAGGTGAGCGACCCCTATGCCTGACAGCTCCTGGTCCTCCAGGTTAAATTACTTTAATGTAAACAACTATTAATTCTTTCGTTGACTAATTTACTTTGTATTATTATTATATTCTTTTTCTTTTTCATATTATTTTTATTAATTTATTTTTTTTTAAATGTTTGTATCATCTTGTCACATCCATTTTTTTGTTATTTTAGCCCTGATGAAGACCTGCAAGGCAGGTCGAAACGTCGGCATGCCTAATATAAAATTTTTTATTTCAAAACTTGGACATATTTATTTACCTGACTGCACCTCTTACCATTTCTTCACTTTCATTTACCTTTCTTGTATATAACATAATTACCTATAAATTAAAAAATATATCATCGACTTATCTTAAATAATAACAAAGTTATGATAGATTTACTGATTTACATTTTTTGCAACTTTCCAACCCTTCCCCCCTCATCATCGACCACCCCTGGATGCGATGACATGGGTTTTTACACTCATCCAGGCCCCATTACTAAAATCAAAAATAAAATTCTCTGACTATTTTCATGCATACTCTACTGCACCTAGCTCCTGTAATAAATAAGCAGCTGGTGGAATTCAGCAACCAAATAAAACATGAAAATGTTGGTGTGAAGACTGTTTTTTTTACATTTTATTTTACATTTAATGTTTCTTTGTTTTTTTTTTAATTTTGTACCAAATTTCTTTCTTTTTTTTTCTTTTTTTTTTTATTAGTATATTTGGTTTCCTTGAGATTTTGGTTTGTTTTATATTATCAAAGCTTAGAATCATTATAACTAGAGAAGCAATATTGTTATTTAGTAAAAATAGAATTTACTGCATATAAATTATTTTATAATACTGTATGCACAGATTTACAATATATACAGGGTTTTTCTGGGTTAAGTAGCCAAACAGAAAATTTGGACAAAAGATCTCAAAACAAGAAAAACATTTCCTATGGAGGTATGTTCGCAAATGCTTTGTTTAGGAGATATTCCTACCTAAAGATTTTCATTGTTATGAATTATTTAGGAAGAGTAAATTAATAAAAGTTATTTTATTTGTTCCAACTACTATTTAAAATAAATTTTAACATTAACGTTTATATTAAATGTTGTTTAAAGTGATCAGTCGATTGGCCGTGCAAGACCAGTGGCTTGGTCTGCATGCTCTCAAGTCCTTACACCGCTGGAGTTTTTTGTTTGGATGACATTAAACAAAAAGTCTATGCAAGGTTGGTCAATGACCTTAATTCTTTATGAAGAAAGATAATTGAATCTTGTGAAATAATATGCCCATTATCCATTCTGCTACCTGCTGTTGTTGAAGAAAGATCACAAAGCGTTAGCGGACTCCATAGGAAATTTTTTTCTTGTTTTGAAGTCTTTAGAAATTTTCAGTTTGGCTACTTAACCCTGAAATACCCTGTACATTGATTTAAAAAATCTTAAAATTTAATTTTTTTAATGTCAAAATTTGTGAAGTATTACATTAAAAACATGTTCATAACTATCACAAGTTGTATCTTATTTTTATTTCATTCTTCTTGAAATAATTTAGGTATATGTTTGATATGCATAGGCATATAAAGTGATATGATATATTTACATTGTTTTATTTTTATGTATTAGATTTTATCAGAAGAAATTTTACAAAAGCAAGAAATTGCAGCAAGCACTGAAGTTGAAATTGATTTAGCTCGAAATTTATATGTTCCAGTTTCAAAACATTCAGCTGTACTCTTTTTCTGTATTTCAGAACTTGGGAATATTGACCCTATGTACCAGTATTCATTAGTTTGGTTTATTAACTTATATTATCAAGTATGTATATTTTTCAATTTATGCTAGTTCAGATGTTTCATATTTAGTTATATATATACACAAACAAGCATATGCACACCCATACATACACAGGCACACAGTGAATTCTTATATTTTCATGAGCATTGGATTTTTGGCAACTGTGGAAAGTTAAATTTCATAGGTCCTCAAAATCACTGAATGAAAAAGAACATGAATCGACTCTAAAATGTTTCAAACAGTTTTTGTTTACAATAAAAGGCTGGGAATTAATTACAATTTAATCAACATTATAGTAACATAATTACTTTTACACCAAAAAATTGTTTCACAATTATAGTATTGTATGTTTTGCAGTAGGTTTCATTATAGACTTAATTGCTTAACTTATTATACTTTTGAGAATAGAAGATTAAAAAAAAAAAAATAATAATAAAATAAAATCGAAATTACTGTTGTAAGTTTACTTTTTCTAGGAATTAGCAAAACAAACATCCATTCACAGATGCTAAGAGTTTACTCTTAGTATGTTTGCATATACAGGGTGTCCCGAATTTAAATTGCAAAACTTCAGGAACTTATAGGGGACCGAAAAACTAAAACAAAAAGTCCTTTAGAGATTTGCTCGTTTTCGCTTAGTTTTAGAGAAAATCGCAAAAAAAGAAACAAAACAAAAATGTTACAGGTAGCGATTATCACCTTTCAAAGTTCGTCAAGCTAGACAGTGAGATATGTAAACACAATGTTATCCTTTACATTTTGGCTTCCTTCTGGGATTATAATTCCTAAATCAGTCTTCAGCCAGTTACTCAGATATTTTTGTGTGAATAGCATCAGCCACAATGTCGCATACATATTCTAATGTTGAATATGCTGATATGATTTTTGTGTATGGTTTCTGTAATGCTTTAGAAGCGGTGCGGGAGTATGCACGCCGATTTCCAAATAGAAGAGTGCCTAATCGACGAGTCTTTTCGTTAACTTTTAATAGACTACAAGAGACTGGGTCATTCTTAATACGTAATGAAGGCGACCAATACCAGGCAGCAATAAGAGCAGGTTATCGGAGAAGAAATTGTGTCCAACACAACTTCGATTACAATCCTGAAACGAAGAGCATCTGCTGCATTAGCAATATCGTGGCAAGCAATATGGCGAACTTTGAAAGGTGATAATCGCTACCCACCCATAACATCTTCAAAAAGTTCAGAATTTATCACCTGAAGATTATGTCAAGAGATTAAATTTTAGTAACTATTTTCTTGACAAAATTCGCGATGATAATTTATTTCCATTAAAAATTATATGGACCAATGAAGCTACCTTTACAAGAGGAGGAATTGTTAATCAAAGAAATTATCATGTATGGGCTCTTGAAAATCTCAGAGCTATTAGAGAGAATAGGTTTCAGCATGAATTTGCTATTAACGTTTGGCTTGGAATTTGGAACGGATTACTGGTGGGACCATATTTTTTTACCTGGAAGATTGAATGGTATCACATTTACACATTTTTTGGAGAACGACTTTTCTAATTATTTAGATGACATTCCCTTACAGCAGTGGGTTCCAACTCGATGGATGTCCAGCTCATTATAGTAGAGTTGCTTGAGCTTGACTGGATATAAATTATCCATAACGATGGTTTGGACGTGGAGGAGTAGTACCTTGGCCACCCAGATCACCTGATATGACACCCATGGATTTCTTCGTATGGGGAACCTTGAAGCAGAAAGTTTATTTGGTGTCAATCAACTCAAGAGAGCAATTAAGATACCGAATCATAGATGCAGTGCACCAGATATCATCAGAACAATGTTTAGCTGCAATTTATCAAGTGAGTGCTAGATGTAATGCTTGCATTGGTGCAAGAGGACAACATTTTGAGCAATATTTACATTAAAAAGAACATAACATAAATATAAATGTAAATAAATAAGTATAAAAATGAAAACTTGTTTTGTTTCTTTTTTTGCGATTTTCTCTAAAACTAAGCAAAAATGAGCAAATCTCTAAAGGACTTTTTGTCTTAGTTTTTTGGTCCTCTATAAGTTCCTGAAGTTTTGCCATTTAAATTCGGGACACCCTGTATATGCAGTATATATATATATATATATATATATATATATATATATATATATATATATATATATATATATATAAATAAATATAAATATAAATATAAATAAGACTTTTTTAAAAAAGAAGTTTATTCAATAAAAGTTACAATATCAGAAAGAAGAGTGGCATGGAGATGGCTCTGGATGTAGTGAGAGAGTGTTACAAAATTTCTTGAGGTTTATAAAGGGTTACAATGGCTTCTTCTAGGAAGCTTTAAGCTAACATTACAGTTCACAGGAGAGCAAGTTCCCACAAGGGGTTTCTAAGAAATAAATTACAATAGTTAGGAGTCAAAGCTTAAAAGTAAAAATTAAAAATATCTAAGGAAAAATATATAGTGTAACTCCTATATTATTATAGGAAAAATATATGGTATCCCCACCTAGATACGAATTTCACGGCTTTGGGTAAAATGAGTTACAATTCTAGTTTTGTAAAAATAATAAATAAAAGTTACAAAGGTTAATATATCAGCACATCCGCTGATTGTCAATTTTCTTTTTTTTTTACAGGTGTGGATTCAAAAATAAAAGTGAAAAAAAAAAAAAAAAAAAAATTATTAAAAAGTTTTTTATTTTGAAGAGAAAAGATTTGCCCAGTCGGGATCCCGACTGGGCAAATCTTTTCTCTTCAAAATAAAAAATATATTAATATATTTATCAACCAAAAATAATTAAATTAAAAAAGTTTTTCGATTTTGGGTTTCGCCGGATTAATATCAACTAAATTTAAAATAAATTGATTTTTTCCTAAATTAACTGGAGAATCTGCTATTGGTATTTCGATTATTGTATTTCCTAAAGTATTAGAGTGAATGGAATTTGTTTCAGATTCTTCTGTTATATCATCTAAATTTTCATTTTCATCAAAATTTACGATAAGGGATGCATTTTCCAATGTTTCATTTTCGCGGTAAAATTCTTCTATTAAATCATTAATAATTGTAACAGGGTCTTCATATTCTGTTAAATTAATTTCTATTCGCGATAGTGCATCAGCGACTTTGTTTTCATGACCTTTCTTATATTTTATTTCGAAATTAAATTCTTCGAGTTTTAGTTTTCAACGATATAATTTTGAGTTTGGATCTTTTAATGATTGTAACCATTGAAGTGGTTTGTGATCCGTTTGAATGATAAATTTTCTGCCATAAAGATAGGGTCGAAAATATTTGGTAGCCCAAACAATGGCTAAAAGTTCGCGTTCAATGGTGGATAATTTTGATTCACTTTCGTTTAGAGTACGGCTCCGTAAGCTATCGGAAGATCTCGTCTTCCGTGCTTCTGTGATAATACAGCGCCCAAGGCTACGTTTGATGCATCTGTAGTTAAACAAAATGTTTTATTGAAGTCCGGATATTGCAGGATAGGATTATTAATTAAAATATTTTTACTTGTTTCAAAACTATCTAAATAATTTTTATCCGCGATGTTAATTTTCGATCCTTTTTTTAAACATTGGGTCAGGGGTTTTGTGAGGTGTGCGAAATTTGGAATAAAACGGCGATAATATCCTAATAGTCCAAGGAAAGCTTTAATTTTTTTAGTAGTCTTCGGTATGGGATAATTTTTTATAGCAAGGATTTTATTAGGGTTTGGTTTTACTCCGTTTGATGTCCTAAATATTCTATTTCTTTTTTTAGAAATTCGGTTTTATCGGGCTGAATTTTTAAGTTGGATTCTCTTAGTTTTTTAAAAACTTGCTTTAAAATTGATAAATGTTCCTGAAGGGACGTACTGTAAATTATTATATCATCTAAATAGGCAACGAAATTTGGAACGCCCATGAGTATGTTGTTAATCACTCTCATAAACGTTGGTGGACTATTTTTTTAATCCAAAAGGTAACCTTAGGAACTCGTAATGACCGTTTATGGTTGAGAATGCTGTTTTAGGGATACTTTCTTCATCCAATAAAATTTGATGAAACGAACTTGTTAAGTCGATTGTTGAAAAGTAACTGCTTTTGCCTAATTTATCCAGCAGTTCAGTTATATGCGGAATAGGATACTTATTGTCGACCGTTTTCTCATTTAATTTCATATAATCAATTACTATTCTCCACTTTTGTATTCCCGATTGGTCTAATTTTTTTGGAACTACCCAAATATGACTATTGTAAGGTGAAAAAGAAGGGCGAATGATTTGTTGCTCTAGCATTTCGTCAATTTGTCTTTTCACTTCGTTTGATCATTTATTCCTCTTCATTTAAATGATCCTTGCGAATAAAATTTTTGACTTCATTGAAATCCGATTCTTTTGTTTTAATTAAATGTATATTATGAGATTCGTTATTGTTAAAAATTCTGATTGGTTTCACAAGGATTGGGGTTTTAATAGTTAATCTAAATGACCTATCCGAATTATTTTTTACCGTACTTATAGCTTCATTATTTTTAATTGAAATTAAACCTTCATGAATTTTAAGACAATCGTTGAAATCAGTATGAGGAATGATCCCTTCTCCATTTGAGATATTTTTGATTGGAATTTTGATTACAGTTTCAGAATCGTTGTTTAAGATGTAAGTGGATTCAGATTGAGGGGGTTTATTGTCGTGATGAATTGTTATATTGCCAAAAGGTGTGATTAATATATTATTTACTAAATCAATTTTCACACCTAATAATTTAAGACTGTCTGTTCCAAACAATAAATAGAATTTAGAATGGAAATCAAAAATGCCAAATTTCAGGAGAGTTTTGGTGTTGGGAAATAATTTTGATGAATCTACATTAGCATTAAAATTTTGTATAGAAGAACCGTACGCGCTAGTAAGTTTAAATGGTTCGTGAGTAATGTTATCAAAAAAATATTTATTTGCTACAAGGACGGATACAAGCGATTTTGTGCCTGCGGTGTCTATTAGAATTTTTAAGTTTGAATTTGGTCAAATTATATATGGAAGATCACTAAAACGGGTTAAATTAAGTAGGTCTATTACGTCCATGGTTCTTGTGCTAGGCTGGGATCTAAAAAATTACTTTGATCACTATTCAGATTATTTTGATTAGTGTATTGTTGATTTTCTTGATGATCGTCTGGAAATGATACAGTGGGATAGTTGGGTGGTTGAGCATTTGGTAGTTCGGTAATTTGGGATTCACTTACGGATTGTTCGAGTTTAGATTATGAAGTTCTTCAATATCTAGGTTTGGGTTTTTCCGAACTGTATTGAGAACTGGTATTGAGAAAAGATTTAAATTTTACACTTTGATCAGGTTGTCTCTGATGTTGGGAATTACTTCTATAATTACTATTGACACTCATAGGAGTTGACTGATTAGGTTGTTGGGGTCTATGTTGATGATATAGTTGTGGTTTATATTGATTTGAGTTTACATTTTTAGCAGGTTGAATTGATTTGTACTGGTTTACTGGGAAATAGTTTATAAATTGTTGGCGATTTTTATGTATTGGTTTGTTATGATTTTGGTGTGGGCGATAAGTGTCGATGACAAATTGGAAATCGTTCGTCAGCATGTTTATTGCCTGATTTTGGTCTACCGGATTTTTGGTTCTCATGAAAGAGACTAGTGGTTCTTTCAGTCCTTTTAACAAAACTCTTAGTGCGTGCTAACTTTTCGATATATTTCGTGAGGACTAACTCCTCCATCGGCATTTCGCTCCTTAAATAACTAATTTGCAACTGTAAAATTTTTTGTATTTTATTATAAAATTTGAAAGGGGTTTCGTTGCCTTGTTTCATTCCCGCCATTTCAATATTTAGAGTGTACGCATCGCGTTTGTCGGCGTACCCTTGTTTTAATGCATTTTTAATATTGGCCCAGGTATTGATATATTTACTATCAACCATATCGGCGGCAGCTCCTTTGATTTTAGCACAAATTGATCCTATCAAATATTCGTTTTGGAAATCGGCAGTATTTTCGTGATTATAAAATTTGTATTTGTATTTAATAATTTATCTGAAATTTCTAGAAATCGCGTTAGTGACATAGGGTCACCGTGGAAATCAGGTATCATCTCTAGATACTCTTTCTTTAATGTGAGAGGTGCCATTTTAATATTATCTCCTGAAACATATTTATTTATACAAACAAATTTTTTAATTTAAAACTGAGCAACATTTCATGGACAATGCCACTTTCTCAAGCCCTACAACATAGAATTCAAACAACAAAAACTGTATTATGGCTATTATAATTTATAAATAAATATATATTAATATTATTACTACAGATTACCTCAAATTATTGTTATATTTCTCAGGAGATATTATTGCAATCATAATCCTAATATCATTAATCTCTTCATCAATTCATATATCAATCTGTATTATTTTCTACTTTTTATTGTGTCTTTTTCACAATGAATATATCTATATTATTATATTGTATTTCATTGAATGAAGTTGAATGTTCGGAATTTTATTACAATCATGTGTCTTCAATTATACAATTTTGTTTTGTTTTAAGAAATAATTGTTTTGATTTGTTTTCAATTATTGACTCAAGTGTCATGTGTATATAATTTAAGGTTTAATATTATTTAGTGTTACTTTTTTTTTTTTTCTAATCCCCTTTATTTTTATTGTTTTATTATACAATTACAAAAAATTATGAATCCATTCCTTTTTCTGCACTTGGTGCATTTTAAGGGATTTCTGTTTAAAGTACAAAAAATCATGATACAACAATAAAATAAATCTTGATCCAGTAATATTCTGATATTTGTGCAGCCTTCAGATATTTGTTGCATGCTGAAGATGTGGTCATTCTTTGATTATTAAAACCGTACTGATATCCAAGCTGGCAATCTACTATTCTTCTAACTCTTGTCTGTAGTATTCTAAAATACACTTAGGAATTAACTCTGAGAAGCAATATTTCTCATTGATTGTAGCACTCCTTTTTTGCAAATGGGACCAATTTCAGGTACTTTCAAAGTCTTTGGCATAGTATTTCTGAATAAATTTCAGAAGATGGAGAAATTCCTCTTGTTGCAGAGATTCTATGAGACCTCATATATAAAATGTTTTTTAAATCCCATGAAATACCCACACCCGCACGCAGAGAATCCCACACTTGTGAAAACAACTTTTTTTCAGCACAGTTCTCGTAAATAGTTTCATAGTTACAGCGAGAAGTATACTAAAAAAAAGTAGATTTCACTAGAGTATGGGGTTCTCAGCATAATGGCGTGAGTATATGATGGGACTTGATCAAAATTTCATATATGAGGTATCATAGTAAATTCAACCAGCTTTCAGGTGGAAAAAGAAATTTCGTATTAGACATATATTTTTGAAGTTATTTTATCCAACAACCTCATAACTATTTTCAAACTGAATGGTAATACCCGAAATTGATGTTTCTTGAAAGTTGTCTAGAGTAATGTGAAATATAAAAAAAAATGTTTTTTTTTTTTTGTTTTTTTTTATTGTTCAACTGTGATATGTTAAGTAGCAGAGTATGCATTGATTGATTTGTTTGGATTATTATTGCAACAGCATTAAAATATTGTTTGTCGAGAATTTCCAGAAAAATTCTTGAAAAGTGGGGACTTTTGATAAGTGACATTGGTAGACACCGTGAAAACAATTTATCCGATCCCTATTTTTTTTTTTTTTTTTTTCATCTCAAAGCTGGTTAAATTTACTATTAGGTCCTACACATAAAATTTTTATTAAATCCAGTGAAATACCGTTGCAAGCCCAGTAAGCGTATCAAAATTGTCATATTTTACCAAAATGTACACATTTAGCGTGCTGGGTTCTGTATTTCACGGGATATATGGATCGGACAAATAGATTTGGAGCTATAGCCAAAAGAGTTCTGACAATGTATTTTCATTAAGAAGTGAGATTTAGCTAAAATTAGCCAAATTTTAGCGGCGAACTGCTCTAAAACTATTGATCTGAGCAAAAAATGAACAGAACCAAATTTTTTTCAAATTAACTATTTCCAGGAAGACTTTTTACCACATTTAGAGCTAAGAATGGTGAAAAATTTCCAGCAGTCAGACCTTTTATTTTTGGAGTTCAAGGTTCGATGCTAATTTCCCTGTACTAACTTTGTCCATATAATCTTGAAGTTTCAGCTGGGTTCAAAGCAACTTTGATGGTGGTATCTCAGTTGTATTCCTCTGTAGTGTACAGACTAACAAAATTTTTTTCAAAAAATGTTTCTTAGCCAACTTATTGGATGTAAAAAAAACAATTCTTTTAGAAAAAATCATTTTTTTTTTTTTTTTTAATTTATTCTTTTCCAACCTATGGAATACCTGGAATGAAATTGTTTCATCGTCTTAATTGCTTGCGTTAACATCTCCAATTTCACTGTTCAATGAAATGTCATCTTCTGATTCTTGGTCGCCTGAAGAATCCTGCTGATGACATAACTCAGTGAAAGGGTATAATACAGTTGTTTCTTAGTCATTTTTAAACTTTTGAAAAGTAAAGTGAATGTCCCTCTTAAAATTTTGTACTATTGATGGTATGGCCATGTCGAAGTAACCCAGAATGAATGAGCTCAGAAAGAAACAGTTTTCACCATGCAGTTCTTACAGAAAATACTCCAACTGCTTTTCCAATACTTTCTTGGTGGAATGCTTGTCGGCTCACTCCTTAGCAAAGAGAGAAAAGAGTAATCGATAGGAGTGAAACACAGCTCTTGGGTCTGATCTTACCTATACCATACCGCTTAAGGTTTAAAAAGACATAATTTCTCTTTTCCTTTAGGACCACAATGGTGGAATATCCTCTGCCATCTTAAAATTGTTAAATATTCTAATATTTCAAAATAGTATCCTGAAGGACAAAAACTAAAAGGACAACAATGGCAGAATATCCTTTAGATAACTTAAAAACTGTTAAATCTTGGAATATTTCAACATATTATCCTTAAGGACAAAAACTAATATATATGTGGCCCAAAAATGTCCTTCCGCCACCTGAAAATAGTATCCTTAAGGACGAAAACTAATTCTACATGAGGAAGGAGAATGGCCAGGATGTCCTTTGGCCTCGAAAAATTGTCAGATCCTGGCAGATCTGAAAAACAGTATCCTTACAGCAGGGGCCATCTCTTAATCCCGCCCTGAACCCCCACCGCCACAGTTTTATATTGTGCCAATTTAGTAAAAACTTTGACAGGAAGGGGTTGATAGTGTTGAAAAATTATCTCCAACTCCCGTAGAATGTATTAACAACAGCGCAATATCCTTCTGCGGTCTTAAAATTGTTAAATATTCTAATATTTGAAAACAGTATCCTTAAGAATAACAATGGCAGAATATCCTTAAGGACAACAATGGCAAAATATTCTTCCGCCATCTTAAAATCGTTAAATATTCTAATATTTCAAAATTGTCTCCTTAAGGACAAAAACTTAAAGGACAATATGGAAGGATATGGATAATAAGGTTCATTAATTAAAATTAATAGTATTATGTTTTATTTGTTTAGTCAATTCAGCATAGTGAGAGAAGTGATAATCTGGGAGAGCGGTTAAATTTCTTAAATGAGCACTTTACTTTTAGTGTTTATCGAAATGTATGTAGATCACTGTTTGAAAAAGACAAAACAACCTTCTCATTTGTACTCTGTATAGGTATCCAAAGATCTCAGGTAAAGTACCATAAATTATCTATTTTAGCTCTTAATCATATACATTCTTATTAATTGGTTTTAATGTGTATAGGGCAAGGTTAATGAAGAATTATTTACATTTCTTTTAACTGGTGGAGTTGCTTTAGATAATCCGTTTCCCAATCCTGATCCTTCCTGGTTGTCAGATAAATCTTGGGCTGAAGTTGTTAGGGCCAGCAGTTTACCAGGGTAACCTATTATTTTTCAATAAAGTAATTTATGATCTAAGTAGATTGGTTTTATTTTTCTATTATTACTAGCATACCTCATCTTCGCCCACTCTCATAAATAAAGAACTTAGATTATTTTAACTAATAATTGAATTTCATTTGTTTATCGATAAAAATCTTGTATTTGTAAGTATGGAATTTAGCATTATTTCTTTAACCATATTTTCTCGCATGGCAATAATTTTTAACCTGGTTAAAATTGCATTGATGAGATGTTTGAAGAGTACATAAAAGCATAATTAGACATCCAATTTAGCAGAAATAATTGTATCGATCTATATGGTTGGATTTTAATTTATAGCCATAAAATTACATGACAGTTTGCAAACCTCATATCTAGGACTCAAGACTATACATTTTAATTATTATTATAGTGAAACTTATTATTATAAACCTTCCTAGAACTATGAAGATGTAGTTAAAATATGGTACGGTTGTGTTTAATACATAGTTTTACCTTTGCAAACTCTGTTGCACATTGGCCACGTATCCATAGATTTTTAAACTGCACTGGGATCCATATGTTGCTCCATATGTTTATAGCTTTAATTTAATAACAATTGAATTGAAAATAAGTAAATTTTATCATAAATTTCTAACTCTATATAACACCGTACATCTTTGTAACCTCTCTAGAATGGTGCTCGCCATCTATTGGTCGGTTATCAAACTTCACTGGACACCACATATTTATCGTTTTTTATGGCAATATAATTAAAAATTTTTTTTTTCTTTAGAAATCATTTTTATAATATCTTGTTTAATTTTTCAAAAGTTTAATAGCTATGTATTTTTTTTTTATTCCTAGGTTTGAAGAATTTAAACGATCAGTGGAAACAAGCAAGAAGTCTTGGAAAACATATTATGACTCGTTGAATCCACATGAGATACCTCCACCTCCACCTTTCGCAACCTTAAATGGTTTATCCTTGCTTACTGTTTTACGCTGCATAAGGCCTGATAAACTAGTTCCTGCAGTTCAGGTATATTCAAACGAATATTTGGTTTATAATCATGAAAATACCTTAAATTTAACTCCTCGATTATGATAATAATTTTAAATTATCATCATAATAATAATTATCAGTATATTGTAAATTATAACTTTTAAAAATATATTAAAAAATAAAAATTGGGGTCATTTCATGTCAAATCAACCAATGCACAGTGGAACAAATAATGTATTCTAATTGGAAAAAAATCATAACAACGAATCACCAATTCAAGGACAATATTAAATTGAAGGATTTCATAAATATTATTGGCTTAATCTCTCTGCAGCTCCTGAGAAAAATAAATGAAGATCTAATCGTGCCCAGATCCAAGTTGCCTGAAATAATTTTATTTGGAAATGCAACATAATAATCCAATATTATGCATGGACGACATTACTGAACATAAGTAGTGGATTCTTTTTGTAATAGTTAACTATATTTACAAATGTTATTGTTTTAAATTAGCAATTTTAACATCATTAAAATATTTTTAAAACGCCACCTCATGATACCGCCTTCAAACCTTTTTATCGATTTTCCTTCCTAATTAAACTATATTGTAAACCGTTTGACAGTGGAATGGACAATGAATTCTAAGTGGAAGTAAATCATAACAACAAAATAAATATCACTGAATCCCATTAGGAAGAAATGGGAAGAAGAATCAATTAAGAATATGAAAAATACATTTCCGAGTTTTACAGCCAAGATTGCAGACAAATGGCAAAAGTGCCAAAGAAATGAGGAGTTATTTTAAAATAAATTTCAAGAATGGCTCTTAAAACCCGATGTTATACTTTCATTTGAATATTATCAAGATTCCCCAGGACCATCACACAATGTGCCTCCAGGTCAGCCTCCAAAAAGTTTTGTAGAATGAGGCCAAAAAGCAAAAAAAAAAAAAAAAAAAAGATCCAAGTGGGAAACCAAAAGCTACTCACATTTGCTGCTGAACTGATATACCAAACTAACTGTAGATGAAAACCATATTACAGTAAATTACAAAATAATTTTAACCGTGGTAGACAGTAAAATATACAATTCATTAGGTGCCTTTACACATACATGCTTTCCATACGGAAAGTGCCTCAAACAGGAAAGCGTGTAGGTCTAAATTGTGGAGCCAAAATGTGAGGCCGCGCTTTCCGTACGGAAAGCGTGTCGACTTGGTGTGTAAACTTCATCTTTATATCCGTTTAATTTGATATTCAAGTTACATACCGATAATTTTATAAGGGTAAAACATCACTATTGATTTTTTTTTTTTTTTTTTTTTTCGAGTGGGGCGACAGGGGGGAATCGCCGGATTTTCGTATTTTACGGATTTTCGTAAAATTTGATACTCAAGTTACATACCCACATACCAACCATTTTATAAGTGTGAAACATCACTGTATTGATTAATTTTATTTTTTGGAGGGGGGCGCCAGGAGGGAAATCGAATTTCAACTGATTTTCGAAACATTTTATACTCAAGTTATTTACCTACATACCAATAATTTTATAAGTGTGAAACATCACTGTATTGATTTCTTTTATTTTTTGGAGGGTGAGACGGAAAGGGGATCAAAATTTAACTGATTTTCAAAACATTTGATACTCTTGTAAAATACCTACATACCAATAATTTTATAAGATTGAAACATCACTGTATTGATTCCATCTTTTTTTTTTTTTTTTTTTTTTTTTTTTTTTTTTTGGAGGGAGCTGACTGTGGGGGGGGGGGGGGGGGAATTCAAGAATTCAACTGATTTTTGAAAAATTTGTTCCTCAAGTTACATACCTGCATACCAACAATTTTATAAGGGTAAAGGATCATTAAATCTATTTCTTAATTTGGGGGTGCAGGGAAGGGGGTCGGAATTCAACCAATTTTCGTAAAATCTGATATTCAAGCTACATACCTACGTACAAACAAATTTATAAGGGTGAAACATCACACTAAGACTAAATGAAAAGTAACAATAATGAAAAATAAATTGTAGTTTAAAAATAAAACACTTTTATAGTAAACCAAACTAAAAAGTAGAAAATATTTTTTATTACGTGAATAGTTTGTGTTCTGGCTGCAGAAAGTTGGACAATCAATTATGACAACTTAATTTAAAATAAAAATAAAGTAAAACTTAATTAATTAACAAAATAATTCAATCTATAGTAAAAAAGTTTTGTTATGTAGAGACGGACGGTCCGAAAACATTGAAATTTTATTATGGATATGATTTTATTAACTCTATAAATATAAACTATTTATTAATAGTAACCAATAAAATCTTTTTAACATTTAATATCATGTACCTCAAGCTTTTTTACTGTAAATTGAAACTATACTATCCTTCAATACACTGGAGTGAGAGGAAAGCGCACGAGTCAAACTGTCATGCTTTCCTGCGGGAAAGATTGAATTGCCAAAATGTGAGGCCACGCTTTTTGCACGGAAAGCGTATCGACTTCATGAAGTGAAGGAAAGAACATATGTCTAAAGGCAATTGAGGAGTTTCCTGTAAGAAGAGTGCAGCTCCATATATAGACCGTTTTGGGTGCAAATGTATGCCATATTAAAAAAAAATTGGCGGATTGACTGATGCAGTTCCGATAATAAATAAAGGAATTATACGTCTTAATGGATCTTCCTCCTGTTTCTTTTTACTGATTTCTTCGTAGGCAAACCATAATCGTTTGATTGCTGTAACCGAATAAAAGAATTTTTGCTGGGAATTTGTTTTTTTTTTTCTCAAAAATGATGGTGAAGAAGCATTATTTCACGTGTTTGCTGCAAGAAAGATGCAGGTCTAACTTTTTTTCAAAAATTATCTACTTCAAAATAGTCTCAAATATTGACTAAATCTTTTTGTCATCCATTGATAATTTGCCTTTCGGGTTAAAATAAAAACTTTTATTAAAAAACAGTTTTTTTTCAATTTCCCAACAATTACGAAATATGGAGCTGCACCCTTCTTGCAGCAAACTCCTCAATTCCTCTCGCGCTTACCCCGTTTCGCGTAGTGGTCGTTACATTGTTGTTATGACCCTCATCATTACTAACATCATATCTGCTATGCCTTCCTATTGTGGGCTTGCATGTATCCTCTTTCCTTATCTGGGAATTAAAATCTCCCACTACTTTCTTGGTGTCATAATCTGGAAGTCTTCCAAAGGCTTTCAGGTTTGCATAAAAAAAGTATTTCTCTTCTTCCTCTGAATCCTCAAACGTGTTAGCTAATCAGCGATAGATTGCAGAATTGGCTTTTTAATCTAATGCTACAAATCCTGTCACTAATACAATTAAATCCCAAAAGTGATCCTTGGTGCTTCTTGCTAAGCATAAATCTTGTACCTCTCCTATCCTTTGGGTTTCCGCTACTAACCAATAGATACTTGTTGAATGGCACCATATCCATCTCACCCCAACAGATTTCCTGTGGTGCAACCACATCTACTTCATATTTTTCCATAGCAAGTTCCAGTGTTATGCTGGTTCCAGCTTGAAGTATACTGTGTTCATTCCATGAACCTATGACAAGTCTATTGATAGCTATCTCCCTGCTTTTTAACAGTCTTCCAAGACCCAGTGTCGGTTGGGCCTCCCCCCGTATCTGAAGGGCTCCTTTGGGGATTGAATTATTTACTAATATCTGCAGTTTCTGGGAATTTGTTTTTCTTTTTCTTTTATAGAGGTGAAGTAGCCCATCCCTCATGCCCAACCCTTCTGCTTTATCCGGATTAGTGTTTACCAAACTAGCTCCACAGGCGCAGCTGCAAAACAGGGAAAATATTGGGTTGTCCGGAAATTAAAGCAGGATTTCTTGTTTAAGCCAAAATCTGATTTTAGATTATATTTCTTCAGATGAATAATCTCTCTAATAATAATATCAGGTTTTACTAAAAAGTACAATTTTATGTGAAAAAATCATCCATCGCACGCTCGGTTATCCAACTCACCATTCAATGAAACAATAAAAAATAGAAACTTAAAATTGTAATACATTTGTTCTATTGTTTCCTTCTTCTGATTGATTAAAGATCTGCCACTTTTCTATAAATTTAATTTCACTATGTTCAATTTTTAACTGCTCCCAATTTTTTTTTGTTGTAATTTCCCCATCTTTTAATAATTTCTACTGTTGTTTTGTATAAATTAAACTTTTTAAAAATCAAATAATGATTTATTAATTTTGACTTGGGCCCAAAGTTATGGATTCATGACAACTTAGGGCCATGTTCTAATCACCAAATTAAGTTTCTTCCAACTTCCTTTAGAATTTCTTCATTTCTCTTCACTGCCTTCTTGATCACCACCATCTATCCATTATGCTCATTTATGCTTATATTTATCAAATTACATAACATTTTTAAAATTTGTTTGAAAATTTTAAAATAAATTGAATTTATCAATTTAAAAACATTTATCAGCAACAATTTTTCTTCATAAACATTTTCTAATTTATTAATAATGTAAGTTATTTAAAACTAGTTGATCAAAAATTGTTGGAAATATATTATCTATTACATTGCCTGATTTATCAAAGGTTGAATTATTTTTCAAGTTTCAATTAAATTGAGGGTTGACAAATTTTTATAAAAGTTTTAATTACTTGATGTTCGCATGATGGTATAGAAGGATCAATACTAAGGCTTCTTAGGGTAAAAATAAATTCAGGCTAGTACCTATTGCAGTGAGTTGGCCCCCTGCAGGCTGATAGCTTTCACTTATCCACTTACAGAGGGCAATTGATTAACCATGTGGATAATTAACTCAACATCAACTTACTACGCATCAAAGACAAGTTAACTTCAATGTATTCATAACTTAAGGGTGATTCTCAAACTTTGGGCAACTTCATGTCACTGCCTATTCAATGAAAAACACGGCCTTTTGGCCTTTTTTTTTGGATATAAACATTTTCTGTGAACTGACCTGTTACTTAAAAAATTAAAATCATACCAAAGTTTTGTGTTTTTGTGATCAAATCTGATTGATTTGTAAGCTATTTGTCATTTCCATGGTTGTCACCATTGACAATTTTCTTTCAAACTAGATACTTTGGTTGACAGTATTCAATTATTTCCCAAAATTTGTTGCCTTGATTGTAAAATTATAAAAAGAAGGAGAATGAATATAACATGCTGCTTAAAAAGTTTCGTTTAAATGATACATTAATAAAATTTTTTTGAAAATTGTCACTCGGAAACGACGTCTTTCCATGGGCAAATGAATAATCGATTCATACACCCATCATGTGGGGATTTAGTGATTCAAAGGGTTAATTTCAAGAATCGCAACACCTTCTAGTGAAGTTTTATATCTTCTTACTGCTTTCCTTCTGTTTGTCAGCGCATGCTGCTCTCTTCTTTCATCGGAAAGCTAAGTTTATGTTTATTACCATCATTCCAATGGTCTCAGTTTTATTTCTTTTCCATATGAATTTAAAACTTTAAAATAGTTTCATGTTATCCTCCTTCTTTGACTCTTAAAAGTGATGATTTTTTTTGTACATCAAATATTTTTTAAAAGAGAAATTTGTTAATTTGTCACTACTCTGGACATAACTTTTCGTCATTCCCATGGCCTATTATTTATTCATGTCAATGAATACTTTTCAAACTGACAACGATTTTAAGAGTGGCACGATCCCCCCTCATTTAATCTAATTTAGGTATTTTTATATTTTGCAGTGTCCTTTAAGCAATCCCTACAAATTTTGAATGCCCTTTTATCGGACCATCAAAAAAAAAAAATTAAGAAACATTGTTTGGCACTGTTCTTTTTTTGTATAAGCTGCTGAATTGAATAAACCCATAATCAGCTTCATTGGGTCCTGAGAAAAGGTCCAAATTTAAGGGCAAAAATAAAAAAATAAAATAAAAAATTGGGCCACTATTTTTTTTAATAAGGTGCTTTTTGTTATAGACCAGGGGCTCCCAACTGGTGGTGCGCAGGAACGTTTCAGGTGGTACGCGTGAGTGAGTGACGGCGTCGGGGGTGAGGCGACGAGAGATGTCTTCCCCTTCTTTCCCTCACTTCCATTCTTTCCGCCCCACAATATTGCCAGTGATTTTGCAATGTTTAAATGTTGTAATAGTTCGTTGTGGGTGTTGTAATAATAAATTGTAATTTTGTTTAAGAAAACTGAACTATGAAACGATTTCTGACGTCCTCTTCTACTTCAAAGGATTGTGCTAAAAGATCTAAATCACCGGCCAATCGTAAATACGATAAAAGCTACTTACAGTACGGTTTTATAGTGAAGCCAGGGACTGAAACCAGTGATATACCTATTCCTCAATGTGTTGTATGTCTTGAAACACTTTCGAACCATAGCATGAAGCCAACTGGAACTGGTTCTAAGTGGTAACAGACTTCAGTGGAATCCCTCTAATAAGGCAGTGAAATACCTTGGTGTTCATTTAAATCGTCGCCTTACCTGGAATCATCACATCAATATTAAACTTAACAGACCTTTCGCAAGGCTGGCAATGCTGTACCCGATAATAAACAGAAAATCCACTTTTAAACCAAGTATAACTATTTTAGTCTACAAAACAATACTCAGGCCATTAATGATGTATGGTTGTGAAGTGTGGGGTGCTGCATCCTCTACCAAACGGAAAAAACTACAATCTTTCCAAAACAAGGTCCTGAGAATTGCTGTAGATGCTCCCTGGTTTGTTATAAATCGTCAACTACATCGTGAATTAGACATTGAATCAATTGACGATTTCATCAAAAAATGCTTCACCAGGATTCATAGCAAGTTACCAGCGGTTAAAGGTGCAGTAGCTTTCAACATAGGAGCTCAAACAACATCCCGCAGATTGAAACCAAGACTTATGCAAGACATCCTGATGTAAACACCATTACTATTTTATCCAGTATTTACTTTTTCATTTTAACACCAATCACTGTTCTTATTACTACAACTTGATTGTATTACTTCATTATTTCTATACTTAATTTATTTATTTTGTCTTTATTATTATTTTCTTGTGTATACACTTGTCTGTTATTTTGTATTATTAATTTTTGTTAAGTACTTCATTTTGCCTGTATATTACTATTATTATTTTTTCCTTTATTTAATTTTATTCTTTTTATTTATTTATTTATTTATTTTTTTTACTTTCCCCCCATTTGATTGTCATTATTATTATTTTTTTTATTATTATATTATTTTAATTTTTTTTTTTTTTTTTTTTACTTTTCCCCCATTTGATTATCATTATTATTTTATTTTTTATAGTTGTCTTTTTATTATTTTAAGTTATATGCTTCCCCTACAGTTACAATTATTCTAAAATTATTAGAAAACCTATCTGTTATAGGTGTCTCTTGCAGGAGACTATACCCTCCCTTCTACTATCGTTAACTCATTATTAATATTGTTAAATCATCCATGTAAGGCTTACCAGGCCGATCCGGAAATAAAATAATAATAATAATTTATAATTTATAATTATAATAATAATAATGGTTTAAGGAATGGATAAAGTGGTCTGAGATAGTCAAATGCAACTTAACCCAGTTTTCAATTCTGCTGAACAATTGGGGAAAGATTTAAAAGCATTGAAATCTAGCCTAATTAACTATTATGATACATCTTATAGGGAAAGATCTTCAAACGGCCAATATCACTAAATCTGTAAGCAATTATCTTTTGATATTGATTATATTAATTCAAATTTACCTATATCTGATATAGGCGTCATAATTAAAATTTGAGGCGAACTTCTCAACTTGAACTACAGACCATTCATTCAGGGACAGAATTACATTTGTTCTATGTGTAATATTGGAGAAAATGAAAAAGTATTTCATTATTTAGGACGTTGTAAAGTCTTGGAAGGTAATGTGGAAAAACATTTTGGTGCAGTTACTATGACTGAAATTGATATGGTCAAATACCTAAATGATGAAGACTGGGCGGGCAGTTCTAGTGAGTTACTTGAAAGAAGTATATATATGCCGTTCCTTTCTTATTCAAAATTTTAATTATTAATAACCTAATAAATGTTTGGATATTATTGATTGATAATATATGTTATAAATCTATAAAAATTATATTAATTAGATATTATTGAACAGTATAATAATGGGTGGATATAAGTATATATTGTTATTTGAGATATTATTGAATATATGGTAATTATGATATTATTATATAAGACATAATTAATTATCTACTATATATTTGTCAAATACCACTCACTCATTTAACACGAAATCTCAAAAACGACCAAACGGATTGGAATGAAATTTCGTATATGGCTTCCTCTAGGGCCGTAGGTGCTCGCTAAGAAAGGATTTTAAAAAATTTGGCCTGGATCGCGTGCAATTCGCGAAAAACGCGATTTCTCACGCATAGGAAATTCTTTGAATTAACATTACGGATCTTAATAAAACTAAGTACATTGCTTCTTATTAGATGTTTGATGAACGATAACAATTATTTTCTAAGTAGTTTGCCCTGTATTGGTACTACAAAGGGGTAAAATAAAAGTACTCATATAATTTTATTGGGCAAATAATAATAGATTTATTGTCATATGGTATATGGTGTTAATATAAATTCAAAAATAGGTTAGATAACTAAACCGCACACTTTTACCACAAATTAAGTTCTTTATTGTAGTAAACAAACAGAAATACGATACTGGCATGTGGAAACCTTATTATATGGTACTTTCTGTTAACTCATGGTGGCATGTTATATTTCTCGAATCTAAACAAGTTGTACCTAGCCTTTATGAATTTAATTCCTTGAACCAACAATCTACCTTTGTTCTCAGTTCAGATGAGAATAACGCAGGAAATGATTCACAGATTCAGTTCACAACAAACAACTAAGGAAACTGGCTGCAATAATATAGTCAAGCACATATAGAGGTTAACAGGGAAATAATTAAAAAATACAGGAAAAATTATCCTGGAAAAACACTAGCAGAAAAGAGGTTAACAAACATAAAGAGAGCCAACCCGAAGTTAAAAGAAATGCTGTACACACATATACTGATGATCACCCAAATATACATAGAGGGGCTGTAGTACTCTGCCACTCTTTTTCTACTGTTCTGCCATGGAGAAGATGGGTACAGTATTAACATCCCTCTGCGTGACCCAAACACCAATACACCACTTAAGAAAACTGTGTCTGCAGCTGATTTTTGCACCTATATGTTGATGGAGCAAGAAGGCGAAAAACCTTCGTAATCTCCTCAACTAATTTATGCTTGATATGTAAGGAAAAATAGAAACAGCAACACTAAACACTAAAATTCGAAAAAAAAACAAAAAATGATGCGACGTGGAGACTATATTCACTTGAAGGATGCCATAATAAAAGCTGATGGTCGGGTATCGGAGCTGGGTAAGATGGTAGTGGTGCCTTGAAGCTTCACTGCAGAACTGTTAAAATTAAAAAATTAACTTCTGCAAATTCTCAAATTTACTTATTGAAATCATTCTAAGAATGGAATTCTTTAGGTTTATTTAAGTAACAATAATTATAACATTAAGCTTAACTTTTACTAATTTAAGTTGTCCTTAATCCTTATGATATTAAACCATAGCGGAGCACGGGCACTTTCAGCTAGTATTATATAATATGTAATTAGATTGTATTGTATTGTTTGTGAATAAATTAGTTGATAAATTAATAAATATTAACATATTTAAAAATAAATAAACAATAATGATTTAAAATCATTTTCAAATTAAAAGCGCTCCTGATAGACAGTCGTAGCTATGTCAGTGATATTACTTAGAACACTTTTTATTTATGTAAATAACATAAAATTCTGTAAATATTATTATTAAAAGTATTTTCTATCTATCTATCTATTGGGAAAAACTCATATAAATGATTTTGTAGTTGTTTTTGTAACAATTTAAATACTGTGGTTTTAAGTGACACTAGTAGTGAAATCAGTGCCATAAGCTTTTTGAGAAAAATAAATAGAAGTTCAAAATATCAGTGTCCTCCAAGTCGCAACCTGGATAAAAAATTAGCTAGCCTGTCATGATAAATTTTTGGTGAGCCACCGTACTAATTATTAGAAAATACATAATAATAATCACTCCAAAAACTAATGTATAATGGCTAAGAAAGAAAATATTTTATCTGACTCTTTTAACAGTGGTGCTATACTGATACAGTTTTTTTTACTGAATAAAAAAAAAAAAAAATAATAAAATAAGGATCTGGAAGGAGAACTTCAAGAACGGCAAAGTTTCAATTGTATAGACGTTTTTATTATTTATCTAATGAATTAACTGTTGTAAATTCGATTAATAATTTTTATAACATATAAAACATATGATAAAAAAAAAAGATAGCAAGTGTTCGGTTAAAAAAAAAAAAAAAAGTAAAATTTGTTCTTGGGAATGTATTTGTTAAATGTTTTTTGTTTTATTAAGAGTAAAAAGTGAATGAAGCTGCTTGGTGTCTTTTTTTATGTCCTGATTGAGTTTTCGCTATTTTCCTTTAAAAAAATAGCTTGGCGTCCGAGATTGTTGTTTGCTATTACATGTCGAACCTCCTAACCGTCTCCACTGGGCTTGTGGCAACTGTGTGCGGTTCAAATTTTTCTATAGCTGAAAATTTAACCGAAACATTTTGGCGCCTGAATAGGGACTTAAAAAAGAAAGAAATTTAAAACAAAAAATAATCAAGATGGATGTAAACTTGCTCATCAAAGAGCAGCTAGAATATGAATTTAAGATTTGTGGAGTAGTTGGGCTACCTACAGCAGACGAGATGCGAAAAAAATTTCACACTTCTGAAGTTGGAGAGTGCAAGAAAATACGTCACTCCTGCAGTTGCAGTATTCTTCCATATCATCCATCCCCCCGCATAAAGCTACCACCACTGAATCAACTCCTAGTCCCAATCCACATCTTCCATAGTGGACCTCTCAACTCAAACATCATTAAAAGTTAACTCTGTTCCTAGTATACCAAGACGAGTCCAAATCCCAGCTAACATTCCTAGATACAATCCTCCACCTCAGCTCCCCGTATCAAATCTTGTCCCAAATCCAGCATACATCAATAACATCCTATCATCCTTATCTGAGCTAATAGAAACAATGTACCGCTCATTTCACTCCTCACCGGAGTCCTTTATCAAGTCCCATTCAATATGGGTCCAGAACTCCTTTCCCTGCATTCAACTTCTGCTCCTAAACCCACCCATCCTTCGTTGATTACAGGCCGAGTAGATAGGGCCTGTTTTTGATATGATTTGGAAATGAAAATGGACTTAAAAATTCAACAAAACAAAACTAGACAATGAATACTGCCTTAAAAATACTAGTGACATCAATATGCAATAGCTTAATTGATAACACCTCAAAAAGAAAAACTTAGAATTCTCTCCAGAGTAATTTGTCATAACATCTTCGCATCCTATTGAGAGAAAAGCGAAAAGCAAGAGCTAGGTGGCACAGGACCAGATACCAGTCAGACAAAAGTAACTACACCAAATTAACTAACAAACTAAAAACATAAATAAAAAATTAAAAATTAAAAATTTATATAAATATACTGAAAACCTTAACACGACTGACAAATCCTTATGGATGGCCACCAAAAAACTCTTGAACTATAAAAACTGTAATCACCCTCTTCTAGCTGAATCCAAA
Organism: Euschistus heros; assembly: GCA_003667255.2. Taxonomy (NCBI): domain Eukaryota; kingdom Metazoa; phylum Arthropoda; class Insecta; order Hemiptera; family Pentatomidae; genus Euschistus; species Euschistus heros. The sequence continues at coordinate 1,783,690 of RCWM02000035.1, read as the reverse complement.
ATGTGGTCAAGATCAAACAAAGAAAAATCTCAAATTTTGGCTCAGCACCTTTTCAATACTTTTAAACCCTATCCTGATATCCTTAACCCAAATCACCTTAAAAGTATTGAAACAGAATTAAATATCCTACTTCAAATGTCTCTTCCTCCTAAAGCATTCCATCCCTCAGAAATATCTAGTATTATCCAAAGATTGCCCTCCAAAAAAGCCCCTAGACATGACCTATCCTACATCCCATATCCTAAAACTCCTTTCTCGGAAAGCCATCCTATTCCTAACATTCATATATAATATTGTACTCAAAACAACAAATTTTCCGGATCCTTGGAAATTATCCATAGTCAAAATGAAGCCCAAAAAGCCACTGGAACACCCTTCCTCATATCGTCCTATTTTTCTCTTGCCAATCATCGGTAAAATCCAAGAAAAACTCATCTTAAAATGGTTGTATCCTATCCTAGGTTCCAATCACATAATCCCAGATGAGTGTTTGGATTCCGAACATCACATTCCACAATCCAGCAATGTCATTGTGTGGTGGATGTTGTCTCCTTCGCATTGGAGCCCGGGAGCCTTTCTTGATGTAGAACAAGCTTTTGACCGAGTCTGGCACCCGGGGCTACTTTACAAACTCCGTAAATTCCTACCTTCCACATACTTCCTTGTTATATGCTCCTATCTCAGTGATAGAACATTTAAAGTTAATCATAACTTTTCCTATTCCTCTCTCTTTGTCCAATCCTCTACACGGTGTATACTGCTGTCATTCTGATGCATCCTAGCACCATCCTCACCACGTATGTTGATGACAGTGTTATCAGTAAAAAATGATCCCTTTATTGCCTCCCAGACAATCCAATCCTATATCCTAAACCTTCAAGAATGGAGAATCAAAATAAATCCCATCAAATATAGTAATAGGTTTACCCGTCGTCGTAAACCTACTACTTCCTGTTCTACAGTATCCTTTGATGATGTCCCACTAATCCCTGTTGAACAGATCCACTAAATAGGACTCCATCTGGACAAACATCTTACTCAGAATCCACTTACAAGACTAAAACGACAAGAAACTGCCCTTCGTTTTCGACTACTTCAACATTTACTTGACAAACTTTCAAACCTTTCAATTAATTGCAAAAGACTCGTTTACGTAACAGTAATTAGACCAATTTAGACATATGGAGTTGAGCTTTGGGGCTCTACTAAACCATCCAATTCATCTCGTATCCAATCCTTACAATCTAAATCCTTAGAAAAATCCTCAATGCTCCTTACTTTGCCTCAAACAAACTTATCCACAAAGATCTTAATATACCTTACATTTCTGACTTTGATCAAACCAGATATCAATCCTTTCATAGCAAACTCCGCAACTATTCAAACCCATTATTATCACAACTTGCTTCTCATTCCGTTCCAGATAGCCCTCTGAGGCACCTGAAAAGAAGATGGCCTCGGGACCCTCTAACATAGTACTTCATTATATCGAACCTTTATAAGTGCTACCATTGGGTAGTTTTTTTAAAAACAAGTGAGGTGTCATTTTTAGCATTATCATCAAATTTACTTGATCTATTATTTTTTTTTTTTTTTTTATTGTATACAGTTGTAAATTTCAATAAATATATTTTAAAAAGTTATCATCAAATAAAATAATTTTTACTCCTTCTGTTTTAAGATCAAAATTTTGAAGTCATGAATTCATGTTTCACTTTGAAGCTCCTTATTTATAAGTTTATTATTTATAAGTTAGCTCCTTATTTATAGCTCCTTATTGTTATAAGTGTATCTGATTTGGACTTATCTTAACTGGTTCCTCTTTTCCATGATACAAATATTAACCATTGTGTTTCATTGAAATTAAAAATGACATCGATGTTTTTGTTGATAACTTAATTACTATCCTTTGATATTAGTTAAAATTGAATCAGCAAGTTGCCTGATTCTAGATCATTGATGTGTAGATGTACATATAATGAAGGGATAAGCAAACCATTAACATGCTAATTTCTAATGTAATAATTTATATGTTAGATCTTATAAAACAGGCATTACATTGTAGATTAACATATCTTTTACATTTGTTAAACATTTCAATAAATAAAACTATTTTAATTTTCAATTGAAGGAAGGAATTTTCAAAGAAAGTAATTTATTTATTTTTCTTTAGATGTTTATATGCGATAGATTGGGTCATAAATATATTGAGCCACCACCATTTAATCTGAAAGAAGCTTACCTTGATTCAAACTCCTGTTCACCATTAGTGTTTATACTTTCCGCTGGTGCTGATCCAATGGCAAGTCTTTTTAAATTTGCTGATGATATGGGTATATCTAGATCATCCTTGATGACCTTATCCCTTGGACAAGGACAAGTAAGATCTATTTCAAGTATTTTGATTGTAATTATATCATAACTAATTTCTTAATTTTAAAATCAGATATCTATAAATACTAATGAAAACTCCCTACTGTTAGTGTAGGAGCCGACGACACTAAACCTGTCATGATAGGTCTTCCAAAAAAATCAATGTCTATCTGAAAGATCATCAATTTTTGTCTAAGAAAAACCACTGCTGCCATTTTCAAACCTGGCTCAAGATAGTGGCAGCAAGCAAAATAAGGTTCCAGAACTTCATTTTAGGAAAAAACTGTTGAACTTTTTTTCTCAATGGATCTTAATGTTTCTTGGAATGCTGAATTCGAATCTGAAGTTTACTACCAGGACAGTCTGCTTCATACCCAAAATCGCAATAAAATCCTGCGTAAAATAGCACTTATTGTTGGTTTTTTACCTGTAACAAGACAACAAAGAGTTTTTCAGAGAATGTCTTTATATAGTAAATTGTAGCAGGATTTAGTACATACAAAATAAAAAAACAATACTGTAATCGGACGTATGTTCACTTAGTTATGGCCTTGGGAACATTGTAGAGATTGGTTAACGTGCTGTCAATCCCACTTCTCTGTGAAAACACGTTTATCAATGAGATTTGATGACCTAGACGTTTTACGCTCTAAAACTCTAAAGAACAACGACAGGTTTATCAGTACTCTTTTGGCTATAACTCAGAATCGATTTGTCTGATCCAAAATTTCTTTTTTTCATCTTAAAGATGGTTGAATGACAATTAAACTACTTCAGCAGGCGCTAGACGTACTACGGATGGCAGGTCACTATTTTTTATTTTATTGCTTTCTCATCACGTATGCTGAACAACTGAGATTCCTTTTTACACTCTTATTGTAAGGGACCAATAGCTGGTTGAATAACTTGCACTGAAATGGCCAATGGAAATTTCCATTTCCTATTAATAATGAAAATACCTGTGTCCTGTCCAAGGGACGGCATAGCGACCTGCAAAGAGTTAATATAAAATATCTCCTGTTGAGTATTTCTGCGTTCTGGTGTTTATGATTGTTCCTTAATACATAAATGTATTAGCTATTTCTTGGTGTTACCATTCTGCTTGTGGTAACTGATCGAGGTCCTATATCTTTTGGTAAAGGGTTTAGACCTCTTCCTTACCATCATATATAAATTCTAGGACAATTCCATCATGTCTCAGTGCTTTTCTTTGCAGAATTTTGGTAACCCCTTATTCCACCTCAAATCACATTCACTAGGATTGACATCATTAACTCTTCCCTACTTCTGCAGTCTTGTTTTTTAAATTTATTTTTTCCTTCAGCAGTGGGTTCATCGTATGAGTATTATGTATGCCGCTGCTGCCAGTAAAACACTTTATTTAATTAATTTCTTATTGTACATTTTTTCTGGAAATGTTGATTTTTAGGGATAATTCTCTTCTTCCATCAAACGGGGGAAGTCGGCTTCAATGAGGGTGAAGATCCCAGTTTTCCTTGGTAGCCTGGTATGGTGTCCTACTATCGAAGTGCAGGATAAACCCGCATGCTCAGCAGTATCTAGGACTCCACAGGTCGAGTGCTGAGGGTCTAAAAACAGAAATTTGAAATTTCTTTTTCTAAATCTCACTCCTAGATACTTTACCTTCTCACCTTGTCTAACTCTTATTTCTTGAATATCTATGTTGATAGGGTGTGCCCTGTCAGTGGAGCGTCTCAGGAAAATAGCCTGTTTCTAGGCTGTGGCCATACTCATCTTCTTCCTTATGCACCACTCTGCCTGAAGGTTGACATATCTCTCTGCTTCAACTTTCAATCTGGCTCTGCACTCTGCTGCCACGATGACTGCCAGGTCGTCTATGTAGGGCGTAACAAGAACCCTATCTCCTCCAGCTCCCCAACAACTCATCAAAGACTAACTTTCATAGGGCCAGGCCAAGGACCGAATCCTGAGTGCATCTCCTCTCTATATCCATCTCTCCACCTCATATTATCTGAACATTTCTATTACTTAGGCAACTACTAATGAAGGCTTACAAGTTGCTGGGGGTGTTGAACTCCTGCAAAAGTTGGAGTACACATGGCCACCAAACGCTATCAAAAGTGGAGGAAATGTCAATTAGCATCAATAAGACATTCTTATCCACCCTCTCTTCTATGCCCATGCACACTCTCAGCAGCTGCTGGCAGAGCCAAACTGCCATGGATGACTCGCAGCACTTAGGACCGGTCTAAGGCTGGTAACAATCAGGTACTCCAGGACCTTACTGATGACAGGGAGGTGACATATTGGCCTGTAGGCCTTGTGTATTTTCTTATCCTTTCCTCCTCCATTGTAGAAGAGTCAGGTCAGCGATCTTCCTTGCAGTGTTGTTGTAACATCAACTCTCTTCCATATTAAATTTTTCCCAAAAGAACTATCTCTGAAACTCGAACACTTCTGTTGTCTGGTCACCAACCTTCCACCTGCATCTTTTATATTTCTGAATAGATTTTATTTTTCACTCCTCATAGACTAGATAGATAATATGCCTGACTATAGACAATAATGTTTTCTTTAGTGACTTTTTTCATTAGCTTAGTCGAACTCCTTCCAGTTCTTCATTTTGACTGCTTTGATTATTACTTGAAGTATGCATGGTATAGAAAGATCAATACAATTAGGATTCATGAATTGTTTGCCATTTCAATTTGAATTCTTTTTATCCGTAACAAGCATTTGAATAAAAAATTCCAATTGTAGTGGCAAATAATTCATCAATCCTAATTTCTTTGATTATTCTTTTAGCTATGTTTCTTATTCTAGCATACTAATGTGAACCTCTAGATAGGTTCTCTTATATTTCAGCAAGCTTCCTTCTTGCGCTTCACTCCCATTTTGACCTCATCATTCCACCATTGTTTTCTCGATAGATCTTATTTTCTATGTGCTACACACCTTTACTACAGTCCTTTACTTCTTTCCTAAGAATATCCAATTAATTTTCCCCATTTACTCGTTAGAAGCAAATTTTCAAGCATTGAACGGTGCACTTTTTGTTTATCTTCCATCTTCAGCTTTCTTTCATCTATCAAACTGTATAGATCAAACTTTCTTGACTTGATGGCTAAGTTATCAATCACAAGTAACTTGTCATTTGTACTAAGTTCTGCATCCCTAATGACTTTGATGTCAGTGCAGAAACTTCGAAGATCCTTTTCGAAGATGAAATAATCAATTATGCTCTTTCCTCGTGCCTCATTTTTCTCTACTCTTAAAACTTATCTTATGTATGGTCTTATCTTAAGTATGGTTAAACCATGAGTTTCCTATGAGTATTTTATTTTCTGTGTAAAATTCTATGGCCATCTTTACCTTCATGCCCCCCATTATGTCATATGCCTTTGTTTTGTCATTTCCAGTTTTAGCCCTAAAGTCCCCACAGATTTATGTCATTCTGTTTTTGTTCCTTGTTATATCAACTGTCCTTAAGAAATCTTCATACTGAACCTTGTCAAACATTGTTGCATCCTCAACGGGATCATTTCCTTTCATGTGTGCAATTTTATATTCCAGGTGGTGAATTGTATGTCTTTGCCTCTACCTTGTCCATTACTGTTAACTTAAATGCCTGTATAGCATTGACTTTACTAACTGACAAATCTAGGTCTCTTAAAATAATCTTTAACAAGAAAGGTTTCCATGATTCACCTTTCCTTTATAGTTCATCCCAATCACTAAAGCAACTCCTTCTTTGAGACTAACACCCAAGTTCTATAGGTTATATCTGTAAGGTAATGTTTGGTGTCCATTTCCTAGTTTCCTTAGATAACACAGTTCTTTTTGTGAACTCTATAACCTCATTTCTTCAATTTACTCAGTTTCCTTTCATGTGTGCAATTTTATATTCCAGGTGGTGAATTGTATGTCTTTGCCTCTACCTTGTCCATTACTGTTAACTTAAAAAAAATAAGAATATTATTCTGATTTATATCAATTAACTACTGAAAACAAACTTTAAAAATGCTCATTTAATTTTTTTTCTAATTACTTTTGAATAATTGGCTTCTTTGCTTTATGATATATTTTGTTTACCAGGGTCCTATTGCAGCTAATATGGTTGATAAAGGAATTGTGTCAGGTCAGTGGGTTGTTTTACAAAATTGTCACCTAGCTGAAAGTTGGATGAAACATTTAGACAAAATTTGTTCTGAAGTAATAGTACCTTCCAAGACTAATCCTCAATTCAGGATTTGGCTTACAAGTTATCCATCCAAAGCATTTCCAATATCCATATTACAAAATGGTAATTATTTAGTTCATAAGTCTATACACAAAATTATTATATGTATTATAACTTGAAGTAGATTTACATAATAATAAAAACGTATGTGTCAAGTACATTTTTATTATAATAATACCAAAATGCCACATAATTTGAGTGGTGGGATACGGAACCAGACAACCTCAAAGATATTTTTTAAAAATGAAAAAAAAAAAAAGGAATTTTGACTCATGCTAAAAATTTAGTAGTGTGTCAAGTACATTTTAAAAATAAAAATCCCAATAAGCCAGGTCATTTCAGTGGTGGGACATGGAACAAGACCACCCCAAAGTAATTTTTGACTCTTGCTGAAAATTTAATAGCTTGTCAATTACATTTTTAAATAATAATCCCAAAATGCCAGATAATAAAAAATATTTTTGTAAATTTTTTAATTAATAATCCAAAAAATATCTTTGAGGTGGTTTGGTCCCATGTCCCACCACTCAAATGATCTGGCTTTTTGGTATTATAAAAATGTACTTGACACGATACTAAATTTTTATTGTGGGTCAAACATTTTTTTTTTTATTTCTTAAAAAATATCCTTGTGGTGGTCTGTTTCCGTGTCCCACCAATCAAATGATCTGGCTTTTTGGTATTATTATTGGAAAAATGTACTTGACACGCTACTAAATTTTCATCTTTGGTCAAACATTTTTTTTTTCTTAAAAAATATCTTTGGGGTGGTCTGTTTTTGTGTCTCACCACTCAAATTGTCTGCGATTGATATATTACGCTTATTTTTAATAACAGAATACAATTTATGTTATTTAATGCTGGGTCAATTATGTTTTTTATCATGAATATTTTACCTTACTTCTATGATGCGCAATATCTCTCCCACCTGTGTCTGGCAGACTAGCCATTTCCTATACAACTATCTATCGAAAACAAAACTTTTGAGCTATAAAACAAGTTGGATCAAATCTGTGCTCTAAATGTGTCACCACCTCTTGGATTAAATGGGCATTCCTCAAGAATATGTCTAATTGTTAAAGGACCCTTGCAAGACTTATACTTCGGAGAAGCTTCTCTCTTTATAGGATAGCCATGTTAAAGTCGAATATGGCCAATCCTCAATCTTGCTATCACTACTTCTTCTCTTCTATTTTTCCTATGGGATGTCTTCCATTGTTTTATGTCACTTTTAATGGTTTTTATATTAAATACACACTAATTTATTTATATATTAAAGTGTCTTTTCTTATAATTCAATCCAAGTATTCTTGGCATGATATTTTAAGAAGTTGGATATGTCTAAATGGGCATTGACACTTTTGACATCTAGATTGTAGATTGACGTTTTTATTTGGGCGATCAACTTCCAGGTTATTACGCCCTTTTCATCTAAATGTTGGAAATTTTATTTCTTCGTCCTGCATCATCATTTTCGTATTATATTTTATGGAAAAGTGAAAGTTCTTTAAAAAGATTTATAATTTTGTTTATCGAGTCCCCTGGAGCAAGTTCTGTGGATCGGGGTATTTTTTTTTTCTAACTCTTGATATTTAGTTTGGAAATTTCTGCTTCTTTGGCTGCCTCATCAGTGGCTTAGTTCCCTTTTATCCCCATGTGGGATGGTATCCAGATAAGCACCAAACTGTTTTGCAAGTCATTTAGCATTGAGACATAAGCTTATGCTTTCGTTATGATGGGATCCTTAGTATATATGTTGCGAAGGGATATTATTGCAGATAAGGAATCTGTATTCCTCTAGAGGCATAGCGTATTCTATCACCGCACTAATGCCCAGCATTCTACTGTAAAGTTACTGGTGGTTGGAAGTCTATATTTCAAAATTTTAGTGTCAACAACAATGGAACATCCTAAATTGTTTATTGATTTTGAGCCGTCTGTAAAAATTAATTTAGAATATTTGTATTTTTTTTATTTTTTATCTTCTGCTATGTATATATGTGCCTGAGGTGCTAATTTTTGGTTATTTTTTAAGATTGAGATCTACTGTTGTTAATTTTCGGATCCATGGTGGATAATATCTTGATTCTTCAGTTATATATCTGTATATCTTCTATGTATCTTCCGGCCCTGATTCCCAAAAGGGCAGGCAGTTGTTGGTTTACCACAAATCTTCTGTGCTTTGGTTGGAAGATGGCTTTCCATGCTGGATTTTTATTAATGAATTTAAGCCTACAGATATATCTGCTAGCAAGCTGGTGTCTTCATACATTTGGTGGAGCTTGACCAGCTTTAGCACAAATGCTAGAGACGGGGCTAGTTCTAAATGTACTTGTTGCAAGACGTGAACCAACATGATGAACTTAGTCAACAGCAGAAAGCTGGCTAAGGTTCGCCAAAGAATAAATAACACAATGCTGCATGAAATTCTATGTTTGATTTCTGATAAATTTTTCTACACTATTTTCCCATGCTAAGTTCAAATCTGTTCCTATGACAGTTATGTTCCTATCACGCTAAGTTTTTGTGTACACGATTGTATATTTCTAGCATTTATGTTGGCGGCAATTTGGTTTCTAGTACCTTCCTAGTTTAGATGCATGGGATTCACAGAGGTGTATGTGATTCACAGAGGAGTTAATCAAGTCAATATTTGATAAGGCATAAGTTTAGTTGCTATTTTTCCTCGCTACTCTCATAATTTAGTCAAATTTGAGATGAGTACTTCATGGTGCGTGTTTGTCAACAGTCCAGACGTGTTTTGTTATATATGTGGGAGTTATATAGCTGCAGAGACAAAATATTACAAAGTTTGTGGAAAATGTGTACTTTGCTTATTTTGGAGTAAAACTTGGCGACCAAGATAAAGAATGGGCTCCTCATAAAGTTTGTCATACATGTGTGGAGGCATTGAGGCTTTAGAAATCAGGTAAAAAAAAATCTTTGCCCTTTGGTATTCCTATGGTATGGAGGGAATCAGCCATTCATTATGATGGTTGTTATTTTTGTATGACAAAAGTATGTGGCTATTCAGCTAAGAATAACAAATCCATTGTTTATCTGAACTTGCCATCTGCTATCAGGCCTGTTCCGCATGATGACACAATACCTGTTTCAACTCCTCCTAATGTTCTCGTCGATGTGTCAGCTGTATTTCGTTCTCAAAACATTGAATTGAGCCTGATGAAGCTGATGATAAACATTTGAGCCGGAAGAGGATAGGTCTCCAAAGCTTTTCACCCTAGGAGAATGAACGACTTAAAGAATTGAATCTCACAAAAGATGCAGCAGAAGTCCTTGGGTCAAGGTTAAAATCAAAAAACCTTTTGGTTCCAGGGGTTGTATTTGCATGGTATCGACATCATGAACAGGAACTTGCACTTTCTTTAAAGTAAAAGATTCTATGGTCTATTGTTGTGATATACTTTAAAAGAGTTTTATGGGATTGAATACTCGTCAGCTGATTGGAGGCTGTTCATAGACGCTTTGAAGGCTAGCTTAAAACGAGTTCTTCTTCATAATAGGAATAGATATGCATCTATTCCTATAGTTCATTAGTCTTAGAAAACATCGAATACCACACTCACAAATGGATGGTCTGTGGAGATTTCAAGGTCATCAGCCTACTACTTGGCCTGCAGGCTGGATTCGCTAAGATGCCTTGTTTTTTGTGTGAGTGGGATAGTAGGGCAGTAGCAAAGCACTGGGTTATCAAAGATTGGCCCCCCCAAGAGCAGAGTTAAAACCTGGCTTAAAGAACGTGATAAATCCACCTTTGTTGGACCCTAATTTCTTGGCAATAAACTTTCCAGAACCTCGGCTGCCTCATGAGTGTATGTATAGGTTCATTTTCTTCATTCTCACATTGACTGTTTCCCCCCAAAATTTAGGTGATTACAGTGAAGAACAAGGTGAGAGGTTCCACCAGGATATAAAAGTGATGGAGCAATGATACCATGGGAAGTGGAATACCACCATGATGGCTGATTACTGTTGGAACCTAAAAAGGGACTCTGAAGGTGAAAGAACATCCAGAAGTTCAAGAAAAAGAAAATTCTACAGTGACTAATGAACTTGAATTGAACCAAAATATTGTTAAAAATGTAATACATGTATATATATATATATATATATATATATATATATATATATATATATATATATATATATATATATATATATAAATAATAAATATTGAACCTAAATATTGTTGTTTCATTAATCACTTACGTAATTAAAGATTTGAGTTTGTATTTTACTTCTAATTTTCCTTTAAATTTACCTTTGAAGCCAAGTCCTGTGTTTTATCTGTGTTCATGGGTTTTGTGAGAAATCTGTACGTGATATAGAAAAACTGACTCTACAATTGAATTCAGCATGAAAAAATATGCTGATAACACAATTTAAATTTTAAGCATTGATCAAAAATTTAATAAATGCAGCATTGTGTAATACTTTCATAGTCTAGTTCAGTTCTTACTAGGTAGGTGTAAACATTTATCATACTAATCCTGTTAGCACCCCAAGAGCAGCCAGCAAGAAATTTAAGAACATTTAATCCCTTGAATGATTCTTACTTTAACCATTTTATATGCTCTTTCCAGCTCAGTTTAGAATAAAAAAATAGACCTAAAAACTTAGTAATTGATGCAAAGTTTAGGTCGATACCTCTGTAAGTTAGTAAGAGAGGAGGGGTTGGTGTTCTGTGTTTTAAGAACATGATGCACTTCATCTTTTCCATTGAGAATTTCAAACCTGATTGTACAGACCGAATTTCTAAATATCTAAGGCAGTTCTGTAATATTCTCTGCATCCTCTCCTGGTCTCTAAACGATAACAGAATTCTCCAGAGCATCAAATACGGTTATATAGTGTTAAATTTTTCAGCATATAAGTATGTATGTCATCTATTCCTTTCATTTAACTTTAACAATACAAGATATAAGAAAAATTTATAGTTTTTTGAGATAAAAAAAAATTTTGTGTCTTTTAAATCCTTGAGGTGGTTCAGTAAATATTAAACAGATAATTTTACTCATGTAACAATAAATTTTATATTCTTTTTTTAAAAATAATTAATTGTAATTACATATTTTTCAGGTGTAAAAATGACAAATGAAGCTCCAAAAGGTTTAAGAGCAAATCTATACCGATCTTATACCTCTGATCCTATTTCTGATCCGAAGTTCTTCTCAGACTGTAAATTTATTTCTGAATGGCAAAAGCTTCTCTTTTCTCTTTGTTTTTTTCATGCTGTTGTTCAAGAAAGAAGAAAATTTGGACCATTAGGTTGGAACATTCCTTATGAGTTTAATGAATCCGACTTAAGAATTAGTGTGAAACAACTTCAGGTACACTCACATTGATTCATTTTAACATCTGATAATCAAAACTTTAAACATTAACTTCATTAAAATCGAATTGGTTTCTAACCACTTTCTAAAAATGAGGTTTACTTTTAACATTCACTACTAAATTTAATGTTGTAATTGCTAATATTTTTTTGTCATATTCGCTTTCAATGAATTTATTATCCTGAGAATTTCTTTAAATGTTTTAAACAAAAATCCCAAAAATGGTGGGGGAAGAGGAGAAGGTCCCATGCTTAGGTTTTTCGATTATATCTCGAAAACTGTGGACTCTAGAAAAATAATCTACAGATCAAAATTAAAGCTAATTAAATTTCCTATAACATTGTTTCTATACATATTTGTCCAACTCTTAACGGTGTTCGAGATATACTTTATTAAAAATCGAAAATTAAAGAGAAAAAATATTTTTACTTCACTTTTTGTCAAACATTTGATTCAAGTGCCAGAGACAATTATCAAAGGCACTAGAAGCAAATGTATGTCTGAACCGATGCCTGCTTCTCCTTCTCCACGCTATATCTCAAAAACCACCATAGTTAATCACCATAGATCTCGTTTGGATGAATGAGGTGTGTATTCCCTTTTTCAGCAATTTCAAAATAGAAATACTCTCAGAATTGTTAGACCATTTAGCATGTATTACCTCCTTTCTTATACCATCTCGCAACGCGACCCAGGTGCAGATTGAAAATTCTACACCAGATAATGATAGTTATATTAAGTGGGATATAGAGAAAGTTGAGGACTTTAAAGTATCATTATCTTCATGTAACAGAAATTATTTTAATTCAAAAAATAAGAATGACCTTTATGATAATTTTATTCAAGCCATGTACAAGAACATGCTTAATGCTGGGCTAGTTAATCACCATAGATCTCGTTTGGATGAATGAGGTGTGTATTCCCTTTTTCAGCAATTTCAAAATAGAAATACTCTCAGAATTGTTAGACCATTTAGCATGTATTACCTCCTCTCTTATACCATCTCGCAACGCGACCCAGGTGCAGATTGAAAATTCTACACCAGATAATGATAGTTATATTAAGTGGGATATAGAGAAAGTTGAGGACTTTAAAGTATCATTATCTTCATGTAACAGAAATTATTTTAATTCAAAAAATAAGAATGACCTTTATGATAATTTTATTCAAGCCATGTACAAGAACATGCTTAATGCTGGGCTAATGAGAAAAGCACATGTTATTGGAAATTTGGCCTCTAAATTCAAACAAGTTTGGTATGACTCTGAATGCTGGGATCTGAAAAGACAACTGCGGAGAAAATATAAAGCATTTCAAAGGAAGTACAATATAGAGGATGAATATGTTACCACTAGAAGCAAATATCGAAAATTAGTCTTACGCAAAAAGAACGACTACCGGATATCTGTAATAAAAAACCTCCAAGAAGTAAAAAATAGTAAACAGTTTTGGGAAACTGTAAATCAACTTAAACCAATATTTCATCAAATGCATGAATTAGGAGTCCACAAATGGAGTAAATTTTATAAAGAAATTATGGAGAAAAACAGATTTATGAAATTCAATTTTTCTTGGTAACTCATCCACAACTCGAAACTGATATTTTCTTAGAAGAACTACAGTTCCAAATACAACGCAGTAAAAACAAGAAGTCTGCAGGTTTTGACCAAATAACCTATGAAATATTTAAAAACATAACTCCGGAATGGGAACATTACCTTTTAAACCTATTTAATTGTATAATGCGTTCCGAAAAAGTTCCAAAACTTTGGGTAAAATCGAAGCTGCACCTAATTCACAAAAAGGGAGATAAAAAAGACCCAGACAACGACAGAGGGATATCATTATTAAACACAATGACAAAATTATTTACGGGTTTATTAGCAAGTAGACTTTATGCTTACGTCACTAATAAATATCAACTTGAGGCAGAAAAGCAGTTACATTTATGCAGTTTTTATTGACTTTAAAAAAGCCTTTGACTCTATTAAGCACAACCTGCTTTGGGAGAAGTTATTTTCAATTGGTGTTGGAGGGAAAATTAGCAGAATAATGAAAGAAATGTATGACAACGCAGTTATGCAAATAAAAATTGATCAGAACCTATCCGAAGAAATTGAGATTTCTTCAGGCCTGTTACAGGGAGAAAGTCTCAGCCTGGCATTTTTTGTTTTATTCAACTCAAATATTGTAAAATTCTTTCAAGAGAAGGGAGCAACAGGCATTAGTATTGATAAATCTAACGAGGTCATTATGTTACTCCTATCTGATAATATTGTGCTTCTTAGTGACTCATGGCATGAATCTCAAAACAAGTTGAAAACATTGGAGCTGTACTGCAGTGTTAACTCTCTGACTCTGAATCCAAAAAAGTCAAAAACTGTTGTATTTCATTAGAGCCCAGGGATGAAAACAATAAAGCCGCTGGCTTGGCACAATGAGATCTTGGAATGCACCAAACACTACACTTATTTAGGTGTTCTGTTTTCTTTATCAGGAAAGTTCTGTTTAGCCTCAGAGCATTTTATACAGAAATCATCTGTAACATGTGCAAAGGTTAAAGATATACTTAGAAAAGGTAAGAGCGATATATAGGAAACAAAAACAGTCCTTTTTTATGCCATGGTTTCCTCAACTCTGATGTATGCTGCTAAAGTTTAGGCATTAAGATATATGGAACCGATTGAGGTTATTCAATCCCAATTTATAAAGTCACTGTTCTTCTGGCAAAGAAACATTTCCAACTTCATATTACGTCTAGTAAAGTAAATTTAATGCTCTGCAACTTTGTTTCTGATAATATTTCTGAGAAACAATTATCGAAGGCACAAGAAGCAAATGTATGTCTGAACCGGTGCCTGCTTCTCCTTTTCTGCGCTATATCTCGAAAACCATTAATCCTAAAAAATTAATTAATAGAACCAAAATTATAGAGAATATTATTATCTACAAGTTTTGTGACCTTTGACCTTGAATATCTAATTATGCTGACGTGCTGAGATCGGTGACTTTTTACAACTTTTTTAGAAGACCAAAACAAAGGTATATGCAAAAATTCAGCTTCATTGGTTGATTTCCGATGTGAAATACTTATTTGACTGGGCTAACCCCCTTTAATTTTTTTCGTAGAATTAAATTTTGAAAACTTATGTAAAGCAGTTAAACTATTCTACCTAAAACTAATTAGTGGAATAGGGTGTATATCTTGGTTTGAAGTAATATTGAGATTTAAAAGAAGTTTGTACTATCTATATTGTTTTAACCAAAGATAGTTAAAACAATTTTTATTGTTTGTGACTCCTTATCTTTCTTTGCTAATTATGAGAATGGTGTTAAGTGTTTGCTTCGAAAATAGTTACTAAAAACATAATTTTGAGATGTGTTGGACATACTTCCCAACTTAAAAAAAAAAGTTTCTACTTATTAAAACTAAACTACTAATATTCTAAAGCACTCCAATGGTTAGCAGTTTTTGTCCGAACTCAAAGAGGAGCACTATATGTTCATGCCTCCCATTTGGACCTCATTATCAGTATTCAAAAAACCTGTTCCCATAAAAAGGTTTACAGGAGCATGGTGCACAGGTGGTTTTGAACATAGTGGATCCTCTCCTTTACATCATTACTTGTATTTAACAGTCTACATAATACTTTGATTCTTCACATTACACATTTGGATTTTACTACCAATTTAAATATTTGTTAATAAAAACATTTTTCTGATTATATTTAGAATGTGAACAGTATTAGTTGTCAAGGCAGTTATCAACTATGCTGGCAAACTACTTAAGCTCCACGCTCCTGTTAATGAAAAATGGGTATGCAAGTACTATAAATGTTGGTCCAAATGGCGTCCACGAAAATACAGAGCTACTCTTGGAGTTCATACAAAAACTGACAGAGTAATGAAATTTATTCATTTGTAACAAGCCTGGAGTGCTAGTGGTTCACAAATAAAGTGAATACCCTCCTTTAGACCATTAGAAATTAGATAGATAGATTAGATCAAAAAGTTTAAAATATTTTTACCATACCACTACCTGTTTAAGTGATGTTTTAATTATAAAATTATTGATTTCAAAATATAATATAAAATAAAATATATATTTCACTCTTTTAAAACAAAATTAATTAATGAAATAATAGAATGTTTAGTATAAGAATTAAGAAGGATGAATTTTTATATTTTTTTTGTTGTTAGATTTATCTAATTATACAAATAAAATGAACATGTAACTGTTTTGATCAGATACATATTCCCTTCAGTTAAATAAAAAATATATTTTTTTAAGTATACATAATTATCCAGATTCAAACCACATACAAAATAAATTTTGCTCATTATTTTCTTTGGTTACAACTGTGTTTTTTATTACAATAAGGCTTGCGACCTAGCAACAATAAGGAATAGGAATACTTGATAATGGATCTTAAAGTTCTTGGAACATCAATTCAACGAGTTTGATATGAATGACTGAAATATATACATTTACAAGATGGAAATAGTATAGTTGTATGATATAATCGTAAATGAATATGGTCAGGGGTGCAGTCAGGTTTATAAACTACTCATTCAAGTTTTAAAAAAACTTGATATAAGGAGTACTGACGTTTCAACCTGCCTAGCAGGTCTTTTTCAGTGCTAAAAATAATAAAAAAAAAATGATGTAACCAAAATGATATAACTGAATTCAGTAAAAAATATATTGAAAGTACTAATTACATAATAAATTGAAAGAAAATAAAAAAATTGTATTACATAAAGAACATGGAATGGAATGAAGATCTAGTTGAATGATAGATGAACTACAAGATGCGATAGCTGAGATGGAGCTTGGGAAAGCAGCACGACAGAATGATATGATCTAAGAAATGCTAAAATACATTGGAGAAAGAGGAAAAAAAAAATCTTTGAAAGAAAAGGAAAATCTTAATGGAATGGTGGTAATAAAGAATATCAAACTTGTCAAGGTATATCTCGTTTGAGTATCCCCAGTAAAATATATCCCAATACTCTGTAGAAAAGACAGAGTGGAACCACAGGTTGAGAAAGAGAGATCAGTATGGATTTAGAGAAAAAATAGCACCCAAGATCTGATGTTCACTTTGAAAAAGTTATCAAAAAAGGAAAAGAGCTGACTAGGTAATCTCACAGAAGCATTTTACGAAATCAAAAATGAGAACATCCACACAAATCTGGGACAGTTAGAGGCATCAGCAAAGGATTTATTCTGGTAATAATGAGCCTCTATAGGAAAACAGTGATGACATCTAATTGTTACATCAAAGAGTTCGTGACTGATCTTGGGATGAGACAGGGTTGCAGTTTTATCCCTCTCATGTTTATTCTTGTTTTAGACTCCATTATATCTCAGCCAAAGGCCCAGATGAGAGGTTTAGATAATTACAGCGGGTTACCTATTCCTTGATTCCAACAGGCCTATGACTCCATAAATCGTCAGGAAGCTTATATAGCCATGTTAGAAATGAATATACCCCATAAACTTGTTCGACTAGTAAAAATGACAATGGAGAACAATATCTCTTATGTTAAAGTTGGTGGAGATTTGTCTAGAGGGTTCACTACAGAGACTGGTGTCAGGCAGGGTGATGGCCTGGCTTGCCTTGTTTTTAATATAGCCTTAGAAAAGGCTGTGAGAAATTCAGGAATACAGGTAGTAGGGACCTTGTTGAATAGATCTGTTCAGCTTCTTGGATATGCCGACGATTTAGACCTTATGAGTAGAACATGGAGAGATGTAGCTACATCATTCGAAGCACTAGAGGTCTCGGCTGCAAGAATGGGACTCACAGTGAACAACGAGAAGACAAAGTATATGACTACATCAAACCAACAACAGGAGCAAGAAGGAAATGTCGAAATAGGGATTCACAAATTCCAGAAGGTACGAGAATTTGTGTACCTAGGGGCCCAAGTCAATTCCCAAAATAGGATCGCAGAAGAAATAAACAGACGCATATTCTCAGCAAATCGATGCTATTTCTCACTACAAAAATATCTCCGAAGCAAAGCTCTGTCCAGGGCTGCAAAGCTTAGAATTTATAAGACGCTGATCCGCCCAGTCCTTACCTATGGCTCAGAAATGTGGACAATGACAAAAGCAACCGAATTGTCACTCCTGAGGTTTGAGAGGAAAATTCGACCAAGAATATTCGGACCAGTATGCATTAATCAAACCTGGCGAGGAAGGACAAATAATGAGCTAAAGGACCTTTATAAGGATGTTGATATTGTGCATGTCATTAAACTAGCCAGATTACGATGGGCCGGTCACGTAATAAGGATGAACCATGAAGAAATCCCAAAGAGGGTGTTAGGTGAGCGGGTGTACGGAACAAGAAGAGTTGGTCGTCCGAAGCTTAGATGGGAAGATTCCGTAGCTACTGATGCCAGGATTCTGCTTGGTACCCGAAATTGGAAGGCAGCAGCACTTGATCGGGAAAACTGGCGGTCGATGTTGGAGCAGGCCAAGTCTCAACTTGGGACGTAGTGCCAATAAATAATAATATTACCTATTCCTTGATGAAATTTGTCAACGCTATTGTTTTTCCATTCAATAATGACAAGGATTTGATTTATACAGGGTGTCCAAAAAGAGTATCGGGTATTTGTTACTTTGATAAAACAAAAACTACTTAAGATAAAAAAAAAAGTTTATTGTTAATTATTACAATATAAAGTGGACAAATATTTGGAAAAGATAATGCTATCTAAATAGTGACCTTTATGCTGCTGGCACTCTTCTAATTGGGAGCGAAGATTGGCGATCACATACTGACACATAGCTCTCGATATTACTGCCATTTTTGACCTGTTGTTTTGCTTCATTTGCGTCAGATTCGTCGGATTGTTCTCATAGACCTTACTTTTAAGGTATCCTCATTGAAAATAGTCAAGTGGACTAAAGTCGGGGATTCTGGGAGGCCAGTTGATGTTACCCGTCTGTGAAATGACCTTATTAGGGAATAATTCGTTAACAGCTTCCATTGCTCGATTTGATGTATGGCAAGTGGTCCCATCTTGTTGAAACCACGTTCTTGAGTTGAAACCTTGAAATTCCTGTAACTTTGGACCCAAAAAGTTTCGCAGCATATCGCAATAACAGTCACTATTCACAATGAGTAGTGAATAGCCTCATCGATCTTCTTCATCACTGAAGAGGATGTTATCAAAATTGTTGAAGTAGTTTTTTTTTTATCGAAGTAACAAATACCCGATACTCTTTTTTGAACACTAAAAAACACAGAACGTGGTTTCAACAAGATGGGGCTTATCCATACTTCAAATCAAGCAATGGAAGCTGTTAGGTCATTTCGCATAGGGGTAATATCAACTTATCTCCCAGAAGCCCCAACCTTAGTCCACTTGACTATTTTGCACAGGGATACCTTAAAAGTAAGGTCTATGAGAATAATCCGACAAACCTGACGCAATTGAAGCAAAACATCAGGTCAGAAATGGCAGGAATATCAAGAGCTATGTGTCAGCATGTGATCGCCAATCTTCGATCCCAATTAGAAAAGTGCCAGCAGGATAACAATCACTATTTAGATAACATTAGCTTTTCCAAATAATTTTCCACTTTATAGAATAGAATAGAATAAAGAAAAATAATTTTATTCTGGAACCAAGTCCATATTTGGTTTATCGAAGACAAATCTGGCAAAGCAGTTCATAATTAGTTTCAATCTGTCTTCGAGAACCGTCGAGAGACCACCATAAACTAGACAACCATAATCAAGGTAAGGGAATATTAGGGAGGATACTAGAAGCTTACGAGTTGACTGAGGAAGAAAGTGACGGGATCGGTGGAATAATTTAAGTAGACCTATAGAACGGCGGGAGATTTGGAGCAGTGCTTAATTGAATTAGGTAGATCGTTGATGTAGGTATTGAAAAGGAGAGGAGAAATGCTGGACCCTTGAGCAATACCAGAAGTAATAGTGAGAAAAGTAGATAAGGATTGGTTAGGTATTTTAACTGCTTGGGAACGGTGAGAAAGGAAAGACTGAAACCAGCGGATGGAACTGAAGGAGAAATTTAAAGATTCTAATTTGGAAAAAAGGATGGAGTGGTCCAGGGAATCAAACGCTTTAGAAAAATCCAGAAGTATCAGTAGTCAGTTTTTTTTCGTCTATGGCAGTAAACATGTCATTTGTGATTTTGAGGAAAGCGGATTGTAGGGGATCGAGGAGATTGGATTCTTCAAGGAAGTTGGATAACTGAGATTGTACTAATCTTTCTAAGGGTTTAGAGAGGTTAGATAAGATGGAGATCGGGGGATAGTCTTTAGGATTGTGGGATTCGATGTTTTATTTATAGGATGAATTAGGGCTTTTTTCCAGGGGGTAGGGAATACCGAATTTTGAAGGGAAACATTGTATATGAATAAGATGACTAGTGTGATTTCGGGAAGACACAGTTTTACCAATTTTATAGGGGTTTCATCTATGTCAGTAGAATTGGAATTAGACTTCATTATTGAGGAAATAAGTTCAGAGGGGGAGATGTAGGAAAAATAAAAATTAGCATCGTTGTATGCAGGAGCTGAGGCAGAATGGGAGGAAAGGTGAAGGGAATCGGAAGGGAAGGAAGAAGCAAAATATGAATTTAGTTCTTCAAGAGATACAGGATAGGTAGATGGAGATGTGCGTGAATCAAGAAGGGAAAGTTTACGGAGGAGATGCAATTTCGATCTGGAATCAGGAGCGGAAGAGAGGGCTTCATGGAAATAAGTGGATTTTGCTAGACAAATCGAGGCTTGTGTCAAGTTGCAAAGCATCCTGAAAGTTTGGTAGTCGTCAGTCATCCTCGTGCGTCTGAATCGTCTACGTGCTGCATCTCGATTTCGTTGGAGCTGTTTGATTTCTGGACTTATCCAAGGAGCAGGAGGACGACAAAAGGAGGAGGATTTGAGAGGTGCATGGATGTTAAGGATATTTAAGATGTTAAGATATTTATGTGGTGAGGATATTTACCATGGAGTCAATCGAGGAGGAGGTATAAATTTCAGTCCAGTTCTGAGCTTCAATCTCTGGAAGGATCTTTTCACGGGTTAGGGATTCTATATTGCGGAAAGCAATAGTTTTCGGGCGGAAAGAAGGTGCTTGGATATTTAAGATATTTGGATTAGATCATGGGAGGATAGGAAAGGAACAGGTAACTGAGAAGAAGCGAGGAGGTTCTTTTCTGAGTCAATAATGAACAAGTCAAGCCAGGTATCAGATGACGAAGTGTGGTGGGTAGGGGAGAACGGAACTATAAAGAGATGGAGGGGAAAAAAATAGGTTTGCAAGGAACAACTTATCACGTGAGTCAGAGAGGAAATTGGAATTCAGGTTCCAGACTTTATATTGTAATAATTAACAATAAATTCCTTGTTTTTGTTTTATCAAAGTAACAAATACCCGATACTCTTTTTGGACACCCTGTAAAAGGATTCTCAAAGCAAAATTTCAAAAAATCAACATGGAGATAAACCCTGATTAAACAAACCTAATGTGCAGCAGAATGGCTTGATGAGAGATGAGAATAATAAGTATGTAATAAGAATCATAGAGAAGCCCGTCCAAACAGGTTATGGGTTTTTAAGTATCTGGAAGCACACTTTGTTTGCATCTCAGTATATATCTTTACAAACATATACTAGATAGTTACAAAAATAATTTTTTTTATTATATAATCTATTTAAATATAAATATTTTAAACCAAAGTATACTTTTATGTAAATCTATCTAAATGTTATCTATAGGTTTATGTTGTTTTTTAGATGTTTCTTAATGAATATGATGACATTCCTTTTGATGCTCTTCTTTATTTAACGGGAGAATGTAATTATGGTGGAAGGGTAACTGATGACAAGGACAGAAGGCTTCTTAATTCATTACTCTCCATATATTATAATCAGAATGTGCTTAAAGTTGAAGGGTAAACTTTTATTTCCATGTTATCTGTTGTAGTTTTTTTGAGCATCTGTTTTGTTTGTTTATTGATAATAAATTTCTGTAGAATATAAACTAAAAAATTATTATAAATTAGTAGAAATTGTTATGAGATGTCAGAAAAAATTACCATTTTTCTCCGTGTTTGAATTTTGAATTGTAGTTCCTCTCTAATTTTTATTTAAGTGTTGTAAATTAAAATCAGAAGTTCATGTTTGATCCCTTTTGAATCATTTTGTAAACAGCATCCTGGGTATAATCAGAATTCCAATCACTATCATCCATAACTTAGGTGTGTATAATGCACGGATTGAACATAAACTGAACCTGTTGTGTATTATTTAAATGCTCATAGTAATTTAATTTCGTACACAGGTCAAAACATGGTTCTATTTCAACTGATAAATTCCAGAAATTTTCCCGTCCTCGGTTTTCTTAATTTATTTTTTGTAATGATGATTACCATATTAATTATATTCAAACAGACATGATCAATGTAATGATGAGAATATGCTTTGCCATGTCAAGAAAACATATTTTGGATCTGATCAAGCCAATCACCATACTTCCATTTTTCATGGAAGTAAAAATAGAAATGTTTTTTACTTAAGTAGTTCAAAAATAACGATTGTGAAAACAATCATCTGTATCCAAAATTTTGAATATAGATTCAAATACTAGATAATTTCTTCTACTAGTATTCAAATAAAACTACATGTATTCGAAAAATCTATCTTCTGAATCGAATTCATCAAAAGTCAAATTCAGATATTTTTTCATTCGATATTCGAATACTCTAAAAAGTATTTGATTTTCGAATAACATATCTAGACAAAACAAATTAGTCTTTGTATTCGTATCTAGATATTGTCCAACTCTGGGGATAGATAGCGTATACTTATATTTATCCTTAGATGTTATGACAGCATATGCTGTTATAGTATCCAGGGTGTCTACTAGTCTGGAATATGTCGGGAATTTCGTGTGGTTAGGAAAAATTTGGGAATAAGTCGGGAATTTACATTAAATTTGCCGAAGTTGGGAAAAAGTCGTCAATGCTAACATTTTCAGTTGTTTTTTTTTTTTAGTTTTTGCTCAATATGTCAGTTAAGGAAGCGTCTGATTGGTATAGCAACTCTACATACTTTTAAAGTAAACTAAATTTGCTGCTATTTGAGATCAGGGTGAGCTCTATAGAACCATAGGTTCCCAAGACACAGGTATATTATCTTCGGATATGGTCTCTTATTTTGTGAAATATCTCCTAAAATATGCATCCCACGTAAAATATGAAGTTGTAGAAAATTTAATTAGCTTTCATTTGAGACCAGACTGGTACCTCTGGGCCCAGCGGTTCTCTCAAATACGGCAGATAACAAGAAAACAGTTCATAAGTGGGTTCTGGGGGAAAGTAATGTTCTCATGTCTTTTTATGGTTTATTTATCAATCAAATTTTATTTATTTTTGTTATTTTTAAATAATTGATTGGTGAAAAAGAAAAGGATAATATACCCATTGGGAATTACGTCATCATCGATCATTGTTTTAAATACCTATCTACATACTAAAATGCTTAAACAAACATCATATATATATATATGATGTTTGTTTAAGCATATTTATATAAGTTTAAGCATATATATATATATATATATATATATATATATATATATATATATATATATATATATATATATATATATCGGACAAATATTTTTGGAGTTATTTTATCCAACAACCTCGTAACTGTTTTCAAACCGAATGGAAATACTCGATATTGATGTGTTTCTTGAAATTTATCTAGAGTAATGTGAAATATAAAAAATAATTGCCTTTTTTTATTTTTAAAAATTTAATTTATCTAATTTTATTTATTTATTTCTTTTTTTTAACTGTGACGTGTTAAGTAGCAAATTATGCATTGATTGATTTGTTTGGATAATTATTACAACAGCAGTAAAATATTGATTGGCGAGAATTTCCAGAAATATTTTTGAAAAAGTTGGGAATTACTAGAAAAATTCTTGAAAAGTCAGGAATTTTGATAACTGAAATTGGTAGACACCATGGTATCTGTCTTGGATCTGTCCATATAAATTATTCTTCCTTACCAATGACTTCTCTTGCTACCTCAGCCATTATTGCTTTACATTCCTTCCATTGTTTATGAAGTTCAGCATTTCGGTTGATGTTCACTATCTTTGTATTCATTGCAGAAGCGATTCTCATTTAAGTTTCTTCATTTTTGAACTTGGATTTATCAAATCTTGATATATAGGTACCATACTATATGATCTCTTTTTTTTGAGATCCAGACTCTTAACTTGGAAACTGTGAGGTAATGTTTCGAGTCCACATTTCCTTCTTTTGTAGGATCTGACATTCATCAAGGAAAATCTATCTTTGCTGCTGATAAGCACATGATCTATTTGTGAATTGGTAATACTATTCTAATGTTGGCTCTAAACTTTCTCCATGTAGCTAAATATATTGCCTAATGCAAGAACTATGTATGTACAGCTAACACAGAGTCCAACTAATGCAGTAAAATTTGTCAATCTTTTCTCTTAATTGTTTGAAACCTCATGAAATTCAATCGTTTGAAACCGCATGCACAGATAGGTCACCACTCCATACACACATTAACACACACAGTTTAGCTTAAACATCCTACCTAATAAACTTCTTTCTTTTTTTTTTAGGTATAGCTTTTCTCCTAGTGGAATATATCATATACCTGAAGAAACTAATTATGCTGGTATCATTGAATATGTTAATACTCTACCGCTTTCTCCTTTTCCGGAGGTGTTTGGACTTCATGAAAATGCAGACATTACAAAAGATAATAAAGAAACCCAAAATGTAGGACCTAAAGTTCTTCTTCATTATTGTTTTGTTTATCTAATTAGCTTAACAATAATCTTGAAGATATTATTTGTTATAACTGATTCAATCTCTTGATTTCATAATAGATTTAGCTGTATCAGCAAAAAAATAGCATTATATTTTCATCGGTATTATCTTTCTTTTGTAAAAAAAACAACATTCCTATATGTACTTCCATTTTTATTTTATATATTTTTTATACAGTGAGAGTACCTCTTGGTGTAAAAAAAAAAAATTAGGAGAACTTCATCAAAAATAAAGAAAAATGCTGCAGACATTACTTTTCTATTCCAATCTGTTGCAGATGTACAATGATTCAAAGACTTTTTTGAGGAAACTAAGTTATTTGCCATAAAAGCTGTAATATGTCCACTTTGTTTAAACATTTTTCAAATTTTGACCAGGGGACCAGTGGACTTAATGGGCCAGAACTGCAACTCCATATTTGGATTATGCAAGGTTTTTGTTTTTTATTTCTTGCCATGAAATCTTTATTGTTCCTTTTGTTTGGTTGATTTTGATTTATGATGGTGACTATTTGTTATATATTCAGATACTAGTTGCCGTTTATTAGAACCCACTTTCTGTTCCTCCTAGGTTTGCCCCAATTCTGAAATATTAAAATACCCCCAGCTTCTGTAAGTTAATATTTAGGTTCCATTTGGTGCATTATTTTACAAACACAGTGAAGTTTTAATGTTTTGGGGTTAGGAACCAGTAGTGTCATGACATCCACATATGCATATCCACATTTTCACTTTTATATCATTTACAGCAAGTCAAAAGTATTCGTACACCTGCTATAAATCTTAAGAAATAACAAATATTAGCATTATTTAATGGGATCGATTGAAAACAATAAAACCATTTAATGCATATCTCAACGCTTTTATCAATAAATATATTTTTGAATTTATAGAACATTTTACAAAATAGCACATTAAGAATAATTGGAAAACAACATAAACAACATGAGTCAAAAGTATTCGTACACTTAATAAAATTTCTATTTAATATTGACATTTAATAACAATTAATATTTAGTAGGACACCTTTTGGCTTTTAATATGCACTCTGGGCGCTGTGGCATTGAATTAACTAATTTTTAAGCTAAAGATACTGTAATTGTGCAATGATAATGTCCTTTAAATTTTGATTGTTGGAAACACACTTTTTCCTAATTGACCTTCTAGGTATTTTCACAAATGCTCAAAAGGGTTAATGTCCATTGATTGACGGGGAGGGGGGTTGACCACCCAATTTGGTGTGTTGTACAAGATCCACATTTTGGAATTACAAGCTGTATGCTTGGGATCATTATCCTGCTGAAAAATGTAATTTGCTCTAATCCCAAATTTTTCAGCTCTGATTAGAAAATTTCTTTTTATTACATCGATATATTTTATATGATTCAATCTGCCATCGATAAATACAAGACACCCCACTCTAGCAACATTCAAACAACCTCAGACCACGAGACAATTTCGACCATTCCTAATAGTTGGAACTATATTTCTTATTTCTATTGCTATATTTTTTTCTCCATACTTTTTGGTCCCTCTAAAGATTAAACATTTTAATTTTACACTCGTCGGTTAATATTATCCTATTCCAAAAGTCATAATCATA
This sequence comes from Euschistus heros, assembly GCA_003667255.2. Taxonomy (NCBI): domain Eukaryota; kingdom Metazoa; phylum Arthropoda; class Insecta; order Hemiptera; family Pentatomidae; genus Euschistus; species Euschistus heros. The sequence continues at coordinate 1,757,263 of RCWM02000035.1, read as the reverse complement.
TTTTTTATGGTCTCTGACCCATTGCATCTTCTATTTTTATTTATATTTCTTATTAATGGTTTTCTCCTAGTCATTTTAACACTCTTACGTTCCCCTCTTTCAGACAAATGTTCATCCACTAATGTAGGGGCCCTAATTCTTGGTTTTCTTTTAACTTTTCTCGTGATTATATTATAAAAAAAAGAAGGTCGAACACCAGCTTGGCTTTAATCTTCTTACTAACATGAGAATATAAACAATTAACAACAAGAGCAATACACAGCAAGGACAATTTGTCCAAACTAACCTTATAAACATTTATTACTTAACTTTCTAGGATTGAATGTACAACTATAATCCATACAATCACTTTTCTTTTCATCTCTCTGCATCTCTCAGATATAACAACAGGCCAAATGAGAATATAGACAATTTACAACAAAAGTAATACACAACAAGGACAATTTATCCAAACTAACTCTATAAACATTTATTACTTAACTTTCTAGAGTTAACTGTACAATTATAATCCATGCAATAACTTTTCATACTTTTGACCTCCCTGCATCTTTCAGATATAACAACAGGCCAATTATACAGTGGCAGGTATTTGCTGAGTCCAAAATTATCTATAACACTCATTTTTATAAACTATTTATCTTAAAACGCATGCCATAACTTTAACAGAGCTCTGTAACTCAATCATATGATGCGTGTTTAGGAAAGATAATGATATTTTCCGATGCGACTTCTCAGAACTCGCATCGGCCTCTCGAAAATGGACTGTATTTAAAAGTACAAAAAGCGAGTGCTCGCACCTTTGGGGAAATCTTATTCTGAAGATAACCTAACCAAATATTACAGTTAAAACCACTCACCTGGTTGAAGCGGCAGACGTACTTCCGCGTCCCTTCGGAGGCCTCCAAAAGAATCAAACATTAATAATCTTTTCAAAACAAAAGAATGCACTCATTAATAAGGGATATTAAGTCTTTATTAATAACACAGAAAACAAAACCACTTTGAGAAAAAGAAAAGAGTTTTTGGAAGGCTATCTTAGCCTTGGTCATAAAAATGAAGGAAGACCAAATGGCCTTGGACATAAAAAAAGCTTGTGTACAGGGGAGCAGGCAGGGACAGAGTGAGGAATATTCATGTAGGGATTAAGGCAGATAAGGGCAGTTACCTAGTAATTTTATAGAGTGCGTGACTATGTATGATATATTACAGTTTTTCTCCTTTCCCCCCTCACAAAAGCACCGATTGGCACGAACAATGCATAACCTTCTTGCTGGTTTATATCGACGTCTTCCAATCTTTTTCCTTCAATGTTACTTATCATTTCAGTTAAAGAATTGTATTCAAGTAAATTAATGAAATACAAACAATTATATAATTGTAAATTGTTATGAAACAGAAAGAATAAAAAGAAAAAGAATGAAACATTAATCATCAGCATTAATAAATTATATCAAATGTGTTGGCCACAACATGGACTGTTGAGTAAGGTCTGTTCTGTTCACTTCTCTAAGCGACCATAACTCATTATGTTGGAAAGGAAGAAGGGCTCTGAGCGGCCATTAATGGATATTGATGAGGTTCTGAACGAAGCTGTTGAGTCAAATCCGTCCACAATTACTCGCGAACTTGCCAGGGCGTGTGGTGTGTGGAAAGTGACCTCTCACCCATTCTACCCAGATTCTGTTGTTAACAGCTAGCTTATTGAAGTATAGCTTGCAATCCTCAACAAGCTTAGATCTGGTTGTAACATTCCTCAGAGCCCCAAGAGCAGCTTGGCTATCCGAGTAAATTTTAATGGTTCTGTTCTGTGTGTTATCCTGTCCTCTATTAGCTGTTGTGCACAGTAACAGATTGCCATTACCTCAGCCTGAAATACTGAGGTATATTTCCCCAAGGGGAGAGATGTGCTTTTCTTGTCGCTCAATCTCCATATCCCTGCTCCTGAGCCTTTCTTGGTTAAGGAGCCATCGGTATAGCAAATAATCCCATTGTATTTGTGATGTTGCTTTCCGATGTCTGTCTCCACATTGAAAGCAATTTGAACACTCTGTTCTTTGATGATTTGCACTTGCGGATACTCATTGGGAATAACCGCAGTCATGAACCCACCAGTTGCTTGGGCGTAGTTCGGTTTACCCTCGCTACCCCTGGCTTTCTTTGCTGTAGGCGCAGTAAAGCCAGGTGAATTCCTGTGCCTCTTCTTGTCCACCTGCAGGTTTGGTCTTACTGGCCCAGTCTCAGCCCCAGCCGGCTTGCCCGAGGGCTGCCTTGCGGTCCCAACTGCAGGAGCTTTGGCTACACCGGTGCTCGCGCCTTTGGCCACCAACTCACCCGTAGGGAGCCCAGCCTCCTCCGTCTCGCCGCCTTGGTGGGGTTTTCCGACCGCAGCCTTGCCGGCTTTCAAAGATTTGGCCCTTTTTCTAATGCGCTTCTTTGTGACAGTTTTGAAGGGAGGGTCTTCAGCTACAACGTCTTGCAACGAAGCCGTCGATTCCTGAACCCTCGAGCTGCCAGAAGCTATATTATGGTCATGATATTGGATTGGGCTTACCTCCTGCGCCTCCATTGCTTGAGGGCTGAACGAACAATATATTTTTTGTTTTATTTGTTGGGTGCATTTTGTTCCCACGAGTATGGGAGCGTTTAAATTACACTACTGGTAAGCTCCCTATCCCTGCAGCGGGCTATGTAGGTTTCCCTACTACCTTGGGGTTTCGCCTGGTGCCCCAAGTGGGTCGATAAGAGACAGTTTGCTCGCATGATTCGCTTAGAGGTCAGGAGATCCCCGCACGTATCTCCTTTTCTAGCCCTCCCGTTGCCCTACCCATTTGCCCCCCCCCTCACGAACTTACTCCTCAACAATCAGCAGTCAAACCAAAGAAAAGTTTACAGAACTTCACGGGTTTGAACTCCTGCCTCATCCACCATATAGTCCAGACCTCGCACCTTCGGTTTACCTTGTTTCTATTCATGACCCATTTTCTTCAAGGGAAAAAATTTGATAATTTTGCGGAAGTTGAAAATGCTGTCGAAGAGTTCTTTGACAGCCATCCCAAGGAATGGCATCGAGCAATTGGCTAGCAGATGGGTAATGACGGTAGATAACAATGGACTATACTTTGAGTATTAATTGTATTTTATATCAAAGAAATAATAATACAAATATTAGTTTCAAAAATGGTCATTTTTTTTATATACCCCATTATAATGTAGAAGATATTAAGCTGAATTCAGTCAATTTTCTTATGAAAAAATATTAATTATATTCTGTAGTCATGAATGGAGTACTATATATGGTTAAATTAAACACAGATGTAATAAGTACAATATTAAACCAAGGAAAATAAAACTAATATTAGTGTACGATTACTTTTGACTCTGACTGTACATATGAAGAGAACAAATAAGTTAGAGAAAAAAGCATAAATTACAGCCCTGGCTTACATTTCTAGAGGTTTCAAGAGAGTGTGTTATTCCTTTCCTAAACCATACTGTAGTCAAAAATTGATCATATTATCTCTTTAGTATTTTAACTATTTTAGTAGAGATTCCTTTGTTACACCTTTTATATGTAAGTGTATATCTCTCCACTTCATTGAAAATGGCCAAAAAATCCATTTGCTTTTCCTAAATTTATATTAAGTCTCAATTTCATAATATTCATTAAATTTGATTACTGTTTTAATTGTTTAATGGATTTATAATGAGGTCCATTCTTTCTTTATACTTTGGTATAGAAATAAAATTTAGCAGAAATCATGGCATTATTTCTATTTATTGGGATTTACGGTCAAAATAGAAAAAATATTGATTTTTTTATAAAATATTAAAGTAGAACAGGTTAATGGACATTGGGCAAGTGCCAAATGTATATTGTCCTGTTAAACTTTATACTTACCTATTGAAGAAATAGAGTCAATCAGAGGGAGTGAAAAGTGGAATAGAGTTATTAGACATGTGGTATACATATGCTGGGCAAATAGGCAAATAGACTGGTGTCAAAATTACACTTGAAATTAAGTTTTGCTTCACAAAACTTCAATTTCAAAAGTCACTGCCACAAAATATTCCATAAAATTACAATGTAATTTCGTATTGTAAATTACAGACTTCGATTACTTTTAATTTAAGGCATGAATTATTTGCAAATTTAATTCGATTACAATATTTCTTCCATTAAATAGGCAAATAAATATCGGAATTTCAGTTTTGACCTCCACCATTTAAGTTTAAGTTTTCTTATATTGTTAAGGTTTTTGAACTATTGCCATCTTCATTATTTTTCTTAGGGAGAGGAGTGGGGGGCTATATTTTTAAATTGAGAATGGCACATCCGATTTCAATGAAATTTGATAATTATGTTTCTTTCGTACTTATTAGCATATATTTAGGGTTTTAGCAGTTTTATCAATTAGTGCGGGTGGGGAGGGGGGCTGTATTTCTGAATTGAGAACGGCTGGTTTAATTTTCATGAAATTTGATAATTATGTTTCTTTCGTACTTATTAGTATATATTTAGGGTTTTAACAGTTTTATTAATTAGTGGGGGAGGGGAGGGGGCTCTATTTCTAAATTGAGAACGGCTCGTCCGATTTTAATGAAATTTGATAATTATGTTTCTTTTATACTTATTAGCAGATATTTAAGGTTTTAATAATTAGTTGGGGTTGAGGGAAAGAGCTATATACAAATTATATATTTTATCTTCCACCTGTCTTGCCGTTGAATTTTGTAAAACACGAGACTTGTTTTCTCTCTTTCTCGCTTCCGGTGAGCTTCCTGAAAAATTGGCCTTAGCTATTCCTCGAGATAATCCTCTATTTGCCAGCAGTAATTTTTCAGTGTGGTAGAAGAGATAGTTTTCTGATTAAAAAATATTTAGTCATAAATGTTGCACAAAGTACCACAAGCGACCGCTCTCATTTTGGTTTTTTTTTTTTTGCAATCACCTGGATTTGATTTAATGTAAGTAGGATTCTTTTGCATTTAAATTTTTGTTTATCTCAATTTTGATCAGGTGAAAACCTATAAAAGTGGAATATGTTCCTCAAATTTTGAAGAACTAGGCGAGGAAGAAATAGGAGCCAGATAATCAAATAAAAATTTGGAGTTGAGTGAAGAGGAAATATAAAATGTTCTAGATTATGATACAGAAACCTATGTTGAGGGTAGTGATGGAGATGAGTGGGGAGGGGGATATCTGCCAGGGGATATCTATATTTTATTTGTAAAAATAATTTCTCAAAAACATTTGTTAAAAATAATTGATCATAAAAACAACCATTTTAGACCTTCAAATAATTATATTTGACTGTAATATTGTAAATAAAAATTATCTAGTTATAATTTTTTTTTTTTTATTATTTTCTGTCTTAAACATGTTTTAAAATATTATTCTCTTAGGTAATAATTTATACATCTCTAGTTTAAATGCAGAATGCTGAAAATTACAAGAAATAGTAATCCGTAATTCAACTATGTAATTTGTAATCGAATTACATTAAAATCCCAATTGAAATACTTTGTGGAAATACTGTAATTCATACGCAATGTATTTCGATTACATTTGTTTGAAATAAAAAGTAATGTAAATATAATCAGATTACAATGTGATTGAATTTTGCCCAACTTTGATCTATTTACTCTATAGCAAAATTTCTTCAAAAATAAAGAATTACATTGAATATTTGCCCTTAAAAAGTATGAGCTTACTAGAGAATATAGAAGGATGCAGAATGTGAAATTAGAGGGCATTTATCCGGTAGAAATAATTTATAATAGACACATAAGTTTAATAACCTCAAGGCCGGTGAAAGCTTGCGAATTAGGAATTACACAATACACAGAATTGACACGGAGGATAGATTTGGAGGAGTAGATCATCCTACTCCGATCTCAAAATTTAGACGCAATAGCAGCTAGACTGAAACTAACAGATTATACATTAATTATTTTTTTGGCCTACCAAAGACCAATTTTAACAACTGACAGACACAGATTTCGAACTGATATTTACTGGACAGCCAACATTATTACTTGGAGACCTCAACAGCAAACATACAGATTTTGGCTGCCGGACCCGAAATTCAAATGGGACCAAACTTCTAAAAATCGCTCATAAACTTGGTCTCCAAATAAGTTCTCCAGAAGAGCCCACATTTTATCCATCCCAGTATGGCTACCGCCCAGACATATTAGACATAGGTCTCATCAGTAACTTTGCCACCCCCATTCATCACACTCCCGTAACAGACTTGGACTCGGATCACATTCTTGTGACCTGCTCTCTAGGCGCCCAAGCCCAACTACCACCCTCTCTTCCTCGGCTCATCATGGGAAAGGTGGACTGGGGGATCTTCGCCGAGATATGTTCTCTTCCCTTCTCCACACACTACTACACGACTGATGACATAGACGCAACCATATCCATACTCACACAACACATATACAATTCCATAAATACAGCCACTTCACATACGTACCCTCACACACACACGAAGAACACAAGACTCCACAGCACATGCTTGACCTTATACACCACAAAAACCACATTTGTCATCAATGGCAACGCTACAGACTATTAGATCAAAAACGTAAGATGAACTGACTCTCTAGGCAAATTAGACTAGAACTGGACAAAGAGCGGTACCAAAAATACAGCTACATGGAGAGTTTCGAGCCAGGGGACCAACGACTTTGGAGAGAAACCAAACAATTGACTGGACAAATCTCACAGATCCCCCCTCTAACATTCAGTGCAGACACTGCAACGACTGATGACGAGAAGTGTGCAGTTTTCGCTGAACATCTCTCTCGTAAGTTCAGAGACTTTGACAGACAAGATGGACTAACTGATAACGAAGTAGACACATACCTCATGTCATCTACGACAACAGTAGAACCCCTGATCCCCTTCATATCTCCAATCGAGCTGAAGTGTCTCATAAGAAGGCTGCCAAGGAAAAAAAGCTCCAGGAGATGATCTGATACCTAATTTAGTCCTCAAATGGCTGCCTAGGAATACCGTTGCACTGCTTACCAGTATTACAAAGCCTGTCTCCGGTTTGGTTACTACCCTAATGCCTGGAAGAACGCTGTAGTACTCCTTTTTCTCAAAAGGGGGAACCCCAAGCACGAACCAGACACCTATCGTCCAATAAGTCTCCTCAACACACTGGGGAAACTCCTGGAGAAGATTCTCGATAGAGAAGTGTCTCCACTCACATTTAGAAGACGATGTTATCGCGGAGCATCAGTTTGGCTTCAAGCCCCACCACTCGGCAACACACCAAGTCCAACGAGTCATCGAAGTAATTTACTGTGGCTTTGAGGCAAAAAAATATACCACAGGAGTGTTCCCTAGATGTGGCAACAGCATTTGACATGGTGTGGCACCGTGGTTTACTGTACAAGCTGACGAAGATTTGGCCTCCACTCTACCTTTTTAGCATTATAAGATCATTTTTGACCAGCAGGACGTTCTAAGTGAGGATAAAAAATGTTATAAGCAAGAGAAAGCTTATCTTGGCCGTAGTACCCCAGGGTGCCATAATGAGTCCTCTTTTATGTAACTTTTATTGCTCGGATATTCTTCAGTATGGTGACACAATTATTGTTCAGTTCGCTGATGACACAGCACTCCTTTCCCAAGACACCATGAACTTCTCTACGTCGCATCTGGAACTCTGGAGTATAACTTAGGAACTAAATAACAAGAAGATTAAAGCCTAGGGCTTACCAAGACATACTTGGTTTATAACGTGTTCATCAAACAGTTTGTGCATAACATTTATTGTTCATCCAAAATTTAAATAAAATTTGCTGTTTTTTTTTATTACTCACCAATCTATTTCTTTTTCCAGCTTTTTGGTTTACTAATAATTATATGTTAACATACTATCTATGCCAAATAAAATTGATAAAACTTTGTATTGAACTAAACTATTTTTTAAGGAATTACGAATGGCTTAATAGAAAAAAGAAAGGATATGACTTCATTTATTTTTCCCTTAGCTTTTAGATAGTGTTCTTCTCACCCAAACTCAAATAACTGCTGGTGCAGGGGGAGAAGACAAGGAAATCATAATAACTGAACTGTCTGATGACATCTTGGGTAAATTACCCAATTCATTTGATGTTTTGGATGTAGAAAAAAAGTATCCAACAGAATATACTCAAAGTATGAACACAGTTTTGCGACAGGTAATAATGTAGTTATGATTTGTATAATATAACAGGCTTTTTATTGTTCAACCTACTGTTTAATAAATCTTAAAAGCAAATATAAATTACTGTGTAATAATAAATTAAAATATTGACTAGGAACTTATTCGATACAATAGTCTGACAAGAACAATACGTAAGAGTCTAATTGATGTGGTAAAAGCTGTAAAAGGGCTTGTAGTAATGTCTAAAGATCTGGAGGAAGTTTTCACAAGCATGTTAGTTGGAAGAGTTCCTAACATGTGGATGAATGTAGGAAAATCATATCCATCTCTCAAGCCTCTTGGAAGCTACATATTAGACCTTCTGCAACGGTATTATTTTCCAATTAAATTGTTTTATTAGTATACAAATACAATATTTAAACCATGTCATAAATAAATATACAATATAACCTTCTTAGTTCCTCTAATCAAATCAAGTAATGTTATCTTGCCTGACTATATTGGTATTAATAATATTATTGTTCTTAATAAATAATTATGATATAGTTTATTGCATTCCATGTCATTCATTACAGTTTGTTTGTTTATTTCGTTTAACTTCACTTTATGCTGCTATAGTTAATTGGACGATGCTACGGTGGGAGTCCTAAATTTTGCCTATCCAGGTATAATTAGGATAGGGATCTTTAAGGAGTACCTGACATCGCACAGGCTCGGGACCCCCATTTTACGTCCCTTCTGAAGGACGGCATAGCTAAGGATTTTTTACTCCCTTTAAAAAATCCTAAGGTCATCTGCCGGGCTGCGAATCCGCGATCTTGGGTTTAGTAGGTTGCACAGGTGACCCCTTATTACAGTTTCTATAAATCTTCAGCTACTTTAAAATTTCTATTTTTAGAATCCGGTAATATATATTTTATTTTTTATAGCTTTGTTGTCTTCACAAAAATGTGATGCAACCTTAAGAAGAATCTTAGGCTACTCAGCTTGTAACAAGTAAAACTCAGGGCTAATCATGCTGAGGTCAACAACCATAATATACAGCTTTGACTTTTAGATACTTTTATCAGTTAGGCAAGTGTCTTTACACTATATGATATCTTTTGCAGTATATTATTAAACTTTAGTTTGTTGGGAGTGGCTTACTTCAAAGATCTTGTTTAAATGCATCAGTCAAGGTTAGACATGTTTACTTTGTACAATATTTCAGATATAGCAGTAAAGGAAGGAAATTATGGTTAACCATGACTGATAAACAGAAAGGAAATATGTCATTTACCCAGAAACTGAAAATCAATGGAAATTAATACTCACAGTAGATAAAACTAAAACAACTTACCGACCCTTTGTTATTAAACATCAAGGACACATACACTATTACAGGATAGCTATTTAGTGGACACAGAAACTATATTTTTGTTTTATCTTGCACATACTGTTAATGCCATATATACCAAACAGAAATCCAATCTAAGGTCTGCTAAGGCCTAGAAAATACTTTGTGTGAAAATTTTACTATGTTAATCTGAAATTTTGTGTTGGTTTACTTCAACAATGTTTCTGATGAGACCTAATAACTATAGCTAAAACAAAAAACAGTGGCAGCGGTCAGTGGGACTGCTGGTAAAAGCGAAGCTTCTTTTATTATAATAATATTAAAAAATATATATTTAACATACAATTAAAAAACACAACACTTTCTACACATTTTTAATTACAAACTAGTACAAAACATGTGTCTATATATCATGAATAATTATTTGGAGGTTATAAAGCAATGTTAATGTTTTTAAAGCAAAGTTTTTGTAAGTATAAAACATTAAACATAAGAATAATAATAAATCAGTAAGTACTTTTTATATATTATCATGAATTTTATTTTGTAGAATCAACAGGCAATGAGTGTATGCAATTTTACAGTGTACGTAGTTCTAATAAACACTGCAAACACAATACTGATCAAAACACTTAATAAATTATTTTTCTTTCATTTACAAAAAGTGTTTTGAAGATTTTTCATTCATTTTTAGTGAATTTTACTGCTTACAATAGTAGTACTTTTTTTTTTTATTAATTTAAAAGTTTTTATACTTTTCGTTCAAAAATTTGATACATGGACTCCTTATAATTTACAAAGTACAGACAGTATTTTATTCATTAAAAAGATATTTTATAAATAAGGTTCTTGGGAAAAAAATTATATGCAGTAAAATTCACTAAAAATGAATGAAAAATCTTCAAACACTTTTTGTAAATTAAAGAAAAATAATTTATCAAGTGTTTTGAGCAGTATTGTGTTTGCAGTGTTTATTGGAAGTACGTACCTACTCTACAAAATTGCATACATGAGAAACAAGAATATTATAAATATATTTTATTGTGAAATCATTTTGAAAAATTAAATAATTAATTAAAATAATTAATATAATTCAGTGTAACATTCCCATATTATTTTTTATTATTATTATTATTGTTCTGCTAGGTATCATAATATAAATACCTGTAGTGGCATATATTTTTTTTTTTAGACTTAAATTTTTTCAAGAATGGATTGATGGAGGTATTCCTAATGTTTTCTGGTTGTCTGGATTTTATTTCACCCAATCTTTTTTAACTGGAGTTCTTCAGAACTGTGCCAGGCAGCAGAAGATATCCATTGATCAACTTGGATTTCAATTTGAAGTTACGAAATTTGAGTCATCAACAAAAAAAATTCCCAACTTTGGAGTTTATTGCAAGGTTAGTATGACTATTTATTATTAATTTAATTAGTTACTCATTTTAATGGAAGATCCCTTGCTGGATCTTCTTGCTATAAATGATTTCCTTCAGTCCAGAGCAATTATAATTAATACTTCCTCCTTTCCTGTCACTATTTCAGTTTATTAATTTAATAATAGTTGAAGGATTTTTATAGTAAATATATTCAATAATAAAATACAATGAAGAATAACACAATGTTCGATTTATTTAATTTTATTGAACAGTTGTTGTTTAAACTTCGGCTAGGAGGGTCGCAGAGAATTATCCACTCCAGCAGATAAGATTTTTTTTTCTTTATTTATTTTTTTTTTATGGTTATATTATTCTTAAAGATGTTTTATTATTTACTTTCATACGTATAATGCTTTTGTTTTTGTTTTTTATATTTCAGAAGTGAAAAATTTTATTTTTTGAATAAGGTATCTTTAATTTTATTTAGGTATTTTTTGTTCTTAAAACAATTTATTTATTTGATTTTACTTCTTTTTTTCTTTTGGCTATTAAGGAGCATTTAAGTTAAATTATGGGAGAGCCTCCTGACCCTCCCGATTTATCAAGTCCAAAGACAAAAAAAAGAAGAAAAAAAGTGGGCTCGGGGCCGAATTAAATTTCCCCCGGATAAAGTCTTTCCCCAAAATATAGATAAATATTTTCCATCATATCTAGTAGCGAAAATAACAGATGAGGAAGATTTTAAACCATTTTTGATGTTAAAAATGTAAAAAAATTGAGAGATGGATCTCTTTTAATTGGAACTTTATATAATAATCAATCAAATAAGCTCTTATATTGTAAAGACTTCGGGGGTCAATATCCAGTAGAGATAACGCCACACAACCCATTAAATTACAGTAAAGGCGTAATACAGTGTTATGATTTTCAATATATGGAAATAGAGGAAATTAAAAAAGAACTAACCCCAATTATTAAAGATACAGTTCGAATTAAATCAAAAAGTATGGGAAATGAAATATTAACCCATAATTATATCGTTACCTTTCCCACCTCTAAACCACCCGAAACTTTAAACGGATTCAAGGATATGAAACGGTTCAAGTTCAGCCCTACATTCCGAATCCCTTAAGATGTTTTAACTGCCTGGGTTTTTCTCACCCAACAATTCACTGTAAAAAAGAGGCAGTAAGCTTACAATGCACACATATGGTGAAAATATGTCGATTGGAGAAAATATATAAAATAAAATGTAATCAGCCAGCCAAATATAAAAACTGTAATGGTGCCCATATTGCGCTTAACCGTTCCTGCCCTGTCTTTGTCTTACAAAAGGAAATTAAGGCTATTCAAGTGAATAACAAAGTATCACTAAACGATGCTAAAAGAATTTACAAAGAAAAAAACCCACTTCATTTTAATTCAACATTTGCAGAAATTACAAAAAATAGAGAAAAAAAGACGTTGCCATTCAGGCCAATATAATATATTATTTTTCAAATAATTCAAATACAATCAAGATAAATAAATCTAGCGAGGCTACAGATAATAAATCAATAAATCAAATAAAAACATTAAATTGTACTCAAAGTACATCGATGCTTTTGGACCAAGCCCATTTTAGGTCCACTGCCCCTATCCCCTTCCTTCCCCCTCCTATCCCCTCCCTCCCCCCTCCTATCCCCTCCCTCCCCCCTCCTATCCCTATTCCTGCCCCCACCCCTCCTCTTCCTACTAATCCAGTACGAATTACTCGGATTCAAAGTAGGAATATCGTTGTGCTGTCACAACCAGAGCCCGGCACCTGTTCGGTGCCATCTACTGAACCTAGAGACGAAATAACCTCTGTTCATGTAGATGATTCGCCCATGTCTATTGATGACACGGGTCAAATATTCGAAGAACGAGAGTTCACTAGAGTAACTCACAAAAAAATTATAAAAAAGAAAAACCAAAAGATAATTCTAAAACCGCTCTCTCTAAAAATGATAACTCGCAACAGGAAAAACAATAATATTGTATTAATTAAAAGTTATTTCATCAGTTACTCACTTAATAAATATATATATAACAAAAATATATCTCTTAAAATTAAAAATAATAGCTGCTTTATAACATTTTAAATGTATAATATCCCAAACGTCATTGCTATTGAAGTTAATAACAATAACAATAATAAGATCTCTGCTAGCGGATATCTTAATATCTGTTTTGTTTTTTTTAAAACCGGCTGTGGTGGCACCTCAGCCAAGAGGCTCATTGTGCCTATACAGTCCTAGTGTTTTCATGTACCCTATTATGCTAATAGGGTCAATGTCCACACTCGGATCTAGGATGATTTCTTCCCTAAAGTGAAGAAATCTCCTCCTTGCCAATATCTCGCATTCGCATATGATATGGTAAGGCGTCTCATCCTCCCTATTACAGAATCTGCAAGTCAGTGAGGTCTTGATTTTCATTTTACAGAGATGTTTGTTCAATCTGCAATGCCCTGTATACATTTCTGTCAGGTATTTGAGCTTGGCTCTGTCAAGATTGAGGAGTTGACTACCTCTTTTCTTGCAGTGCCCCCCCAGAAACAGTTTTGACTGTCTCAGTTTTTCCGTGTGCCAGTTCCAAGAGGCGATGCTGTTATAGAGCCCTGCTATTTCACTTTTAGCTAGGCTCTATGCTATACCACAGATAGGTTCAGGAGCAATAGGTTTGCTGTCCAAACCTTGTCTGGCCAGTTCATCAGCCTTCTCATTCCCTGCAATATTAGAGTGGCCTTTGAACCGTTGTTTTCAGCCAGCTTATTGAGGTATGTTTTGCAATCCTCCACCAGCTTAGATCTGGTTATGACATTTCTAAGAGCCCCCAAGGCAGCTTGGCTGTCTGAGTAAATCTTTATGGTTCTGTTCCGTGTTCTATCCTCTATTAGTTGTTGTGCACAGAAACAGATTGCCATTACCTCAGACTCAAATACTGAGGTATATTTCCCCAGAGGGAGAGATGTGCTCTTTTTATCGCTCAATCTCCATATTCCTGCTCCTGACCCTTTCTTGGTTAGGGAGCCATCGGTGTAGCAATTAATGCCATTGCATTTTTGGTGTTGCCTATGTTAATCTCAATGTGTTTTTTCGTCTGGAGGTCTGAGTTCATTTTAAGAACCTCAATTCCCTCCATTTTATTTAATAGCTTCTTATGTCCATCTCTTCTAGATGGTTCACAGAGCAATCCTTGTTTAACAAGTTTATACATTGAAAGCATCGCTTTCGCTTCTACCTCCAACTGCAGCGGCCTGAGGTTTAGTATAACCTCCATTGCCGCAGTTGGGGTGGTTCTCATGGCTCCCGTAATTAGGAGGCACGCCAATCTTTGTACTTTATTTAATTGACCGTCCCGCTTTGTGCCACCACACCACGTTGGCATATAGTATCATTGGTCTAACTACCATGTTATAGATCCAATGAACCACTTTTGGTTTCATTCCCCAGGATTTTCCAACTGCCCTTTTACAGGCCCATAGGCTCCTTAGAGTTTTGGACGTCACCTACTCTATGTGTCTATCCCAATTTAGTTTGTTGTCCAGATAGAACCCCAGGTGTTTTACCTGTGTGCTGATCTTTATCTGGACCTTATTTAATTTTGGTGGTCTAATGAGCATCTTCCTCCGATTTGTAAAAATGCATAGTTCTACCTTATCCGGGTTGATGTTCAGACCTTTGTTGTCACACCATTCCGTCAGTATCCCTATGCACGTGTTAAGCAGGTCCGATATGGCAGCCTGATGTCTGCCACCCACTAGGACAGCGATGTCATCCGCATATCCTTGTGTATAGAACCCTGCTTCATTAATTTTATTCAGTAGGGAGTCCACCACCATGCACCACAGTAACGGCGATAGGACTCCTCCTTGTGGGCATCTGCCAGCGGGTGCTGCCCACAGTTTGCTATCTCCTAATTCGGAGTATATTGTTCTCCCCTTTAACATCAGGCATACCCATTGGAGGATGATTGGATCAATCTGTTTTTCCTCCATGGATCTCTCTATTGTCAGATAGGGGGTTCTGTCGAAGGCACCTTCTATATCAATGAAGATGCCCACCATGATCTCCTTATGGTCCAATGATTTTTCAATCTTGGATATTAGGTGTTGAAGTGCCACCTCACAGGATTTCCCTGCCTGATAAGCATACTGCGAGCAGTGTAATGGTCTCTGCAGTAGCGTGTTGTTCCTAATATGTCTATCCAATACCTTCTCCATGGTTTTCATCAAGAAGGATGTCAGACATATGGGCCTAAATGCTTTGGGATTGATATAGTTCTCCTTCCCAGGTTTAGGTATATAAATGACCTTGGCCACCTTCCATTTATTTGGTATGTGCCCAAGTGCCAGGCTCCCTCTTAGTAGTTCTAGGAGGTATGGTTTAAGTAATGATAGTCCCTTCTGCAACAATGCAGGAAAAATACCATCTACTCCAGCTGCTTTGTATGGTAAGAAGCTGTTTATTGCCCATGCAATTTTCTTGCCGGTTATTATCTCTTTTGCTCTGCCCCAGCTCACCCTGCTAGGGGATTCATTGTTTTCTGGGACTGAGCCTTGGTTGTGTCTAACATCGCATCCAGGAAAGTGCGCCCTCGCCAGGACTTCGAGTGTCTCCATGCTATTCATGGTATACTTCTCTCCGTCCAACAGGGAGCCCAGCTTGTCTTTCTGCATCTGTTGAGATAATATTTTGTTGATCCTACTCGCTTCCGCTGTGGATTCAACCTCTTGACAAAACTTGATCCAAGCTTGTCTTTTCGTTTTTCTGACAGATTTATGGTAGGTTGTCAATTGTGCTCTGTACTCTTCCCATCTGCCAGTTCTCTTAGCAATGTTAAATTTCTTTCTCAGAGCTTTCCTTTGATTGCTAAGATCTTTGTTCCACCATTTGGTGTTTCTAGTGTTCTCAACATCACATCTTGTGTTATTAGACTCATAACACTTGGTTATTGATGATGTTAGTGTGGTGTTGAGCACCTCTAATTGCCATTTATTGGCAATCCTTCTTGGAAGGTTTGTTATTTCCCTCTCCAGCATGCTGCTATATCCTTCCCAGTTTGTTCTTCTGGGATTTCTATAGCACGATGCTTGGGTGGGGTTAGTTATTAGATCAAATCTAATATATTTATGGTCTGAGCATGTCTCTTCGTTCGAGACATGCCAGTTTCCCACCTTGTGGCTGATTTCGGAAGTCGCCAAGGTTATATCAATTACCTCTTGCCTATTCTTATTAACAAAGGTCAGTTTGTTCCCCCTGTTAAGAATTTAAAGATTATTACCTATAATATGGTCAAGTAACTGCTCACCTCTTTGATTGGAGTTAGAGCTCCCCCACATCTCGTGGTGGGCGTTTGCATCCAGGGCTAAGATGGTGTTGCTCCCGGCTTTTCCCATGGGTTCCATGTTGACCATGGGTGCTACTTCATAGGGGAGGTAGATAGCCGCTAGGCAGATCTCCAGCCTCTGTGTCCTCATGGTGAGGCTTATTCTGGCTGCTGCAAAGTCTCTGGAACAGAGATGCCACAATGGCAGCAGTTTTAAATTCCTTTTATACAGGATGCATGCCCTGGGGTTATCCGATGAGGAGATTATTTCATAGCCCCCCCATCTTGATACCCCCTGGCATGCCATTTATAAGGTAAGGTTCTTGTATAAGAGCTATATCAATGTTCTTACCTTTCATATATTGCTGCAATACTCCACACGCTGCTATGCAGTGGTGAAGATTGATTTGCAGCAGCCTAATCATTTGCTTTATTGCTCAGGGGCTCCTTTGGACCTCCCCTCCGGAGGACACTGCGAGGGAGACCTTTCTCGGGTCCCTGGGCGCCACATCCCTTGCTGTCCCCTTTGGTTCAGCCTTAGGAGTCCCCGTGTTTTCAGGTCCCTCGGGTATTGCTACCTTTGGGCATTTTACATTGCTTGTGTCAGCCCCGTCCTCCTTCCGAGCTGACTTTTTAATTTCCCTCAGGGCCTCCATATGAAGGCCATAATGGACCTCCATGTTGTAGTCCTTTAGGTATGCTAGACTGTTCCTGGGTAGAGTGAGGACAGCGTAGCAGCCCTTCTCATCTCTCGTCACCACCGCCAGCGTCCAGTAGTCCACACCAGGAACTCTTTTGTTTTGCACGCGAATCCTCTTCGCTAGTTGGTCGTCCTCCAGCTTCCTGCCTGGAAAATAACCTCCCAATCTGACGGCCGAGAGGACCTCCTTTGCATCGACACTGCGGAGGGGAATACCCTCCGCTTCGCCAATGGGCCGGATGATCTCCCCAAGCCACCTCTTGGTCTCATTATCAACACAGTTGAATATGCTAGCTCCAAACTTGAAGCTAGCGCCATTAAACCTCGGTTCAATCGAGCCGTCGTCTACAAGATCGTCAATCATATCGACGACTGCCTCCTGTATCCAGCTGCTCTGTTCTCTGGTGAGTTGTACTTGCGGATATTCATTGGGAATAACCGCAGTCAGGTACCCCTCACCTATTACTTGGGCGTAGCTTGGTTTCCCTTCGCTACCCCTGATTTTCTTCGCTGAAGGCGCAGAAAATCCTGGTGAATTACACTGCCTCTTCTTATCTGGCAGGTTCGGCTTTACTGGCCCAGCCTTAGCCCCCCCGACCTTGACCGCCGGCTTGCCCGAGGGCTGCCTTGCGGCCTGATCAGCAGGAGCCTTGGCTACACCCGTGCTCACTCCTTTGGCCGCCGACTCACCCGAAGGGAGCCCAGCGGCCTCAGTTGCGGACACCGATGTCACCTCGGCGCCTTCGACTTTGGAAGCCGACTCACCCTTAGGGAGCCCAGCCTCCTCCGTCTTGCCGCCTTGGTGGGGTTTTCCAGCCGAAGCCTTGCCAGACTTCGAAGACTTAGCCCTCTTTCTATACCTATTCCTTGTGACAGTTTTGAAGGGAGGATCCTCAGCTGCAACATCTTGCGACGGAGCTGCTGATTCCTCGACCCTCGAGCTGCCGGAAGCTACATTAAAGTCAATACTTTGGATTGGGCTTACCTGCCGCGCCTCCATTGCCAGAGGGCTGAACGAACTAGCGTCCTCATCCCCCGAGCCGAGGTCCACATTCAGTCCGCCCACTTTCTGAGTCAGTGAGAGCATTAGTGAGCTCACCGACTCCTCGTCTAAGGTGTCCAGGTCAGGACCTGAAACAAAATCTGGGTTTTCCGAGGATGAGTGCTCATCTTTGGACGAATTATTAGTTAAAGTATTTTTAGGTTTATTAAATGGGTGCATTTTTGTTCCCACGAGTATGGGAGCATTTAAATTACACTACAGGTGAGCTCCCTATCCCTGCAGCGGGCTATGTAGGTTTCCCTACTACCTTGGGGTGTCGCCTGGTGCCCCAAGTGGGTCGATAGAAGACAGTATATTTTTATCCACCCTCTGCCATTCAGTCTCAGCTCGAGCTCCCTCCACCTGACTTGGGTGACTATGAGGCCCCTGACAATAGTAAGAGACCCCGCCTCTGTCGTTCGTGAATCCCATCGGATTCTCCAGGGGGCACCACTTGGGGGTGACAGTAGGCGTTGATAGGGATAAGGAGAGCTGGAATCAGGCTTGCAGTGAGTAGGGCACTGTTGCTTGCATGATTCGCTTAGAGGTCAGGAGATCCCCGCACCTATCTCCTTCTCTAGCCCTCCCGTTGCCCTACCCATTTGCCCCCCAAATCTGTTTACTATTGCCTTCATTTATCACCATAAACATTTACGAATCATTAACACCAGCCTTTTTAAACTCTATTCACTTACCACTATTTTTGTCCTATGAATATATCCTCTAGCATATAATATATACTCAATACATCTATAATCTTTATATCATAGTATGTATGATTGATTTCTCTTTTTTTCTCACTAAATATATTTCATATGTTTATAACATACCGCCGCCTCCGTATTACAAACATATTCTCATAACTTATACTGTATTCACTTATGAAATACCATCGTTGTTGTCCCATTATTACCCCTTATTACCTTTCCCTTCTCGCTATATATATTTTATCTATTTATACTCCTCTAAATTGCATCGTATATTCATACTTATTTATTTATATTTTCTCAATTGTTTATATATACTTACTATTGGCCCCGAATCAAGAACAAGCTCTGTATTACTTTTCTCTTTATCTTGTAATAAATATTTTATGTACTTATATTCCTCTAAATTTTACAATATTTATAATATTGTACTTACTTATTTATATTTACTCGTTTTACCTATATTTATCATCACCATCACCTCATGATCAACAAGCTCTTAAATACTTTTCCCCTTATCTAATAATTTATACTTTATGCTTTTCTATTCCTCTAATTTGTATCATATATTCATTTTTTTTATTTACACTCATTCACTTCTTTATTTATCTTTATTTGTTTATGTATTAATTTTTATTACTTTATTTGATTGTTCCTGTCTACTATATCTTCACATATTACATTATAATTTACACTTAGTTGTTAATCTATACACATACTTATTTTGTAAATATCTATTATTCATTTCTAAACTCTTATCACTTGTCACAAATACCCAACATTTCTCTTTCATACTCTTTACGATTCAGCTGATGTATGTATATATCACATTATTATGTCAATTATTTCATGGAACTGTAACGGTGTTAACATTCAATTTGAAGAATTAAAGTTATTAATTAATGATCAAAACCCAGCTGTGCTCTGTCTTCAGGAGACTCACCTAAAACCCTGCAGAAGCTTCTCCCTGAAACATTTCAAAACATACAGAAATGACAAAATTTCAGAAAATTGATGCTGTGGAGGCGTCCTCACCGCTGTGCACAAAGACTACCATTCGGAACTTCTCGATACTCACTCTGAACTTCAGGCAGTCATCATCAAAGTTAACCTTAGATTTCCCATTACAATATGTAATATATATCTGCCTCCAACTGAACCTATAAATGAACCGGCTATCATCCGACTCATTAATTCCTTAGAATCGCCCTATATCGTTATTGGCGATCTAAACGGCTCCCACCAAACCTGCTCTCCTTCACCGACCAATACCAGAGGCAACATCATAAGAAGAATTATTGATACATGTGACTCAATTCTCCTAAACACAGGAAAAACCACGTATATCAGCCCTGCTTACGGCAGCCTCTCTGCAATAGATCTCGCGATAAGCTCACCCAACCTAGGGGCACTATATTCATGGGACATAATCAACAACCAATACGGCAGTGACCATTTTCCAACCATTTTACAGCCCACTTGAACACTCCCGCCGATCAGAAAAAACCCTCAGTGGATCATTGAAAAAGCTGATTGGAAATCTTTTTCGAGTAAACTGTAGCTTCCTATTAATAATTTACAAAATGATACGGGTATGGTACATGCATTCACTTCTCATATAATAGCAGCGGCTGAACAAACTATTCCAAAAACAAGCGGGCTGCCTAGGAAAAATTACACCCCATGGTTCGACTCTGAATGCCCCCAAGCCGTGAAAGAAAAGAACTCTGCACTGAGAGGTTTTCAAACAAATCTGACCTCTGAAAATCTAATAACATACAAAAACCAAAAATCCAGGATTAGACGACTTGTCAAACTAAAAAAAAAGCTATCATGGATAACCTATGTGGAGTCCATCAATATAAATACTCCTCTTAGAGATGTTTGGCAAAAAATACGCAGTATATCGGGCTCAAAATTCATGGAAGTCCCGATACTAAAACATCTAAACCATATAATAACCGACCCGCAACAACTTTCCGAAATATTTGTAGATCACTTTTCTGAAATCTCTGGCTCTTTTCCTGACCCTATGAAGAAACAAAATTTAATTCAATAAACTTTCCTTTAAACCTGCCGAATGAAAACCACCTTCTAATGAACTACAATAGCCCAATAACCTTCTTTGAACTCAACTCTGCAATAGAAGACCTGAAAAATTCATCACCTGGACATGATGAGATCCACAACATTATGATAAAAAAATTTCCACACCAAACAAAAATTCTTCTACGGATTTTCAACAATATTTAGGACACAAGTGAAATTCTTAATGAATGGCTTGAAGCGGTCGTGATCTCTATACCTAAACCAGGAAAAGACAAACTCCAAATCAATAATTACAGGCCAATAGTTCTTTCAAATTGCCTTTGTAAACTACTCGAAAAAATAATTAACAAACGCCTTCTGTGGGTCCTAGAAAAACAAAATCTCCTGACGCCAGCCTAATGTGGTTTCAGAAAGGTAGATCCACCATTGACCACCTCATTTCATTGGAAGCTGAAGTTCTAAATACATTTATTGAAAAAAAGGAAGCCATTGGAATATTCTTCGACCTTGAAAAAGGCGTATGATACTATCAAAAGAAGCCAGATACTTCAACAACTGTTTGAATGGGGCCTACGGGGAAAACTGCCGAACTTCATTAAGTCTTTCCTCATCAATAGATCCATACGCGTCCGAATTGGCACAACACTGTCGAATAGAAAATGTATATTCAGTGGTATTCCTCAAGGCAGTGTATTAAGTTGTGTACTCTTTGCCATAAGAATTAATTCAGTCAATTCCCAGATCCCTCCAATAGTTAAGCGATCGTTATTTGTTGACGACCTTCATATTTTTTTAAGGTTCAGGGATATACAATGGGCCACCGTGGTTCTCCAAAATATGATTAACAAGTTAAATATATGGGCCAATACAAATAACTTGAAGTTTTCAACTAACAAAACCAATTTCATCTTGTTCTCCAGGAAGAGATACCCAAGTACACCCCCAAACCTTAATCTAGGAGGAACTGCCATAAATCTCGTAATGGAAACCAGATTCCTAGGACTGATAGTTGATAGCAAACTCAACTGGCTCAGCCACATCAAAACCATTAAAGCAGAATGTACAAAGAGACTAAACCTCATGAAAGTCCTATCCAAAACTACTCGGGGTGCAGATAGACATTCACTCCTTACTATTTACAGAAGCCTCATATTATCTAAAATAGACTACGGTTCCATAGCATATTCTTCGGCAAAAACAAACCATCTTTTATCCTTAGACTCAATTAACCATACAGGAATACGATTAGCAACGGGCGCATTTAGAACCAGCCCCATCACAAGTCTTTGTGCAGAATCTGGGATCCCTCCTCTTTTCATCAGAAGGCAACAGTTATTCAGTTCACACCTCTCCAAAATAGTTTACCAACCTTCAAATCCTGCTTTTGACTATATTCTTTCTCCAAAACATCTGCGACTATATCAACGAAACCCACGGCAACCAGCTCCTCTAGCTATCTGCCAAAGAAACGCTATTCTTTCTTTACCAAAATTGAATGTAGAAGAAGACAACCTTTATTACCACATATCACCTTGGAGGACAAAGATACCTTTGATAGATCTCAGACTTACAAAACTAAAGAATGAAGAGTCTAAAGAAGCAAAGAGATATAAAGCCAATGAAATAATCCAGTCCTATTCAAACAAATAAATAGTGTACACTGACGGATCCAAGCAAGGAGACAATGTCGGATTATCAGCCGTCTTCAACAATACAGTTTTCCAACAAAGACTCACTCCAATAGTGTCTATATTCACAGCAGAAATGCAGGCAATTCGCGTAGCCCTATACCAAGCAATCTCTTCACAGCATAAAGAATTTCTGTTATGCACTGTCTCACTTTCCTCACTGAAGTATATAATGAAACGAAACAAACAGGGACCGCTGCTACAAAAATTTTTCCAATATATACTATAGATATTCTCGAAACGCTTGGCAAAACAATCACATTTCTCTGGGTCCCAGCTCACACAGGAATCTTGGGAAATGAGAAGGCTGACCAGGCTGCTAAAGAATAGGACATACCAACCATACACATGCCTATCTCATCAATAAGATACCGCCACCGGTGTGCCCAACTGCAATACCCAACTCACCGTGCAACATATCGTAGAAGAATGTCCAGCTTACCAATCCCATTTTAATTCAAAAGATCTGGCTAGAAATATGAAACTATCCCTCGAAAACAACCCGCGTAACATAGAGAAAATTGTTTCCATTATAAAAGAAGTGAACCTGTACAACAAAATTTAATTACCAGGTTATGGTTATTGTATTTTTAGTTTACTTTATTATTATGGAAACAATATTGTTTTTAACATTGTAATAGCAAGCTAATATTATACAACTTAACCATTCATTATATTACATATGAAGAAGAAGAATAGGAAAAAAAAAACTAACAAAATTATACTAAAAAAAACTAACTAAAAATATATATATATATATATAATATATATATATATATATATATATATATATATTTTTTGTTAATCGGCTCCGTTTAAATTGTTTTTAAAGTATATTTCTTTTTTGAATTAGACTATTTAAAGTTGTATGAACTATTTATTTAGGTATTAGAGTCTATTATTTGCGGTCTATCGGCTATCAAGTGGATCACGAGGATAGAAATAAGATCGATAAGGGATTCAATAGCTAGTTGGTGAGTCAGACATTATCTATCTTATAGTAGTGGAATTTAATACGCAAGTCAGCCCTCCCCACTCTTCTACGTCTAGTTATTGTCAATACCTCAGTGTCCCTTAAGATAAGGAAGGGTTTATATCTATTTTTCTTTAAATATTCACGAAGTATTTTACGTTATCATTATGGTTTCAAACGAAGATATAATGAACGCCATAAAGGAAATGAATATAAATTTAGAAGCAAATAACGCGCTTATGGGGGATTTAATTAAAGATTTAAATGTGGTTAAGAAAACATGCGTACAGTTGGAAGAAAAAAATACCCGACTGGAAAAAGAAATCGTATTTTTGAAACGCCAGCTTCGTAGGAATAATTTCTTAATGCATAATATTCCTAAAAGCGAGAATGAAAATGTATTAGATAAAATAATAACAATATTTGGTAGTATTGATCTAGAAATCCCTGCATATACTGTCAACAATTGTTTCAGGCTTGGGAAGGGCCCTATTTTAGTCTCACTAAATAATAATCATTTAAAAATGAAAATTTTTGAAAACAAAGATTTATTGAAAAATAAAGGCATTTCTATAAGTCACGACAAAACACCGGAAGAAAGAGAGGAGGAGGAAAAAAAATTCATTCATGCCTTTTAAAACTAAAAGTTTTTGATGCCACCTGTAGTTATAGAAGAGGTCTTTTCAAATTCAAAGGCAACACATACAAGTTAGGGGAAGCAGAAATTTTAATTAATGATTTAATCAATAAAGATATTGGTTCTAAGATAGCAGATCAACTAAGTCAAACTCCAAGGAAACGAAAAACAGAGGAGAAGCTTGAGCGTTTTAGGTTCCGGCCTAGAAGCTCCTCTGACAGCCAAGCCTCATGACCGCTCATAACCTTTATACCTCTGTCACCTCCGGCATACCGACCTCCGGCTCGCACTGGATCACGAAATTTTAACAACAACTTGGTAAACGGAAATAATACTTTTGATATAATATTCTATAATATTAATGGTTTTAGGAACTTATTCAACTTCACGGAAGAAGAGTGCAAGATACTAAGAAGAAGCGCTGTAATATGTATAGTTGAAACATGGCTGGTTCACGATAGTTTTGTTCTGCCTTATTGGCTGCATGATTACACTGCTTATTCGACCAGAGCTATAAAAAACTAGAGCAAAGGGAAGAGGTAGCGGAGGATTGATAACACTTATCAAGACCGATCTTGTATGTAACGCTTATATTGTGGAATGTTCTAGGTATTGGATTTTTAATAACATAAAAATTGGTACGTCGCTTATAACGGTAGGAAATATTTATTTGCCACCAGGATGTGAAATAGATTCTTGCCTGGATAATCTTAATATTACTATTGCCAGTATCTCTGCCAGGTTCCCCAGCAGTTATATTATCCTGAACGGAGACTTCAACAGTCATGTCGGGGATCTGAATAACTTAGATGAGGACACAATAATGAACTCAAATCTCTACGATAGAAGGATTAGCCTTCACAGCAATATAAACAGACGAGGTAAACTGTTAGTAGAAACCATGGAGAGCCTTGGGTTTGTCTTATGTAATGGTAGAACTCGATCCGACAGACCTGGAAAGTATAATACCTATCAACATCAGGAAGAAGTACCATTGATTTAACATGGATAAACGATAATTGTTCATTAATATTCCAAGATATGGAAATTATATGTATTTCTGAGCTTCTCAGCCATCTGGCCTGTTATACTACTTTAAAAATCACCGATCACAATAATCTAAACTCTACAGCAGAAAGCCCACTACCTCAAGAAGCACAATATACTACTATCTGGAATACAAACAAAATAAATGATTTAAATGTATACCTATCTCATTCCAATAAAATATATTTTCACAGTGATGATAATAATGCCCTCTATAACAATTTCCTTGAAGGTGTGAATGAAGCTATGGTTAATGCAGGAATAATGGTAAAGAAAAAAAATTCAACCAAACCAAGATTACAGCCACTTCAGCGTTGGTTTGATACAGAATGTGCCAATGAAAAAAGAAAACTACGTAAAAAATATAGAGGCTGGCTAAAGAGCAGATATTCTCAAAATGCACTAGAAAAATATTTGGAAAGTAGGAAATGCTATAGAAACCTAGTAAATACAAAAAAAAAGGAATACAGGACATCAATAATAGAGAAATTAAGAAATGTAAAAAATAACATTGAATTTTGGAAAATTACGAATATGCTAAAACCAGCTAACCCCGACCAGAATGAAATTGAATTGAAAGAATGGACAGAATATTATAATGCCCTCTATTGTGGATCGCTTACCCAAGAAGTTCATTTTTTCTCAGTAACCCATCCCTTCCTCGATACAGAAATCTCTCTGGAAGAGCTTCAGCACTGTATAGCTCGCAGTAAAAAAAATAAATCCCCTGGGATAGACAAATTGAAGAATGAAGTTTTTAAGATTCTTACACCGGAATGGGAACACTATCTTCTACATATGTTTAATAATGTCCTAAGAAACGAGAAACCCCCCAAAAGTTGGGCAACTTCTATATTGCGCTTTTTTTTTAAGAAAGGGGACAGGAAAAATCCCGATAACTACAGAGGAATTTCATTAATAAACTCAATCACTAAATTATTCACAAGTATATTAACTAATAGAATCATGTTTTGGGCCGAATCAGAAAATATAATACCAGAGGAACAAGCAGGGTTTAGAACTGGCAGAGGTTGCGTGGATCATATTTTCACACTGAGTTCACTCATTAACATTAACCTGAGGAGGAAAGGTAGCTATGTGTACGGAATATTTATAGACTTCAAAAAAGCCTTTGATTCTATAAACCATAACCTTCTATGGAAGAAACTGTTCAATATTGGCGTTAGCGGGAAATTTATCAGATTGTTGAAAGCGCTTTACGATGAAGCGGTAATGCAGATTAAAATAGGAATTGCCTTATCTGAAGAAATAAAAGTAACATCTGGCTTATTACAGGGAGAATGTCTGAGTCCTGCGCTCTTCATATTATTTATTTCTGATATTGTCGCTTACTTCAAAGACAAAGAGGCTAAAGGTATCTCCATAGACCAAAACCATGAAGTAATAATGCTGTTGCTTGCAGATGACATTGTTCTTCTTGACACTACATGGCAAGGCGCACAAAAGAAATTGAGGATACTTGAAGAATACTGCGGAATCAACGGCCTAACACTAAATCCAGAAAAATCCAAAGTAGTTGTTTTCCATAAGTCTCCCAAAATCAAGACTCTGAAACCTCTCTATTGGCAGAACTCTCGACTGGAATATACCAAGGACTATACTTATTTAGGGGTACCATTCTCATCCTCTGGAAAATTCCATAAAGCATCAAAACATTTTATTCAAAGGGCATCCGTGGCGAGTGGCAGGGTCTTAGAAATCCTTAGAAAAGGGAAGAGTGATTCCTGGAAAACTAAAATGACATTGTTCGATTCAATGGTTTCGACTACATTGCTGTACGCTGCTGAGATATGGAGCCTCAGGTATTTAGAAGCACTCGAAGTCATCCAGTTGAAATTTCTTAAAAATCTTTTCCTCTGGCCGAAAAGTGTTCCGAATTATATAGTTAGACTTGAGACTGGTCGACGCCCTCTGAAAATGATGGTCATGAAAAAAGTAATTAACTTTTGGACAAGACTCTCAACGCTCCCAGAGAACAGGTATCCACGAATGTGCTTCAATAGGCTAAGAAGTATGCAAGAAGTTGACATCGATTTTAACTGGGTCTTACAAGTTCATCATATAGCCACATCTACTAACACCCTCAATGAATATCATAAGAATATCATAGAAAAAATAGAAAACCATTTCCTGTCTCTGGACATTAATAGAGCTCTAAATTCAAATACTAACCCCGTCTACAGAACTATCAGCCGTCTGGATTTTTCTCCAGAAGAGTATCTTACTTTTAATACCTGCATTCACAAAACACGAGTCGTCAGCCGTTTAAGAATTCTAAACCCACACGCTGTAAATATATATTTAAAAAATACATCCTACACTATTCAAGATGAAGAAATCTGCAATGCCTGTAAGCAACATATATCTAATAGCCTACATCATCTTCTTCTCCTGTGCCCGTCATCCAATGTATGCAGAGAGAGATATCTGCAGCAGTATATAACTGATTCACCTCCTTATGTAAATATAGAGAATATTCTCAATATAGACAGTATTGAAAAAGAAAATTATATTTACTTATTTTTATTATCAGTTGCTAAGATATACACTGTTCCCGAAATTACTAATTAACTAGTTACTTGCTCTGATGTTATTATTTGAGTATTATTTGCTTTATGGATATGATGTATCAGTATTTCTATTTATCTAATCTTTGTTCATGTATATAAGAATATTAATTATTAATTTTTTAATTATGTAAAATTATGCATTTATACCAGGATCTAATAATGTGTAGTATGTATATAGTAGGAGTAATATTTTATTTTATTCATAATGCAAACTTTACTAAGATGTGCGGTCAGCTACTCATAAGAAGTATGTACTAAATTGTTTATATTTTGAAATATTTGTACAAGATCTTTTCTTTAACAAATAAAGTGATTATATATATATATATATATATATATATATATATATATATATATTTTATATGTATGTATATATATTTTGTTATGTTTATTTCTTTGTTGTAGGTTAGTTTACTAAAATTTCGACTATTTTGAAATTAATTTTCTTTATAATAAAATTTTAATTATTTGTCCCCATTTGGGCTGCAGTTTGTTATGTTTCAGCTTTTTATTAGTTAATGTAAAATTATTTTCATTTATATAAAGTTAATTTAATTTGTTAAATAAAATTTTGAGGGAATATCAAGGGTTCAGCTTTTCAAAGATAATGATTTTGACTCAAGAATATATATTTTCAAATAAAAGAAATAAAAACATTTTACAATTATATTAAATTTTTTAATTAACGTAGTTATAATTAAGATACCTTCTATCTTCTCAATGACTGTAGGTTCTCACAACCCAAATGTTCCCCAATTTGTCCTTCTTGCATGAAACTTCCTTCTTTTTCTTCCTTCGCCAGTTTATTCAAAACTCCTCTCATCCAGACTGCTAGTATAATTTATTATTTCTTCACACATGTGACTTGTTAAATCTCAGAGATGTGATGTTTCAAAATGCGAGAGATGAGAGCGAGAGGTGTTGTTGCCTCCAAGTTCCAAATCAGAGAGAGCACGGTGTTGACGTCTCGGCATCCATAAGCAGAGAGAACGATGTTAACGTCTCGGGATCCATAAGCTGAGAGAGCCAAAAGACGCCAGCCTCAAGCGTCCTTTCAAAAAACCGTTAACGGCCAAATCTGCTCCATCATGGCCTTCATATTTATTACGTCTTAACCCACAATAACTATATAAAATTCAAATTATACTGTAATAAAACATTTAAAAATCCTAATCATCCTAAAAAGTAATCAGAGACTCTGAAATTCAAAGAATGGACACCATAAGCACGAAAATGGTACAATTGTTGGGCTATGCTGACGATATAGATATAATTGCAAGGTCACTCCCAGCACTAAAAATCGCCTTTCTTGCGCTGCAGAAAGCAGCACTTCCTATGGGTCTGATAGTAAACGCAGACAAGACGAAGTACATGTATGTAGGCGATGGAGCTGGCCCCACAGAAGACAGCATAAATATAGGGCCGAATACATTCCAAAGGGTACAAGAGTTTACATACCTCGGATCGCTCATAAGCTCCTCCAATAATATGTCCCTCGAAATTAATAGAAGAATTACAGCTGCTAATAGATGTTTCTTTGGTCTCACTAAATACATGAAGAGCAGCTTGATCTCCAAGAAAACCAAAACCAGGCTCTATAAGACCTTAATACGCCCGGTATTAATGTATGCCTCCCAGACGTGGACACTGTCCAAAAAAGATGAAAAAAATCTTCTGATTTTCGAGAGGAAAATACTTAGAAGAATTCTCGGGGCCGTAAAAGATGGAGACACATGGAGAAGACGGAAGAACCGAGAGCTGTATGAGTTATATGGAGAGGCGGACGTTGTGCGGACAATAGACTGAATCGGCTGAGCTGGGCTGGGCATGTTGTCAGAATGGAGGAAAACCAGGTACCGCGAAGAATCATGGAAGCCAAATTGGGTACCCATAGAAGAGTTGGTAAACCGAAGCTCAGATGGATGGATGCTGTTTCCAGCGATGCAAAGAACATCCTGGGTGTTCGTAACTGGACGGCGGCCGCAGAGGACAGAGAAACATGGAGAGTTCTCCTTGAGGAGGCCAGGACCCATCTAGGGTTGTAGAGCCATGAAGATAGATAGATAGATAGAATCATTTTAGCATATCCCAATTAAATTGATAAGCAAAAACTTCGTAACAATTAGATCGGCGGCGAACTCTCGCTGGCGCCAAATTCAAACTTGAATTGTTTTAAATTACAATTTATCTCGACTCCGAAATATCACTACAATATATATATATATATATATATATATATATATATATATATATATATATATATATATATATATATTGTTATGTTTATTTCTTTGTTGTAGGTTAGTTTACTAAAATTTCGACTATTTTGAAATTAATTTTCTTTATAATAAAAATTTTTATTATTTGTCCCCATTTGGGCTGCAGTTTGTTATGTTTCAGCTTTTTATTAGTTAATGTAAAATTATTTTCATTTATATAAAGTTAATTTAATTTGTTAAATAAAATTTTGAGGGAATATCAAGGGTTCAGCTTTTCAAAGATAATGATTTTGACTCAAGAATATATATTTTCAAATAAAAAAAATAAAAACATTTTACAATTATATTAAATTTTTTACTTAACGTATTTGTAATTAAAATACCTTCTATCTTCTCAATGCCTGTAGGTTCTCACAACCCAAATGTTCCCCAATTTGTCCTTCTTGCATGAAACTTCCTTCGCCAGTTTATTCAAACACTCCTCTCATCCAGACTGCTAGTATAATTTATTATTCTTCACACATGTGACTTGTTAAATCTCAGAGAGATGTGATGTTTCAAAATCCGAGAGATGAGAGCGAGAGGTGTTGTCGCCTCGAAATTCCATAGCAGAGAGAGCACGGTGTTGATGCCTCGGTTTTCATACGCAGAGAGAACGATGTTAACGTCTCGGGATCCATAAGCAGAGAGCTATGTTGACGTCTCGGCATCAATAAGCAGAGAGAGCCAAAAAACGCCAGCCCCCAGCGTCCTTTCAAAAAACCGTTAACGGCCAAATCTGCTCCATCATGGCCTTCATATTTATTACGTCTTAACTTACAATAACTATATAAAATTCAAATTATACAATAAAAAAAAAAACATTTAAAAATCCTAATCATTTTTAACATACCTTAATTTAGATTGATAAGCAAAAACTACGTAACAATTAGATCGGCGGCGAACTCTCGCTGGCGCCAAATTCAAACTTGAATTCTTTTAAATTGCAATTTATCTCGACTCCGAAATATCACTACAATATATATATATATATATATATATATATATATATATATATATATATATATATATATATATATATATAAAAATAATATAAAAAATATACAAATAAAGGAATAGAAGGGAAAAAAATGTATAGTCACATACAAAATAATTAAGAAATAAGTATAATATAATGGACAACCTAAGAGCAAGGGCGTAATAACCTATAACCTGATCCTATCCTATCCTTTAATTTTATTTTCATACTTTACAAAAAATATATTTATTTCAACTATTCAAGTTGACATTAAATAAACATAATTAATTTTAATTAACTGTAGTATTAAAATGTTTTTTCTTCTTTTTGAATAATTTTATATGTAACACTTTTCTCAACACAACAGTGATGATTTTTTGGTTATGCCCAAAATTTAGATTAAATGTCAGACCTTAAATATGTTGAAATTCTCCTGACTTATTAAATTGAATTACTTTTTGCCATATTACCAATTGTTAGTTCCTTTCCATAAGCCTTGTGCCGTCATACAATAAATTCAGTTTTCTTCAATATTTTCTCTTTTTTCCTTCTTCAAAATATAAAATAAATTGTTTATATAATTACTTTATTCAGACTTTAAAACTTTCAACTTAAAATATTAATATTAGGTGAGTGTCTGGTAAAAAAAAAAATATTCACTCTCCATGTCCAGAATTGACTTTCACTGACTCATTTTTTTTTTTTTTTTTTTTTTTTTTTTTCCCGTTGAGTCTTTCTCACTTCACTGCGACTGTATAAACATATATTCATTTATAGTGTCTTTTTTAATACAGTTTCAGGAAAAAACATTTAATTTCAGAATTAATAAAGTAATAAATACAGAGTGAGTACCTCTTATTTATTTATTTTGTCTTTGTGTATATCCACATTTGCCACGTAAAATACCTTCCTTTTTTTATTTTTTATCTATATTTCGATTTGATGTTGAAGGATGTACTGAACAATACTGTCTAGCACCTCCAAATTTTTAGTATTTGATACCAGTTGGCTCACCTTTGTGGGAAGTGATACCTTGTTGCACACTAGTGCTTTCAGTAGATTTTCTCTTTTTTTATGGTATACTTTATATGCAAATATTACATGATCTGGGCCAGCTACTGTAGTATTATCGCAGCTACAACTATTGTTGTTAATAATGCCAATTTTATGTAGATGGTAGGGGAGGTGGTTGTGGTTGAATCTAAGTCTACACTACACAGGATTGTGAAAAATCTTCTAGATCTGTTTATTTTCTGAAATCGTGCTTTGATTTGAATTTTTGGTTGAACGCTAGACTAGAAACGCCCCTTAATATGTTTTTAGTCATCAAATTGTCTTTGCCATTTTTTATTTTGGATATTCCTGCAATGGGTGATCATGTCTGTAATGACATAATGATACGCTGAGAATAAATACGTTCGGCAGTTTTTTCTTTGCCAAACTCTTATTTTACTGACTATTACCTATTTTAGGTACTCATATAACCACTAGATCATTGATGGACAAACTACGGCCCGTGGGCCAAGTGCGGCCCTTCGGGCTAGTCAATCCGGCCCATGACATGGTCACACACAATTATACATTAGACAAAATTTATTTTCTGCAAAGCTAGAATAGTGATTGTTCTCTTCTTGTTGCGTTCTGGATCTTCTACCGTTGTATCATATAAGTTGAGTGTAATGAGATAAATTCAAAAATAAAGTTTATTAGTTGTAAAACTTTGTTTTGTCCAATTTTTTTGGCTCGCCTAGATGTTTTTCTATTTCATCCGGCCTTCCCCTTAAAAATTTTGCCTATCTCTGCACTAGATCAAGTGTCAAGTGTCGTGGTAGTAACAGTACAGTAGTGATTGAACTAGCGAATTTAGCAAGCCTCTGAGACTAGCCTATAAATTATAGATACTGGCAGGAAAATTAAAAAGGTGCTGACCCTCAGAACCCTTGGAAGTAATCAGTATGGCCGGAAGGCTGAAAAGTTTAGAGGCCCCTGGGCTAGACATTCCACTTTGTTATTGAAGCGGTTTTTGCTATGGCCTTTGACCCATATAAAATAAACAGTTCTGTTACTTCTTTTTAATTTAAACATGAGTAATTTAAGTCTATTATTATAGGTCCGCCAGTCATTTCGGAGCTATTTAGTGCTGCTAAAACGCTTAACTTATCTGATAAAATTATCACCTTTTCATGATTGATGCTTTCTATATATTTTAAGGCTTCAAGAATGGCTAAAGCTTCGACTGTAAAGATGGTGGCTATGGGTGACAATTTTATTTTCAATTGATAATTGGAGTTTACTTTGATTATTGCTGCTCCAACATTGTTTTCAGATTTTCAGCCTTCTGTATATATTGTGCTAGCAACAGGGGATCGTCCTGTTTCTAACATATTCAGGATGTTCATCTAATTTGTCGCATGTAGTTACTATATTACTATATAAGGTTGTGCTACATTAGGCTGAAAGGGAAATTTTTCAATATATCTATTGTAAGTGTTGTAAAGGGTCTAAAATTTTGTCTATTTTCATATGGAAATTTTAAATAATTCAAAATATATAAATTTAAGAAAATTATTTAGTAAATTAAAAGTGTTTAAATAATGAAAAATGGTTGCATATAACTGAGTTAACTGTTATATAATTTTTTGTTTATAATTAATTTTATATATAATTGTGGGTAAAAATAATGTAAATTATATTGATAACATCTAAAGAAAAAGTGTAATTTGTAAAATTTGTTTAAAATTTAATTTGTACAATAAATTTAGTTGGCAATCATAGAATAGGGGAGTGGGGGGACAGTGTTTTGGAGGGAACAGGATGTGTGGGGCCACATGGTGTGCAGCAGTTATAGTGAAACATGTTTGTGATAATAAGATGAATGTTTTTTTTTTTATGTTGATTGAAATGTACTTAAAGTTAGTTTATGAGAAGAATTGGTGATGTATTTAACAAGACAATTTAATAATTATTGTTTTTATTGTGATTAAGAGGTATGTTTGTACATTTTGTACCAGGTATGCAAGTTTAAAATGTCGTTTATTTCTTAAAATATATACACAGTAATTTAAAAAAAAGTATAATATATTTTATTCAAAGTACTGACCCTCGCTTTCTACACATTTTGTCCATCTCTCGGGCAATATATGGATACCATTCCAAAAGAATGCTTCATCTTTATTTGAAATCCATTCATCGAGCCATTTTCGTACGTTTTCGAAATTGTTGAAGTGTTGCACCGCCAATGAGTGTCCCATCGATGAGAAGAGGTAATAATCAGAAGGCGCCAGGTCAGGTGAATACGGCGGGTGGGGTAGGAGTTCCCAACCAAGCGAAGAAATCGTTTCCTTAGTCAATCTGGCTGAATGTGCAGGAGCGTTATCATGCTGAAGAATGACTTTGGCATGCCTGTGAGCCCATTCTGGGCGTTTTTTCGATCAATGCGTGACTCAAATTGATCATTTGTTGTCGGTAGCGCTCGGTATTGACTGTTTCGCCGGGTTTGAGAAGCTTGTAGTAGACTACTCCCTTCTGATCCCACCACATACACAGCATTGTCTTCTTCCCAAAACGATCCGGTCTTGCACTCGATGTGGATGGTTGTCCTGGCGTTACCCATGATTTTTTTCGTTTGGGATTCTGAAAATAAATCCATTTTTCATCGCCAGTTACAACTCGATGCAAAAAACCCTTTCTTTCGTGGCGTAAAAGCAGCATTTCGCACACAGTTTTTCGTTTTTTTTTTTTTCCATCTGTCGTTCGTCCAATTCATGTGGAACCCATTTTCCAACCTTTTGAATCTTTCCCATAGCTCTCAGGCGATCGGAAATGGCTTGCCTAGTGACATTCAACTGTTCTGCCATCATTTGTTGAGTTTGGGTATTGTCTTCGTCTAATAAAGATTGCAATTCGAAGTCCTCAAACTTTTTTGGTCGATTTTCTCATTTTTGATCAGTAACATCAAAATCACCACGTTTGAAACTTTGAAACCAACGTTCACATGTCCTGACGGTTGGAGCAACATCGCCATAAGTCTCAACAAGAATTCGATGACATTCAGATGCCTTTTTCTTTTGATTAAATAAGAAAATCATGACATGCCGCAAATGCTCTTTATTTGGCTTAAAATTAGACATTTTTAACACCAAAGAAAGGTATGATACGTCCACGTAAACGACTTAAAAACAACTGACTTTTGTAAACAAATGACTAACAAACAAAATAGCGTTTAGAGATAAGCAAATCCTTCAATAGGCTAAGAGCGCATTCTATTGGAATTAAAACGACATTTTAAACTTGCATACCTGGTATTAAGATTCTTTGGACAGGGAGTTGATTAAATTTGAATTATATAAAAAATAGCTTATTTAAATATTGAAATTTTGTGTGTAAACTTTACTTTAACTAATTTTGGATTGAAATTGTATTTTTTTTAACTATATCATTTTATGAAAAGCCATTTTTCATTAATTATATTACGGCGCCCGGACAAAATAAAGTAAAATTAATTATATGTTCACCTTATTATTAATAATTGTAAGAATAACCTTACAGTGTACATGTGCCAACAGAAGAAAAAGCGGATGAAGAGAAAGAGAATTTCTATGCACATTTAGAAAGGGCCTATGATGAAATCCCCAAATATGATGTTAAAATTATTTTAGGAGATTTTAATGGGAAAATTGGAAAAGAGAACTTGGGAAGGTCCATAGGAAAATACAGTTTGCATAAAATAGTGAATGACAATGGTTATAGAATTGTAGATTTTGCAACCAGCAAGAACATGAAAGTAGTAAATACAACATTTCAGCACAAGCCCATACACCTACAAATGTTGACATAACCAGATGGCAGAAGCGTAAATGAAATAGATCATGTAATGATTGATAACAAGCACCAAAGCGACGTCGAAGACGTGAGGAGCTGCAGAGGGGCAGACGGGTCTAGTGACCATTTCCTTGTGCGTGTGAAGTACAGGCAAAGACTGGCAATTAGGACGAAAGGGAAAAATGGTAGCAGGCACAAAGTATATAATACTAGCGCTCTTAAAAATCCTGAGAACCAGGAACAGTATAAAAAGAAAGTGGAGGGTTATCTGAAAAGTAACTCGTCGGAAGAAGGAGTTGTCCAAAATAAATGGAATAAAAATAAAACTGCTGTTACAAAGGCTGCGGAAGAAACGATCGGAGAAGCTGTGGATAGAAGAAGAAACCACTGGTTTGACGAGGAATGCCAAATCTCTGTTAATGAAAAAAAGAAGGCTTATATGAAGATGATACAGAGAAGAACTAGGCAAACAGTTGAAAACTGTAGACAAAAGAGAGAAGCCACCAAGAAACTTTGCAGGAATAAAAAAAGGAAAAAAGAAGAAGACTTAAAAGCAATGATTGAGGATTTTGAAGGCAAAAACAGTAGAGTCTTCTACAATAAAATAAAATCATTGAGAAGAGGATATCAGCCCCGAGTAAGTTTCTGCAGAGATAAGGGTGGCATCTGCGGGAAACCGCAGTGAAATAACAGAAAGATGGAGAAATTACTTTAGCGAATTATTTAACCCTGCCACGGAGCAGTCTCAAGAAATCCCAATAACCAATGAGCCTGCTTTATCAGAAGTGGATACCGATCTGGAACCTCCAGACCCAGAAGAGGTTGAAGAGGTTATTCTAAATTTAAAAAATAACAAAGCTTCAGGAATCGATGGAATTACCGCAGAGATGCTTAAATGTGGAGGAGATTCGTTGCATCGTGAGATGTATGAACTTATCTTAGAAGTATGGAACAAGGAAGAAATGCCCGAAGAATGGTATACAGCCATTATAATACCTCTACATAAGAAGGGTGACAAATTGGACTGCCATAATTACCGCAGTATAGCACTATTGAGTACCATATACAAAGTATATTATTGCATATTTCATGCATCTAAACCCCTGATTTTAGCACTCATTGACTGGACTGCCTACCAAATATTTTGAAACTCGAAAACTCAGAGAATATTATTCCAGTTCTATATTTAACAAGCCAAGCCTGACTCATTTTATTAAACTTTAAAAATTGACTGTATGACCTAATGCGAATCTATTCTTTAACACACTAAAGTAATATAATGGTGTTCTAATTTGATAACATTTCAGGTACATAACTATACAGACAGTTATGATATATTTAGTTTACATTATTTTTTTTTAAATAAAAATAAAGACTTTTGACCTATTTGAACTTAAATGAATCAATGGAAAGTTTATTTGAAACATAACATAATTAATGAAACTCCTGAACTATTATAATCGGATTTTTTTTGGTATGTCTCTTTTACTTAAAGTTCACTCTTTTCATATATGTTTTACCATCTAATTTTTTATATTAATTTGCTAATTTGTTAAAGATTCAGATATCTTTAATTGTTTGATTGTAGGGATTATTTCTTGAGGGTGCTCGCTGGAATAGGGAAGCAATGCTACTTGCTGAATCCTTTCCAAAGATCCTGTTCGATACTGTACCAATTATATGGTTTAAGCCAGGAGTAAAGGTAATATTTTTAATAATTAATAACTTTAGCACTGTTTGCTGCTCTATTTTCAAATATTGTATTTCAAATAATTGTTAAAATATTCTATTATTTTTAATCAAAATAAAATATAATTAACTGTTTCATTAAAAAAAATAAACAGATTATTTAAATAATAGTTATAGAATACTATGTAACAAAATTGGGTTTGATTAATTTTAATATATATTCTGTTTTAAGTTAATATAGTTTTTTTTTTTTTTAAATAAAATAGAATAAACATGTAACTTGCTTGATCAGTTATATCACAAATTAAATAATTTTATCTGTTTTGGTTTTATTATCTCCAAACATATATGAGTTTTCTTTCTAGCCATTCCTGCTGAAAATAGGTTTCATATAATGGGCATTCCTCGAGACTATTTCTGTTTGATTGTTAGCTGAATCTTGCAAGACACACTTAGGTGATGTTTCTTCTGTTTTCATTTCAGATCTGGCTTATCTAATGATTTTTAATTTCCAAAGGATACACTTGGCCTCTACTTCCTGACAAAGTAATCTTTGTACTTTTGAAAACTGAGTAAATTGTTTTTTTTTTCACACAGCATCTTCTTCCCATTTAATTTTTTTTTTAAGGACACTAGTATTTAAAATTAAAGTGTTATGACTAAGGTCAGATTTTTGAAAAATCAAACTGGGAAATATACGCTAAACCAAGAGAAGGGAGAGAAAAGATAAAGGGAAAGATATGGGTTTACTTCTCATAAAATGTTTAAAAAAATAGGAGTTGAATTGTGAATTTTAACCTTATTAGGTTTTCTGTTTTTTTTTTTAGCTTTGTGTCAATTGAAGGTTTTCCACCATATTTTGTTCTTTTGACGTCACTAGGTATTTCTTCTTTTCTTCGTTTATGTAGAGGCCAACTTCTCTGGCTTTTCTGCAACACTCCTCAAATGCTTCTAGTAAGGAGTTTTCTGTTCTGCCAGTGATCCTTATGTCATCTGCAAATGCTAGATGCTGAGTCATACAGGTATAAATGCTTTCAGGGTTCGTCCTTATTGCTCTTATGACTGTTTCTAGTACTAAATTAAACAGCACCGGTGATAGTGGGTCTCCCTGCCTCATTCCCTTATATATATCAAACGGTTCAGTCACCCCTCCTTGCACTTAGCAGCTCCTTTGCTATGGTTTAGAGTCCTTTGAACTAGTTTAATTAACTTGAGGGAAAACCTAAGTCCTATAGGCTTTTACATAATTTTCTCCTATCGATACTGTCATAAGCCTGTCTATAATCTATGAATAGGTGATGCAGGGGGCAAACCTGCAAAAAAACCTAGAAGGGGCAGGATACCACTTTGAAAGCCTCATAAAATTCAAGTACCTGGGTAGCATCGTTACTTTAAGTAATGAAGTGGATGAAGAAATAAGGGAAAGAATAAAGGCTGGTAATAGGTGTTATTGGGCCCTTAGTAAAATAATAGGTAAAAAAAGTCTCCCTAAAAATCTAAAAATAAGGGTCTACCAAGCCATTCTTAAACCAGTCCGTATTGTATGGGAGTGAAACCTGGACGCTCACTGTGAAGATTGCAGCTGGTGACTGGAATAACTGGAGGGGAATCGTGGAAGAGGCCAAGGTTCTGCATGGACCGTAGTGCCATTGTTGTTGTTGTCAATTGAAGTACCTAGTTTTTTCTCAAATCCTTTACCATTGAGGCAACACTCTGAGCATTTTTAATTATTTGGTTTTGAAAAAGAAACAAACAAAATAAATGTAACCAATTATTTTGTTTGGTCACTGATTGTTACTTTAAACCTTGCCTCAAAATGTATCTTACATGGTCAATACATTAAATGCTCAAAATCTTGAAAATTGTTCAGACCATTTATTTTATATAGACAGTGGTTTAATGCAACATATCTTAACTTTTGAAAGTAGTTAAGTTTTTTTGAAAATAAGTAAGTATAATAACTTATAGAAAAAAGAAATAAAGAAACTTCGCTTCAAAAATTCCTTCCTCCTCAACTCCATTACTTAATATCCCTTAAATTCTAAATATTATTGATATAATACAGTACATCAAATTGATAATGATAGATAATATTGATACATTTTTAAAATACATCATATGTATTATTATATTTTTACAATTATGGATTGTATTCACCGTTTATATACACACAAAATGCTGTGAAAGGAAAGAAATTTTTTGTTCTTCCCATTAAAAATTCACAAGTTTTTAAAATAAAATCTATGGGGATTTTTTATATTTTGCTATTGGAGGAAGTTTATGAGGGACAGAATATCATCCGGTTAAGGCTATAAGTAGTGAATCGGTAAAATCATGACATTTTAGGGGCTCTGAAAAACAGTTTCTGACTTTAAAGCCTCATATATACGATGAGGCTGATTATGAGTGAGGTATTTTTTCATTATGCATCAATGGAAACTTTTTCAGGATAATGAGGAGCAATGGCAACAAAGGAGCTATGGCAGGATTTAATATTCAATAACGTCAGAGAAGCATTTCAGGTGCTGGTAGGACCTTCAGAGAGGAGTGGACATGATCATCAAAGGTCATGAGTTTAAATCTGACTTGCGGCATAGATATATAGATAGATAGAAAATAAATTTTATTCTGGGACAAAGTTTCTTAAGAATAACAACAAATGAATTATAAAAAGTAAATCACATCTGGCCAAAATATTAAACTATTAGCGGTTTGTCAGAAACCTGATAAGTAATAATTATTTTAAATATTGTCCCCAACCGAAAACAGAACTATTTAGTTATTTAATAGAAGTAATCAATTATAGCCCACAGGCTCCAACACTGTGGTTATCGAAATTTTATTGTTGGATCCATTCGTTCAAATTCGTCGTGTCAGTGTCAACATTCAGACCTATTCCGATATAAATTTTAAGCGTTTTTATTGGTGAATACCTCTGGCTAACATTTGTGAAGTCCATTGGTTGTAGCAATTTGGACCACATTTTTGAACAAGTTG
Source organism: Euschistus heros (assembly GCA_003667255.2). NCBI lineage: Eukaryota > Metazoa > Arthropoda > Insecta > Hemiptera > Pentatomidae > Euschistus > Euschistus heros. The sequence goes on along the minus strand of RCWM02000035.1, from coordinate 1,716,850 downwards.
AATTAACAAAGTAAATCGAGTTTAAAAAAGAAAATCATTGATAAATAATTTAAAAACTTCCAAAACTTAAGATAAGGAAGAGTTATACCTAAAATTATGAGTTATACCTATGTCTTAGAGTTCAAGAGTCGTTTTTTTTTTAAAGGAAATAAACATCTATATTTATAGTTAAAATGATATATCTATATCTATATTTACATTGATGGTATCTCACACTTTTTAATTTTTTAAGTGTCCATTGATGTGGAATAATTTGTGTGTGTCTTATCACCTGAGTCCATCTCAACAGTTGGTCCGTTTCTAGCAACTCCATTGCTTCAGGAAACATATCTTCTAATAATCCAAGTCCACAGCCAAAATCCAAGCCAAATTAATAAAAAATGAAAACCAAATACAACTCACGAATTCAGAAAACGGAGTTGAAACTATGTTTTTCACTGACATAAACAGACTAAACAAAAGGGGTAAAACAAGGATTATAATGTGAGGGGAATGAGTTCTGTAAATCCTCAAAATATATAAACAATATCTTTAATTCCAAATATTCTCCAAGGTCGCAAGTGGTCGCAGATCATTTTGATCTTAAGTTACTTTTTAGAATTTATATTTTGAATTAAAATGGGTTTCGACTTAAACAAGTTTAAACATTTACATTGATCCCAGAAAAAACATGTATAGAGCCTTTTTTGTAAACAGTTTTATGTAAATTAATTTAGTACATAAACATATTTTCGCTAGAGGCAAGAGTTTTCGAGTTATTAACGAAAAAAAACGACCTTTAGAGCAGCCCCCCCCCCATCCTTAGCTCCAACCCCACCCCCCAGTACTTTTAGTATGTTGTTAAGGACACCTCCCCCTACAACTGTGCCAAAATTAGCTACTACATGAAATAACTCCTCTAAAAATCATTTGTTGCTTGGACTATGTGGGCCCAGCGGGTCTCTCAAATACGGCAGAAAACAAAAAACAGTCAAAAGTAGGTTCTGGGGGAAAATACTTTTCCGTCTTTTTATGGTTTATTTATCAAACAATCAAAATTTATTTATTTTTGTTATTGTTAAATAATTTATTGATGAAAAAGAAAAAAATGGCATAATCAGGAATTACGTCATCATCGAACATTGTTTTATATACCTACATATTAAAATGCTTGAACAAACATCATATTTATATATATATATATATATATATATTTTATATTATCGTATATCTTAGGTTATCGCATGGGGGGAGAGAGGGGAAAGGATTGAAAATCGTAAGTTCACAGCTGTTTGATCAAATAACTCGGAATCCGTTATTTGTAGTACATTTTTTACAAATAAAAAAAAAATAACGAAAATACTAACGTGCGCTAGGTAATTACAATTTAAAAAAAGTTAATTATTTAATAAAGGAAAATTATCATTCAAAGTTTCTCATCGACACATTAAATCAAATCAAATTTGCAACAAATTTGGTTCTATCCAATTTTTTTTTTTCTTTTTTTTTTTTTTTTTGGCAGTCCAATGCCTAAAGATTGGCTAAGTTGTGGTAAGTAACACATCGCGAAAACATGTTTGTCGGTACTCTTTTGGCTATGACTCCAAAATTATTTGTCCAATCCGAAATTTCTTCATTTCATCTGAAAGCTGGCCAAATTTGCAATGAGACCTCTTATATGAAATGTGTTTTGAATACCATGTATTACCCACTCCAGCACGCTTAGAATCCCATACCGTTGTGAAACAACTTTTTTTCAGCACAGTTCTCGTGAATAGTTTAATAAAGGAAACATACTGAAAAAAAAGTGGATTTCACAAGAGTATGGGGTTCTCAGCGTGATGGCGTGAGTACATCATGGGACTTGATCAAAATTTCATATATGAGGTTTCATAGTAAATTTAACCAGCTTTCAGATGGGGAAAAAAAAAAAAAAAATTTCTGATCGGACATATATTGTTGAAGTTATTTTATCCGACAACCTCGTAACTATTTTCAAATCTAATGACAATACTCGACATTGAAGTGTTTCTTGAAATTTATCTAGGGTAATCTGAATTATAAAAAAATTCCTTTTTTTTTTTTTTTTTATATTGTTTAACTGTGATATGTTAAGTAGCAAAGTATGCATAGATTGATTTGTTTAGATTATTATTGAAACAGCATTAAAATATAGATTGGCTAGAATTTCTAGAAATATTTTTGAAAAAGTTGGAAATTTCTTGAAAAATTCTTGAAAAAGTCGGGAATATGTCGGGAATTTTGATAGCTGAAATTGGTAGACACCATGTATAAATTAGGGAAGTTGGTGTTCAATTGAAGGAGGGAATGGGATCCTATTGCAATAGCTTGAGTTTTAGTTGCGTTCAACGTTAATTTATACAGGCTTACCCAGGCACAGATTTCATCTAGGTCTTCCTGAATTTTTGAAAATGCAGTTGGTAACTTGGATGGAGGAAAGGAAAAGTAAATTTGGGAATCATCGGCGTAGAGGTGGTAGGAACAATTGTGAATGGAGTTTGAAAGATCATTAATATAGGAATTAAAAAGGAGAGGGGGAAATACTCGATCCCTGAGCTACACCTGCTCGCGAAGTAAGGGAAGAGGATGAACCTTGGTTTGGAATGGTAACTGATTGAGTACAGTGGGAAAGGAATGAATGAAACCAGTGGAGAGCATAATTTTATCAGTTTGACAGGAATACCATCTAATCCGGTTGAATTAGAGTGGGATTTCATTAGGGAGGAAATGAGCTCGGTTGGGGAGATATAAGAAAAATAAAAATAATTATCATTAAATACAAGTAAAAAGATAGGTAACTGCGAGGATAGAGGAGTGGATGTAGGGGAGGATACGAAATAAGAATTTAACTTATCAGGTGAGACAGGACAGACTCCTAAGGGAGAGAGACTAGGTCTATTTTGGACAAGGTAAAGTTTGCGGAGGAGCTGCCATTTGGATTTGGGATCGGGTGTGGATGAAATGGCTTTGTGGTAGTAATTGGATTTCGTTCGCCGGATGGTAGCTTGGGTTAAATTGCAGAGAACCTTAAAAGCTTGGTAGTCAACATTGAGCCTGGTGTGTCTAAAGCATCTTCGGGCAGCCTCAAGTTTTCTTTGCAAGTCTTTTATTTCTAGGTTCATCCACGGAGCAGGGCAGCGGCGACGAAAGGTACAGGTTTTAAGAGGGGCATGGATTTCAAGGATAGAGAGGAGGTTGGTAGTAAGCAATTCCAATCTAGGATTTCAAGGCCAGGTAAAATCTTATCTCGAGTGAGGGATTCTATGTTACGGAAAGTTATTGTTTTAGGGAGAAACGATGGGATTGGGATATCGTATGATATTTGTATAAGGTCGTGAGAGGAGAGGAACGTAACAGGCTGCTGACATGAGGAAGTTTTTTGGTGAGTCTATGATATGAAGATCCAACCAAGTGTCGGACCTACGGGAGTGATGGGTTGGATTAAATGGGACAATGAAGAGGTGAAGGGAAAAAAAGAGGTTTTCCAGATACATTTTGTCATAGGAGTCAGAAAGGAGATTGGTATTCAGATCACCAGAAATAATTATATTGGAATTGAGAGGAACATAATTGTAGAGGTTTGATTTAAAGGATTGGTCAAAAGTAACATGAGAGAGACGATAGGCCACTACATAGAGGAGAGAATGGAAATTAAAGGATATTTCAACAAAGAGATACTCAATGTTTGGGAGATTTGAGGGAGAAGTTAGGGAGGGAAACCTAGGAAGAAGAAATACAAGGTTTAAGCCAGCTTTCAGAAACAATGATGTGGTAAAATATTTGGGTGAAGAACTCTAGGAATTCATCATTCATTTATGTGACAGGCAGTTAGGATATTAGTCATATTGGTAAGGAGTTAGGGAAATATAGGACAGTAAATAGAAGGATGACGCTTTAAATGAGATTAAGTTGTAGATGCTGTGAGAAAGAATATATATTAATAATAGGAGGTTAACTAAATATGATAATGTAGAAAATAGATATAAATACCTAAATGGATATGATAATGTAAAATTAAAATATAAGTGGTAACAAGCAGATGAATAATTGTAATAGAAGATTAGGAAATTATAGATATGTAAATAAGTGATAAATGAGAGTAAACAAATAAGAGCAATAAACATTAAACAATTGAACATAGTAGAATAGTTATACTGCTGGGCAAAAAAATTAAAGCTTTCTTCAAAATGAGACATGGCATAAAAGAAACAAACAGGAACAAAAAATACATCGAATTCAATGACAAAAAGCAAAAAAGATTGTGGAGGCACGGGTAGGTGATGAGAACCGAGAGGTCAGCCGAAGACATCCGGGCTGGCTTCAGTTTGCCGGCAGATCACTTCTGACGGGCGAGCTAATACAGATGCCTGTTGGTCGGAGTCATCTTCTCGCTAAGATATATCCGGTGGGAGTCATTCTCTTGCCAGCCAATATCGTGTGTAGAGAAGTCCCTCTTGACTTTTATGTTCTGTACTAATTCCGTCTCCTGCAAGTCGAAACACCGGGCGTGAAATAATATTTTACATTTATGACTTGAATATTATTCCTGTCATCTCTGGAAATATTTTGTTCACATTTTGGGCACTGAACCATTGTGGATAAAGTTAAATTACGCGTGAATGACGGTTGAAAATGTTTATTTACTTACGTAATGCCCTGAGGATTTCACTTCTGATAATCTACGTGACCTTAAAATGGTTTACAATTGATTTAAAGTTATCAATGAAGCCTACACTGTTTCACTCAACTGTTTATACTGTTTAATGAATGAATCTGAAACGAACAAAAAAAACTGAGAAAATTAACGAAAGAAAAGTGCTAATTAGAAGATAAATAACAGAGCTGTGTAAAGGGTCTACAATTTTGTCTATTTTCATATGGAAATTTTAAATAATTCAAAATAAATAAATTTAAGAAAAATTATTTAGTAAATTAAATTTGTTTAAATAATGAAAAATGGTTGCATAGAACTGAGTTAACTGTTATATAATTTTTTTTTTTATAATTAATTTTATATATAATTGTGGGTAAGAATAATGTAAATTATATTGATAACATCTAAAGAAAAAGTGTAATTTGTAAAATTTGTTTAAAATTTAATTTGTACAATAAATTTAGTTGGCAATACATAGAATAGGGGAGTGGGGGGGACAGTGTTTTGGAGGGAACAGGATGTGTAGGGCCACATGGTGTGCAGCAGTTATAGTGGAAACGTGTTTGTGATAATGGGATGAATGTTTTTTTTTTATGTTGATTGAAATGTACTTGGAGTTATTTTATGAGAAGAATTGGTGATGTATTTGACAAGACAATTTAATAATTATTGTTTTTATTGTGATTAAGAGGTATGTTTGTACATTTTGTATTAAGATTCTTTGGACAGGGAGTTGATTAAATTTGAATTATATAAAAAATAGCTTATTTAAATATTGAATTTTTGTGTGTAAACTTTACTTTAACTAATTTTGGATTGAAATTGTATTTTTTTTTAATTATATCATTTTATGAAAAGCCATTTTTCATTAATTATATTACGGCGCCCGGACAAAATAAAGTAAAATTAATTATATGTTCACCTTATTACTAATAATAGTAAGAATAACCTTACAAATGTCGCCGTGAACAGGGAAACGATTTATAAAAAATATAGATATAGATAGATGTATGTATTACCCTGGTATCCTATCAAAAGTCTGTATTATTCAATTAAATGATGGAAACCGAATCAAAAGAAATAACAGCATCAGGAAACATGCTTGAATATAACCAGAAGGAGGTAAATAAAATAATAGGAGTAGTTCCGGAATCAATTCCCCAGAAGACAATAGATAATGAAATTATTAAAAATGATAATAGAAGCAAACAGAAAATCGATGGAAGAAATTATTAAAAAAATTGAAGAAGATAGGATAGAAATGAATAGAACAAATGAAAAGAATAAGAATGAGATAATAAAAAAAATGGAAGAATATGGAAAGGAAGATAAAAGAGAAGTAGATGAAAAGTTGAGAGAAGTGAAGAAGGAAATTGAAATGATTTCAAATAAAAAAATTGAAGAAGTTGAAAACAAAATGTTAATAAAAGTGGAAGAATATAGAAAAGAAGATGAAAGAGAAGTAGATGAAAAGTTGAGAGAAGTGAAGAAGGAAACTGAAATGATTTCAAATAAAAAATTTGAGGAAAATGAAAATATATTAAAAGAATTGAAAAATTATCATGAAGATAAATTAAACAAAATGACGAACAGAGTAGACAATATAGAAAAAAAATAGATTGTGCAAGGAAAGTACCGGTTGGTGCTCACCAATGAAGGATGCAGAGATTAAAAAATTTTACAATTTCAAAAACCAGTTCCCAAATCAATTTTTAGAAGATTTAAAAGATTACTATCAATATCAAACCGGGAAGAACTTAGAGAAATTCATCAGCAGTAAGTTGGGGGGAGAAGCTTTGAATTGGTGGACAACCAAAAATTTTGTAGTGGAGGAGTTTAATGATTTTGAAAGGGAATTTTTGTCGGAATTTGGAGGGACCAACTACAAGAACTATATAATGAATAAATTGTATCTTGAAAAATATAATGAAAATGCGCGTATGGGCCCCATGGAATATATAACTCAGTGGGTATCTACACTAAAAGAAGCTGGGGTATTCGATTAAAAGGGAAGTGAGAGTGAATGGGTTAAATTGATTGCTGGTCATTTCCACCCGCAAATTCTAAGGATGGTCAATTTGACTAGAATATCAAGATTTCGAGACTTGTCAACATACGTCAATCAGATTGAAAACAGGCAAGATCTGTATTTTAGTACTGGATTGAGGGCACAACAACCAATAATACAGGCAGGACAGGCCAGTTTTCAGAATCGGGACAGAGAGGCCAATATTGGACGATTAAATAAAGGCCCAAATGAAAAAAATAGGATATAACCGATATGGAGATAACAAGAATGTCCAACAGGGACAAAATTGGAGAAATCGAGGACAAGAGCACCTTATTCAAAACCCGACTAATCAAAGAATGATTGATTGTATGCAAAAATCGAAAAATACATGTTGGGAAATGGCTGATGAGTGCCAATGTGAGGCAAATGAAGCTCATCTGGAACAGCAGAGAAATGATAAAACGATAACCAGTCATATAGAGGAAATAGGACAATCAGGAGAAAAAACCATATATAAACACCCAACATATGATAGATAGGAAATTGCCCAGGTCCCTAAAAAAGAACTTTGTAATATTTATGATAATGAGTCATTGTTAAGTGAACAGACATTTTCAGAAAATTTTTATGAAACCCCAAAAATAAATATCAAAATAGAAAAAATAAAAACCGTTGCTCTTATTGACACTGGAAGTGAGGTGAACGTAGTGAATGAAAAATTTTTTGTTGATAATTTTAAATGTAACAATAACATAAACATACTACCTTGTCAAGGTATGATAATTGTAACGGCTTGCGGAAACAAAACACAAAAAATTAAAGAACAAGTACATATGGAAGTTCAAATTAACAGTATAAAAATCAAATTAAATTTTCTTATAGTGGCAAATTTAATTCACAAGGTCATTTTAGGGACTGAGGCCTTTAACCAACTTAACGCAGAAATTAATTTTAAGAAAAAATTAATAAAGTTTGAATATAAAACACAGATAGACGAAGTACAAATAAAAGGATATAATAAGACTATGAGATTAAATGTGATGATGACCGAAGGAAGAGAGGAGAATGAGGAGGACGAAGCTGAAGAAAAAGGAATCCAATCCACTACAATTGGCACAGAAGTGGAATTTAATGCCATTAATTGTCTTTTAAATAAATATAAGAAGCTAGGAAGAGATGAAATAGGATTACTCAACACATACACCCAGGAAATAAAAGTCAAGAATGATAGTCCATATTGTTGTGAGGCTTATCCGATTAAACCAACTGATTTCTCAATGGCAAAAAATATTATAGAAACTTGGCTGAAACAAGGATTAATAGAACTATCAAACTCTCCTTATGTAAATACTCTTGTATTTATTAAGAAACCAAATGGGGAACTACGACCATGCATTGATGCTCGTAAAATAAATGAACGCACATTTCCGGAATATACTACCCCAGAGAAAATACACAATATATTGAGGAAGATGAATAAGGTAAACTATATCAGTATATTGGATTTGCGGAGCAGTTTTTTACAAGTAAATTTGCACTCTAATTCTAGAATTTACACTGCCTTTAAATTTGGAAATAATGTATACCAATTTACACGGGTACCTTTTGGTCTGATTAACTCCTTATCATCATCATTTATCAAAGCCATCACACCAGTGATACCAATAGGATATGAAAACAATATAAAAAATTATGTGGATGATATCATCATTTTTTCAGAAACTTTCAATGACCATATGTCACATTTGGAAATAATGTTTGAACATTTGCTTAGGGCGGGAGCAACATTAAATTTTGAAAAGTGCAAATTTATACAAACTCAAATTAAATTTGTGGGACACATTATTAGCAGAGAGGGTATAACCAAGGACCCAGATAAAACAATGGCTATAAGAAATTTCAAACGGCCTTCGAATAAAAAAGAGATACAATCATTTTTGGGAATGGTAAATTTTTACAATCATTTTACGTCTAAATTCTCTGAATTGTCTATACCCTTGACAGACAATATAAGAATCAATTCACCTTGGAAGTGGGGGGAGGAACAAGAAAGAGCCTTCATCAGATTAAAGGAAGAAATGTGTAATTATGTTAACTTGAATTACCCAAATTTCGAGAAAGAATTCTTTCTACAATGTGATGCTTCTGATTTAGCTGTTGGAGGAGTATTATACCAATATGATGAAAAAAATAATAAGCTACCAATTGCTTTTTACAGTAAAAAATTAAATGAACGAGAAAAAAGAGTGTACACAGTTACAGAAAAGGAATTATTTTCTATTATAATTGCAATTAAAAAAATTCTATGACACCATCGCAGGATATAGAATAAATGTGTTCTCTGATCATCAAGCCCTATGCCACTTATTTGCTTGTAAAAATCCACCACCTCGGATACAGAGATGGATAATATATCTACAAGGACTGAACCTTAACTTCAACTATATGCCAGGAAAAGAGAACCAAATAGCTGATGCACTTAGTCGGAATATAAGTGGCATAAAACAGTTCAAAGCCCCACTATCTATTGAGAATTACTACAACAAAACATCCAATGGATGCACAAAATAACAGCATGGATAGAGTTAAAATTCAAAATGGAGTCAAATATGTTAAGGTAAATGACAAATGGTTAACGGAAATACCAATAGATTGCATAAATGAACTAATTAAAGAAATTCACGAAGGATACTACCACATAGGATATATAAAGACATGGAAATTAATTAAAGAAAACTACTACATGAAAAATCTAAAAAAATTGATAAAGGGATTCATTAAAACATGTCATGAATGCCAGCTTAGCAAATCATCCCCATGTGAGAGAGCTCAATTAGGTGTCATAAGATCAGACCATCCACTGGACTTAGTGTCGATTGACTATATGGGACCTTTTCCTACAGGACAATTCAGATACAGATACATTCTGGTGATTATAGACAATTATAGAAAGTACACAAAGTTGTACCCTACAACTTGGCATACGGAACCACGGCCGCTAGGAGCGTCATAACCCATCTGCGACCAGTTCTTGTTTGCGTTATTAGATCACGTGACCTATCGGTTCTTCAATAATAGGACAGCCATATGAGTTATTAGATAACAGAAGTTACACAACAGTTATTGAGAACCGATCTAAGAACGGTAACTGGTCGAATAACCATAACCGATCGGTTCTTCTATCTGTTATAATCTAACACCTTACACCAACAACCCCAATTTATTGTTATTTCTCCATCGTTTTCGATGGAAGATTTAATAAATTTGACTAATATTGTAAAATATAACTATATTTTAATATAGTTATTCTAAAATAATAAAAATAAGTTATTCTAAAATACAAATTTAGGTTTATTTATAGATATTTTAAAATATGATCACTGGTAATAGGGTTTTTTCGGTAATAGGTGATTGGTGATAACAGTTCCGAGTCAATAATAGGTTATTTTAAAGATTACGTTATTTTTGTCCCACCTCTAGGCCACATGGTGTGCAGCAGTTATAGTGGAAACGTGTTTGTGATAATGGGATGAATGTTTTTTTTTTTATGTTGATTGAAATGTACTTGGAGTTATTTTATGAGAAGAATTGGTGATGTATTTGACAAGACAATTTAATAATTATTGTTTTTATTGTGATTAAGAGGTATGTTTGTACATTTTGTATTAAGATTCTTTGGACAGGGAGTTGATTAAATTTGAATTATATAAAAAATAGCTTATTTAAATATTGAATTTTTGTGTGTAAACTTTACTTTAACTAATTTTGGATTGAAATTGTATTTTTTTTTTAATTATATCATTTTATGAAAAGCCATTTTTCATTAATTATATTACGGCGCCCGGACAAAATAAAGTAAAATTAATTATATGTTCACCTTATTATTAATAATTGTAAGAATAACCTTACAGCTGCTCACTGCTTGCAGTCTCTGGCCAAACTGGGGGGATATTTGAAGGACTGTTAGTGAATAGAATCTGAGATATTGAAATCTATCTATCTATATATATATTGTAGTGATATTTCGGAGTCGAGATAAATTGTAATTTAAAAGAATTCAAGTTTGAATTTGGCGCCAGCGAGAGTTCGCCGCCGATCTAATTGTTAGGTGGTTTTTGCTTATCAATTTAAATTGGGATATGTTAAAAATGATTAGGATTTTTAAAATGTTTTTTATTGTATAATTTGAATTTTTTATAGTTAGTGTAAGTTAAGAAGTAATAAATATGAAGGCCATGATGGAGCAGATTTGGCCGTTAACGTTTTTTTGAAAGGACGCTTGGGGTTGGCGTCTTTTTAGTCAGCTTATGGATCCCGAGACGTTAACATCGTTTAGGTATGCTTATGGATGCCGAGAAGTCAACACCGTGCTCTCTCTTCGTATGGATCCCGAGGCAACAACACCTCTCGCTCTCATCTCTCGGATTTTGAAACATCAACCTCTCTCTGATATTTAACAAGTCACATGTGTGAAGAAACAATAAATTATACTAGCAGTCTGGATGATAGGAGTGTTGAATAATGATTTGTTTAGGAATGTTCCATGGAAATATTGTTTACGGAAAGTGGGATAGAGCCAATTTAGTTGGGAATAGAGGTGGGAAACATGGGAACGCCTCGGACTACCGAAGACAAACCTGATGAAGCAGTTCATGATTCACTTCAGTCTGTCCTCGAGAACCGTCGAGAGGCCACCGTAAACCAGACAACCATAGTCAATGTAAGGGAATAATAAGGAAGAGACTAAAAGCTTGCGGGTTGACTGGGGAAGAAGGTAACGGTTTCGGTGGAATAATTTCAGAAGGCCTATGGAACGGCGGGAAATTTGGGCAATCTGAGGTTTCCAAGAAAGGGTTTGATCAAAAACAATTTTTTACAGATTTTTTACAGAGGAGTAGAAAGAGATAGGATGATTATTTAAGGTTAAAGGAAGGTATTGTGAGTAGGAATTAAGGAGGGAGCTAGAGCCTATTATAATGGCCTGAGTCTTCTTTTTGTTAAGTTGTAATTTATTTAAAGTCGCCCAGGCACTAATTCTGTCCAGATCTTACTGAACTTTAGCGAAAGCAGTGGATAGCTCTGAAGGGGAGAAGGAGAGATAGACTTGGGAATCATCTGCATAGAGGTGCTAGGAACAGTGATAGATTGAATTAGGAAGATCAATAATGTAGGAATTGAATAGGAGAGGAGAAATACTGGATCCCTGAGCAATACCTGAGGTAAGAGTGAGAAAAGAAGATAGGGGTTGGTTTGGTATTTTAACTGCTTGGGAAACGGTGAGAAAGGAAAGATTGAAACCAGCGGATGGAACTGTAGGAAAAGTTTAATGATTTTAATTTGGAGAATAGGATAGAGTGATCAAGGGAATCGATTTGGGGTCACCTGTGGTGTAGTGGTTAGCATAGCAACCTACTAAACCCAAGATCGCGGGTTCGCAGCCCGACAGATGACCTTAGGATTTTTTAAAGGGAGTAGAAAATCCTTAGCTATGCCGTCCTTCGGAAGGGACGTAAAATGGGGGTCCCGAGCCTGTGCGATGTCAGGTACTCGTTAAAGATCCCTATCCTAATTATACCTGGATAGGCAAAATTTAGGACTCCCACCGTAGCATCGTCCGATTAGCCATAGCAGCATAAAGTGACGTTAAACGAAATAAATAAATAAAATCAAGGGAATCGAAGGCTTTAGAAAAGTCAAGGAGTAACAGGACGGTTAATTTTTTTCATCTATTGCGGTGAATATGTCATTAGTGATTTTTTTAGGAGAGCAGACTGGGTGGAGTAGCCGGGACGAAAACCAGATTGAAGGGGGTCGAGGAGGTTGGATTCTTCAAGGAATTTGGAAATTTGATATTGAACTAATCTTTCCTAGGGCTAAGAAAGATTTGACAAGATGGAGATAGGGCGATAGTCGTTTGGAGACATGGGGTTTAATGTTTTATTTATAGGATAAATTAATGCCTTTTTCCATGAGGTTGGGAAAACTGAATTTTGGAGGGAAAAATTATAAATGAATAGGAGGACTGGTATGATTTCGGGTAAACATAGTTTTATTAGTTTAGTGGGAATATTATCTGTACCCGTAGAATTGGAGTGGGAATTCATTATGGAGGAAATAAGTTCAGAGGGGGAGATATCGGAAAAATAAAAATTAGAATCATTGAATGTAGGAGCTGGGGATAAATAGGAGGAAGGATGAAGAGAATCAGGAGAAAAGGTGGAAACAAAAAATGAATTTAATTCATCGGGAGATACAGGGTAATTTCTATATAGAACTTTCACAATTTGTAATTATCAAAATTAAAAATAATATTTCACCTGTTAATTACAGGTAGTATGCAAATATGCATGGAACCTGTAAAAAAAAAAATCAAAATAAACGACCTTTCCATAGGGTTACTATGGAAGGGAAACAATTATATATATATATATATATATATTTATTATTATTTAATTATTTAGGTAATAATTAGATCGATCTTGATAATAGACTGATGTTGACGAACTTGGTTGTCTGGTGTGTGGGCCCCTTTAGTTGGAGTTGTGGCTGATGTTCAGAACATTTTGGGAGTGTGCAAATGGATGGCAGATGCACAGAGCCACAAAGACAAGTGAAAGCTATAATTGGTTGTAGCTCCAAGATAATAGTGGTAGATATAAGGAATAGGAAGCGGTAGGAGATATAAAAAAATAAATAAATAAAAGAAGGAAGGATTATAACATGTGTTGCTTTTACGTCCAACATAATATCACTGTTATTATTATTATTTTTTTTTAAATATATTTTGAAGTGAATACGTCTTTATATTTGCTACCATATGGAGGTATCCAAAAAACCTAATGATAACAAAATCGGGGGATACAGTGTGGCGTTGCATTTTCGAATCTATCCTCTACATCCAAAATTTAATTATTCCACTGGACAGCTAAAGGATCAAAGAAATAATTATGATAAGCGAGAACAGTGAAGCGTCGCGCGCGGTGGAGGGGGAAGCGCCGCAATATGGATGTTATTTTGCTGCGCATCCAGATTTGCAATTAGTATAACTTTTGACTCGAAAAAGTTACGATGTTCGTTTAGGTTTTAATTGTCAGCTGTAGTCAAAATCTATCAATTGATTACATTAGTTTAAAGCAGGGATCGAAACAGTTATTTTTTTATTCAAAAGAGTTATGAAATAACTGTTTTAAAAAAACTTTTACTCAAAAGAGGTTTAAAATAAAAGTTCTGAAATAACAGTTAAATAAAAGTTCTAGCAATAAAAGTAAAAGTTAAAAAAAACCTTTAACCTGTTAACACTTTTATATGTGTCGTCTAGTTGCAAAACCGGCCATCTCCAAAAACCAAAATTTTTCAGGAGAGCTGATTTTCTGTTAAATCACGCCAAAACGAAGTAGGAAGAAAAAATCTCTTCGGTTTTTGGTGGCACAAGGGTAGTGTGTTTGAAAGCACTTTTTGAAATGGAAGGGGCAAGTGGAGGGGGTGAGTTACTCAATTTTTTATTTTGGATTTGGCCGCTTTTGCAACTCATTTTGGAGTTGGCCGGTTTTGCAATGAATTAGAACTTAAAAATCACTAAATTTTATGAAAATATTGGTTTTTTTGGTATGCAAATGAACAAAACTTTCTTCAATAAGTGAATATTATTTGAAAAAATTAAACTCTGAAATGTTGTGGTGTAACTCAAACATCTAGACGGAAAAAAAACTGGCGAGAATTATTTTTAAAGTAATAAGTTCCGAAAATGGACGGAGAGGAATGGAAGGCAGAAGTTGAAAAAGCCAGGGGCCGCTATATGTTGTCTGTTGTGCCAAAAGAAGAAGAATTCCCGAAAAACGTAATTTTGAAAAACATAAACATTCAGAAACATATACTCTTGCGGTATTACCGTCTTAAACAGGCTTACACATTTCTTTCTGATATTCTTCTTCATCCCTCTTATCTACTTCTCTGCTTCCTCCTTCTTGAGCAGCTGATGCTACGACGCACAGTGGGGCAAACTAAAGCAAAAAACTAAAATTTTCCTTTCAACGTGATGACTTAATTATCTGTTAGTTAAGGCTCTGCAGAACAAAATAATGTAATTCATCAAGCTGATAACGGTCATGTCTTGCACTGATGATCGGTGAAAGTGGACAAAGTTCAGTGGCATCAATGTCAGTGTCTGCATCAATTTGTTATTAACAGATCGTTTGTTTTTTTTTTTGCATACAGTATTAATACTTGTATATTTTTATGACATGGGATCATCATCTTCAGGTATATAATTTTGAAATATAGTATTATATTTGCCTTCATAATATAATAAAATAAGATTATTGATTTTAGTTTACATGTAACGAAGGGTTTAGTAACCTTCCAAACCCGTCCAAGCATATTGTTTTCCACCATCTTCTAGTACATTATCTAAATATTATGATTTCGTTGAAAAATGTTTCCCCAATCTGCCCCACCGTCAGAAAAAATATTTCTTCTTTGTTATTGCATAGACGAAAAAATCATAGTATTTTCCTATCCTATACACCTATCATACACCTATCCTACAAGCTTCCACTAAAAAAATGGCAAGACCGCAGCAATGAAGACAAACAAGTTGTTAAAGAAACCAAGAGTCAAATCCAAGAAAGTTTTTTTAAAAAAAAGTGTGGTTTGATTGTTGACATGCCTAAACCTGGCTTTGGAAATAGTAACGATGTAAATACGGCTAGGCGATTTTTCTCGCATGCTGATATTTCGTCAGAAATTACCGGAGTTGACGCTGAACTAATTAAAAGGCTTCATACAATACTGATAGCAATATCAAGTGGGTACGAAATTAATACTAATAAATGCCTATCAAGCGTTTGCTCACGATACTGCAAAGTATTATGTAGAAAAGTAACCATGGTACCCGATGTCACCGACTCTCGACAAGTTTCTTTTCATTGTACAGGAAGCACAGGAAGCTCGTAACAAGGATTTCAAAAAATATCGTGAACATCACGGAATTGTAGTCAAGAAAAATCCAACCATGATATATTCATTAACTTTTTGTTGTGTTCAGACCCAATTCTAACAAGTAAACGAAAACTACCTAAAAAAAAAATTACAACAAAAAATTACCTAAAAAGTCACAACCGACAGAGGCTTTAAACTTTCTTTCTTTCTCTTTTGAAATAGAAGAAGAAGACAGTGAAGATGATGAGGAAATGTTGTTGATAGAAAGTGTGTTACATATTTTAATGAAAAGTGTGAATTTTTTTATTTACTGTTAAGTATAATTTAAGTTTTTCCGTATTGTACACAAATAATGTTAGTAATTTAGGTTTTTCAATGTTTCAATGTATGATATATAGCTTTAGGAACCAATGTTGATGATTATTTAAGATGTAAGTAAGAATATTTAGTTTATGCCAACAATTAGGGCTACTTGCCCCACTGTGCGACGTTGCAGTTAAAAATCAAACGATCTGTAGAAAACCTCCCCTTGAACTAGCACCTTATTATTTTGTTTTGTTATGAAAAATCTCAAAGACTTTGAAGTGCCATAGTGGAGGGGGTTTGAGGAGGGCATTACTGGGACTCTTCCAATCAAGATATGTGTAGTCTCCTCCTGGCTTGAACACAGTTCCACTTTCCGAGAGAATGCCATAAAACTCTGAAGACTGAACGAGAGTCTCGATTTTCTTTAACTTCATCTCAATTTAGGTAAAAACCCGATCTGGAGGGTTTTGTTTCTTCTCCATGTTGCATGGTCTCTTTGTCTTTTTCTTGCTAAATTAGCTAGAACTTCTTCTACAAACTTCTCTATTAAAATCGAATGAAAAGTGCACGAAACGATAAAGGCATAAACATTAACTACAGGAAAAGGAGCAGGCTGATATTTGCCTGCTAAGAGGGCTTCCTGATCTGGAAAACAGCGCGATCTAGCGGATGTGGAGATGGCCGGTTTTGAAACTCACTCACGGAAGGATTTGGCCAGTTTTGCAGCACACTGAGTTTTTCAAACGCAGGTTTAAAAAGGATTTTACGGGTTTTTGCGAGGTTTTTTGTTTCCAATAGATTGAAAATGTATCTTAGGACTCAGAAAACAGAAAAAAAAACGTATTTCTCAAAATTGAGGAGTTGGCCGGTTTTGCAATTAGACGACACATATAAAAGTTAAACTTTTACTTTTATCATTTAACATAAAAGTTAAAAGTTATGATAAATTTCATTCGGCTAGATAAAATTTAATCATTATATTTCATTCAAACTTACTAGCACTAGCATTTTTAAAGGGTATTAACAGTTTTTTTTAACTATTAGGGGGAAAGCTGACTAAATTAATACTTTAACGACGTCACAGCTGATTTTAATAAAATTTGATAACTTTGTTCTTTCATACTTACTAACATTTATATTAAATCTTATCAGTTTTTTTAACAATTAGAAAGGGAGGAGTTTGGCTAAATTAATACTTTAAGAACGGCTCGGCTGATTTTAATGAACTTTGATAATTATGGTACTTCCACCCTTACTAACATTTATATTGAGTCTTATCAGTTCTTTTAACAATTAGGGGGAGGAGGGTTTGGCTAAATTAATACTTTAAGGACGTCACGGCTGATTTTAATAAAATTTGATTATTTATTCTTTCATACTTCCTGATATTTTTATTGGGGGTTAACGGTTTCTTTAACAATTATGGGAGGGGTTTGACTAAATTAATACTTTAAGGACGTCACGGCTGATTTTAATAAAATTTGATAATTTATTCTTTCATACTTACTGATATTTTTATAGGGGGTTAACGGTTTTTTTAACAATTATGGGGAGGGGTTTGACTAAATTAATACGTTAAGGACGTCACGGTTGATTTTAATAAAATTTAATAATTTATACTTTCATACTTACTGATATTTTTATAGGGGGTTAACGGTTTCTTTAACAATTAGGGGAAATAAAAATCTTGATTACTAAATATAATGAAAATCAGTTTATATTTTAAAAAACCCGATTTGCACCTTTCCACCCCACCCCCCATAAAAAATAATAAATATTTCAGAGCTTTTATCAAGCTTAGAAATTGCCAATAGATTCATAAGAAATATGAAAGTAATGTTAGTAAGTATGAAAGACCTAATTTATCAAATTTTATTAAAATCAGCCGAGACGTCCTTAAAGGATTAAGTTAGTTTAACCTTTCCCCTAATTGTTAAAGAAACCGTTGAAACCCTTTAAAAATATTAGTAAGTATGAAAGAAATAAAACTATCAAACTTCAGTAAAATCAGCCGATACTTCCCTAAGGCATTAATTTAGTCAAATTATGGGGGGCCCAAATGCTTAAAGAACTGTAAAAATCCCTTTTTTTTTTTTTTAAATTTAGTCAGTTTCAAATCACATGAGCCGTAGAGAACATTAATGATCTTGCATTAACAGTTATTATATCTATTAACTTTTATCTCAAATGGTATAAATAAAAGTTTAACTTTTATATTACAGTGCTGAAATTAAAAGTTTTTTCATGTTCAAGAAAAGAAACTTTAGCAAATAGAAATTAGTATCTAATTAAAAAAAAAAAAAAACAGAATAACTGTTAGCACTAGTTGGAAATGTTAGAAATCATGTAGGGAATCGATATTCACGTTTTATGTAAATCGGTTAATTTATTTTTTTACTTAATATTACAATCAGCCGAGACGTCCTTAAAGCATTAATTTAGTCAAACCTTTCCCCTAATTGTTAAAGAAACCGTTAACACCCTATAAAAATATTAGTAAGTATGAAAGAATAAATTATCAAAATTTATAAAAATCAGCCGAGACGTCCTTAAAGTATTAATTTAGTCAAATTATGGGAGGCCCCAATTGCTTAAAGAACTGTAAAAACCCTTTTTTTAAAAATAATTTAGTCAGTTTCAAATCGCATGAGCCGTAGAGAACATTAATGATCTTGCATTAACAGTTATTATATCTATTAACTTTTATATAACAGTGTTAAAAATAAAAGTATTTATTAAAATTTATGCTCTTATACCTAAAACTTATTCAAGAAAGGAAACTTTACCAACGAAACATTAGTATCTAATTTCAACAAAAACAGAAAACTGAACTTACGTAAATGTTTACCCCAATTAGATCCTGTTTCTTACCCCACAATTTATGATTTATTTAAAATGTGATCTCCTCAAATAATAAAAAATTAGTTGAGTTACTTTCAGAATTGTTAAAAAAACCGTTAACACTCTTTAAAAATTAGAATAACTGTTAGCACCTTTTGGAAATGTCACAGGGAATCGATATTTAAGTTTTATGTAAATCGGTTGATTTCTTTTTTTACTTAATACATTTTAAGATCATTCTTGTTTTTTATTATTAATGTAATATAATTTATTTTTCTGTTAATATAGAAGTAAAAGCAAAATAATTTTTCATTAGAACATTTTCACGTAAATGGTTTACAATAACTTTTTTAAAAAAAAAATATTCAAAAGAGGTTTAAAATAAAAGTTCTGAAATAACTGTTAAATAAAAGTTCTAGCGATAAAAGTAAAAGTTAAAAAAAAAAAAATTTATCTGTTAACACTTTTATATAAAAGTTAAACTTTTACTTTTATCGATAAAGCTTAACTGTTATTTTCGATCCCTGGTTTAAGGTAGTGACAGTAAAGATAAGGTGTTAAAATAAAAAATATTATCAAAAATATATAAAGGCGAATATACAAAAATATATATATACGCGTCGAAAAGCCAAAACCAAATACAGAGATCATATAGGGTTGGAAAGGGCTTCTCAAGAACAATCGCATGGTAATAATAAAACACCGTATGACAGAGTCAAGCAGTTCCGGGAACGTAAAAGTTCCTGATCAGCATTGTTTTATACTTATTACCACCATTAATGCACAAAGCTTGGTCATGCTCTCAGAAGACATCTCTACTGATACTATCATCAGTCGATCTGATTATTTGGCAATCAGCGAAACTTGGATGGAAAACTCCATGCCATTGAATGTGCCTAGCTTTGGTCCGTTATCATATTGTAATAAAACTAAGAACAGACAAATTGCAACTTCACCATCGGTTACAGTATCATCATCAAGTCGCAAAGCAGGTGGAGTTGCAACACAATAATTATTTGTTTCCTTGCTTTTATCCTAAATACTTAAATAAAAATTTTTTTTTTAAAAAGTATAACCTGTCACATAAACGTATTCACTGACAACAGACATCCCTGTCTATGACACAGCCATCCCCCCCTTCTATCTGCCTCAGGTGTGACGTCATTATAATAGATATATGTTCATATTCGAATGCATTTTTTTGAATATTCAAAGCGATTAGTGAAAACTTTAGTATGTACAAGATTTTAAACAAACAGAGAGTTACATTTTTATTCAATTTTTTTATTATGTTTATTTTATTAAATATTGATAAGTTTGACATAGTTTTATTTTTATTTAATGAACAATATTTTGAGAATTTGCACTGAGAACTCATCAGTCAACCAAAGCAATATTTTTTTTTCTTTTAATTAACCCTTTATTGTCACTTAATGCAATAATTTTATTTACAGAAAACATTCAAGCCTCAACCCATATATCAGAGCCCTCTTTATAAAACAACAGCTAGGAGAGGTGTGTTGTGTCTACCACTGGGCATTCTACTAACTTTGTTATGTATTTAGAATTCAGAAGTGATAAAGAGCAAAGACATTGGATTAATCGAGGAGTAGCTGCGCTATGTCAGCTAGATGATTAATTATATATTTTTCCAGATATTAAATACTTTTTTTTCTCCACAGATAAGTTTTTATTTATATGGCACAGCTAGAAAATAAACTGTAATTTTATTTAATGTGATTATTTCTGTTCTGTTTGTGATCTTGAATGACAGCTTAACCTTTACGACTAATTATATAAATGCTGCTAGCTCTCTAGCATCCCTGTTTAAAATTGAAATATTTATGGAATTGATAAATGATGGGACACTTCTATGAGATTGAATTAATTTTAAGACTAGGTTCGAATGTTATTCATCTTCAGTTCTAAAGACATTTAAGCATTCAAAAAATCAGCAATTTGAAGTAATGAGCTTTTCATACCTAAATGGTGCCTATGGGCCAAATAGTTATCTCAGATAATAGAAAATGTGAAAATCAGATTTGGAGAGAAAGTTGTATGACTGGTTACACAAGTTTGTGAATAAGTTGTCAGGATCCTACTACCTACTTCATTTTCAGTTTAGAAATATCTACAAGTATCTATTTCTGTGTTTAAAAGTACTTGTCTTTGATGGGTACCCACAGAATAATGTCTAAAAAAGTTTGATATCAGCTGAACGCTCACAGCAGCTCTTTCATACAGCAACAATTATGTTCGCCGAATCCACTTCATCAAAATGCCACAAGAAAAGCATTGTTGTCCAATGAGAACAACATCCACTACTGGATAACACTGTTTTTTTTTTTTTTTTTTTTTAGTTCCAGAGGCTGGACATCCAAGTACTCTAGGCATCAGAAGGCGGTGATGCTGACATGGTGAGGGCGGGCCAGTTGAACAGCATGTACCACGATAATGTTTTCATTGTAGGGGATTACGTAGACCTGTTGGTCCTCCTCAATGACTTAAGGACTTGTGAAAACAATGTCTACTACCAGAAAGGTGGCAGAAGTGAATTATAGATGGCTCTTAAACAGAGCTGACTTGACGATGTACCTTGTGCTGCCTGGATTAGTACTTGGATCCAGCCTCTCGAACAAAACTTTATCAGCCAGTGATTGATGGTCTCATTGGACAGCAGCTTCTCTTGTGACACTTTGATAATTGTGGATTCACCGAACTTGACTGCATGAAAGAGTTGGGAATACATGAAGCGAAGGCATTCAGCTGATATCTTATGGTTACCATTAAAAAATAAATCTTTTTAAATACAGAAATAGATACATGTTGATATTTTTAAATTAAAAAAGAAGTAGGTATGTTCCAGCCATCTTACTCATCATTAAAAATAATTTGATAAACTAAAACACTAACTTGAAACATAAACTGATTGGGCTAAAAGAGGTACTTTATAGTTTATTCCAGTTTTATTTCATGTTAAAAAAAATTACTTTTTAAAGCAGCCATACAATTATCTCTAAGTCAGATTTTCCCATAATTTCATTTCATCCACAAGTTAAAAGTGTGACCTAATTTTAAGATCACGTCAGAAATCGTTTCATAGTTCAGTTTTCTTATACGTTAATTTATTGTTACAACACCCACAACAAACTATTCCTCAACAACATTTAAACACTGCAAAATCACTGGCAATATTGTGGGGCGGAAGAATGGAAGTGAGGTAAAGAAGGGGAAGACAGCTCTCGAAGCCTCACCCCGACGCCGTCACTTACTCACGGGTACCACCTGAAACGTTCCCGCGTACCACTGGTTACAATGTTACAAACATGGCGCAGCTACTTGTTTTCGTGAGATTTGATTATAAAGAAGAGGTGATAAAAGAGTTTTTGTTCTGCAAACCATTTGAATCAAATACCATAGCAGAACTCATTTTTAACGTAATTGATGAATATGTGCTCAAAATAGGCATTCCCTGGTCTAAGGGTATTGGCTTGTGTATAGATGGGGGAAAAGCTATGTCAGGTAGATTGACAGGGATAGCAGCAAAAATAAAGGAAGTTGCTCACGCATTGTGTCATCCATCGAGAAGCATTGGCTGCTAAAGGTATGCCCGAAAATCTTAACTCCGTTCTATCAGAGGCTGTGAAAGTTATTAACTTTATAAAGGGTAGGGCTCTAAACACAAGATTATTCTCCTTGATATGTGAAGAAACGGGTGGCAAGTCTCCTGCATACAGAAGTGAGGTGGTTATCTCAGGGGGAAATTTTGAACTATCTGTTTGAACTGAGATCAGAAGTTTTTATGTTTTTAAGTGAAAAAAATCATGACATGAAACAATTAACAATAGCCGACATTTTTGACAAACTCAACACACTGAACTTAGGACTTCAGGGACCAAACACAACAGCCTTCATAGCCAGTGACAAAATAAACTCCTTCAAAAGAAAGTTATTCCTGTTTTGGTCACAGATAAAGCAGGAGAATTTATCTGCATTTCCCACTTTATCATAATTTTTTGAAGAAAATGAAATATCTCCAATGCCAGATGTGGTAGCAAATATTTTTCACTTGGAAGGCCCTCAAAAAAGCTTTAAGAAGTATTTCTCGGAAGATTATTCAAAAGTGGACTGGATCAGAAATCCTTTTTCGGGAACCTCACCAAATGAATTAGAACTAAAAGAAAGTTTTATCGATCTTACAGAAGATAGTTCCATGAGAGATTATTTTAAAGAGAAATATTTAATTAACTTCTGGATCGGATGTAAAACCGAGTACCCTATGATCTTCCGGCAAGCTCTGCTATTTTTGATGCCATTTGTTTCGAGTTACTTGTGTGAGAGTGGATTTTCTGAACTCTTGTACATAAAATATAAACATAGAAGCAGAAAAAAGTGTTGAAGGGGACTTGAGAGTGAAGATAAGTTCCATTACTCCTAATGTTGATATTTTAATCACAGGCAAACAACAAGTTTCGCACTAAAGACTATAAAAGTATATTTTGTATGATGATTTTTATTTTATTTTTTTGCTGAGTTTGTAGGTTCTAATTTTTTATTTGTATGTTTTTAGACCCATGTCTAATAAATAAAACTGTAAATTAATACCATTTTAATCTTTTTATTTCTCCTTTATTATAAGCATGTTATAAAGAAACAAATATCTAACTGTTCGCGCCAATCGGCACTCTTGTGAAAAAGAAAAAAGAGGAGTAAAAAATATATTGTACATTGCCGCCCTTTATTGCAATTCCTTAGTCAACTGGCCCTTTAGTGTTACAATAACTACCTAGAGGGCAGTGCTAACTACTTTCCGACTCTAGCAGAGTTAAAATCACCATCTTATCGCGGCCACTAATCCCAGCTTGACCAGACATTTTCTTTCTAACTTTGAAGCTGAGCGAGCCGGACTTAACTTTATGCCCAAGGGCCTATGATCTTCCTTGTCTGTTACCGCCCAAGGCTAAAATTAGCCTTCCTAAGTTTTTTAACTGTGTTTCTTTATGTTGTTTACCAAAGATATTATTTTCCCTTGCAAATGAGTGGTGATCTATGCAGAGGATTTCTCAACCGATAATATCGGCATACAGGAACAATTCAGCCACCGGCGATTCTCTTAGAGACCTCTGAGAAGTCACGGAGGTACAGCGGCAACTGCACCTGGGTGAGTTATTTACAATTATATCATTGGTTTAGATATCTTCTAGGAAAGGTTTCCCCAAAATTGCGAGCATTCGTTTTAATAAAATTACATACAGTCCATTACCCAGAGGCTGCTGCGATTTCTGAGGAAGTTATCCTTCCTTTTAAGTCGCATTAGAAAATTTTACGATCATTGATCAAACATTTGGTCTGATCGGGCCGCATCTTGTACCACATTGCTCCATTAAACTTTAAAATAAGTGTTTGCGCAATTTTGGGGCGATTGATTATCCGCTCATTTGCATGTACTAATCATTTCACTGATTTTCCCGTTGAAATTTCCATAAATTTCGAAGTTTTTTTTCCCATTTTTCGTTCAAATTTTATAATTTCCTGTAATTTACGAATTTACAACCGACGATATTGTCAGCTATTTTTCCTAGCTCATATTTCAGATTCGTATTGCCGTGGTCTGACGTCACAACGCTCAACTATCATTTCATTGGTGACTTGTATCATCTCGTATTCCCGCCATTTGTTTTTTTTCAAGCATCTGTTATACTTACTATAATTAAAGTAATTAAGTTTGCAATATTTTCACTTTTTCCTTTTAATCTACTGTATATATTACAGTTTCCTTCTTATTTCTATACTACAATTTACAATGCCTATAGAAGATAAAATCTTATACTTCAAGCCCAATTATTAGCAAAAAGGGAAACGGTGTTTGCTGACATAACTAGTAGTTGGGGCCAAATAAAAGCTTCTTCTTTTGAGGATATTTTTTCTGTTCAGGCTCTTTACGAGGGTTTACCTTCCCTTCAAGGTAAGTTTGAAGCGGTCAATGAAAAAATCAGTGACCTAAATGATCTCCTATCAAAACAAAATCATGTAGATACTCAACCCCCGGCTTTAGCCTATAATGATATATTACGCAAAATTAAGGCTAAATTCCTTCAACTAAAAAAAGAAGAACCTATTATAACCTCTACACCAGTTACCAGCCCTAGTCAATTGTTTCAGGGTGGTTTCTCATTACCGCCTATTAACTTGCCAACTTTCTCAGATGACATAGAACAATTGCCTGAATTTTTTTCGCTATTCACATCCCTTGTTCACGATAACCCGTCTCTAAGCCCCATACAACGTTTTCATTTTCTAAGGTCCAATTTAAGCGGGAGTGCTCTTTCAGTCATCACCAATTTTCAGCTTACAACTGAAAATTACCTGCTTGCCTTTTCAGCACTAGTAAACAGGTATCAATATCCCAGGAGAATAGCTCAAGCATATTTGAATAAAATTTTGCATTTCAAGTCCATCAACTCAAATTCGTTAAGTAATTTAAAGCATTTCCTAGAAATGCATCAGAATTCGGAGCAGGCTATCAAGGCGTTGCCTATCGATGATTTAGCAAATTTTATTTTGTTAACCTTGTCATTAAACAACTAGATTCCCGCACATCCAAAGCTTTTGAGGATCATCCACCAAAGTGTGGGGAATGCGGCGGGTTAAAATGCCAATGAATTTCATTCTGGGCCGCGTACTCTTGTATTTGGTGCTGTGTAGCCTGCTCTGAAAACCACCTTTTCAATCCCCCCAGGACAGATGAGGCTCCCGTGAAGTTGGTGCCGCAATCCGAATATATGTGTTTCGGTATCCCTCTTCTTGATATAAATCGGTTCAAGGCGGCGATAAACGCCTCAGTAGAACAGCTAGTGACCGCTTCCAGATGAACTGCCTTAGTCACCATACATATAAACAAGCACAAATATGCCTTCCCTAGAGCCGCCTTTCTCCGGCTCGATTCCTTTGAGAGGAAGGGTCCTCCAAAATCTACGCCTACATGCTGAAAAACTTTTCCTTCGTCGAGACGGCACGGAGGTAAGTTTCCCATGATTGGCGCCTGCGTCCTGGGAGCGGACATTTGGCACCTAACGCAACGTCGGAGCCTAGACCTTATCATTTTTCTGGCCGAAATGACGTAATACCGGCTTTGAAGGGCTGCTCGAAGTGCAGTGGGTCCTACATGAAGGCAAGAGCGGTGATAATAGTCTATGAGCAACTGAGTGAAATGAGAAACGGGCAATATAATGGGGTATTTAGTGCTGTAAGGAAGACTGGAATGTGTCAATCGGCCGCCCACCCTGAAAATCCCACGCGAGTCCTGAAAAGGCATGAGCGACTTCCAGAGTTTGGAGTTCTTCACATTCTCCTTGGAGACTAGATAGTCTGTCTGCACCAGGCGGATGCAAAGAAGGCGAGCCTCTTCGATTTCTCCCAAAGATATAGAGCCGGAACATGTTTCCAGTTTTCGCGTCTTGTTAATAAAACGCATTACCAAACAAAACGAGCGAATCAACCTCCAATCAAATATTGAACTGTTTTCTTCTGTCAGTAATACCACAGTATTAGCGACTTTGGTTTCAGGTAACTGCATGCATGTATAATCGATGACTGTAAGAGGCCATGAATTAGGTGGTTCAAGGAGCCAGCTGGGCCCTGTCCACCAGATGTCATGAGTTGAGAATTTCATGAGGCATAAGTCCACGAGACGCACAAGCTGCAGGATTAGCCTCGGAAGAAACGTAATGCCATGAGGCTTGTGGGACGATTTCCAAAATTGCAAACACTCGGTGAGCAACAAATGACTTAAGTTGATTTAAGGGCATATTTAGCCAGCCGAGAACAACAGTAGAATCTGTAAATAGGTGGGTCCCCTGAATGCTTAGCTCCTCGAGTGGGGCTCTACAGGACTCCAACAGCTGCGCCAAGTGCAAGGCACCACACAACTCCAATCGTGGTATGGAAGTGAGCTTTGCGGGAGCTAGTTTGGTTTTAGCCTTAAAAAGATGAATTCGAGTAGTATCAGACATACAAGTCCTGAGATAGAGTGCTGCCGAATAACCCCGCTGTGATGCGTCCGACAAGCCAACCAAGTGGTAAGTTAAAGGGTTTGAATGTCCGACTTGTCGAGCTATACGAACATTAGCCAATGTTGGCAAATCTTCCGCAAACTCCGACCATGATTCCCCAATATCAGAGGGGACGTTATCATCCCAGTCACATTTAGCCCGCCAGACATCTTGGAGCATTATCTTTGCCTTAAATACAACTGGGGCCAAAAATCCCAACGGATCGTAAATGCGAGCTATTGACGAAAGTATTGCCCTCTTAGTAAATGGGGAGCTAGGCCTTTGCACATCGAAAACAAATATATCTTCGGAGGAGAGCCACTTCAGCCCAAGAACCTTGCATTCACTACTCTCATTTCCCGACAGGGACAGATGCCCGTCCACAGCGACACCCTGATCGCACCCCAATATTTCAGGGCAGTTACTCCTCCATTTATCCAATTCGAAACCTCCCAGCCGAAGTAGCTGAATTAGCTCATCCCGCAGCAGCAAGGTTTCTTCAATCGTGTTAGCACCCGTCACGAAATCATCCATGTAACTACAATTTTTTATCGTCTTTGAGGCGAGGGGGTACGGTTGTCCAGCATCCTCGACTAGCTGGAACAAAGTTCTGACGGCCAGAAATGAAGATGAATTGACGCCATAGGTGACTGTGTTGAGCTGCATTGTCATCAGTTCGTCCCTTGAATCCGCGCGCCAAAGAATGTGTTGGTAGGGGTGATTTGCAGGACGTACCATTATTTGTCTATACATTTTCACGATATCGGCAACCAACACATTGCAGTGCGTTCTGAAACTGGTGACTATGTCAGTAATGTCCCGTTGCAATTTGGGGCCGACCATGAGATGGTCGTTGAGTGAGCCGCCAGGGCCGCGACAGGACGCATCGAAGACAACCCGAAGTTTCAATTTTCCGTCTCGTTCCTTTACCACGGAATGATGCGGATTCAAATATCTTGTAGGGCTCAGTGCAGGCTGCATGTGTCTGAGTTCGAGGTATTCATTCATAAACAGTCTATATTCGTTTCTGAGAGTAGGGCGATGAATGAGTCTATGTTTTTGATTCAAAAAAACGCCTAGTAACTTGTTCTTTTGGAATTTTAAGCTCATTAATACTCGATTTGAATGGTAAGGCTACCACGTACCGACCGCAGGGTAAACGGTAATGATTCGTCTTAAAATGCTCTTCACAAGCCAATTCCTCGCTAGAAAGTAATGATTGTTTAGGCAGCTCTTCGATCTCCCAAAATCTGGACATGATAGTCGGAAGGTCAGTATTGTCAGAAACAAATAGGGAAACCTGGCTGGCATTCTGTCCCTGACCCCCGCACCTTCCCACGACAATGTGCCCAAGCCTCGATGGGACCACCTTAGGAAAACCTTCCCCTATTGTCAAAGGCGCTCCGGTAATTATTTCAAAATATAGGTGCGCACCTAAAAGGAAATCTACCTCTTGAGGAATCCAAAAGGAAGGGTCAGCAAGATCGTATACATTTAAATGCTCCCGTATCTCGCTAGGGAGAACGGAGTGAGGGAGCGATCCCATTATATTTGGGACAACAATAGCATGAGTTGACAATTCCTCATCGCTCAAACGCGGCATGATAGTGCAAGGTAGAACACCATAAGCTCGAGGCAATTGAACTTGTCCAATTCCCGCTATCCTGGGGGCCTCTGGTACGAATTCAAGTCCAAGTCTCCTTGCACATTTTCTTGTGATAAAGGAATGCTGGCTACCACTATCCGCAACCAACCGCACGGTTTGGAACTTCCCCTTCCTATCCTTCATCCTAACCAAGGCGGTGCCAAGGATTACTTCTCTAGAGCGGGACGTTCCACCCAAGGCTGCAGTCTGGTGGACGTCCGGACGAGAGACATCGTCAGTATGAGCGATGTGAAGCCATGAATGGTGTTTTCCATCACAAGTCTGACATCTTCTGGTGGATTTGCAAACGTCCACTTTATGTTTCGAAGACAGGCAATTTAAACAGCCACTCCAATCCTCAAACTGAGCACGTTTTTTCTCCGGTGGTGAGTTCTTGAACATTCGGCAATCATACAGAGTGTGGTTGTTACCGCAAACTGGGCAGACTAGCCGATTAAAACCCCCCTACCCCTTACAATGAGGCTAGGAATTTCAGCCAGCTCACCCTTCCCCTCCTCAACGAGAAAGGCTACATCCTGTTGTTTTAAACCCACAGACGTTCTCGTGGATGTATTCGAGGTGTGACGCGCTGTTAAACCCCTCGCATCGTCTCCAGTCAATTCCAACGATCTACATTCGGATTTGATGAAATCCATTAGTCTATCGAATTTTTTGGGAACTCAATGCCAGAGACCTTCCTCTCGAAGTCCATTCTTGTGGCAGGATCAAGTCACCGTAAAACCAAGTACATGAGAATGAAATCGTCGGCTTCCCCGATCCCAAGCTGCTTAAAGGACACAACACTCTTAAGAACTGTGGTACTGAGATTTTTGAGGCCGCTTGCTGTAAGCTTATGCTTAAACGGCGCGTAATTTAAAATGGTCTTTAGATACCCACCGGCTAGGCGTCTTTTATCATCGTAGTTTTCCTTTAAAATTCTCCATGCCTGATCATAGTTAGCTTCCTGGAGTGGCACACCTCTGACTAAGGACAAGGCAGGACCCCGAAGGCAAGAAACTAGGAAATGGAATTTTTCTATATTTGACAGAGTAACTTCCTCATGAATAAGTGACATATAAGTGTCCCGAAAGAGAGGCCAGTCAGCTTGGACTCCTAAAAATTGAGGGAGATTTATCTGTGGCAAGCGAGCACGCACAGTACGAGAGTCATTCAAATTGCCACTCGTCATAGCTGTGTTGGCTGACGAAGGCTCATTTAAAAAGGCCACCGGAGTAGGGTTCATGAAGGATTCATAGATGGCGCAGGCTTTATAATAATATCTTTTGGAACGTGCTTGAAATTCATTCTCCCTTTCATTTGGAAAATCAGCAGGGAGCCCAGACAACGTGTATATCTCGGTCAGTCTATTCCAAATATCATTAAAACAGTCAAAATAGGGTTTAAGTTCGCGGAACATGCCTTTGAACAAATATAGTTGAGAATGGTCTTTGGTTACAAGACGCCCTTGCTC
This sequence comes from Euschistus heros, assembly GCA_003667255.2. Taxonomy (NCBI): domain Eukaryota; kingdom Metazoa; phylum Arthropoda; class Insecta; order Hemiptera; family Pentatomidae; genus Euschistus; species Euschistus heros. Next base: position 1,686,934 of record RCWM02000035.1, on the reverse strand, counting down.
TTATACGGCTTTAATTTCTGATAGGGTCTCCTTAAGCCTATTCTTAAGGAGGGAAACCTGAGCGGATTTATCAGAATCCATATTAATGAAGGCGAAATAGGAAATAATATAAGATGATAAGGAGAATGGCTGGAAAACCCAAAAGAAACTATGTGTGGTTATATTAAACCTGAACAGACATCATAGGATGGACAATCCTAAACATGAAAAAAGAATTGCTAGAAGTGGGCGAAATGCGAGTTACAGACAACAGTTACAAATGGCAATATTTCTAAAACCCTTTAAAAACTGTAAAAAACCAACAATACATAATATGTAATAATCTTATTAGGGAAAAACACTACAAATAATTAAAATTATACAAACCAATTAATTAAATTACATGAAGAATTAAGCGTTCATCTACTTCTAGTAACAATAGACAAAACGTTGCCTGTAAAACAGAAAGTATTAACAAACAAACAGAGAGCAATAACAACAGTTTAAAAATAACATATTTCAAAAAACCCTTTAAAAAACTGTAAAAAATTGCAATAAATAATATATAATATTCTTAATAAAGAAAGGACACTATAAATAAAATGGAATGATACATACTAATAAATTCAATTTTGCAATAAATAACATATAATGATCTTAATAAAAGACTATAAACTATAAATAGTTAAAATTATACGAACCAATTAATTAAATTACAAGAAGGATTAAGCGTTCATCTACTTCTAGTTACAATACACAAAATGTTGCCAATCAATTACATTACATGAAGAATTAAGCGTTCATCTACTTCTAGTTACAATACACAAAATATTGCCTGTTATTAATAAGATATTATTAAAGATTTGGTGAGATAAGTTAATAAAATTTTTTATTTTCATTTTCTTTTTTTATCAAGGACTAGGTAAATAAACAACGCAATAACTGGTTTATTAGACCAAACAAAAATCATTGCACATTAATTTTAAATAAGTGGTGTCTTCTGCTTTGTGATAATCTTGAAGGAAAAATACGAAAAATTATTATAAACGTGTTGTTGCGTCATTCGTGAGTCAGCAATGGCACTTATTGAAGATATTAATAAAAAAACAGGAAGCATTAACAACAGTTTCAAAATAACAATTTTTCAAAAACCCTTTAAAAATGTAAAAAATTGCAATAACTAAAATATAATAATCCTATATAATACATATATAATAATCTCATATAATAAACATATAATAAAAAAATACACTACAAGTAATTAAATGATGCAAATCAATAGATTTAATTACCTGAATAATTGAGCATTTATCTACTCCTAGCTACAATAGACAAGATGTTGCCCTTTAAAATATTGTGCAAATTTTCAATAAACAACATATAATAATCTTAATAAAGAATTACATTACAAATAATTAGAGTGATGCAATCCAATAAATTTAATTACTTGAATGAATAACATATAATGCAACTATAAACAATAAATGGTAGAATTTAATAAACAAAGACTATGAGAATTAGTCATAAGTCCTTATCACAACATACAATGTTTGTAAAATACAAGACGAATTATCTATAGCTTCTGAACTTATATTACACTTATATATCTGACATTATATATAAACATCTGGACTAACCTTAAATGTTTTAATTACCTCGGAGGACCATAGAATTAATATATATATATATATATATATATATATATATATATTTTTATTTATTTATTTTTTTTTTAATATCCGGCCCGGAGGACCAAATGTTGCGGCGGCTAGGGGTTCGTAGTGAACTCAGCCGAAAACCGTCCACTTTTGTGAAACTGGTAGCTCAATATAATGAATAAAGATTAATAAACAATTTACCAAATTCAGATATTTATTTGACAATAGCATGTTAAATTTCTGTACTTTCATTTATAAACACCATGAATCTATCCATATTCAATATTATTAGCAATAAAAATATACTATTAACGACAAATAGTGATAAATACCGAACATATCAAAGGAAAACATCTTTGCAAGTAATTCCAATACTGCAATTAGATCCAGCTTAGTTAACCTTAATGATGACTCACTCAAGCATAAAAACTGGTCATAAGGAAACTGTCCGTTCAGGCTTAACGTCTTCCTGATGCAGAAACGGTGGCTATCATACAGGTCACCAACCTAATTCCAGCAAGAGTGCGAGGCATAACTGTTCCCTTGAATGTCTGGAACTCACTGCCAATTCTTGAGGACGAGAGGTGGCACGTCACGTGACTCACGCAGCTGCCAGAAGACCCACACGTAAACCAATCAATTCAAACACTCAAATTCAATCCAAACATATAACCATAAAATTAAATTTATACAATTGATAAACTAAAAAACAAATTGAATTTTTATAACTAATTTAATTTTACATGAGGTAAAAATAATTATAACAATCTTAATTTGAATCGAGAATTACATGACCTCATGTAGATAAAAAAAAACACATGTTGGCCTCAACAGTTATTTTTAAAAAACCTTTTAACTTATCATTATTATTATTTTTTTTTTTTTTCAACTTCTCAAATTTTGCCACCCCCTGAAATCTGCCGCCCGGGGCACATGCCCCCCCTGCCCCTCCCTAGTTCCGGGCCTGTCTCCAGGCACAGTTTCATGCGACATTTTCTCTAGATTTTCTCAGAGGCACATTTTTCTCAACCCGTCCGTGGTTCCTCATATTGTTAACCATTTGCCTCCCAAAAGTCTTACCGCAGAAGTCGCTCGCGCTTTTGAACATTTGTGTTTGGCCGATCCTGACTTTCATCAATCCAACAAGATTGACCTCCTCTTAGGTGCCGATGTATGCCCGCAATTATTGTTGCTTCATCCGGTTATTCCAAGCTCCATTGGTCCAATTGCTGTCAGTACTGTCAAACCACCAGTTGTCGATATCAAAGGGTCTGTACAATCTAAAATTTCAATGTTTGACAAATTCTCCCCAAAAGGGTTTGATAATGATTCTTCTGTCGCTAATCATGCCAAAATAGACTCTAGGGGTCTTACCCCTACTCATTACGCCCAAACAAACAATTTCTGTTTATGGCCTTAAGATCCCTCCTCTCTGACCAATTGAAAAATTGGCCTCCTCCCTATCGTAACACCGACTTAAGCACCGTTTGTTGTTCAGCTTTGAGATAGAAAAAAATTTTTTGGATCGAACAAATATTTGAGGAGTTAGAGCGACAAATGTGCCAAAAAAACACTTGGATTTTACAACAGTACGTTTTTATTAGCGGGCTGGTATGTACATTTTACGGGGTTTGATTAAAACTTCATTTATAGATTCTTATCTTAAATTTAATCAGCTTTAAGATGAAAAAAAGTAATGATGTATCGGACAAATAGTTTTAGAATTATAGCCAAAAGAGTACGACAAACGTGTTTTCGCGGAGATGTGGGACTGACGGCAAGTTGGCCAATTTCTCCATTTTTTCCCAATAACGTAACTTCGCGAAAAATGGTCCGATTTCGGATTTCTTTTTTTTCATTATGTAGGTACTAGTTCCAGCTACAATTAATATTTGAAAACTTTCTTCGAAAAATGCTTCGTTATCGTGTTATTGATAAAATAACGGGGTTTTTTGCGATTTTGAATATGAAGCCGATGGTTGCCGTGGTAGCAAACTTCATATTCGGATTCAGCACCCCAAAAAACAAGATCCGTTAAGAATAAAAGTTCCGCAGTTTTTTCTTCGGCAAACCTTTATTTTACTGGACTACAAGTCATTACCGGATCTTAAGTCTTCTCCCTTTGCGCTCATCGCAAATGAACCTGATCCTACCGTTAAACATTTTTCTGGGTCTCTTCTTAATATCCGTGCCAATAAGCCGCTCTGCAGCAGTACTCCTTTCCTCGATAGCCTGGGGAGTCCTCAGGGTGGGCGGCATACTTGACAACGCCGTTCTAAATTTTAATTCGCAAAGTTTTAAGTGGACCTCAAATTCCAAGCGCCGTTGTGGACCCAAGAAACAGGGCGACGTTGTTGTGAGCAAGGGACTGAACAGCTCCCCACTTTCCCGGCCCTTAGCTCTTATTTCCGAGCTCAAGCCTGATGGTGTATCACAAGTGGCCACCTTGAGACCTCTACCGGTACTCTCACTAGACCTGTTAACAAGTTCATTCCGCTTCCAGAATGACTTCCCTTTTGCATTGTATGATCGTTTTTCAGTTGTGCTATTTTATGTTCTTTATTTTGTACAATTGTTTACCCAGTGGTACTATTTTATTTTCCTTATGTTAAGTAATTGTTCGCCCAGTGAGGCTACCCTATTTATTTTATCCACTCGAATTGAGTTTAATTTTCCTTCCCTTTATGCATTGTGTAAATTTTTTGAAGCCTGCCCACCACTTTCATTGTATAATCATTGGAATAAAATTGGGCAACATCCCAATTTTGGTGGGCAGTATGTTCGTGCCAATCGGCGCTCTTGTGAAAAAGGATAAAGAGGAGTAAAAAATATATTGTACATTGCCGCCCTTTATCGCAATTCCTCAGTCAACTGGTCCTTTAGTGTTACAATAACTACCTACAGGACAGTGATAACTACTTTCCGACTCTCGCAGAGTTAAAATCACCATCTTATCGCGTCCAATAATCCCAGCTTGACCAGACATTTTCTTTCTAACTTTGAAGCTGAGCGAGACGGACTTAACTTTATGCCCAAGGGCTTATGATCTTCCATGTCAGTTGCCGCCCAAGGCTAAAATTAGCCTTCCTAAGTTTTTCAACTGTGTTTCTTTATGTTGTTTACCAAAGATATTATTTTCCCTTGCAAATGAGTGGTGATCTAAGCAGAGGATTTCTCAACAGATAATATCAGCATACAAGAGCAATTCAGCTACTGGCCATTCTCTTAGAGGCCTCTGAGAAGTCACGGAGGTACAGCGGCAACTGCACCTGGGTGAGTGATTTACAATTATATCATTGGTTTAGATATCTTCTATGAAAGGTTTCCCCAAAATTGCGAGCATTCGTTTTAATAAAATTACATACAGTCCATTACCCAGAGGCTGCTGCGATTTCTGAGGAAGTTACCCTTTCTTTTAAGTCGCATTAGAAAATTTTACGATCATTGAACAAACACTAACCATTAAATATGAAGTTTTCTCAGAAATTTAATTCAAAAAGCCTTTGAATACTTTTAGAAAAGTATATATTATACGTTTATCAAAATATTTAGGTCTAGTGGTACGCTAAAATTTATCAAAAAGTCAATTGGTACGCAGGTGAAAAAAGGTTGGGAGCCCCTGACCTATATAATGTTTGTTACAATTTGAACAATCAATTTTATAGACTAAATCTTTTTTATTCATATAATATTCATTATTGTTATGAGTTATTATGTCTTTATTTTATGTGTGTTATTTTTATTAGGCTGTATTTGTTTCAAAATTTTCAATTTAAACTACTTTATTAAATTGGGGATATATTTAACTTTTTAATTTATAATTTTTAATATGTTGTGCATTTACTTTTTTTCTTTTTCATTTTTATTTATTTTGTATTATGTTCCTCGTTTTTATGTAATTCAGTTATTTTATTTTATTCTTTCATTTTAAATTATATTAAATTAAATCAACTGCAAAAACTACTAACCCATTCTGTACCAAATTTTAATCAAATAATCTGTATAGCTCCAGGAAGGTTTAGGAGTAATCAACTGATTTTCAATTAATTGGTTATTAAAAAAGCGATATGTGGATTAACTTAAAGTTTGAAAATTTACGGATAGGTGGTGCGCGCGTTATATAAAATTGATAACCAAATTTATTTATATTCTATTAAATTTGAGGTTTTGATGTAATCTTTAAATGAGAAAATAGAGTGGCACAAAGTTGTAACACTTAGTATCTGTATTGTGTAAGACTGGAAACTTTTTATTAAGTTTCTAAACAAAAAGTACCATAAAGTTGCAGCACTTTTCTGTATATACATACAATTATAACTGACCTGCATGATCATATCGTGTTGAATAATATGTTTTTGAAAATTGATAAAATTATAATACCACACTTATTGTACCAACTTAACCCCTGTAACATAGTACTGATGTGTTGAACATTTTGTAAGTTTTAGAACTGAAGATGAATGTTTAGCATTTGAAACTAGTATTCTAATAAAATAATCCCAATAAAAGTGGAAATTAATTCATCAATCCTAATTGTATTGATCCTTATATACCATCATGCACACCTCAAGTCAAATAATGGCTTTTACTACTTACTCCACTTCTTAATTTGGACTATAGTACATCCTTAAATGAAATATAATTGGACTATGTTTATAACCTAATCAGTTTGAGGTTTTAGTCACTTGAGATATCTATCTATATTCAGTTTGTATCTAAAAATAGTATGAAAATGTCAGCACAAACATTAATTTTTATTTAATACCAACCAAATGTTTTTTGAAACAATTAAGGGAAAATTATAGCTGTGATCCACACATCAATACTATGTGTCATCTGTAGGTGACAATAGGATTCCCATCAATTATGCTCTTTTAAACAGGATCCGTAACTACAATATTTCAATCCTTAACTAATGAAAGAATAAAATTTACAACGCAAATTAGAAATAAATTAAATATGAATACAATAGCATATACAACTATTTTGCAAAACCCTGCTTCACTAATCAATGAATTTGGTGCCTTCTTGAGTGAGACAAATATTAAAATTTAGATTAATTCAATTTTAATCAAATCGAAATATTGTTTTTTTTTTTTTTTTTTTTTTTGTAATTATGTGGTCTTAAATTTAAGTTGGTACTTATAGTAATGACTAAATGAGAAAATGGCTAATGGCTAACGCTACGGCCTTTATTTAAAAAAAAAAAAATATGAAAATCACTCTGGTCTACAAAATCTAACTTTTTGTGTGCCTTTTAAATGAATGCCATATTTTTATACGAATTTGGGGTCTTTGAATTTGAAAATACAAATATTTATTTAAAGTTAGCCCTTATTTAAAAAATATGCCTATTATAAAAAAACTTGACTTTAGGCAAAATGAAAAGAAATAAAAACAATTTATTTAAAAAAAAAAAAATATTTTATTTTACATTTTAAATGAAGTTAATAATTTGATAACATTTACACAATATTTAACCTGTTTTACCAAGAATTTATCTTCTTTCTCGCTCGTCTTTTATAATTAGTTTGTTGATATGTTGTAAGGTTTTTTTTTTTATTTATATATTAATAATAAATGTAAATAGAAAATTTATTTTTAATTAGTCCGGGCGCCGTTTTACAATGAATGAAAAATGGTTTTGTATATCACAAAAAAAAATATAACTTTAATTTAATACTAGTATCAAGATTGACATTAAAAAAAAACAATTTATTTTCTTAATACTTTACATTCAAGTAATTCCCCTGATTAGGGACTTTTTTATACAAAAGGAACAAACATACCTTTACTTAGTAAACAAAACAAAAACAAAAGGTTAAATTGTCTTGATAAATGATTCGTCAATTCTTCTCACTGAATAACTTCCGGATCACTCCTTTAGATCTCCAAATCAACATAAAATATTCATTATATCACAAAACACACTGAACTCAGACTGCTGCACACCATGTGGCCCTACTCATCCTGTTCCCTCCAAAAAACTGTCTCTCCCACTCCTCTATTCTATGTATTACCAACTAAATTTATTGAATAAAATAATTTTTAACAAACTTCACAAAGTACACTTTTTTCAGATGTTACTTACACTATTCTCAATTACAATTATATATAAAAACTAATAAATGTACATACAAAACATTATGAGATTAATATAAACAACAGTTAACTCTGTTATATGCAACCATTTTTCATTCTTAAACCAATTTTAAGTTATTAAATAAGTTTTCTTAAATTTATTTAAAATTTCCATGTGAATATGTACAAAATTTTAGACCCCTTACAATGTCTTGGTGGAATCGTTATCCATGTTCGGCACTTACATCATCATAGTTAGTAGGGAAAAATTAAGATGGGAGTGAAGAAAATGAATTTTGAGGGACATATTGCGTTGTTGAGAGCCTTAACAAAGAGTTTTAGCAGTCCCAATTTAATATGTAAAGGTGGTAGAAGAATATTTTGAGGTCTTATTAGAGTAAGGTATTTGACATTCCTTTATCTAAGTCAGAGATTCCAATGTTTTTTTACGTAATGTGAAGATCTAACCCGGTTATCCCACTCACAGAAAAAACAACAGTACTTGGTATAGTCCAATTTCAGACCCAACATGGCTATTACTTTCAGATCACCACAAATGTGCCATTGGTATTCTGAGTATGATATAGCCTCTAAAATTAATTTTATATTTTAATGTTTCTTTAGTATGAACTGTGTGACAATGGAATTGAAGCTTTGTGTTACCGTTGTGGAGAAGAGCACCTTTTAAACTCAATTTTCAGGAGCCTATGAAAAGCCTCCATTCCTCTTGGATTGTATTCAATATTCTAAGCATCCATCAAGTCATTTTGACAATTTAAGTACAAATTAATTTTAACACCAAGCTGTAGCAAATTGTTTGAGTCTTGATCCCAGTAATTCTGCTTTGTTGCCAAGCTTGAGTCTCGTGCAAGGTCACAGAGTTTATCCTGCGAAACTCTATGAGGTTCATCACTAATAATATTTTCATAATGCTATTATGGAGAAAACTATGATGCTGGTGAGGTAGGCTCATGATAGTCAATTTCCATTAAATTAATACCTTCTTCAGTATACTGCTGGTAGTCTTAGGAAGATTGAGTAACAGGCACATAGGTTCCATAAGGTATTAATTGCATTACTAATCCTACATCAGGGTATACCAGGTTTCGCTTCTTTTTTCTTAATACACTATGCTGGGTGGGTGGTATATAAGCAAAAGTAACGATCATTGACATGATAAATAGGTTCTCTCCACATCATTGGAACACCAAAATTCATTTTATTTCTTTTTGTTAAGCCACTTAATCAGATTAGTTGAACAAGCACTACAACTAAACTGTGGTACCCAGGATTTGTCAGGGTTTTTAATTATTATTCCAAAATAATGGAAGTAAGCAGTTTCTAAATGCTGAGTTACTGAACATCTTTGAATAAAGCAGTAAAGTTTGTATGGATCCCAAGCCACGTGGGTATTGTAGGAAACGAGCTGGCTGATCTAGCTGCAGGGGAGGCTCTTAAACTGCTGGGGCGAGGTAAGATTACACTAACTCCATCTGATCTACGAAAAGTCCTTGAGAAAGAAATCAATGATAAGTAGCCATAGGAAATCTATATGGGATAGATCTATATAGAAATCTATGTGGGATGAAAGCCCACCGAATAGACTGAGAACAAAAAAAAAGAATAGTCAGGCCCTGGAATACATCCAGCCACCAATGTTGTAGGAAGGAAGTTATACTGACAAGGCTCACAATAGGCCACACCAGACTGACACACTCCTGCCTATTCACTAAAGAAGCTCTTTTGAAATGCCAGTAATGTAATAATATACTGACAAAAACACATATTTTTCTGGAATGCCCTTTTTTCTTGTCACACCTTAATAGCTTGGGACTAAATACTAATCTTACAACAGTCTTGGGAGATGACAGTAAAACAAAAAATTAGTTTTCAAATTCCTAAAATTAAATGGTTTATTTACAGAAATTTAACACAAACTTTAGGCAGGTAATAGAACAGAAGCTTATATAAAAATATAGATTAAATTAAATTAAAGAATGGAATATGTTGGTACTAAAATAAAAAAGAAAAATTGGCATTGATAACCAGTGTAGTTTTATGCCATAAAACTAAAACAAACAAACAAAACCGGACTCAGATGAGGAAGGCAGTAATTTCTGCCATTGATGGAGGCCTTCAATCTGCTAATGAAACTGCGAGCTCACCAAGTCGCTAAGAAAATAAATCTTTTGGAAGCACTACATTTGGAGAATAAATCCTGGTCAGAGGTGAGTAAACAAACAATATGAAATTGTTCAAGACAGGGTGGTTTTGTTAAAACTGAAGTTGAAGGAGAGGTTTCGATGGAAAGCCCGTCTGACCTTGATAATGAAACATTTGAAGTGTGGATGGATATCGACAACGATGTTCCAACTGAGGAGAAAATCAACGAAGAATCCATTTGCATGGAAATAATGCAAATAAATAAACAGGATGGAGAAGAAGATGAATTTGATGTAAGACCACCCTCTAAGAAAGAGAATCTTGATGCCCAAGTTTTGAGACAAGGAATACAACTTTGTGCTAAAAACTTTCAATTACACTATAAATACAAGCCTTTTATTTGTGATATTATAAAATAATCGCAAAACAATAAAAGATTGAAGATTTAAAAAAAAAAAACATAAGACATTTTTTTGTTTTGTGCATATGTACGTTCCTAGATACTATTTTGTAATTAAATAAATACATATGTACATATTTTAAATTAACTTGTAAATATATATTTTTTATTGTGTGAATTTTCTACGTATGTAATAAAAATGTTTGTCCATAAAATTTTTTTTCTTTAAATTCCCTGTTTTTTTTTTTGTTTTTTTTTGTAATTTCATCATTTTTACGGGTGAAAATTTCATTTTTCACTTAAAAAAAAAATCATTTTTTATTTTTACCATAGAATGTTTTTATTTATTTTTAATTTAGGAATTTATATTTTTTATTTCTACTGCAGAAGAATGTTTTTATTTATTTTTAATTCAGGAATTTATATTTCTAATTTTCAGTTTCACATACTTTTTTATGGTTTATTAATTCTGTTATGGCTTTGAATGTTTAAATTCTTAAATTTATATTCTATATTTATATTTTTATTTCTTTTTGAAGTAAAACCACGAAATGTTCCTTTTTCCTTAATTACTTTCCCAGTACATTATGTGCTTTCCTATAATTTACTTTCTTCCCTCTCCTCTCATGACTAATATCCTTTTAACCTGCCACGTTAATTCCCAATCCCTTATGGCTCACTATGATGAATTCCTTCACCACTTCCTTCATAATTCCTACCATATTATTGCCCTATCAGAAACCTGGCTCAAACCAAGTATCCCTTCCTCCTCTGTAAACATACCTGAATATACTCTCATTCGTCATGACCGTGCGGACCGAAAAGGTGGAGGGGTCGGCTTGTACGTTCATGATAGCATGAGAGTTAAAACCCTATACAAATCACCCTCTCCTGATTCTCAACACTTAGAATATATATTCACAGAAATCTCCTTTAACTCATCCTTACTCCTTTACGTCGTAGTCTACCGCCCTCCTCAAGTTAAATTCGATCCAACATTTGAATCATCTTTCCTGACATACGTACCATTGTACAATAACATAATCATAGCAGGTGACCTCAACACTAATCTGCTTTCTGACTCTCCTAACAGGACATACTTACTAGAATTGATTTACTCCCTTAACCTATTCATTGTTCCTTTTCAACCGACACATCATACCCAGTTTACGGATACATTACTAGACCTCATAATCATAGACTCACCTAAGAATCTACTCTCGTCTTCCCAAAATCCAATGCCATTTCTGTCTTACCATGATCTCCTTCAGATATCCTATAACATTCCCACACCCATCTTTTTCCCTAAGCAAATTTCCTGGCGAAATTTCGACTCATTAACTCCTGAAAGCATAGATCCTTTACTTGACACGTTATCCCATTCCTTAGAGCCCGTACTTTCTTCCCACTCCATCGATGAGATGGTTGAATGCCTCTCTTCAAATCTCCTTTCTCTCCTCAATCACCTAGCACCACTTAAGACATCCATTTTCCGACGGTCCCCCATTCCCTGGACTAGCCCAGAAATTAGAGAATTGATGAAGAGAAGAGACGCTGCTAGGAGGCGCTTCAAGCGAACTCGAATTCCAGAGGACTACTCCACTTTCAAACATCTCCGAAACCTTGCTCAGTCTTCATTGCGACGTGCCAAGGCACAGTATTTCAATAATATCCTATCCCAAGCTCCTGATCCTTAGTCTAAGTGGAAAATCCTAAGAAAATTTTCTATTGCCGGCTCCACTCCCTGTACCAACTTCCCTATTTCTCCTGATGAACTTAACTATTTTTTCGCTAACCCCCCTTCCTAACGAGCCACAAATTAATCCCTTTCCCCCAACACACCCCATTCCTCAAACCCCATTCAATTCCGATAACTTCTATTTTCTTCAAATTCTTCCCAATGACCTAATCACTTCCGTACTCAAATCCCGAACCAATGATAATGGTGTTGATCAAACTCCGGTAAAAATTATTAAACTCAGTCTTCCTGCCATTCTTCCCGCCCTTCTACACATTTACAACTTTTCCCTACAAAACTCCACTTTTCCCTCTGCCTGGAAAAATGTCCTTGTGCGCCCGCTTAATAAAAACCCCTCCCCCTCCTTAGCTTCCCATTTTAGGCCTATTTCCCTTCTGTCAAACCTGTCAAAACCACTGGAAAGATTAGTCCATTCACAACTCTCTACCTATCTTGAGCACAAAGATCTCCTCACTCCTCTCCAATCAGGCTTCCATTCAGGATACTCCACTCAATCTGCCCTATTAAAGATAACCCAAGACCTCCATTCTTCCATGGACCAACAGCAAATAGCAATCCTTGTCCTATTCGATTTTTCAAAAGCGTTTGATTGCGTTGATCATGTAATTCTCCTCTCCAAATTACATAACCTTTCCCTATCCAACAGTGCTTTAAGCTGGTTTCGCTCCTTCTTGTCTCACCGTTCCCAAACAGTTATCATTCCCAACAAACCTCCCTCATCCTCACTACCTTTAGAAAGAGGTGTTCCTCAAGGATCCTACCTGTCACCTATCCTCTTCTCTGCTTATATTAATGAATGAATGAATGAAAATAAATTTTATTCTGGGGCCTTTGCCCCTTAAGAATAATTACAATGAACAATTGATGGCTACCTAGCATACCATATATATAATTAAGAAATATGATAAAAGTAGGGAAAATATAATTAAAGTTAAATTAGGAATTTAAACAAAATTCCAATTACAATATAAAAGTATTGTTACATATTTTCAAATATCACACAAAAAAGAAATTATATCTTGAGGTTAGAATCTAAGATAAGTTACGAATACAAAAATAGAGAAAATTAAACAAAAACTCAATGAAATCAAATACAATAATCAAAGCAAATATAAATTATCTGGAAAGATAATGTGTCTTATCTGATAAATAATATAAATTATGCCAAAACCAATTCAGTGCAATAATACTAGACTAGTACTGTACAAAATCAATATTATATTATGAATGTTCATATCTCATTTTAAGAGATATTTTCTAACTCTATATGACTATTAGATTGAATCTCTAACAGGTAAATGAAAAGTTGGGATTTGAAGCTGTTATGAGAGGAGGGAATGGCGAATGATGGAAGGGAGGGAATTCCAGAAGTTGGAGGCTCTGGATTTAAAGGAACGTTTGAAGGATGTTGTGTTGAAAGGAGTTAGGTAGAGGTCTGAGGAATGGGCTCTGGTTTTGCGGGAACTCACTGACGATTTTAATGTTAAAGCTTTCATCAGGATATAGGAAGGAGACTGTGAGGAAAGAGATTTGTAAAGGAACGAACCAAGGAAGTACTGTCGACGGAAGGAAGGAAATAACCATTTTAATTTGGTGTAGTGGTGGGAAATATGTTCGTGGCGTGGTATTCTCAGAACGAATCTCAGACAGCAGTTCATTATCTTATTTAATCTTGCATCTTGAGATTTCGAGATACCTCCATACACCACACTACCATAATCAAAATGGGGGAATAAGAGGGATGTAATTAACAGTTGGCGGATTGACTGTGGAAGGAAGTTACGGGATCGGTTTAGGAGTCGAAGGGAGGAGATTGATCATCGGGTAATAAGGGAAATATGGTCTTTCCAAGAAAGGGTTTGGAACAATGCCAAGGTTCGTAACGGACGGATAGAAGTTTATGGGATAGGAATCTATGGAAAAGTTAGGAATTGTGGACAGGGAGTTAAGCAGGACTTTAGAACCCAACACAATAGCCTTTGATTTGTCTACGTTTAGTTTCAATTTAATATCCGAGGCCCAAGAGGCTATCGTGTCGAGATCTGCTTGGATATTTGTGATGGCTGTTTGTAGTTCATTGGGGAAAAAAGAAAGGTAAATTTGGGAATCATCGGCGTAGAAGTGAGAGGAACAATGTTTAATGAGGGGATAAAGGTCATTAATGTATGCACTAAATAGTGAGGGTGATATTGAGGAGCCCTGAACTACTCCAGAGTTGACCATGTTGAAGTAAAATGGGCGGAGTTAGAGATAGAGTAGGGAGTGGCGAGAGTGGGGACAGGCAGTCTTATCAGTAGGTAGGTAGAGAATTAAGCGCTAGGCTTACCTTCGTCTATTGCAGAAAATATATATGTCTTTTATCTACTTGTTGGCCTCGATAATGTATTTTCTGTTTAAATTAGCGACACTATAAATTTATATTTCACTATATCCGTAATAGTTAGTAATGAAACAATATTATATATTAAAAAACAAAAAAAAAAACAAACTGCACAATGCGATAAGGGAGCTGATGTGTACACCACGGCTGCTAGTGAGCGACTAGCATGACCCCCAAAGTTCTATGACCTAACCCAAGTTATACGCCACTCCCAGTATCATTTGTATGCCGACGACTTCCAAATCTACCTATCCTTCCATCCTTCAGATATGTTAGAAGCATCTCGTAAGATTCAGGATGATATTGAGAACATCTGCAAATGGGCAGTGAAAAATAAGCTACACCTGAATCCAGAGAAAAGCAAGGCTATCCTTATCGGTTCAAAACCTACCCTTAATTCCTTCCCTTACTATCCATTACTTTACCTCAACAACCATACAATTCAATTTCAAACTTCCATCAAAAACCTCGGAATCTCCTTTGATCAACACTTATCTTGGAATAACCACATTTCCCAAATAACCAGAAAATCCATCATGATCCTCAAACAGCTCCAAAGACATTGTGACTCCTTTTCCCGAAGTACCCGCCAACTTCTGGTATCCTCTCTCATTTTTCCCCACTTTGATTATGGGTGCTTGGTGTACGGGGGACTGTCTGTTGAGCTAGAGATGCGACTGAGGAGACTAATGAATTGTTTCATAAGATTTATCTTTGGGGTCAGCAGACGGTCTCACGTATCTTACCGGTACAAAGAGCTAGGGTGGCTTTTCCCCGATTTTCGACGGCAATAATTCCTCGGCACTTTCCTATTCCAGTCATTAAAAACCAATAAATCTTCCTATATCCTAGACCTACTTACTCTGCGTTCCTCCATTCACCACCTGAATACAAGATCCCAACCTTCCAACCTAATACCTCCTCACATAGAACTGCCTCCTTTGAAAAATCCTTCGTTACCCGTGCTACCTCCTTTTGGAATTCCTTACCTATCCATATTCGCAGTGCTTCATCCTTAACTTCCTTTAAACATCTTTTATTTATCCATCTTCTCGATTTTCAGTCTTCCACAAAATTGTAAATAATATGTAAATGTACATAAGTGTTCTAAAATGTTTACAGTTGATTGTTTTTATTTATTTTATTTTTTATTTTCTATCTATTTATGTATTTTTTATTTTTTAATTCTCATTTCTACTTTTTTCTCCTAATTTAGTTATACTACTGATGTGCTGATTTAACTAATCTCAGCCAGACAATTGTACCTTTTATTGTGCACTTTAATTATTCTTAGGGGACAGTCTGTCCCAGAATAAAGTTTATTTTTCATTTCATTTATTAAACCCGAAGAAATTAATTTAAATAAAATAAAAAAATTGAATAACCAAGGATAACTTGGAAGAGGAATAAAACATAAGACAGTACGGATATTTATATCGAGAGTACGGGTGAAAACCCAGATTTAAGTAGCAGTGAGGCGGAATTTCCCACTGGCAGTTTTCTAATAACTTATGTTTACAACAAAACATAGTAAAATTATCCTATTTATTAGGATTCATCAGATTTCTAATCTGTACTACATAATCAACCCGTAATGATCTTCAATAACAACAAAATTCAATAACTTTTTGTACTCATCACTTTTATATGAAATAAGTAAAAGTACTAAAACTTTTTGATTTGTATATTAGAAAAGTAAATAATTTTAATGAAGACAGCTCATAATAAAATTATTCCTTTTAATTATTCTATTATTCTGGCCGACTCAAATACTGGTTATGTTTATTCAGTTTTGCCTTATTACAGCAGTATTACTTCTGAAAATCTTATAAGACCTGATCTGCCTGTCAGTTCCAGAAGGTGAATTAATGTTTTAGGTGAAATAAATAAAAATGAAAAAAAGATGCAAGGTAAAATTTCTTTTTTCGAATTGTTTAGTTGTTCTGGTTTGTTGCTAACTGTTGTTTACTTATTTTTTAATAATTTTTGTTGTTTATATTGGTTATTATCGTCTTGTCTTGGTGCTTATTTTGGTGCATGTCTTGGTTTTTTTTTTATTGTGTTTCTGTATTTTGTCTAATTAAAGTTTTATTAAATATCGCAAACTGTTGAATTGATGTTAAATTGTTATGTACAGGTGTACGATTTGTATATATGTGTAAATAAATTTCTTTTAATCAATGTTTTAAAGTTATTTACCGGAACCATTCTTCTCCAAAATTAGGTGCAAGCCCAATCGTTCTAATCATCTTGGAATAGAAAAACTGGTATGGATGGGGTCATTCATCCGGGCCTGCTACCCATACGGGCTCTTATGGGATATCCTAAATGGCACTATGGGGTGACGCCTGCTTGGGCGTTCTGGGAATTCCTTTAGGAATTGCCTGGTGTAGATGTAGTGGGTATTGTTTATTGGAACCATATGATGCGATTCTGTTAAGAATTACGCTACAGTAGTTGTCCCCTGCCTCATCTTCTCATTTTAATCCTCTTAATTGTTTCACTAGAGTACTTTCATTTCACATTTATTTGACATATCATACAGAGTATAGGCTTATTCGACTATGTTCTCCCTTTGAAACTCTAATCTCAAACTAAAACTACTAAAGCTACTACTACTACTACTACTAAAACTACTAAAGCTTTTTTATTTGAATATTAAAAAAGTAAATAATTTTAATGAAGACAGCTAATTATTCCTTTTTAAGAATAAGCAACAATTATGTAAAAATGTCATTTAAATTTGTTTTATTAGTAATATGAGTAGGTAATACTTTATTGTTTGTGGATTCATTTTTTTAAACTAGTTTTAATTAAATTAATAAAAAATTTTTTTTTTCATTTACACCTTTTTTCACTTATATATGAACAATGTTATAATTCTAGTCAATAAAATCATCACCAAGCATTATTGGAGAAGTGAAAGAGAACAAAAGTTGTAGGCCCTCCAAAATAAGACTAGGCCCATAGTGTACCAAAAGTCTGTGCCTGGCGGGGGGAGGTTAGGTAGGGGATTAGAGTTTTATAATCGCTTTTCCTCTACCTTACTTCTAAAGTGATTTTTCCTAATTCCTTCTTATATTTTGATATACCCCAAATTTTAAAATATATTTACAATAAGAATACAGTTTTTCTTTTGGTTACATAGTTTTAATTATAATTTACTAATAATTTTATAATTATTCAAAATTTTCAGTTTGGATCGTGAAAATTCTATTTTGAATTCCAAAACAACCAATGCATTCAATTTAAATGTTATTTTAGTTTTGTAGTTTGAGGCTGCTCTAGTCATGATAGATGTAGATGCCACCTGAAAAAAATAATTTTTGTATAGAAATTTTGTATTTTCGTGTTTCAGCCGCTATTATTTGTTGTATAATTAATTTTTTTTTCGCCAATATTTATATTTTATTATTCTACGCTTGCCTATAACCTGATTTTTTAAAAAACAAATACTAGAAAGTAGTTTTTTCGAACCTAAAATTGTAATATTACAAATATGGGCTTCTAAACTAGTTATCTCAAATTCTACGGAAATATGGAACAAAACAAACTTTACAGAATCAAAATCAGATGGTCTGTTGAGATTTGAGGAGGAGACCAAATTTTGTTTATTTTAGCACGCTATATGGTGACAACATTTGGTACTACAGAGGGGACATTTAGCCTTAAAGTAACATAACTAACTTATTTATTTTAAAAATTAAAAATTCTAATCTCAATTATTTGAAAAAAGTTATTTATAATAAACAACTAAATAATTTATAATTAATAACATGATATATTTTCAATTTTATATAAAAACAGTTCAATGAAATTGTAGCAAAACATCAATATTTGCAAAACAAAATTGAATGAAAAATGTAAAACTAACATAAACAACAGCTTATCTTCTTTTCTTTCTTGTTGTTCTATTTTTAAACTCTTGGTTACTTTTTAAGACTCTTGGATTTTTATTTCTTTTTCTTTTATTTGATTTATTACCTCCTCCTTTCTTCCCTTTCAGAAACTCTAAAAGTAAAATATAATATTAAAAAAAAACATTTTCAATACAGTTTTATACTTCCAAATTAATTAATTAAAGCATGTATCTACTACTACAACTATGGATGGTAGTCCTAAAGAAAATCCATGTCAAAAAACTCATTGATGGCAATATTAAATTTGAAGGATACAAATATGAAAGAACAGAGTTGAAAGACAATTGCCCCCTCTTGCATAATCCATTTTAACATGTATAGATAGATGCAAAGTAGATAGGTGAAGACCGCTTTACACTTCCTGGTTTGTTGACATTCACATTACTCTGGATAACGTTTAAGAAACACATCAATGTCGAGTATTGCCATTCAGTTAGAAAATAGTTACGAGGTTGTTGGATAAAGTAACTTCAAAAATATATGTTTGATCCGAAATTTCTTTTTTCCATCTGAAAGCTGGTTAAATTTACTATGAGACCTCATATATGAAATTTTGATCAAGTAGCATAATATACTCACGCCATCACGCTGAGAACCCCGTACTCTTGTGAAATCCACCTTTTTTCAGTATATTTCTCGCTATAACTCCGAAACTATTAACGAGAACTGTTCTGAAAAAATGTGGTTTTTAAAACAGTGTCGGATTCTCAGCGTGTTGGTGTGGGTATTTCATGGGATTTAAAAAACATATCGTATATGACGTCTCATAGCAAACGTTACCAGTTTTTAGATGAAATGAAGAAATGCTGGATCGGACAAATAGTTTTGCAGTTATAGCAAAAGAATATCGACAAACGTGTTTTACAAAAATAAATACATTTTGATTGATAAATTTGTGAATTCCCGACTTATTCCCGAATTTTTCCTGACCACACGAAATTCCCGACATATTCCTGAAGTTCCCGACTGGTAGACACTCTGTATCTATTGTTATGTTTGTTTCTATTGTTGTTTAAGGTTATTTTACTTTAATTTCTTTTATTTTAAAGTTAATTTAATTTGTAAATAAAAAATTTTTAGGGAATAGTAAGGGTTCATCTTTTCTTAGATAACGATTTTGACTCAAGAATATATATTTTCAAATAAAAAAAAACAAAACATAAAAAAAATTTTTACAATATATTACAATTTTAATTTACCTAGTTATAATTAAAAATACCTTCTTTCTTCTTTCTTCCTTCTTCAGTTTATTCCAGCACTCCTATCATCCAAACTGCCAGTATAATCCGTTACTTCTTCACACTTGTGGCTTGTTGAATCTCAGAAAGATGTGATGTTTCAAATGTGAGAGATGAGAGCATAGATGTGTTGTTGCCTCAAAGCTCCAAATCAGAGAGAGCACGGTGTTGACTTCTCGGCTTCATTTGCATATTTGACTAAAAATAAGTGGTATTGATTCATCGGGATACAGGAGCAGAGTGCACGATGTTATCGTATCGGCGTCCATAAGTACATCTGAGCTAAAAAGACGCCATCCCAAGCGTCCTTTCAAAAACCGTTAACGGCCAAATCCGCTTCATCATGGCCTTCATATTTATTATGTCTTAAATTACAATAACTATATAAAATTTAAATTATACAATAAAAAAACATTTTAAAAATCCAAATAATTTTTAACATATCTCAATTTAAATTGATAAACAAAAACCACGTAACAATTAGATCGGCGGCGAACTCTCGCTGGCGCCAAATTCAAACTTGAATTGTTTTTAAATTACAATTTTCTCGACTCCGAAATATCACTACACTATATATGGTAATTAACCCATTTATTATATATTGTAATGATATTTCGGAGTCGAGATAAATTGTAATTTAAAAGAATTCAAGTTTGAATTTGGCGCCAGCGAGAGTTCGCCGCCGATCTAATTGTTACGTAGATTTTGCTTATCAATTTAAATTGGGATATGTTAAAAATGATTAGGATTTTTAAAATGTTTTTTATTGTATAATTTGAATTTTATATAGTTATTGTAAGTTAAGACGTAATAAATATGAAGGCCATGATGGAGCAGATTTGGCCGTTAACGGTTTTTTGAAAGGACGCTGGGGATGGCGTCTTTTTTTTAGTCAGATATGCTGATGGATGCCGAGACATTACACCGTGCTCTCTCTGATTTGGAACTTTGATGCAACAACACATCTTGCTCTCATCTCTTGCATTTTGAAACATCACATCTCTCTGAGATTTAACAAGCCACATGTGTGAAGAAATAATAAATTATACTAGCAGTCTGGATGATAGGAGTGCTTGAATAAACTGGTGAAGGAAGAAAAAGAAGGAAGTTTCATGCAAGAAGGACAAATTGGGGAACATTTGGGTTGTGAGAACCTACAGTCACATTGAGAAGAAGGAAGGTATTTTAATTATAAATATGTTAAGTAAAAAATGTAATATATTGTAAAAATGTTTTTATTTCTTTTATTTGAAAAAATATATTCTTGAGTCAAAATCGTTATCTTTGAAAAGCTGAACCCTTGATTTTCCCTCAAAATTTTATTTACAAATTAAATTAACTTCAAAATAATAGAAATTAAAGTAAACTAACCTAAAACAAAGAAATAAACATAACAAAATGGCGCCCAAATAGGGACTAATAATTAAAATTTTATTATAAAGAAAATTAATTTCAAAATATTAGAAAATTTAGTAAAAAAACCTTAAACAACAAAGTAAGAAATTAACATAACAATATAGTATATAATATATTGTTATGATTTTATTTAATTTTAAAAAATATATACAGTACAATCTTGATAATTCGACAGTTCCTTAATCTGGCGTCTTCTGGGAAACGCAATCTCATTTTCACCACAAGTTGCTAACAACAAAAATTCTCGGTACTACTGAATTTCAAAAAATGAATGAGAAAAAATTTTCAAAAGACCATAACATACCTGCTAAAGCTATGCTACTTTTAGATAACGCACCTGGACACCCTAAAGAAGAGGATCTTCACCTACAGTGAACCTACAGTGACCTACAGTCACATTGAGAAGAAGGAAGGTATTTTAATTATAAATATGTTAAGTAAAAAATATATTCTTGAGTCAAAATCGTTATCTTTGAAAAGCTGAACCCTTGATTTTCCCTCAAAATTTTATTTACAAATTAAATTAACTTCAAAATAATAGAAATTAAAGTAAACTAACCTAAAACAAAGAAATAAACATAACAAAATGGCGCCCAAATAGGGACTAATAATTAAAATTTTATTATAAAGAAAATTAACTTCAAAATATTAGAAAATTTAGTAAAAAAAACCTTAAACAACAAAGTAAGAAATTAACATAACAATATAGTATATAATATATTGTTATGATTTTATTTAATTTAAAAAAATATATACAGTACAATCTTGATAATTCGACAGTTCCTTAATCTGGCGTCTTCTGGGAAACGCAATCTCATTTTCACCACAAGTTGCAAACAACAAAAATTCTCGGTACTACTGAATTTCAAAAAATGAATGAGAAAAAATTTTCAAAAGACCATAACATACCTGCTAAAGCTATGCTACTTTTAGATAACGCACCTGGACACCCTAAAGAAGAGGATCTTCACCTACAGTGAACCTACAGTGACCTACAGTCACATTGAGAAGAAGGAAGGTATTTTAATTATAAATATGTTAAGTAAAAAATATATTCTTGAGTCAAAATCGTTATCTTTGAAAAGCTGAACCCTTGATTTTCCCTCAAAATTTTATTTACAACTTAAATTAACTTCAAAATAATAGAAATTAAAGTAAACTAACCTAAAACAAAGAAATAAACATAACAAAATGGCGCCCAAATAGGGACTAATAATTAAAATTTTATTATAAAGAAAATTAACTTCAAAATATTAGAAAATTTAGTAAAAAAACCTTAAACAACAAAGTAAGAAATTAACATAACAATATAGTATATAATATATTGTTATGATTTTATTTAATTTAAAAAAATATATACAGTACAATCTTGATAATTCGACAGTTCCTTAATCTGGCGTCTTCTGGGAAACGCAATCTCATTTTCACCACAAGTTGCAAACAACAAAAATTCTCGGTACTACTGAATTTCAAAAAATGAATGAGAAAAAATTTTCAAAAGACCATAACATACCTGCTAAAGCTAGGCTACTTTTAGATAACGCACCTGGACACCCTAAAGAAGAGGATCTTCACTCCGAAGATTCCTCTGAAAATTCCTCTACATGTCTCCAAACACGACACCACTCTTGCAACCTACGTACCAAAATGTAATCCAGCCAGTAGATAAAAATTAATTACAAAAAATCGCTCCTTTGTGATATAATAAAACAAACTGACGGAATAAATATTTTTTTGGAAAAAACAAACATTAAAGATGTTGTTTTCAATCTAGTTCACAGCTGGAATAAACTTAAAAGTGACACTATCCAGTGTTCGTGGAAGATTTGGCCAACATACCCTGCCTTAAAATCACAAGTCATGGGTGATCATCCTGAAAAAATTAACTCGACTTTAGAATTGACTTCCCAATTTGTGCAAGAGCTTTTCGAGAAATGTGAGGCAAGTGTTACCCTGACAATGGAGGATAAGCCACTGATTGGCTTCAAGGAACAAGCGAGGAAAATTTTCAGTCACTGTCTGACGAAGAAATCCTCGACCAAATTCAATCCCCGTAAGACGAATCTGATGATGATGTCTTCGTGGGTTCGAATCGGCGAACCATCTCCGACAGAAAGCTTTCAAAGCTCTCAATGTGTGCACCAAATGGACCGAAGAGAATGGCAATGTCCCAAATGATGATGTCCTGGTGCTTAAAAGTCTACAAGATGGAATTTTTGATAAAGTATATAATGCCAAGAAACAAAAAAAAAAAAACAATTAATGATTATTTTTCCTAGTAAAATTACATATATTTGTGTATAGTTTTTATTTATTTCTATAATATGTGAGCATTTTCAATATATCTAAATACACTCATTCTTTTTTTTTTATTACTCTCGATAATCTGGAATTCTTTGATAATCCAACGGTTGCGTGGTACCATATGTGTCGGATTATCAAGATTGAACTGTATATATAAAATTTTTTTAATTTAACTTTTTTGTCATTTATTTAAGGGATAGGTTTATGTTAATGATATAAATTAGAATAACTGGTTAAAAGTATTTTATTATTTATATTAAACAAATCTAACATTTATTTGAATTTAATTTATCCACAATTTTATAACTTTATTAATTTACCGTTCATAAGACTATCCATACATGGCAGGACTCCGATTTTACTTCTTCATTTTGATGAATTCACAGAAGTTTTCTCAATACTTTTGACTGAAGTCGCAATCATACATTCACAAGGCTGCACAGCACACAATTTTCAACCTCAGATGCTGAATACCAAGACTGGAGCCAATGATACAACCCGGTTTCAAACAAATATAAATTTGAGTTCCTTTGATCTTGCTTGGCCAGAATCCCTCATTAGACTGGTAGAAGTCAACTGAGCACGCCAACTCATGTCTCTCTGTAAACATCCGCTTCTAACCATTTCTATGGTTTTTCTAAAGGCACAATTTTGTATGCCTTCTGTATTGATGACAATTTTTGTCAACCAAATTTGAAAGGTTATAAATTCGAAAAATCACAACATTATTTATATATATAGTCGTGGTTTTAATTAATTTAAGGAAAATTTATCTTTATTTGCGACAATAAAATTTAATTTGCACGAAAATAAAGGCAAAAACAAAACAATGATAACTATAACAATTATATTTAAACTTTAATTATATATTTTACATAATATATTTAACTCGTTTAGATTATTACTCTCAGGTGGGTTCATGGAGCATTCCAACCATTACACATTTCTCCTTAAAATTTAAATTTATTAACATATTACCTTTAGGGTATAAAATAAAATTGTAATTATAAACATTTATTTAACTGCCTGAAGGGCGTAATACTAAATTTATAAACATTAATTAAAAGTTCTGTCTGAAGGGCCAATATTCAATATCTTAATATAATCACTGAACTATTACTGCTCTCATATTGTCTCTTGTCGACTCAGCTACATAATAACACGTATCAAACCTGATGTCCGTATGGGAAGCGAACTGTGGAGCAAGTGTGGCCATACTCGGTGTGTAGTCAGGAACAGAGTGAGCTTCGCCCGCATGGGCACTGGGAACCAAAATGCCGCTCACCGCCTTCCTAATTGATCCATCGATTATTCGATCGAATCTTCTTTTAATGTTCTTTCAAATTATTTATTAATTATATTATCGGTGTTATTGTGATCATTACAATATATTGTTGTGATATTTTAAAACTGAAAATTATACAGGATAAGGGATGAAAGTGTAAGGGTCTAAACCAGGTAGGAACACCTTAGGTACCTGAAGGTTCAGCTCTTGAGGCAGGTAAAGGGGAGATAGTTTTGGGCCTTGGAGCAGATAGGTTTCCAGATATAGAAGAATATGGAACCAGGAGACAAAGAATGGACTGGGCAAAATAAGTAAAAGTGTTTAGTGGTTCTCTCATTAATAGACTTAAGAATTAAAATTAAACTAAGGTAAAATTAAATATTGTTTTCACATAGTAATTTATAATAAATATAAATTAAAATGCACAAAAGTTGTTAAATATTTCCAGTCATAATTCAAAAGAATATTGACAGAACCCCATAATGAGTTAAAGTCAATTAATTATTGATATATAATAATATTAAAAATTTATGATTATAGAAAATCATTACAATATACAGGGTGAGTATCTCTTAGTGTAAAAAAAAAAAAAAAAAAAAAAATGGCTGAAACTAGATCAAAAATGTAGCAAAATGCCGCAGACCTCACCTTCCTATTCCAATCCGTTGCAGATATACGATAAATCAAAGACGTTTTTGAGGAAACCACGTTTTTTTCCATAAAAGCTGTAATATCTCCATTTTGTTTAAATACTTTTCAAATTTTGACCACATTTTCGGATTTAGGATTAAATTTTCTATAATAGCTGAGTATCTGTAACCTTGAATTTTACAAACTTGGTATCTAAAGAACAACTTGATCTTCACCTTATTTAGGGAAGTCACAATGTCTTATATTACTTCAACTCTCACCGTTTTTCGAAAAAACTATCCACACAACGTCAAATCTGACAAAAACTTGCAAATTTAATCAGCTTTCAAATGGTATGTTAAATGTAATGATTATATTTTAATTTCATGGAGAAATTCACTTTTGAAACCGAAAAAACATGGTTTTCTCATTTGGCATACAAATCTGTTACTTGTGTAAATAAAACATTATGATAATCCCTTAATGAAAATGTGCATTTTAAACATAATAAACTCTTCATTGGAATAAAAAGCAAAGAAAAAAAATTTTTTTATTAGAAAATTAAGGAAAACTGTCAATAAAGCAACATCAGATCAGAGGATCTTATGTTATTACATTTATCTATTTATTATTATTATTTAGGATTTATTTTATTAGATTTTCAATGTAATGTTCAAAATCCAATGATAATGAACATAGACCTCAATTTTTGAACATATCCGTTAGCTTCTAAATGTAGATTTTTTTTAAGAATACTACTTTTTGAGGTATAATATAAACCAATGATATACCTGGATAGGTTGAAATGCCTTCCCCTGTAAAAACCGACTCATCTGCCCATAAAATTCACCTCAAGAAGTGGTATTCTTCAACAAAATTTGCATTTAGAAGCTAATGGCTATGTTCAAAAATTGAGGTCTATGTTTATTATCATTAGATTTTAAACATTACATTGAAAATCTAATAAAATAAATCCTAAATAATAATAATAAATAGATAAATGTAATAACATAAGATCCTCTGATCTGGTGTCGCTTTATTGACAGTTTCTCTTTATTTTCTATTAAAAAAATTTTTTTTTTGCTTTTTATTCCAATGAAGAGTTTATTATGTTTAACTTACACATTTTCATTAATGGATTATCATAATGTTTTATTTACACAAGTAACAGATTTGTATGCCAAATGAGAAAACCATGTTTTTTCGGTTTCAAAAGTGAATTTCTCCATGAAATTAAAACAAAATCAATACGTTTAACATATCATTCGAAAGCTGATTAAATCTGCAAGTTTTTGTGAGATTTGACGTTTCGTGGATCGTTTTTTCGAAAAATGGTGAGCGTTAAAGTAATATAAGGCATTGTGATTTCCCCAAATAAGGTGAAGATCAAGCTGTTCTTTAGATACCAAGTTTGTAAAATTCAAGGTTACAGGTACTCAGCTATTGTAGAAAAGTTAATCCTAAATCCGAAAATGTGGTCAAAATTTGAAAAATATTTAAACAAAATGGAGATATTACAGCTTTTATGGAAAAAAAAAAACGTGGTTTCCTTAAAAAAGTCTTTGATTTATTGTATATCTGCAACAGATTGGAATAGAAAGGTGAGGTCTGCGGCATTTTTCTCCTTTTTTGATTTAGTTTCACCCAATTTTTTTTTTTTTACACTAAGAGATACTCACCCTGTATATTTCTACAACTATTTTATAATTATCGGATAATAGGTCCTATGTTTAACAATATTTTATGTAAACACTATCTGCTTTATTACTTTTTGCTTTATTGGATCCTCTTCAGAACTGGAAAAAATTTAATACAAATCATAAACACCTGCACGGGTCAGTGGGCTTACTGGCCTGGAGTTTAGGGGTGCCAATTTTTAGTATGTATCTCTCAAATTTTATATTATTACTACATGGATGAGTGACAATGCCAGGAAAGAAGTTAATGATTTGAATTATATTTTTTCCAGTTCTGAAGAGGATCCCATTTGAGCAAGGGATCGAAACCTAAATAAAGCAAAAAGTAATAATGCAGATAGTGTTTAAATAAAATATCATTAAACATATGACCTATTACCCGATTATTATAAAATATTTGTTGAAATAATTTCTAAAGATCGATAAAATATAAATATTGGAACAGTGAGAAAGGAAAGATTGAAACCAGCGGATGGAACTGTAGGAAAAGTTTCATAATTTTAATTTGGAGAATAGGATAGAGTGATCAAGGGAATCGAATACTTTAGAAAAGATAAGGAGTAACAGGACAGTTAATTGTTTATCATCTATTGCCGTAAATATGTCATTAGTGATTTTTAGGAGAGCAGACTGGGTGGAGTAGCCGGGACGAAAACCAGATTGAAGGGGGTGGAGGAGGTTGGATTCTTCAAGGAATGTGGAAATTTGAGATTGAACTAATCTTTCCAAGGGTTTAGAAAGATTAGATAAGATGGAGATAAGGCGATAGTCGTTTGGAGATATGGGGTTTAATGTTTTATTTATAGGATGAATAATGCTTTTTTCCATAAGGTTGGGAAAACTGAATTTTGGAGAGAAAAATTATAAATGAATAGGAGGACTGGTATGATTTCGGGTATACATAGTTTTATTAGTTTAGTGGGAATATCATCTGCGCCCGTAGAATTGGAATGGGAATTCATTATGGAGGAAATAAGTTCATAGGGGGAGATATCGGAAAAATAAAAATTAGAAATATAAAGGTGTAATATATAAAAATATAAAAACAACTATTCTCCCATCATTTACTTAACATCACAATATATATGATAGTTTATAAAAACTTTTTTCTTCTTGCGACGTTTCGTGGCATTGCCACATTATCAAGCCCTGAAAATATGCAAAAAACATACATGTATGACATAACGCGAATATGGTACAACATCAACATTCAACTACTGTACATTATATAAAAACTTATGAATTACCTTACAATCCTCATACTCATATGATCCTTATCCAATATAATATCAATCGACTTAAAAAAGTCTTGTCTTAGTGTCATGTCTAATCTACACACACATAATTTTAATGTAAAAAACAAATAAATTCAATAAATAAATTATGAAAAGATTACAACGTATCTATATATGAGGATTGTAAGGTAATTCATAAGTTTTTATATAATGTACAGTAGTTGAATGTTGATGTTGTACCATATTCGCGTTATGTCATACATGTATGTTTTTTGCATATTTTCAGGGCTTGATAATGTGGCAATGCCACGAAACGTCGCAAGAAGAAAAAATTTTTTATAAACTATCATATATATTGTGATGTTAAGTAAATGATGGGAGAATAGTTGTTTTTATATTTTTATATATTACACCTTTATATTATAATAATATCTCCTTAGTAATTATATATTGTATAATAAAAATTAGAATCATAGAATGTAGGAGCTGGGGTTAAATAGGAGGAAGGATGAAGAGAATCAGGAGAAAAGGTGGAAACAAAAAATGAATTTAATTTATCAGGAGATACAGGATAGGTAGATGAGGATACAAGGGAATCACAGAGTGAAAGTTTACAGAGGATATGTCATTTTAATTTCAGATCAGGAGCAGAGGATAGGGCTTCATGGTATCATTGGATTTTGCTCGATGAATCGCGGCTTGTGTTGAATTACGAAGCATCTTGAACCTTTGGTAGTCATCCGTCATCCTCGCGCGTCTGAAGTGTCTTCGGGCTGCTTCTCGGTTTCTTTGGAGCTGCTTTATTTCTGAAGTTATCTAAGGAGCAGGGCGACGACGAACTGAAAAGGATTTGAGGGGTGTGTGGATATCAAGGACGTTTAGGAGGTTAGTGGTGAGGATGTTTACCATGGAATCAATCGAGGAGGAGGAGTAAATTTCAGCCCAGTTCTGTGCTTCAAGGTCTGGAAGGATCTTCTCATGGGTTAAGGATTCTATATTGTGGAATGAAATAGTTTTTGGAAGAAATGGAGGTGCTAGAGTATTGTATGATATTTGAATCAGATCATGAGAAAAAAGGAAAGGAACAGGTAACTGAGAAGAAGAGAGGAGGTTTTTTGCCGAATCAATGATAAATAGGTCAAGCCAAGTATAGGAGGAGGAAGTATGGTGGGTAGGAGAGTATGAAACGACAAAGAGATGTAGGGAAAAAAAGAGGTTTTCTAGGAACAATTTATCATGTGAGTCAGAAAGGAAATTAGAATTCAGGTCCACAGAAATAATGACATTAGCATAAAAGGGAACGTAGTTGTACAGGGAAGTCTCAAAAGATAGGTCAAAAGGAACATGGGGTGGGCGGTAAACTACCACATACAGGAGATGGAGAGTTTTACAGGAAATTTCAACGAAAAGGAACTCTATTTGTGATAGATCAGTTGGATGTGAACGTTCCAGAATTCGGAACTTGAAGCTTTCATGGACAAATAAACCTACACCAACTCCCGTCCAGCCAACCCGGTCATGGTGAATAAGCGTGTAGTCAGGAAGGGAAACTAGGGAAGAGGGAATGGAAGGTTTGAGTCAAGTTTTAGACACAGCGATGATATGGTAGGAATTTCGGGTAAAATACTGTGTTATGGGGAGAAGGAAGGAATTTGATAGGAAGACACAGGCTTTCAGTTAATTGGTAAGACTCCAACTAAGCGATCTAGTATGAAAGAAAGTACTAAATGTAAAAATAAGAATGTAAGAATATAAAAATAAAAATTGAAAATTAAAAATGAATAAGAATAGAAACAACAAAAGGTATTTACATTTTCTAGAATCAAAGGAAAATAATAAGAAATGATTGAAAAGTGATATAACAAGAACCGTAGAGCAAAGCCTGTCAATATAGACCGAAGAAGGCAGATAAGTTGACAGGTTCCGAAAAGTTAGAAGGCGTCGAGGTCTTCAGACTGGTCTATGATAACAACTGGGTGGCCATCATCTTTTCGACATTGAAACCTCCCGGCAGAAAACCAGACATATTTAATTTTTCCCGTCAACCTCTTCTGGCGGGCGAGCCAATATAAATGTCTGTTTGTAGGAGTCATTTCTTCGCTGAGATTTATGCGGTGCACATAATTATCCTGCCATTCCATATCTCTCGTCGAAAAGTCTCTCTTCACATTTCTTTTTTGTAGATCGTCCATAGTGTCTGTCTCAGAAAGCGTACTATGACAGGCCGTGGTCGTGGATCTTCTTTTCGTGGTCTGAGACGCTCGATCAGGTCTATATCTTCGATATATATATAATTCAAGCATTTTAGTATGTAGGTATATAAAACAATATTTGATGACGTAATTCCCGATGGGTATACAAATATATACACCTACATATTTGTATTATCTTTTTCTTTTTCATCAATCAATTATTTAACAATAACAAAAAAAGGAGTAAATTTTGATTTTTTGATAAATAAACCATAAAAAGATCTGAGAACAGTATTTTCATAAAATAAGTGACCATATAAAAAAAAAAAATAGCCTATTTTCGAAGACAATATCCCTGTATCTAGGGAACCAATGGCAATATAGAGCTCGCCCTGATCTCAAATTGTAGCAAATATAGTTTACTTTAAAAGTATGCAGAGTGACCATACCAATCAGACGCTTCCTTAACTAACATATTGAGCAAAAACTAAAAAAAATCTGAAAATTTTAGTATTAACGACAGCTTTTTCCCGATTTTCACAAATTTTCTGTAAATTCCCGACTTATTCCCAACCACACTAAATTCCCAACATATTCCTGAAATTCCTGACTAGTAGACCCCTGCTGTATGACCTCATCTAGTAGTTGTTGGATCAGATGCACCAGTATAAATAATCATCCTCAGGACTAATCCATTGAAATCTGTATGCACATAAATTTTTATGCCGTATGGATGTATTTTATTTCTTAAATATAGACAAAATACGAGCCGACCTCTCCAAAAGGGAGAACATTTACCTTTCATTAGATCGAATTCCGCCTCTCGTTTTAACGAATTTTCCTTTTGCTCCACCTCTGGTTTTCACCATTCTTATCTAAATAATAATGTTAATAAATCAAATGAAGTTATTAAGTCAAATATTGTTAATAAGTTCAATAATTAAGAAGAAATACAGAGAATAGAGAGTGAGTAGTTACTACTTACTGATGACATTTTTAAAAAGTCGCCTTTCAAGTTGTCGGTTTGAATTCCGAAAACTGATTAGTGACCGGCATTTCTAAACCTTAGTAACGGGTGGGGAGCAGGTATAAATGCACAATTGAGAGGAATGAGGCGAAATAAAGAAACATAAAAATCCCCTTCAAGTTGGCCTGAAATACGGCCATACCATTCCGTTGTGAGAAATCAGATAACCTGCCTGCGGCTCACGCTGTTCCTCTGGAGAGTACGTTGGGCGACCATTTGGCCTGATATCAGGCCATGCAGTTGCGAATGGGTTAACAAGTCCATGAGGAGTTGGTACACATATAAATTATTATATTCACAGTAAAAAAATTAGAATAATAATAAAAAAAAATAAAATAAAAAAACTTTTCAAAGCTACCATCAAACTGGTGTAAAAAAAACATACTATTTATAAAGTACTTATTATATAAGTATTGAACTTACTTTTATCTAAAAATCACTACTTTTAAACATGTAAAAAGAACTGAGGAAAGGCAACCATCACTATTTTTATAATTTAACTCACTAATTATAATTTATCTTATAAACATCCATCAATAAACCATTGCAAATTAAAAAATCATAATTTAAAGAAATTTCTTTTATAATGAATAACAAATAAAATAATATCATTATGAACAATAATAAATAATTTATAGATGTATGAAATGATTAATTTTAAGAAAATTAGTAAATAAATTTTACATTAGCTGTGATTGATATTTAAAATAACTGAAACAACTTACAATGTTTCCTGGTCGAAAATTTCACGATTAACAGCTTTCTCTAAATTCAATTTAGGCTTCTTGTTAAGAAGAGAGTTCGCTAATTTTAAATTCCTATTGTATTCTTCATCCTTGGTCTGCAAAAAATTTGTTCAGTAAAAATTAAAATTATAACAGAGATTTAAAAATATAAGATTTGAGAGATGAAAGTTAATAAAAGTGTGGAGGTCCTGTAAAAACTGTAAAAGAATCATACAACTACTATTACTGATTCTTATTAGTGAACATTTAGCTAAATTATTTATTGACTCTGAGCTGACTTTATAGCCTAACTGCAATCATGATCATAAAAAGCTTTGTTTTATAACATACCAGCATAAAAAATGTTTAAGCAGCAAGTAAAGTTGTAGGAAGGCAAAAAAAAAAATATGCTCCAATGAATGCTTACTAGAGGAAATGATCCCGGGATCATGAATCTTGGTCTTTTCTAGTCCTGAAAACTTTGGGATTAAATTTGGTAAATCCTGTGATTTACAAAATTAACTGAAAGTTTCAAAATTGATATAAAAATACATGAAACGAAATGCACTCTATTCACTTAAAATTTTGTCATCTTAATCGATTAATTTGTTTCTGCTAACGATGAGGCAAGTTCTTTTATGAAAAGTGGCGCTTTACAGCAGGTAAGCATTATTAATAATTTTTTTAAAAAAACTATATAGTAGAGGATATCAGAGCCACAAAGTGACTAGACACCGGTACTGTGGTAATATTAACTCATAATTTAAATATCAAGTTGATGATTTAATGAGTCATTGAAAAAGGAAATTTCTGGTATTTGAACAATAACTGATAAATAAATAAAAAATTATGAGAAAATTAAAAGCATTCTTAGGTAGGCTGTTATTTAAAATATATATATATATATATATATATATATATATATATATATATATATATATATATATATATATATATATATATAATTTAATAATTAATACAGTAGAACCCTAGCTATCAGGGGTAATGATGGGCATGGGGGTTCACAGGTAATCAAATTACAACATTTTACTTGTATTAACTAAATATGATAGATAAAGTTGATTAAAAAAAAAAAAAGAACTGGGCAGAAAGTAATTTTAATTAAGAAACAAACATTTTATATGCATTATTAAATTATAATAAACATACTAATATACATAAAATAAGAATGAATGAAAAGAAAAACTTAAAAATGGACTTAAGGCCATCTTTAGCTTATCTTTTGAAGCCCCAGTTTCATTTTTTAAAAATTTGTAGAAACAACTTCTTAATAAACCAAACATTATATATAAAAAAAAAAAAAAAAAAAAAAAAAAAAAAAAAAAAAAAAAAAAAAAAAAAAAAAAAAAAAAAAAAAAAAAAAACCTGTACCACTTACAACCGATGAAGGGTCTCGGGTTCAGTACTTAGGTAGGCTGTACTGTTTCTAAGCCAACGGTTGTGAAAGGAGGTGGTTTGGCCAGAATCATGCTCAACCGCCAGGTTTTTCCCCAATTAAGGGTACCCACTTTTTAGGAGGCTGGGTGTGCCCCAGGAGGGTCTCCCGACCTCGAATTCGATCCACGGCCGAAATAACAGAAAATAAATTGTCTGCCTTCAGTCGGACTCGAACTCGGGCCCGGGAGCATGGTGGTCAAGTGCCTTACCCACTGAGCTACCGCGCCTCCTTTTAAACCAAACATTATACTTTGTAAATTACAAAAAGCACACATATCGCATTGAATGTTACTGAAGAAAAAGTTTACAAAACTAAGAAGAGGTACTTTCAAGAAGGTCTTTTAGTTTAAGGTTTATCAGTGTAAAAGAAAAAGACGTATTGAAGTGATTTTGTGTTTTATATTGAAATTGTTATCAAAATAAAATGTATTAGTTTATTTTTCATGGATTTGTCCCCCCATCATCATGTTTTTTTTCTTTTTCTTTAATGTACAATGTATATTTCAACAATCCATAATGTATTCCAGTTTTCATACATTTCCTTCAAAAACATTCAGTGTGATCCATGCACTCCTTATAATTTACTAAGTACAGACAACAGTATTTTATTTATTAAAAAAATATTTGATAATAAGATTTTCGTGCTCAAAAATACACAATTAATAAAAATTGTGTACAGTAAAAGTCACTACAAATGAATGAAAAATGCTTCTGTAACTAAAGTTCCATATTCATGTTGTTGAGCAAACTAAAATGTTTTTAAATCTTTCAGATGTAAACTGCAGTTGTAGCGTTTTGTCAGCAGATCTTTCGATGTCATTCATGAATCTCAGCTGGTAACAGCTATGGCAACAACGTTATCACTAAACAGATTCAGTATTCATCTCTTTCAGAAATCATTTTTATCTTCTGGGAAATACTCAGTCAACTGAGTTTTTAGCTCATCCAAATGCATCTTCATATAACCCAAACTGTGTTGGATAATGGTGTCTTGTTTAAAGTTTTCTCAATATAATCCGAAGAGAGTGGGAACAAATCAAAATTTTTTGCTTTGAAGACAATAATCCACAGATTCAGTTTCTTAATGAATGCATGAACTTTGTCTGTCATTAATAAAATGTTTTTAACATGTCTTTGTAAATTCACATTCAAGTCATTTAAATGTGAAAATATATTAGCTAAGCCAACAATAAACATGTCTCATTACTTGGTAAAAACAATTAGTATGGCATTTATTTATCCTGTAAAAGCATTATTAATTCATCTCGCAATTGTAATACCCATGTAAACACTTACCCTCAAGACCAGGAGTCTCCAAACCCACCCACTAGTGTCATCAATCCGGCCCACTACAATAGTTTGTAGCTGTGGAACAATTTTACTTTTACTAATTATTAAAAGAGATTTAAGATGCTCATCAGTTAAGAAAGTTGAAGTTCTGAGGCTAGTTCAATGTCGGTATCAAAGGAATTTTGAAAAATCTTAATTTTATTCACAATGACATCAAAGACTGAGAAATGAGTATCAAAATTTATATTCAAGGTTCGACTACAAAATCATTACGAACAGAAAATTACGATCCTAATCCTCTTCGATTTCTCCAAGGCCTTTGATTCCGTGGATCATAAAAAATCTTCTCACTAAATTACAAAAACTCTCCCTTTCCAATGGTGCTCTTGGCTGGTTCCAGTCCTTCTTATCTCTCTGTTTCTAAACAGTTATTGTTCCCAACCAACCTCCTTCAAAATCTGTGCCTCTAACGCGAGGTGTTCCTCAGGGATCTTCTGTTTCACCAACTCTCTTTTCAGTTTATATTAATGATTTGACAGATTCTATTAATAATTCCCAATATCATTTATATGCTGAGGTCTTTCAAATCTACTTATCGTTTCATCCTTCTGAGATTTTTGAGGCAACTCGTAAGATTCAAGATGACATTTATAGCATTAACCAATGGGTAGTGGAGAATAAGTTACGACTAAACCCAGAAAAAACTAAGGCAATGCTAATTGGATCGAAACCCTCCCTTAATTCCCTTTCCTGTTATCCACTTCTTTATCTCAATAACGTTCCTATACAGTTCACAAATTCTGTCAAAAACCTCGGAGTAGTACTCGATCAACATCTGTATTGGAATAACCATATTTCCCACATTACCCAAAAAACCATCTCCATCCTCAAACAGCTCCTAAGATTCCGTGAATCTTTCCCTTGCAAAATCCATCAATTGTTAGTATCCTCCCT
Organism: Euschistus heros; assembly: GCA_003667255.2. NCBI lineage: Eukaryota > Metazoa > Arthropoda > Insecta > Hemiptera > Pentatomidae > Euschistus > Euschistus heros. Next base: position 1,651,143 of record RCWM02000035.1, on the reverse strand, counting down.
CATCCTTCCCCACATCGATTATGGATGCTTAGTATACGTAGGAGCTTGAAATGAAGCTGAAAAGATTAATGAACTCCTTTATAAGATTCATTTTTGGGATCCCCAGGCGTTCTCACATCACTTGCTGGTTGAGGTGGCTTTATCCAAGTTTTCAGAGACAATACTTCCTTGGTTCCTTTCTATTCCAATCCTTAAAGTCCAAAAAACCTTCGTACATTTACGACATCCTTGCCATTCGTTCTTCCATTCATCTTTTGAACACCAGATCCCAGCATACAGACTTGTATATCCCTTCACATCGAACTGCTTCCTTTGAAAAATCCTCTATTAATCGTGCAGCTTTATTTTGGAATTCCATACCCATTTCTCTCCTTCTTTTAAATATAATTTATTCATCTACCTCCTCAATTATCAATCTTCCGAAATTATGTTAGAATATATTAGTGTTAGAATATTTTTTATTTATTTTAATTTTGTTATTTACTTATTTAGTTTTTCTTATATAAACCCATAGACTTGTTTTAAAATCTAAAATTTCACCTTATATATTTATATGTATATAATTTACATTCTATATAAGTTGCTGCCTGTTATGTACGCAGCCAGACAATAATACCTTTTTTTTTTTTTTTTTACTTTTATATTATTCTTAGGGGACAAGGTGTCCTAGAATAAAGATTATTTTTTTCATTCAAAATCGACAGAAAACTGAGTTTTAGCAGTGTGGCTCAATATTTCCACATGTTTTAAATGTGTGAAACACTTTTTATGCAATTGTGATTGAAACAGTATTATTTTCTGCTGGAATGGTTTGATATAAGTGTATAAATCAGGTAGAAGCAGGCTTTCTCCAAGCAACTCAAAATTCAGTTAGTTTATATGTTTTGTTAAATCAACATAGGTAGAATGCTAACTTCCATAGTCATTCACTATTTTGAAATTTGGAAGGATTAAGATGCTTTTCTTTAAAAAAATTTCAATCTCAACTCAAGTTCAAAGAAATGCATTACCTATTTACGCGTGTAACCATCAGATGTCTTTAAGTGTCGTGGTCATAACAATACAGTAAAACACAATTGTGTTATGCTCAAAGCACGTAATCGGTAATAGTTGAGAAATTATAAATACTGGCAGGAAAATTAAAACGGTGTTTGCCCTTGGAACCTTTGGAAGTAATCAATATGGTCCGAAGGTTGAAAAGATTGAAGACTTCTGCTCTAGACACATCAATCTTCTGTAAGGAAAAGAAGATTTTTTAAATTCACACATTTCTAGTTTAGTTAATAGCCTGTACTGTAATGGATGGTTTTTAATAAAATTAACCAAGTTCACAGCTTCACAAAGAATGTGATAGAGATTTCTCTGTATAAAAATTGTATATAGTAACATTCTTAACAAATGAATGATAAATCTTCAAACGCTTTTTGTAAATGAGAGAAAAAATATTTATAAAGTGTTTTATAGTATAGTGTTTGTGGTGTTTATTGGAAGTACATACACTATAAAATTGCTTACACTCCTTGCCCGTTGATTTTACATAATAAAATTTATAATATATAAAATTACTTACTCATTTATTATTACTGTTATGTTTAATGTTTTATATTTATAAAAACTTTGCTTTAAAAACAAATATAACCTCCAAAAAATTTATTCATCATATAGACACATGTTTTGGATGACACGTGTCTTCTTTTTTAGTGTGCAATGCAATATCTTTTATTATTATTATTATAGTAGAAGCTTCGCTTCTACCGGCAGTCCCATTGACTGCTGCCACTGTTTTTTTCACTATAGAACTAAGAGGAAATGAACTTTAGATAAAATGTATGTAGCTACAAAGCTAGGCTAATTCACAAACTTCAATCTTTTATTCAAGCAAACCTTTTTCAAGAGGATAGCTTCAAAAAGAGGTTATCAAAAAGTATCCTAAACAGTAAAAATTAAATGCAGTTGAACTACAGTAACTTACTGGTGCAGGAAATTTCCTTTTCTTTACAGTCAAGACCGAAGATTTGTTCAGATGTTTTTCTTTACTTAAACGAGGCTGAAATTTCCCCAGGGATGCAGTAGAAATATTTGCAACCTGTGCTGCAGTATTTAACTGTAAAGAGCAAGATAAGTTAAAAGAAATAAAGTAATTAGATAATAATAACAATTACTATAAAATAAATATATATTATGTTAGCTGAAGAAAGCATATGAAATGGCTTTGTTCAACTTTGGAAAGAAGTGCTGTACCTGTTCAGCTACATTGATCTGTAACTTTATCATGAGTACATATAGATATCAAATTTAATTAAATGGTAAAAGCAAAGTAGTATAATATATATAATCAAAATTATATATACTTCAATAAACGAAAAAGATCTACTTCAAAGATCGCTAAAATAATAGGAAAATTACCCTGGTTTATTTCTTTCACTAAAAACAAATCATATAAATAGATTAGAAGCAGCATAGGCTAAGTATTAATTATTAAAGAGGATGAATCAGCCTCACTCTCACAAGTAATCTGAATCCAGAAATCAGAACTGCCTAACTAACATGCAGCAACTTCTTAACATTTGACAGATTCAGAGGAAACAATGTTTATGTCCATTTGTATGTATTTTGTGAAAACAGCAAAATAAAGTTTACCATTGAATGACTATACAGGGTGTGAATGACAATAAGCAATATAGAGAAGCTAGATAAAAAATGTAGTTAAACAATGCAAACCACATGTTTCTATCTCATTTCGTTCCAGACAAATGCCGTTCCAAAGGTTATTTCAAGGAAACCGTGGTTTTTATTGGAAAACCTTGATTTTCTCTGCTTTCATACATTTTTTTCAACGTTCCATCACAGTTTTGAAATAAGCATTAAATTTTCTTTAAGTCTTATTCACTTTCAATGTTCACAAGTATCTTTTTAAACTGCAATAATATATCAAAAAATAAAAATTTTAAAAACGTTTTGTTAGTGACAAAGTTTTGAGGATCACTACTCTTCCAAAAAAAAAAAAAAAGTGCAAGCTGCCGAATCACAAAAGTTGTGAAATTTAATTACCTTTCTTACGGTGTACTCAGAACTGCAATTATCTCTCAATTTCGTATTGCAATTGGAATGGGAAGAGAAAATAACTGATGTCATGGTTATTTTGTGTGGTCTTATCTTCAATAAATTTAATTTATTTTTTATGTAAATTACAAGGAAATCTACTATGGGAGAGATAAAACCTAAAAGAACGTGAGGAACGTCTGACATGAGGTAAGTTCTTGTTTATTTCTTATGGATTATGTCCGCATTACAGTTTGTTTACCTTATCTCCCTAATTCTTAGCCTGCCTACTTTGTGCAGTAAATAACAATAATTGTCATTATCGTGCAAATATTCAGACTATTTTTTTATTTATTTTATTTACAGATCGGCCCCTACAGATTTTATTTACGGTAAGCCTTACATGGATGTTTTAACAATAGGAATAATGATTTAACAATAGTCTAAGATAAGTTTTCTAATAATTTTGGAATAATAACAAGTAAGAGGAAGTATATAATAAGAATAAATTAAAAGGTAAAGAAAGAAAAAAAAATGCAAAGAAGTAAAAAGATAAATAAATAGGAAAAAATAGATAAATAATAGTTATATTCAAGGCAAAATCAAGTGCTTAAAAAAAAAAAAAAAAAAATAAATAAATAAATAAATATATAAAAATACAAAAATGAAATAAATAAACTAAAATAAAAAAAAAAAAAAAAAATAAAATAATAATAAAAAAAAAAAGACATCTTAATATATATAATTACGTGTCGCCGCCTAGGGGCCGGCTAACACCTAAACTACTGAACCGATTTTAATCAAATTTGCATACCGTGTGCAGTTTGATCTAACAAAAAAGATAGGATACCTTATATCTTAATTTATAGTCGCAATATTATTTGTATATTATCTGTAAGTCACAATTATCTGTTAGCTCTATACGATTCTAACATATGGCGGTATAAGGTTATATTATGTATATAAAAGGACAAGCAATTTTTCGTTTGTGTTCACTAACCGCCAAAAACTACTGAACCAATCTCTACCAAATTTTGACTACATTATCTTTATAGGATGGTTTAGCAATAGTAAAATCTAATGATTTTCAACTAATTCTTTATTGAAAAATGAATACTAAGTAGATAACAGTGAAGTTCAAAAATGGCGGCAGTTGCCATCTACATGAAAGGTTAAAAGGTACAGTGTTACATTGAGGTGAACATTGATAGTAAAATTTACTTATTTTCAATTAAATTGTTATAAAAACAGCTATATGGAGTGAGATATATCAAATTTTAACTACATCATGTTCATTGTTCTAGGTTTAGCAACAATAAAAATTTAAATGTACAATGTTGAGTGTTAGAAACGGGTTTTGCCACACTACCACATACTTTTATGGTTAGAAATTAAAATCCAACCAGATCAAATCAATAAAATTATTTCTTTCGAATGAAAATTATTACAAATCAAAATGCCGATCCTCAGTTGTTTAATATTGTGTGTAAAAATATAAATTTTGAACCTTTAGTTGTAAGCACTGATAATGCAGTTTCTTAATAGTCTCTGTCCATCTGGATTACCAACTCATATATTAAAATTGAAAATTGGATGTCTAATTATGCTTTATGTTAAAGAATATATGAAATTGTTATCCAAAAAACTACAAATATGTGGCAAGGGACGATAACGTTTTAGTAAAACTAATGAACCTATCTGAACCAAATTTTAACTACATCATCTTCATAGTTCTTGAAAGATTTTCAATTAGAAAGTTTACTATAATAATAATTTATACTATTATATAAAAGGACAAGCCATTTTTCGTTTTTGATCACTAACCACGAATACTACTGAACCAATCTGTACTAAATATTAACTACATCATCTTCATAGTTCCAAGAAGGTTTACGGTAAACTGAACCTACCTGTACCGAAATCTAAATAAATAATTTTTATAATTCTAGGAAGGTTTTGCAATGGTAAAATGCAGGAGGTGTCCCGAATTTAAATTGCAAAACTTTAGGAACTTATAGGGGACCGAAAAACATCATCTTCATAGTTCTAAGACAAAAAGTCCTTAAGAGATTTGCTCGTTTTTGCTTAGTTTTAGAGAAAATCGCAAAAAAAAAGAAACAAAACAAAAACGTTACAGGTAGCGATTATCACCTTTCAAAGTTCGTCAAGCTAGGCAGTGAGATATGTAAACACTTAATGTTATCCTTTACATTCTTTTGTTTGTTAACATTTTGGCTTCCTTCTAGGATTATAATTCCTAAATCAGTCTTCAGTCAGTTACTCGGATATTTTTGTGTAAATAGCATCAGCCACAATGCCGCATACATATTTTAATGTTGAATACGCTGATATGATTTTGCCGCATACATATGTATGGTTTCTGTAACGGTAATGCTTTAGAAGCGGTGCGGGAGTATGTGTGCCGATTTCCAAAATTAGAAGAGTGCCTAATCGACGAGTTAGAGAGAATAGGTTTCAGCATGAATTTGCTGTTAATGTTTGGCTTGGAATTTGGAACGGATCACAGGTGGGACCATATTTTTTACCTGGAAGATTGAATGGTATCACATCTACACATTTTTTGGAGAACGACTTTTCTAATTATTTAAATGACATTCCCTTACAGCAGTGGATTGAAATGTGATTCCAACTCGATGGATGTCCAGCTCATTATAGCAGAGTTGCTCGAGCTTGGCTGGATATAAATTATCCACAACGAAGGATTGGACGTGGAGGAGTAGTACCTTGGCCACCCAGATCACCTGATATGACACCCATGGATTTCTTCGTATGGGAAACTTTGAAGCAGAAAGTTTATTCGGTGTCAATCAACTCAAGAGAGCAATTAGGAGACCGAATCATATATGCAGTGCACCAAATATCATCAGAACAATGTTTAGCAGCAATTTATCAAGTGAGTGCTAGATGTAATGCTTGAATTGGTGCAAGAGGACAACATTTTGCGCAATATTTACATTAAAAAGAACATAACATAAATATAAATGTAAATAAATAAGTATACAACATAACATCTCTGCATAATGAAAATCAAGACCTCACCGATTTGCAGATTCTGCAATAGGGAGGATGAGACGCCTTACCACATTATATGCAAATGCGATATGCTGGCAAGAAGGTTTCTTCACTTTGGGGAAGAAATCATCCTAGATCCGAGTGTGGACATAGACCCTATTAGCATTATAGGGTACATGAAAACACTAGGACTGTACTAATAATGGTACAGGATAAACGGCATAGGCACAATGAGCCATAGGGCTGAGGTGCCACCAAAGCCGGGAAAAAAATAAATAAATAAAAATAAGTATAAAAATGAAAACTTGTTTTGTTTCTTTTTTTGCGATTTTCTCTAAAACTAAGCAAAAACGAGCAAATCTCTGAAGGACTTTTTGTCTTAGTTTTTCGGTCTCCTATAAGTTCCTGAAGTTTTGCCATTTAAATTCGGGACACCCCGTATAAGAGAATGATAATAAAGACAAACTAAATAAATAAAGAAATAATAAAAAATAAATTGTAGTAATAAGAACAATAATTGGTGTTGTAACGGTGAAGTAAATACTGAATAAAATAGTAATGTTGTTTACATCAGGATGTCTTGCATGAGTCTTGGTTTCAATCTGCGGGATGTTGTTTGAGCTCCTATGCTGAAGGCTACTGCACCTTTGTGCACTGGTGGAAGCCTGGTGAAGCATTTTTTGATGAAATCGTCTATTGATTCTATGTCTAATTCACGGTGTAGTTGACTATTTCTTATAAACCAGGGAGCATCTACAGCAATTCTCAGGACCTTGTTTTGGAAAGATTAGTAGTTTTTTGGTGGAGGATGCAGCTCCCCACATTTCAAAACCGTACATCATTAATGGCCTGAGTATTGTTTTGTAGACTAAAATAGTTATATTTGGTTTAAGAGTGGATTTTCTATTTATTATCGGGTACAGCATTGCCAGCCTTGCGTAGGTCTGTGTAAGTTTAATATTGATGTGATGATTCCAGGTTAGGCGACGATCTAGGTGAACACCAAGGTATTTTACTGCCTCATTAGATGGATTCCATTGAAGTCGGTTTCCATTTTGCACCAGTTCCGGTGGGTCTATTGGTCGTCTGAGGGTAAAAATTTTGGCTATACATTTTTATATATTTAGGTTGATCATCCATTTATTAAAATACTTTTCTAATTCGTTTAGGTGAATTTGAAGAGCTGGAATTAGATCATGACCAGGACTTTTCTTTGTTTTAAGTCTTGTAGTAAGCTTGAAAATTTCTTTCGGAGTTGTAAATTTCAATGGACGTTGTGCTGTTGCTTGCGGTAATGCTACAAATTCACCGATTGCATAATATGCTGAATTTCTTCTTGACGGACTTATTTCTCTTGTAGGAATAGAAAATGTTATTTCAAAATAGTCTGCAAAGGCTTCAGCTTTCTCCACATCACTAGTGATAAAACCACCATTTTCTAATAAGCTTGGAATTTTTTCTTGCTTGTTTAATAGACGTCTCGTAGCCTTCCATAGGGTTTGATCATTTGGATCCAGGTTAGTGACATAATTTTTATATTGTGCTAATGTGAATTTTTCTAATTCTGTTTTGATAGTTCTTCTAGGTTAATCCATATTTTTTTTAAATTTTGGATTTTTTGTTTGCATCCACTGTCTTCTAGCAGAATTTTTTTCCAAATATTCAAATATTCAATGCAAATATTACATTCCTTTTTAGTTCAAGAAGTACAATATCAAATTTATACAAACCTGAAGAGTAAGTTGATATGATGTTCGCGGAACGAGCTCGCAGGGAGGTTGATGACATTTTGAATATTTTTGATGATGATCCATCAACAAGTACCCGTCGCGCTTTACCCACTCCTTTTTACGGCACTCCTTGAAGCAATACCACTATGGTGGCAAATGGACGGGTAGCCAGCACATAATGGGCGAGCTATAACGAATTGGCTCAATCAACATTACCCAGAAAGATAGATTGAGGAAGTGAGATATGGACCTGTGCATTGGCCGGCCCGAAGCCCTGATTTGACGCCACTTGATTTTTATATTTCGGCTAGGCTTAAATCGGAAGTGTACAGAGTACCCATTCAGGGCATTAACCACCTCATCGCAAGAATAGCAATGAGAGCTGACCATGTAGAAATTCGTAGAGCTACATCAGCTGTGTTGACCAGATATCGTCAGTGTATACCACGAGGAGGAGGCCAGTTCCAGCAACTTTTATAATTTTCAGACATTTTCTTTACTATTTAACATTAATGTAAGAATTCATTTAATTTTTCTTAGTTATTTACATAAAAAATAAATTAAATAGACCACACAAAATAACCATGACATCAGTTATTTTTCCCTTCCATTCCAATTGCAATTGCAATTCCAATTGAGAAATAATTGCAGTTCTGAGTACACCATAAGAAAGGTAATTAAATTTCACAACTTTTGTGAGATTCGGCAGCTTGCACTTTTTTTTTTTTTTTTTTTTTTTGGAAGAGTAGCGATCCTCAAAAGTTTGTCGCTAACAAAACGTTTTTAAATTTTTTATTTTTTGATATATTATTGTGGTTTAAAAAGATACTTGTGAACATTGAAAGTGCATAAGACTTAAAGAAAATTTAATGCTTATTTCAAAACTGTGATGGAACGTTGAAAAAAATGTATGAAAGCAGAGAAAATCAAGGTTTTCCAATAAAAACCACGGTTTCCTTGAAATAACCTTTGGAACGGCATTTGTCTGGAACGAAATGAGATAGAAACATGTGGTTTGCATTGTTTAACTACATTTTTTATGTAGTTTCTCCATCTTACTTATTGTCATCTACTTGCGATACACCCTGTACATTGGGACATGAAAACTTTAATCATCATAATTTGGATGATCCAAATTTCTTCCTCCAGAACGAATATGTAACCTAAAGTTTAGTCTGAAGAGGTTGAATGCCACCATTAACTCATATCCAAAAAAAATAAACAGAAACGTTTTTCCCCCTGGCCCTCTCTTATTTGCGATCTGGTGGTTTCTTTTTTCAGTTTTAATTTTTTGCGATAATGCTTTGTTTGACCTTTTGGTGCAGCATGAGAAAAATAGATATAACGGTTAGCCTCCAATAAATTTTCATTAATAAGTATTATAAATGATATTTATATATTCACTGGAACTTTTTTTAAGTTCAATTATTTATATTTTTTTATTTAATATACATATTTAATACAAATACACATTTGAATGAAAATAAATCATCAGTACAGTAATGTTTTAGATTTGGATTATCCATACAAACCTTTAAACCCTGTTCCAAATTTCTAATCAGATGAGCAATATATGAAGATAAGGAAGTATTTTTAGCTTTCTACTATTTAATAAAATTGTCAATTAGGTAATTCTAATAATTTTTAATAAAACAATTTCACCACATCAAGCAATAAATTTTCTATAAGCTTATTATAAATTGTTCCTTATATAGATTTTCAAATAAATGATTTTTTTTATTTTTAAACATGTGGGGTGAAGGTACCGGTTGTAGACATTACTATGAGACTCTTTCAGTAATCTTACACCTACACAAGTGACACATGTCTACTACTGGAACAATACATTCCCTGTCTAGAATCGTTATTTTTAAAGTTGAACTACAAACCACATTCAATCATTAGTACAAAAAATTGGAATTTTCTAGTAGTAGACACTTGTCTACTACTGGAACAAGAGAGAAAATCAGTGTCCCAGTAGAAGACAGTTCGTTTTCAGGTTCATTTAAACAAAATTTACCATAAAAAATCCATTATTTAGTCAGTTGATGGTGTGCACTATCTTAACACACTATCTTTTATGACACTGCTAATTAAAAACTGACCTAGTGTTTCCACTGCTACACATTATCTGCTACTGCTTTAGAATGGTAGCACAGTAGAAGCTAAAGTTTAAAATAGGACCAAATCCAAATCGTTTTGATGGTTATACTCTTATGTTTTTAATTTGAAGTTTCAAGTGTCTACTACTGTTGCCTTTACCCTATAAAGAGTAAAAACTTTTTAAGTTATTAAACTAGTATTCAACCTAATATAAATGACAAACTGTGGTTATTGTCTTACTTTGCACATTTATGTATTATAATATTTATGAACAATGTATTTTCCAGTTCTTGATAACATGGCAAAGCCATGATATGTCCCTCAATTTTTAATAAACTTATAAATATAGGAGATGAAGTTGCTTTGTTTTTTTTGTCTTCTACCTTACACATATAATGTAATCACTGAAAATATTTCTAAGGTCAGTTATTGAGGTATTTTTTTTCAAACCTTATTAATTAATTCACACCTTTTAACAATAAATTAACAATCAGCAGTTGTTATGGTCCATATACAGGGTGAAACCCCCTTTTTTTTTTTTTTCCATAAAAGCTATAATATCTTCACTTAGTTCAAACATCTTTCAAATTTTGATCACATTTTCGGATTTAGCATTAAATTTCCTATAAGACCAGAGTACATGTAACCTTAAATCCTAAAAACTTGGGACCTACCTAAAAAACAGCTTGATCTTCAAATTATTTAGAAAGTTATAATTTTTTATAATACTCAACACTCATTTTTTGAAAAAACGATTCACAAAACTGCAAATATCTCAAAAACTTGCATATTTAGTCAGTTTTTGAATGGTATCATCAAATAAATGATTACTTGTTGATTTCATGTTGAAATTTACTTTTGAAATTGGGAAAACAGGATGTTTTAATTTGCTATACAAATCAGATACAGTGGAAACTCTTTATTTTGTCAATCGATAATTTGTCTTACTCTGTAGTTCGTCAGTTTTTTTTTGTTTTTTTTTTACTACAAAATACGCTGATATTTATTTATACATTCTGTAAATCATTTGATAGAAAAAAAAAACCAACAGAACAAGCCCGGAGTCGATCCCGAAATAAAAGGAAGTATGAGTGCAGTTGACGAATTCCCGGGATCAGTTAAGACACTATAAAGTAGAACCTTACTTGAGAAAAATCTTTCTCTGGTTTCATCTTTCCGATAGTCAGTTCATATACAGTTATTGACTAGTTCGGTTTTCCTTGTCTAAATTTCAAGTTGTTAAATTTTTGTTCGAATTTAGTGTGCATTTACGAGATGGCTTCTAAAAGACCCGTTAATTATAAACCTCTGGATTTACCAATGAAATATGAAATACTGCAACGACTTAGAAAAGGTGAAAGTGCGAATAAACTCTCGGAATTTGTACAAAACAGAAGTTTATGTGTACCACTAAGTGGTCGAATTTTAATACAAAAAGCTCTTGAAATGAATGTGAAATTAAAAGGAGATCCCCATTTCAAAGCCAGCATTGGGTGGCTTGGAAAATTTAAGCAGCGAAATCGTATTGGGCAGCTATCTGTTCAAGGAGAAGTGAAGTCATATACAGAAACGCATAGTATATGACTTCATTTTTTAAAAATGTTTGTGTTCCAAGGTTTTTGTGTTTTTTTGTCATTGTCACTCAAGTCCATTGTGTATAATGTTCATCTGTTCGTTTTTACATTCAATAAATTTAAAAAAATAAAATAAAAAATACAATTACATAATTTAAAATGCTTTTTTGTTGCTTTAGCAGCAAAATTTTGTAATCAGTCATTTCTGTTATTCCGTCACCCCCTCTACCCCACTCATGACGGAATTATCGATTTTCTACTGTACTTGGATTAATTAAATACTACGAAAATCGTTAGATGCTAATCTGTATTTTAAACAAAACAAATTCTTCACTGGAATAAAAAAATTATTATTTATAAGAAAATAAAGAAAAACTGTCAATAAAGCACTGCCAGACCAAAGGAGTCCATTATTTACTGAAAGAACATGGGGACAGCATTATAATTTATTTTGGCCGTCTGTATAGTCCATTATTATAAAAAAAAATACACGGAGGATATTTTTCTTTAGGATATGCACTTTTAATTTATATCAATAAAAAAAATAAAATTTTGTTTTTTGTAAACAAAAAACAATTTTTGTTGTCATATTGAGCTGGTGACAGAAACACTACTGATATTGTTAGCAGTTTTCAAAACTTTTTTTCATTATTTTACTTCAGAAATATACTGGAGGTAGAATAATGGACACTCACAGAAGAAATTTCCTATGAAAATTAAAAAAGATGTAGAGTTGTAAAAAAAATCAAAGGCAAGATAACGTGACCATCATCTGTCACAAAGTTAAGTACGAGTGATGATTTTTTTGAAGAAAGTGGAAATTTTTCATATAATGATCCATAAAACAATAAATTTTTTCTTTGCTCTTTATTCCAATGAAGAGTTTATTATGTTTATTAAAATACATATTTCCATTAAGCAATTATCGTTCATTCATTCATTCATTAATTCTCGGCTCAACAGATGCATGAAGTGGTCCATATAAAAGCTAGTTAAATTTGCAAGTTTTTGTGAGATTTTCTGTTTTGTGGATAGTTTTTTCGTGTGAACGTGTGCGTGTGAATATTATATATATACATAATTTTTTTTATGTTTCCAATATAGTAAACTAACAATACTAAAAACCAACAATGTAATGACAGCACTAAAATTAATTAGTTACATGAGAAATTAACTTTTTCAATAGAATAGTTATAGATATATAACAGTCATCACCAAACTCTCCTAAGTGGTCAGGTTCATAACCTTTATGCTTGCTTAATTATTTAATTGATATAATAATCACTATACTATTGTATTACATAAATAAAACTTGGCAACATAGTTTTAACATACTTGTTTGGCAGTCATTTTTGGTGTGGGCGGAAGACCCATAGAAGGAACTTTGGTCTTTTTAGCTTTAGCAATATTTCTCAATCTCTGGAATTCATTTTTAGCAATCTGTAAAAAGTAAAAACAATTGATTCATATTAACAATACACACTAACACACATACCTAGACAAGCTATACTACAAAAAATTATGAAATTTTAAAAAATAATTTACTTGAAAAATAAGTAATGCAATGATTTCTTTACGTCACATTGCCACTAAGAGTGATTTAAGGTTCTCTTCTAAATTAACAACAAATTCTTTGAATACTAGGGAGAGGATGAAGATGAATAGCCTATATATGATGAAGATAAAGTCCTATTCTGGAAAGTAGATCATGTAATATTTTTAGAGAACGATACTAGACAGTACAAAAAAACAACAGTGTCAGCACTCAGTGGGACCACCGCACACTGGGGCCATCCATATATAGGGCGCTCGCGCTCAAAACTCCAAAAAGCGGTTTTTTCGTTTTATAAATTTATTTTAAATAATAAAATAAAAGATAAAGTTATAATTGAATTAAAAAAGGCATATTTTTTTATTAATGATAGGTTTTAATTTAATAAAATGCATTACTTTTAATAATGTACTTATATTATAAATTTAATATAAAACTTTCTTTGGCAGAATTATCTTAATGATAAACAAAATGTGTAGAACTACAAATTGAACAATTTAATAAAACATAAAAGTAATAAAATTTACATAATATGTACCTGTAGTATAAAAATAATAAAATGTTGTAGGTACAAATATTTCGCACAATATCTACAGATAAAACAATCAAATATGTTTATAAACAAATAGCATTTAACATATTTTTAGTATCAATCATATTTTTAGGATTATAATTAATGAATAACTATGTAATGTTTTTTTACATGATGTCTTTAAATTAGTTACCTATTTAATATTCACGTAAATTTTGAAGAATCATTTCAAATTTTAATATTAAATCAATGTTAGTTTTACCTGATGCCCTAAAAAAAGTTTATTATGGGTCTAATCAGAATTATCAGAATCCGTAATATATAGCTAGATGTAATGTGACATGCAATGTTGTTTAAGGTAGATGGTCCAATTGTTAACATGCCACAAACATCGGGGTCGAATTAATATTAATTAATTTTGTTTTTTATGTTAGCATTTTTCTGAGGTTAGTTATCAATTATCAGATATTAGATTAGACTAGTTATTAGATAATAGCAGCCGATTAAAACCGTCATTAATTTTATGAAGTCTAGAAGTCTTCCTAGTAAATTGTTCACCATAAGCCTTAAAATCTTTGTTACGGGCCTTTCACTAAATTCAAAATTTTCAATATCTTGATGTTGTGCGAAGGAATTACCCTTTTGCTTTCACATTTATTTATACAAGAGCTTCTATTATCATATTATAATGACAGTCTTGCAATTCCCTAGCGCTAAATTGAATTAATCAAATTCAAAGATTTAGGCTTCAAATTTTAAAATTTATTTTCAATTTCGTTCATAAGATTTTATTTATTAGTGTTTTATAGTACATACCTGTTTAATTCTAGAAGTTTTTCTACTAAATTTTTTCCTGTAAGCCTTAAAATCTTTGTTGTGGGCCTTTCATTAAATTTAAAATTTTCAATATTTTAATTTTGCGCAAGGGAATTGCACTTTTGCCTTCACATCTATATTTACAAAGGCTTCTATTATCATATCACAATGACAGTTTTGCAATTCCCTTGCGCAAAATTGAATTAATCAAATTTAAGTTTTAAGAATTTAAATTTTGAATTTCATCGTTAATATTTTATTTATTAAGAAGTCTAGCCACGGCCGGCAACGAGTATACATCGGGTCTTAGTTGTTTCAATTTTTCATCATTTTTTTTCGTCTGATTTAGTTCAAAGTTTACACGCTTGTAGTTTTATGTGTCAGCAACTTATTTCTGAAATTTCGTTAAAATTGATTGAGGATCTTCGATAGGAGAAATTGTAAAGAAATTAGTCTACTGCCTAGACTGGGCTGCTTATCAGTGAACTGAACTGATCCTGCAAAACTCCCACTTCACTCGCTCCAGCTGTACAAGGTCAGTGTCACCGTATCTTATCAAATCACTGTCAAACACTTACGTATATTTTCCTTCATAATGGTTTCCAACGACGATATAATGAAAGCTATTAATGAAATGAAGATATCCCTTGAAACTAATAACTCTCTCATAAGCGACGTATTAAAAGAATGTGATCGGTTAAAAAATACCTGCCAGGACCTAGAGTTAAAAAATGTGAAACTCGAAAAAGAAATAAATTTTTTAAAGCGGTAGATAAAAAAGAATAATTTTTTAATCCATAATATCCCCTTCAGTGAAAATGAAAATACACTCGATAAAGTTAGAGACAGATTCACGGAGTGTAATATAGCTATACCAGATTATGCAGTTAACACCTGTTATAGACTTCGAAAAGGACCAATTTTGGTATCACTTAACAATAATAATGTAAAACAAGTGATTTTTAAGTGTAGGGATATTCTAAAAAATAAAAACATATTTTTAAGTCATGATAAGACCCCTGAAGAGGGGAGAAAAATTCATGCTTGCTTAATTAAATTAAAAACTATTGACAGCAATGCTTCTTATAGAAAAGTTTTTTTCAAAATAAGAGGTTCATTCTATAGAATGAATGAAATAGAGGACCTAATCAAAGAATCTGAAGGTGGTATTCCTATAGCGTCATTACAGGCGGACCTGCTGCAAACCTCTGACGAGGAACAAGCAAAAAAGAAAAGAAAAGCTGAAAATAGACTGGATAAGTTTAAATTTCGACCTCGAAGTTCATCTGTCTCAGCAATGGATAAGGCGACCTGACGGACTGAATCCATCTCCTACGGTCTAATACCTGTTCATGATTCACGGAAAGGACTCGGTAAAACTACCTACCCCAAAAATGTACAACAATATGGATATCATACCTTGTTTTGCAATATAAATGGCTTAAAAAATTTATTCAAATTTACAGTAAAAGAATGTGATACTATAAGGCAATATCCCATATTATGTTTCGTAGAGACTTGGGTGATTGACGATAATTTCTCTTTACCTACATGGTTACAGGATTATACACCTTTTAGCGCTAAAGCTGTAAAAGCAAACACAACAGGGCGCGGCAGCGGTGGTTTGCTAACCTTGGTTCATAATTCCATTACTTCAGGCACAAATATTGTATATACCAACCGCTACTGGCTTTTTGTCAATATTAAAATTAATAACAAACTATTAACAATTGGAAACATTTACTTGCCCCCTATATGTGATATGGATACAATACTGGAAGAACTATGTAACACTATTACGGAAATATTACTCAACTATTCGAACACTTACTTGTTTATTAATGGTGACTTTAACAGTCATGTAGGTGACCTAAATTGCTTGGAGGAAGAAATGTTGTACAGTTCAAATCTATACGCTACAAGAACGAACAACCATAAACATGTTAACAAACGAGGAAAACAATTGGTGGAGGCGATGGAATCATTAGGTCTCATACTATGCAACGGCAGGACCCTTTCAGACAGACCCGGAAAGTTCACATTTATCTCTAAAGTTGGAAAAAGCGCTATTGATCTTGTGTGGATCAACGATAAGGCACTAGAGATATTAGATGATATGGAAGTTATAGCCATGTCTGATTATCTGGACCATTTAGCTTGTGGCACTTCCGTGAATCCACACGTATGCTTACCAAATCCTCGACTGTTTAATTATATTGGTATGGAACCCAAAAAACATGTTAAATGGGAAGAGAACAAAAGTATATTATTCAGAACAAATTTAGCTTGCAGTGAGAAAATTTACTTAAATTCGCATGATGTAAACCAGCTCTATAAGAATTTCGTTGAATGCTTGCATGAAAGCATGTCTTCTGTCGGCATGCTTGTAATAAAAAAACCACCAAAGAAGATAAAGTCTCAGCCTAGCCAACCCTGGTTTGATTTAGAATGCAACAATCTCAAAAGGAAAGTTAGGAGAAAATATAGAGTATTAATTAAATCCAATTTTCTACCGCAAGCGTTACAAGAATACATCCAAACAAAGGATTCCTACAGAACATTAATTAATGACAAGAAAAATGAATTTAGATTTCAAATTATAACAAATCTGCTGGATACAAAAAATAGTAAACAGTTTTGGAAAACCGTTAATTCCCTGAAACCATACAAACTCAATGAAAATGCAGTAACCATAGAAGAATGGAGCGAATTCTACAGGGCATATTACGGTCAGAAGATCATTCAGAGCTTAGAATTCATTCCCTCCACCAATTCAACTCTAGAAGCTAATATAACGCTAGAGGAACTGCAGTTTTGTATCAATTTTTCTAAAAACAACAAATCTCCCGGACCTGATCTTATAATATATGAAAACCTTAAGAATCTCACCCCAGAGTGGGAACACTATATTTTGAATTTATTTAATGCTGTTCTTGATCAAGAAAAATTACCTACCCAGTGGTCTAAATCAAAACTCTACTTACTTTTTAAAAAAGGTGAGGTGATGTTGATAATTACAGAGGTATATCCCTACTTAATACGATGGCTAAATTATTTACCAGCATCATTGCGAGGAGAATAATGCTATGGGCGGACTCTCAGAATCTAATGCCCGAAGAGCAAGCAGGATTCAGGAACGGAAGAGGCTGCATTGATCATATCTTCACTCTTTCGGCACTAATCGGAATAACGTTCAAAACTGAAGGAAGATATCTATATGCCACGTTCATTGACCTCAAAAAAGCCTTCGATTCAATTAATTACAGACTCCTTTGGCGAAAGCTTATTACCCTAGGAATCGGAGGAAAAATTGTCAAAATTATTAAAATGCTGTACGACAATGCATCAACCCAAATTTCAGTTAATGGACAACTTTCGGATGATATTGACATCACCATAGGACTTTTACAGGGCGAAAGTCTGAGCCCAACCTTGTTCTTGCTATTTATTTCGGACATAGTACAATTCTTCCATGACAAAGGAGCAGCAGGTGTAAGCATAAATACATTACATGAGGTGACTGCTCCTATTAGCTGATATCATCTTATTGAGTAATAGTTGGCATGGAGCACAGAAGAACATAAAAATATTTCAGGAGTATTGCAGTAACAATTCTCTTACATTAAATGTAAATAAATCCAAAACTCTTGTCTTTCATAAATCTCCAAGGCTTAAACAGCTCAAACCGTTATACTGGCATGATAAGAAGAAATTAGAGTATATAAAAAGGTATACTTATTTGGGAGTTCCCTTCACATCATCCGGAAAATTTAAGCAAGCATGTGAACACTTTACTCAGAAGTCATTAGTTGCATCCGCAAGAGTCATAGACATACTGAAAAAAGGGAAAAGTGACTCTTGGGAAACAAAAAAAAAGCTTTATTTGACTCAATGGTTTCATCAATATTGCTTTACGCTTCTGAAGTATGGAGCCCCAATTATCTTGAGGCAATCGAAGCGGTCCAACTTAAATTTTTAAAGCGCCTTTTTGGATGGCCAAGGAATACCCCAAACTATATAGTCCGTCTCGAAACAGGAAGAGAACCATTAGGCATGAAAGTGGTAAAAAAGATGACAAATCTATGGACCAAGCTCGAGTTTATGCCAGAAGAGCGACTCCCAAAACTCTGTTTTAATAGACTAAAATCACTAGACAAGGATAAGCCTGACATAGACTTTAACTAGGTGTCCCAATTTAGAGCAATAGCCGAGCTAAATGCCTTTGAAGAAGAGCTTTCTGTTCACAATACAAACGGACTTCTTCGATACAAGGGCGACATACTGGAAAAAGCACATAACCTATATTTCTCAGCCGACATTCAAAGAACTTTAAATTCAACTAACTACCCTTTATATAGAAGTCTATGCAGTTACAATACTCCCAATCCCGAAAAGTACCTTACATTTAAAGTTCATATAAAGAAATTGAAATGTGTCAGCCAATTAAGAGTTGCTAATTCAGAACATATCATAATTAATGGAAAAAACACAACTTTTTTGTTCAAGTCACAAGAAATCTGTATATCTTGCAATCAATTTATCTACAATAGTCTACACCACATTCTCCTTCACTGCCCAGCACACAATGAACATAGACAACAATTTATTTAACAGTTCATCTTAGAATCTTCTGATAACCAAAGTATCCAAGCTATACTCAATATTGACAGTGTAGAGAAATTACATAAAGTTTACTATTACATGATGGGGCTCCAAAATGTGCTAAATCGTTTATCATAGACCATTTTCTATTAAGTGTCTGTTTTCAGTTTATCTTTAAAGTGAAATTTTTGTTAATTTATTTTTATTGTTTCTATCATAACACCAATTTATTCTCCATTCTATTATGTTTTGAAAACCAGAATGTATTAGTGAATCGAATTTTATTTATTTTATTAATTATGAAATGATATGTACATTAATTGTAATTTATAGCCAAGCTAGGCTCTATTTGCATGGGGAAGCCCCCAAAGACAAATAAAAAATATCTATCTATCTATCTATCTATCTATTTTATTTATTAATATTTTATATTATATACCTTCACTTGAACACCACATAGTATGACTTGAAATATAAAACTTTAAAAGAAAAAAAAATTAGCGTATTGAAATGGTTTGCACTTTACAATCGACTGAATTATGCTCTCTAATAATCCGCGACATAAAACGGATTAAAACATAGAAAGGAAACAAACAGAAGTGAGTGTTGTTTACTAATTGATTTGCCATATTATGTAGATTATTTTAGCCACAAAAAAAAGTAGAAATACCCAAAAATCAAAAATCGAGTTTTGAGCGGTGTTAGTGAGGAGATGGCCCCAGTGTGCACCGCACAGTGGAGCAAAAACACAAATAGTGTTTAACATTCAATAACTCGTAGGAAAAATATAAATAAACTTTAAATTTCATACACTCTTTAGTTCAGCAAAGAGGTTTAATAGTCTCATACCTCAAACCAATTGGATGGCACGATAAAACAAAAAAAAAAAAATATTTTGAGACAATTTATCAGTTTAAAAAAAACTCATTTTTGTTGTTGATATGTTTTTCTCAAAACCAAATAGGCTCCTATTAATAGTTTTTAACATAAAATTTGATGAGGCATCTAGAAATTAGTTAGGCCATTGTGTTTAGTCATTACATGATAATTTATTCTCCAATTTTTTTTCGTTACTCTGAGAAGTTTGTTAGTAAAACTTAAATTTTCTAGTAGTTTTCTAATACTATTCAAAAATTATTTTTGAGAAAATTTTGGACGATTATTTTTCACATTAATTATTCTGGGAATCATCAGCAATGATTGTCCAAGATAAGTACCCACCTACATAAAAAAATTAAAAAGTAATTTTCTTTTAAATTTCAGTAATTCTAATTACCTGCTATTGTTTTAAGATTAGGTTCTAATAAAAAATACTGAATCCCCTCTAACATCGGAGTTAATGAAATGGGAGTTCTTGGAAACATCATTCATTACTTTGCTTTTTAACTTTACTGCTTTTATTAAAAAATAAATCAAAAGTGTTTTTTCAATATTCACTCCTCTCTTATTATTACGTTTTTTACCGAGAACTTATGGTAGAAATAAAAGACAAGTAGAAAAATACACAAAGAGGAATAATATTTATAAAATGAATAATTAATCATAAGGTCAATAATTCATCATTTGACTTTTATTGCTAATTGCTTCAAAATCTACAAAGAGAAAATATGGCTGTTCATCAGTATCACATAAGGAAATTAATGCCCAATAATAGCCATAATGATCATTGGAAATAAGCCACCAAAAGTTGTATAGTTTGTATGGAATACAGTAGGGCATCCACTCTCCTGACTATGGACAGTTGTAACATCTGGGTTAGTGAGCTCATATATATATGAAAAATAATTAAATACTCTTCCAAACAGGTGTGTGCGTGTGCATGTGTGTGTGTGTGTGTGTGTGTGCGTGTGTGTGTACCATATACACCATATACCATACACACAATATATGGCTTACTGTTGGGAAGAGTATTTAATTATTTTTCATTATCACTCTTAGTTTTCAACCAGAAAGTTAAACAATGAAATGAGATGAAAAAATAATCTTTATTCTGGGAATTATTGTCCCCTAAGAATAACAAAGTTGTATCACAATGGTCTGGTTTGCATTGGAGTGGTGAAGGAGTCATTGGCCATCTTGGAAGTCAGGAACTGGAGAGCAGCAGCAACACATCGAGATGACTGGTGGCTGATGCTCTTGATACACTGTTTTGATTTGATTTATTGATTTTAGACTTGGGCATAGTGAAATGGAGGCATACCAAAACATAAATATTGAATTTAGTGAAGACACAGTAATGAACGAAAAAGAACATTCTACCTTTGATTCAAAAAGAAAAAGTTTGACAATGAAAACTTGAAAGACTAGTTGAGGTGGGCCCTTCCTCCCAAACCACTCGTGAATTGGGTTCGCAATTTGGAACAAGTGCCATGACTGTTTCCATGAACCTTAAGGAGTTTAGCAAAACCAAAAAGCCCGGAATATGAATGCCACATGAGTTAAACACGGCCCTCAAACACAAATGAATCATAGGAAAAATATGAAGTTTATTTTATAAAAATCATCATTAACATAACATGCCCAAAATTATCGGATCAAATTTTAGATGAATAAAACAGCAATCATGATTCATGTGATCCAAAATAAAAACATAAAAATGTGTAAGTAAATATCTAATTTAACTTATATTAATTGGCACCAAATGTAATAAGTTGAATCTAGCAATAGCAAAGCATTTAGGGTAAGAAATTGAGTAATAACTGGATTCACATCTCAAACATGATCACATTTCCGTGTTTATGTGATTATAAGTAAATTAATTATATAAAAAAATAATACTTAACTGGACAGTAAACATAACATAAAATGCACCAACAAAAATAAATAAAATACAAAATCATTACTTTTTCTTGTCTAATGCTGTTCTTTTTTTCAAACATGTCTGTATAAGGATCAACATTACTAGGAACTTCAATAACCCAATCCTTTTCTTTTTCAGCTTTGGCTTTTTTATATCCATATCTTGGAACCCATTTCTATAAAAAAAAAAAAGTAATATATCTACATTGTATATGGGTAAATAGAATCCATAAAACAAAAAAAGAAAAAAAAAATGCATGCACACACACACACTTTAATACACTAGGTTTCTATATTTTATAAATTTTACACTTAATAACTTCTAGCTACAGAATGATTTCAGAAGTATGTAAAACATTTTTTTTTCTTGCAAAATTACAATCTGTTATTGGTGATAATTTATTCCAAGAATTTTTTTTTATATCTGATAACAGTAGAAACCCTCTGGACCAACCGCATCAATTAATCAGCCTGTATCATGGATTATAACAAAAGTTATTTTATTCTCTCATTCTGTTTATGTATACAGTGGTTGGTCAGGGGATTCAGACATAGACAGTTTTTTAGTACCACCCTCGAAGTTTTAGGGAAAATACAATCAGGTGAGGAATATGCTTCTGCTGTAGATGGGGAAGGGAAGAGCGTAGTATCTTAGTTTGATTCTGCTCCAAATATGTTTGTATTATTAAATTACAGAACTTATTCAAATTTCATGGGGACAAACTCTTTAAAAAAAAAAAAAGGAAAGGAGAAAAAGCAGTTATCTTATTCTTGGAGTTATATTGTTACTTTTATCTGGTTATCTGTTAAAAATGAATAAGGTAATAAAATGAAAGCATGTGATATCATGTTACACATTTTTTATGTTTTTGTTATTTTTAAACTGATTATTATTTTTACAGGCTTAACTCAACAACCAAGTACAGGTGTTAGACGCATCTAGGCACCGCCTCTACTCCTCTCTGTCTTATGTCAGGCTGCACCAATCTTAGGCCAGAGTGTACTTAGGCAATCTTAAAAAAAAATTCTTACATACCAAAGAAATTCATCGAGCCATCTTATTTCAGTAGATTACTGATAATTTTTGGATTTTCTCAACTGGTAGATTTTTTAGAAAAAAAAAAGTTGGGATGTATAAGTCATGGGAAATACAATATTAAATAATTAATTTATTGTTTCAATATTTTGGCTTACTTTATAAGCTTTCATCATTGCAGAGACAGGAAGACACTAGATGAAGGCTTGCAAAGTAAGCCTAAAAGTCGTCTCAATAAGTTAATTAATTTTATTGTGTTTTTAATAACCATACTCCAACCACCATTTTTTCCATTCATACATGGTTAATCAACAGTTCAACAGTAAATTTTAATTTTTTTTTTTTTTAATTAAGTCCACACTCGCTATACATAAACAAGTTTGACTGTGTAAACATAATTAAGCACACAAATAAGAAAATATAAAATGTGATTTAGATATTGAATAAAAATGGTTAGTCCAAAATTCAAGTTAGTACTTACATTTAATACTTCATCCCAAGTAACCCTAGATTTCTTAGTTGTTTTAATACCTTTTTCCTTAGCAAATATTTGCCATTTAGTCAGGGGTTTAGGTTTAGGGGCAGGTTTTTCACGAGGCAAAATAAAGTTTGATTTTGGTAATTTGGCAACAATATGATTCTCTATCTTTTCAGTAGGTAATTCCCATATTGAATTTAATAAGATTTGAGTATTATCTCGAGCTAAAGTCTTTAAATAAAGATCTTTCTTTGACCTATAAGCATACAAAAAAACAACAAAAATTTAATATAGGAAATAAAAATAAATATCAATACTTTCAATACAAATAATAAAGGTATAAAAAAACAGTCTATAAAAAGAACATTCAGAAAAGGAGCGGGACATTGTTTTACTCATCAGTTAAATTTGTAGTGGAAACATTATAAATTGAGATTTTTAATTCATAGAAGATGATATGAAAAAAAAAGAAGAAGTTTTTGCTAACACTTCAGTATTTACAAGGTATAACTTGGTTTAGTGTGATTGAAAAAGTAGTTATAACAGCCCCTAAGTTTTATCTTGAGTTTACCAGAATTATAGTTATAACTTCACTTTTGGTGTAGTTAAAGTCAAAATACAACAGTTATTTATAACTTCATTATTTAGGAGTTTGAGGACAGGCACACTACACTTTTGTCAGTTTTCACTCGACTTCACAATGGCAATGTTTATGGAAATTAGCGAGAGAAAAATATTCAGCAAAAGAAGAGTTTTGAATAGGTTTAAGGAACTGATGAGTTAGGAATCAGAGAATATTGATTTTCTAACATCAGGATTTCTCCTACATAGTAATAAAACCTGGGGAAAATCAATTTGCAAGACAACACATGAACATCTTTTTGGGTTTTACAGCTGATCCAGGTTTCCAAGCCGAGTAGCAGAAGATAGCAGGGTGAAGCTTAAAGATCAACTAGAATTTTATTATAGGGCACCCTATCATTTTGTTTCATGACATGACATAAGCATTCCACAAAAATTTCAGAATATTTTTAACCCACTTTTAGGGGTTACAACTCTGGTCAAAACTTGATAAAATGTTATTAAAAAAAAATCTAAAAAATTCTTAATTTTTTACATGCACTGCATTTTATAAACTCTTATATATGTAAGATTGTTTTAACGTGATTTTATTCTTTTATTACAAATGAATTAAATTACACGTTCTTTCTAACTAGTAATTATAACATAAAACACTTTAAACAATATAACAATAAACTAACCAAAGTTATTAACACTTTGTCTCTCACATATGTTTTAATTAAAAGTCCCACACACATTTAAGGTTGCAGCAGTGTTGTTATCACATGGTAGCAAACTTACATCTCCACCCCTGAAGAAGATTCACAGGGAGAAAAGGGAAGCAGCTTGCTAGAATGAAAGAAATTTGAAGTCTTCTTCTTTCTTCCGCTTGCTACTTCATAAAATGTTGGTGAAATCTGTCGGATGATTGAAAAAGGTCCAACTCGTACGGGGTCCAGTTTGTTGCGATTTAATTTGTTTCCGTTTTCGATGTACACTAAATCGCCAATCTTGAAATCGTGCTGTATTCTATTCTTGTCTATTCTATTTTTGTTTATTTGAAAGCTCCTTAAAGAATTTTGAAAAGCTATTTTTCGGTCTTCTTCAAGGGAAGATGGATTGTCTTCGATAAGAGGAGATATAGCTTGTTTCTTCCCTAGGAGTAAGTAAGATGGTGCAAATTGTATTGAGCTATGAATTGTATCATTATACTCATTGACACATTCCTTTGCGAGAATCGGCCAGGCTTTATTTGTCTCGCTGTTTATTTTGCACCTTAAACGATTCACCAGCGTCTGATTTAACCTTTCGTTAAGCCCATTTGATTCAGGATGATCAATGCAGGTAAAAACAATCTGAATTCCTTTTTTATCCAAATAATTTTGAAAATGAGTAGAATTTATAGAAGTATATTGGTCTGCTAATAGGATCGAAATATTTGTATTTTTTGCTATTGGATGGATTAGATTTATGGTCGTGAGCGCTTTGACCCTTACTAGTCGAGATCCATGCGAATCTGGTAAAATGATCCACCAAAATGTGCATATATCTCTTTGGTGATCGGTTCCCTGAAAACCCTCCAACTGTATCTAATGACATTATTTGGAACGGCTCAGTGGCAGGACCTAATTGTGAGAGAAGGCCGATTGCTCTACTGCGACGGACTTTATTTCTAACACAAATGTGGCAACTTTTACAGAAAGTATGAATTTCTTTGTAGAAACCCTTGAAGTAATAATGCGGCTGAATTGTGGCGATCATCTGTGCTGGACCAATGTGACCATAATGCTCATGAACCAGTTTAATGATTTTCATTCCTAATTTTGGAGATACAAATATTCTAAGTTTGCCCTTTAATCTTTTAAGGATCATTCCTTGCTTATAGTCAGTCTGTTTTTCTATTTTCAACTCCGAAAGGTGTTCAGCTTGGTCTTTTAATATCTGAGGTAGATCAATTAAGTTCACGATCCTGATTGCATCTTCATTATTGAAATATTCTAAAACCGGATTTCTTGATAATAAGTCGGCTAGAATATTTTCTTTGCCTTTTTTATAAATTATGTTAAAATTAAATTGTGATAAATAAAGAATTAGATCGCCCAGTATTTTTCTTTCTTGGAAAATTAGATAATGAAAATAAGAAAATATTTTTAATGAAATACCAAATAGTGTGATTTCATACACTTAAAACCTTAAACATGCAAATTTGTGCAGTAACCCCCAAAACGTGCAATTGCAGCTAATCTTTAGCCATGATCATAGGTGGACTTATGGCCCATTTACACCTGTTTAGTAGCAAGCAGAATAGAATAACTTCTATTTTTTCTGTTAAGTAGTGGTACACGCACATTCTCAGTGGGCCCTGACTTCTTCACTTTTCCTTTCGATGAGGAACTCTGTTGTCTTCTTGTGTGGCAGTTGCTTTCAATATTAAATTAAATAACAGGACGGTTTACTCATTTATTATAACAAGAAAATTAAATTAAAGATAAAATTTCAATTTTCATGAATTTATCAAATTTTGTTTTAAAATTGTTATCTCATAAAATCACATCATTGTGATCAAAGTTCTATTTCAGATTATTTTCTGTCAATTGGATTACGATAATTTCAACAGAACAAAGAGACAACTATGAAATTCAGGAAAGAATATCTCAGGAAATATTAACGCTCTGATTATAGAAATAAACAAAAAAACAATTTGCTAAAAAGAATTGTGTAAGAACCAAGTCCATTTTCTCTCCTAGTATTTTGGATCTATTTTCGTTTATTTCGCCTTCCACTTTTAAAATTCCACTTAATATAACTTTGCCAGACACTCCAGTCACATATCACTTCCCTTGAAGAATGGTGTCATAACTGGAGAGTTAAGATAAGTCCTAGCAAATCCCAGCAAATAACCTTTACCATCCGTCAAAAACCTACCTCATCCTGTCCTCCTGTATCCTTTAATAGTGTACCACTAAATAATGTGGAACAAAAACAATACCTTGGATTATATCTGGACAAGAAACTTACCCGGAACCCTCATACAAGATTGAAAAGACAAGAAGCTGCACGTCGATTTCGACTGCTACAATACTTACTTGACAATCGTTCAAATCTCCAAACAAAAACTCGTCTATATCATGATTATCAGACCTATTTGGACTTACAGTATAGAGTTTATGGGGATCCACCAAATCATCGAATTTTTCCTGCATCCAATCACTGCAATCCAAAATCCTTCGAAACATCCTTAATGCTCCTTACTTTGTCACAAATGAACTGATCCACAATGACCTTAATACCACATATGTCACTGATTTGGCTGAAACCAGATACCTCTCCTTTCATAATAAACTTATTCCTCATCCAAATCCACTTGTTGCACAACTCTCTTCCCATTCCATTCCTGGCAATCCTCTGAGGTGCCTGAAAAGAAGATGGCCTCGGGATCTTCTTTTGTAAATATTCCATTAGAGTACCACCAATAGGTAGTTCCTTTACAAATTATTCATGTCATTCATTATATCTCGTGTATACCGCATATTTATTAGATGTGTTTTCTAATAAAGTTGTAAATTTCTATATAATAGAAAAAGAAAAAAAAATAACTTTGATAACAGAATTTGTAAATATAACACCTTTGTTATCCATTGCGAACTACAAGGAAGTAAACAAACAAACTAAACACTTCATAAAAATGAAACGATTAGCATTACTAAAAAATTACTCACTAAACATGAGTAAATGGGGAATTACTCACTCTAATTGCGAACTGACAACGTACAGGAGAGGAGAGTACAGTGTAAGGGATCCAGAAGATCCTGTACGTCACTAATAAACATAATGGCTGTTCTTACAACCAGTGGATGAAGGATGTAACTCCAAATAAATATTTAATCTAGCATTCTCCTATGTTTCATTCAAACCTGAGTATTGACTAAGAGAAGAGAGGATGTTCAGTATCAACAGAAAAATTTGTTTGATGTAACAGTGTGAAGGTTATGTATCAGTTTCTTTTTATTACATCGATATATTTTATATGACTTATTCTGCTATCGATAAATTCAAGACACCCCACTCGAGCATCATTCAAACAACCTCAGACCACGAGTTACTTTCCTCTATTCCTAACAGTTGCAACTATATTTCTTATTTCCATTGCGACATTTTTTCTTCATACTTATTGGCCCCTCTAAAGATCAAACATTTCAATTTTATACTTGTTAGTAAACATTACCCTATTCTATAGGTAAAAATTATATTTTTTATGGTCGTTGGCCCATTGGTATCTTAATATTGCTTATTGATGGTTTTCTCCTAGCTGTCCCGGGTGAAGCTCATTCCTTCTCAAGTATTGGTGCATTGTTAAAACACTCCCCTTTTTCTCCTCTTTCAGACAAATTTTCATACACTAATTTATGGGCCTTAATTCATGGTTTTATTTTAACTTTTCTCTTGCTATGTCTTTCATATTTGAAGTAAATTTTCCTTATTTCTCCTGTTCTCTCTATATATTCAAAAGTTTTTCTCATTCCATACCTTTTGATTGTATCTTGGACTGTTAAGTAAGGTCTGTTCACTGCTCTAAGCGACTGTAACTCAATATGCAGGTGCACAATAATTTGTGTTTCCTCTTCAGTCGTATCTTTGGGTTTGCATCCCATTTTCAATTTATTAACAGCAATAATAAGCACTAATAATCGCTAAACCTTTACAAATGATGTCAAGGTAAAGATTGTTTGGGGGTTATACTCAAAATATTATGACGGGATGAAAATGGAAGTTAAAGCCTAGTGTACGAATACTTTTGACTTATAACAATGAAGTACTTTACTATAATGTATAAGCTATTAAGATAAATTCAGTCAATTTTCTAATGATAAAATATTAACTCTATTCTGTAGTCATGAATGCAATATTATATCTGTTTAAAATACCCGCTCAGAATACCTTTTATCGATTCTAACCTTGTTCCGATTTATTTCGATGTTCTAGTCGCTGCTTTTAAAGGGGGAAGGTTATTCTCCTACATTAACTGAGAAACTCTAAATCCCTGTTCAAAGTAATATTAACTTCTGTTTACCTTCTAATATTAAAATGAGAAATAAGGAAATATTAAAGTGGAAATAAGGAAATATCGAAATATAAGACACTAAATCAATTTTTAATTAATATTAATTTAATCAACAATTAATATACTACTGAACCACCAGTAAAGTTAATTCCTGATGAACTTTCTCTCAGAGAAGAGAAAATAACAAATTATAAATATAAAAAAGACAAAATCCTTAAGTATTTATTTGGCATAACTCCTATTTATTTAACATTTGTAGCTACATGTTTCGGAGATAATGTTTCATCATCAGGCTTCTAATTTTTTTCAAAAACACATTAATCTATAACATTATACCAATAGTTCTACAATTATATAGTGATGTGTCATTTACCTCTTAATCTGTGATTATTTTCACATTATCAATTCTCCATGTTATAAGCCATTATATAATATAGAGACAGAATCCTAGTTGAAAGTGAAGATGTTAATTTCTGCTATATTTTCTAATGGGAAGTGGAAATAAGAAAACATAAAAAACCTGTGATATACTTTCTCAAATTTATTTATAAACTGATATGTTTTACTGAATTAATTATACAATCTGTCTAACTTTAGCACAAAAAGTAATATGGATGACAAAGAATCCACTCACAAAATATGTATACTGAAATTTTATCACTGAAATTGAAACAACAAATACAAATATATAAAACACCAAATCCATGTACAAATAAATCTTGTTAAGTTTCATAACACTTTTACAAGTTAAATTTTATCACCTAAATTGATAGAACAAATATAAATATGTAAAACACCAAATCCATGTACAAATTAATCTTCTTAAGTTTTATAACACTTTTACACATAAGATTAGATGAAACAAGAAAACATGAATTCATAATACACTTAATCCTTTATGAAACTCATTTTGTGAAGTTCTGTTTCACTTATTTACATTTAAGAAGTCTAAATATCAATATAACAAACTAAACAACACAATCCAAGTTGAAACAGTAGAAGTGATTGTTTACATGTAAGGTTATAGGAATGAACTATCGAAAAATGTAAACATGAAGTGAAGCGTAAGGATCGAACTGGTCGGTGTAGCGCAGGTCAACCTAGTTTGGTGGTGTCGCCGATCCGAACCGTTACCAAAATAAATATGTAATAAATACAAAACTAAATAAAAGAAAATAAAACTTATACTAGTGTACGAATATTTTTGACTCTGACTATATCTCATATATAGATAAATATTCTTAAATGCAAAAAATTGAAAGAGAAGTTAACATAAGTTTCAACAAGGCTTTAGTTTTAGTTTGATGTTCTCTTAATTCCTTTTCCCTAATGTGTGAAAGTATAACCCAAGTTGACAACATTAGATTATACATGGATTTAGTGTTTTATATATTTATATTTTGTAATTTCTAATTCCTTTATGTGAGAAATTTACAATTTACAAATTGTGCAAATGGATTCTTTGAACTTATTGCCCTAAGTTAAGACATATTGTAACATTAATTCATTAAAAAATTTCCATCTAAAAACAAATGTGAGAAAGCATATCAGAAGTTTCAAATCCACATCTCTGATTTGAGAAAATATGACAGAAATTAACAACATAACTTTCAACATGGATTTTGTGTTAAATGCATTCATAAATTGTTATTTCCACTTCCTAACACGAGAAAATTTATCAGTATAACATTGATACCTTAAGAATAAATTGTTATTATTCGTGTTTTTGCTATTATAATTTTAATAGTTACAATAACAGTGATTTCTTTACCAAAAGATTTGCAACAACAAAAAATAGTTAAGGTAAACTTAAGTAAGGGAATAAATTTAAATAGCTTACAACTAACTATTATGATAATTAAATAAGGAAAGATTATGATCAACCTTAATATGCATGTTCTATTATTAATCAAGTACCTATTCAGTATTTCTACGAATATGGTCATCTTTTCATTTAAATCACTATTATTACACATTTTGAAACAAACTTTATACCAAATAATTGGAACCCACATTTTAAATGATCAAGGAAATCAAATAAATTTTAATAGGAATTATTGTGACCTTATCATTAAATTAAATTAATCATTAAATTAATAGTCCAAAGATTTCATAAAATAGAGAAGCCTACCTTTATAGCTTGATCTTAATAAATTATAAAATTAAAATTGAACAAAAACATTTGTACAGAACGTAGAACTCATTGTAAAATTATTCAATAGAAACAACAATTTTTACTCACTGTAACTCTCTATTGTTGATGTCATTTGTGTCAATTGCCAAAAGTGTTCCCAAATCAAGATTCAAGTCCAATAATTTTTCAACTTGGATACTTTTACAGGTGTCAGTAAATCGAAAAACACTAACGTCAATCGGGCCTGCCGTTGCCATTTTCTTGAAATTGTCTTTTAACAGTTGATATTACTGATGTTAGAAAATTAAATCACTTTGACTAATAAAATTTTACCAACTCAATAATCACGACCAAAGAAGACATGTGGTATGATTTATAGTAGTGATGTGTCGATCCTGAACGAACTAATTCAGTGAACTAAGCAGCGAGGAGATATACAAATAGAGCTGCTATTGAGTAGGCCGGAGCTAGAGGCAGGTGGGACTAGTATTCCCCCACCACTTCGCTACCCAGAGTTAACCCAGTTCCCAACTTACCAACATTATTTTAGACTGTTGCTGATTCAGGTATAGGTAATAAAATTCCTTCAAACACAGTGTATCATTTTTTACTTAAACTTTGTAAATATAACCTGGAGACCGAAATAAGAATCCGAAGGCTGATGTTCTATGGACATATGAAAAGGATGAAAAAGAAAAGACTAAATAAAGAGATATTCGATAAAATTTGTAGCTATCGGTGGATATACAAAGCAAATGCAAGAAGAATTAAAAAACCTTAAAATGTCAGAAACCGACTGTTTGGATAGAGAGGTGTTCCGAAAAACAATAAAAAATCTCACTACAATTAGCAGAGAGAAAAAGAGGGATACAATGTGGTTCAGGGAAAGAAGGGAGAGACATTCAAAAGCTAAGATGAGAGGAAAGAAAGTTGAGAATCCCAAAGAAGCCTGAACCGTGATATTCGCGTGGTCCTTGGGGCCTATACGTGAAAAAAAAAGGATTTTTATTGAATATAAAAGTTATAATTACTAATAAAAATTTAAATAAAAAAAATTATTGGAATCCAAACAGAATGTAATATTTTATAAAATTTAATGGCCTTTAAATAATATAAGTTTATTAAATTTGTTCCTTATATTATTAGCTTGTATTTTTTGATTAATGTCTCTGGCATGACTTTTAATTCTTATCGTTAAATATTTATAGGCTATTGCCTTAATTAAAAAATGAAAATGTCCTTCTTCTACGAAATGATTGGCTTCATCAAAAAGACTGCAGTAGTGCAGCATGCCAACCACCCTTCACGAGTAATGTTCAATGTTGAACTTTCCTCCTTTCTTCACATATTGGCGAAAGAGAGTCTCCGCAGTAATACAAATCCGCCGTACACTGTGAGATAGCTGGATTAGACCACCTCTATTTTTGCAGCCAATTAAGCTGCCTTTGCTCCGCACTGGTTCATCATATAAGTTAGCTTTGCAGGCATAGCGCTGAAGGTTACCACTCAGCGACCTTACCACATAACGTAGGAGTTAAAACATTTTTGTAAAATTACAATGTTAAGGTAGATAGATTTTGAAACTATTGTAGTTAGAGCTTACATGTACTCTACAGTATCATGAATGACTAGTTCATAGCGTTGCTTGATATAGTCATAGTCATGGCTATCAAGTTCTGGGTGTACTAGTGGTTCTTCTACACTACTCTCTTCTAAAATAAATAAAAACTTAATTATTAACAATTTCAATCAACACGTTCAATCGGGTTAAATAACTTACCAGACCATTCCTCTGAGGTTGTACAGTTTATTACAGTTACTGGGTCTCTAGTGCTAAATGAAGATACTGGATTTATCCCCAATAAATTAATTTTATCCAGTGGGATGGCATTCCCACTGCTGGACGTCCCTTCGTGAAGCTGTTTATGAATGATAATTTTTTTCCAATGGATGATAATTCGATTTTTGAGGTGAATAAGCTGCTTTAAATATTTTTCCTTCAAATTCCTAGAGTTTAAAATATCAAATAAATCATTAAATATTCTTATAAACTTGATCGTTCCATCTGCATCTGAGAATTCAGCTATTTCATTTTTTCGGCAGTATTTGATGGAATCAGCAACTGAAGCGCTTAGTAATTGAGCAGCGTATTTCACCTTCATCTTATGGTTCCCATAGTTTATGTGGCTGCTGGTCAATTTATTTCCCAGCTTTAAACCTTCCTTTAATTGTAAATAGTGCAGATTTTGAATATGTTCCCACTTAACGACTTTCTCCTCTCTATCAATTAGATATTTCTTGTCATAGAGAGTGTTCCTCACCAACTTTAGCACGTGGCATGGGTCTCAGAAGAAATTCAATCTCCCTCCATGTCTATAGTGGTGGTTGCAGCTTCATTTACATTGAATTCAACTCCCAACTGCCTAGCTGCAGCTAGATTATTTGCGGCGCCATCACAGGTAAGGGATACCACAGTTACTCCTGCCTCTTTTAATAGTGAAAGACACTGTTTAGTTAAACTAGCAACTTGCTGTTAACAAAAAAATAGCCTAGCGGGGTTTTCCAGATAGTGTTAAGAAAACTAAATGAAAGACGAAAACCACGGTAGCTAGAGGTGAGCTATCGCATTGGCTACCTGTTCCCAAATCATCATACCCTACCAAGCTTTTCCCACTCCATTGGAAATTTCTTCTAATTGCCATTGAGTCTATCATTAGGGCTTCGAAAAGTTTGCCATGGGACTTTTCTTTTTCGCAAATAGCACCAAACACTTCTTTGCTAAACCCGGGCTGTCCGTTTACAGTAGCGTACCATCGAGCAATGCTTCGAGGATGAGGAAGGGAAGTACTAAAAGTAGTTCTTACATAACTTTATGGCTTCGGCGACAAGAAGTTCAGAGTGATGGCAAAACTTCTGAACCTGCTGTCTTACAAAGTCCGTAATTTTGGAGATATTGCCTTTGCTGCTTCTCTCTTAACTAGGGCTGATGATGTTGGTGATACGTTGAAAAGTAACTAGCAGTGCTCTGATTGTAAATAATTTTTCTTTTCCAAGTCGGCCAAAACTTCATTTAATTTAAACACCTTCTTAGTTAATCGAGAGTGTTTCCTCGTAATATTCCTCAATTTCAACTGAGATACTAATGCTTAAATAAATTCCCCGTCAAAAGTATTGCAACACCCATAATTCTCGAGATTTTTCCTGGCTTTTACCTTAATCCATACCTGGTTTATATTTATATAATTATTATTTATTAAACGAGAGACATTAAGGATTAGATACATCAATGTTTTTCCCTGTTAATAACAAACGATGGAATTTTAGATTATTTTTTTCAAATTTCCCACAGGCCATGATTATCATTCGGTTCGTTATTTACAATTATGCCAAGACTATTGGAAGCAGTCATTCAAGCCAGAGGGGGCAATATGTCTTTTTAAACATAAATTAAAAAATTAAAAGTTGAAATTGCAAAAAATGAAAATATTAAAAAAGTAAACCAAACTTTTTTGTTTATTGGAAAAAATATTGTAATTTAGTTTAATAATAATTGTTTATGTCTAGTTTAGAAATGTTTAATATAACTTTAGAACCTTTCTTTATTATGAAAAAAAAAGAAATACGTTTTTGTAAAATTCTAATATTTCAAAGTATTGCGATACTTTTGACGTGGTGTTTAGTTTAAAAAAATAATTGCATATAACACCATCCCGAACTAAATTTGACTAGGTACAATGAAAGAATTTTGCGTTAGGTATTTACCTAAGAAAGCTAAGCTGCTTATCATTTATAGTCCCAGTCTTTTTGTTGTTCTTACATCCAATTGCAGCACAAAAAGGCATACTTGATGTGGAATGGATTTATAAATAAAATAAAAACTCAACGAGATTAGGTTTACGTAAAAAGTATGAAATTAAAAGTAAACACTTGTAACTTCAAGGAAATTAAGCAGCACACACGGAACGTACGCTTCGGAAATTTAGGTGGCGTAGTGGAGGGGGAACGAATCCCACCCCCACTCCACTCGTGACTGCTCTATTGTATATCTCCTCGCTGGAACTAAGTCAGGAATGATAACTTTATAGACTTTTACAAAGAACTATTCAGAGCAGTGCTGCCGATGCCCCCAACCCAAAATAACCGCCCCCAAGAATAAAAATTCCCGTTTTTACCGAGAAATACCCGCCAATGCTTGAAGTAATACCCGCTTTCGGGAATTTTCTTTATTAACCCAGCGAAGGGAGGGGGAGCATCAAACTCCCTACTCATAAAGGGGCGCCAAATGGTCCGCAAAACAAAAAATTACTGGATAATTTTTGTATTTATTATAATTGATTTCTGGAAAATATATTTTAAATTTAGTGCCAGTTTAATATAATAAATGTTAATTTGTATTACTGTGTTAACCTTCTCAATTTCATAACCTTTTTTAATTAATCAACCTTTCAATATTTACCGACATTATTATTTTCTTACTGACGTTTTGCAGGGAGACTAAAAGAAAAGGAAAGTGGACAGGTACAAAATATAATATTAGGAATTATTAATAAAACAATTAGTAGGTATAAATTTTATATTTTAATAACATCTAATATGTGTAATTCAGACTTAAATTTATGATTTATCACAAACTGGCACACATAAAGACTAATGGTATCACCTGTGGTATAGTGGTTAGCATAGCAACCTACTAAACCCAAGATCGCGGGTTCGCAGCCCGCCAGATGACCTTATGAATTTTTAAAGGGAGTAAAAAATCCTTAGCTATGCCGTCCTTCGGAAGGGACGCAAAATGGAGGTCCCGAGCCTGTGCGATGCCAGGTACTCGTTAAAGATCCCTATCCTAATTATACCTGGATAGGCAAAATTT
The DNA here is from genome assembly GCA_003667255.2 of Euschistus heros. Lineage (NCBI taxonomy): Eukaryota > Metazoa > Arthropoda > Insecta > Hemiptera > Pentatomidae > Euschistus > Euschistus heros. The sequence continues at coordinate 1,615,219 of RCWM02000035.1, read as the reverse complement.
AGGACTCCCACCGTAGCATCGTCCGATTAGCCATAGCAGCATAAAGAGACGTTAAACGAAATATATAAACATAAAGACTAATAAGAGGCAGACTAGTAAAAATATATATATATATATATGTAACGGTAACATGGCAACATTGAGTACTTAAAAAGATAACCATGAACATGGCAACACTGAGTACTTAAAAAAGATAACCATGACTAACCTTCTACCAGGTATGCAAGTTTAAAATGTCGTTTTAATTCCAATAGAATGCGCTCTTAGCCTATTGAAGGATTTGCTTATCTCTAAACGCTATTTTGTTTGTTAGTCATTTGTTTACAAAAGTCAGTTGTTTTTAAGTCGTTTACGTGGACGTATCATACCTTTCTTAGGTGTTAAAAATATCTAATTTTAAGCCAAATAAAGAGCATTTGCGGCATGTCATGATTTTCTTATTTAGTCAAAAGAAAAAGGCATCTGAATGTCATCGAATTCTTGTTGAGACTTATGGCGATGTTGCTCCAACCGTCAGGACATGTGAACGTTGGTTTCAAAGTTTCAAACGTGGTGATTTTGATGTTACTGATCAAAAACGAGAAAATCGACCAAAAAAGTTTGAGGACTTCGAATTGCAATCTTTATTAGACGAAGACAATACCCAAACCCAACAAATGGTGGCAGAACAGTTGAATGTCACTAGGCAAGGCATTTCCGATCGCCTGAGAGCTATGGGAAAGATTCAAAAGGTTGGAAAATGGGTTCCACATGAATTGGACGAACGACAGATGGAAAAACGAAAAACTGTGTGCGAAATGCTGCTTTTACGCCACGAAAGAAAGGGTTTTTTTGCATCGAGTTGTAACTGGCGATGAAAAATGGATTTATTTTCAGAATCCCAAACGAAAAAAAAAAAATCATGGGTAACGCCAGGACAACCATCCACATCGAGTGCAAGACCGGATCGTTTTGGGAAGAAGACAATGCTGTGTGTGTGTGGTGGGATCAGAAGGGAGTAGTCTACTACGAGCTTCTCAAACCCGGCGAAACAGTCAATACCGAGCGCTACCGACAACAAATGATCAATTTGAGTCACGCATTGATCGAAAAACGCCCAGAATGGGCTCACAGGCACGCCAAAGTCATTCTTCAGCATGATAACGCTCCTGCACATTCAGCCAGATTGACTAAGGAAACGATTTCTTCGCTTGGTTGGGAACTCCTACCCCACCCGCCGTATTCACCTGACCTGGCGCCTTCTGATTATCACCTCTTCTCATCGATGGGACACTCATTGGCGGAGCAACACTTCAACAATTTCGAAAACGTACGAAAATGGCTCGATGAATGGATTTCAAATAAAGATGAAGCATTCTTTTGGAATGGTATCCATATATTGCCCGAGAGATGGACAAAATGTGTAGAAAGCGAGGGTCAGTACTTTGAATAAAATATATTATACTTTTTTTTAAATTACTGTGTATATATTTTAAGAAATAAAGGACATTTTACACTTGCATACCTGGTAGTTGTTATGTCGGTTGGCATGGCAACATATACATTGTGTGTAACCTCTCTGCTAGTTTGAGGCGAGTTGACTATTTCTCTGTTGTGTTCTAATAAACGCATTAATCAAGTTCAATGTGTTTCTATTGAACCACTCCGTAAAAACATAACATTGGCGACGAGTAAATTGGAACCGTTTTCTTAATTCGCGTGTGATAGTTAAAACGGTGTCGGTTGTTAAACGTTATTCTAACCAACGTATTCTAGTGCCTTATATTGTTACAAATGAATTCTAAAGAAAAGAACTCTGGTGAAGAAGAGCAAGCAAAATACGAATTGCGTCATCCTTGTCGAAATGCTGTTTTGGGACACGTCGATCCCTATGTGCCGTCTCTCGAACCTTTTCAGAACTACCTCGACAGGCTCGAGGCGTTTTTCGACTTGAACGACACTGGTGAGTCAGATAAAGTAAACTCTCTGGTGGTACTTATTGGTCCTGAAATGTTCGGAACACTCAAAAACCTAGTCTCTCCTGCCAAACCTAAGGACAAGTCATTTGAACAACTCTGCTCTATTTTGAAAAATCATTATGCTCCGGAAGGTATTGAAGTAGCCGAACGGTATAAGTTTCATTGTCGAAACCAGGAGGTAAATGAATCGATTCGTGACTTTGTGGTCGCAATTAAAAAAACTAGCAATAACATGTAACTATGGTGATTTTCACAACGAAGCCCTTCGAGATCAGTTAGTTTTTGGTATCCGGGACTCGGTGGTTAAAAAAAGGTTACTGTCTGAAAAAAATCTAACCTTTGATTCAGCAGTGAAGATCGTTTCTGAGATGGAACTCGTTTTGGAACAAGCCAGGGTGATGGAAGGGGAGCCGAGGTTCGATGACGTCAATCAACTTCACCCGCATCAGCACGCTTATGAAGTGACAAAACCAAGTAGGTTCTCTGCCCAGTCCAAGGACGCCACTTCAGGGACATCTTCAAGTTCAGATAAGAAACTTGAATTTAATATTCGAAAACGTATTTCTAAATGCAAATATTGTGGTAGGTTTCATAGTATTGATAAAAATTCATGTCCGGTTAGAGAGTGGAAATGTTTTAATTGCAATCTGAAGGGTCACGTTGCTAAATTATATCCAACACCAAAAAAAAAGCTAATATTGTAGAAGCCGCAAACGCGGTAGAAGTTGATAGTTTTGATTCATTTCGCTATCCCCTAATACAAAAATTGTTTGTTAATAATACCGAAATTGGATTTGAAGTAGATTCAGGGTCATCATACACGTTGATTCCTGTATATTTGTACAACAGATTTTTCAGAGATCTTAGAATCGATAAAAGTAACCTAAAACTCAAAGCTGCTAACAGTGAATCGTTATCAGTGTTGGGAAAGGTTAATGTCTCTTTGTATTTTGAAGGAAAAATTTTTGATAAATTGCCCTTAATAATTACAGGTAAAGAATTAAGTCGTCCTTTGTTGGGTCGTGATTGGCTTTCCATGATCAATCCAAATTGGAGATCTTCTGTACTTGTCAACCCAAATCGAGCGCTAGGACCGTTGCCTGTGGATCTCGTTGAGCCTGGACCGGAGGTGGTAAGCTCTAGGAATAATATTAAAATATGTTCAGGTGTTCCTTCTGTTGGGATTCGATTGGGTGAGAGATTATAAGGTTCGTTTTTCTAAAGTTTTCGATGAATCAAACCCCGAGCCTATAAATATTTTGAAGCGTCTGTTGTATTAAAAGAGGGAGCAGTACCGATCTTCCATAGACCCTATAATGTACCTTATGCGCATCGAGCAGCAGTGGCTGAGGAACTTGCTTCTCTGGAAAGTAAAGGAATTATTAGTAAGGTGGCGCATAGCCAATGGGCATCTCCAATTGTCTGTGTTAGAAAGCCAAACGGTAAAATTCGCTTATGCGTGGATTTTAAAGTAACCCTGAACAAATACGTAGATTTAGATCACTATCCTCTCCCTAAATCGGAAGATATTTTTCAGTCATTAGTGGGGTCTAAAGTGTTTTGTGAATTAGACCTGTCAAATGCCTATTTGCAATTAAAGTTAAATGAAAACTGCAAACATTATTTTACGATTAATACTCAATTAGGGTTGTTCAGATTTCACCGTTTGATGTTTGGTTTATCTAGTGCTCCAGCCTTGTTTCAGTCAACAATGGATTCTATTTTGAGTCAAATTCCCAATACTAGAGCGTATCTAGATAATATTATTATCGGAGGCAAAACATGGGAAGAATGCAGGTTTTCAGTGGAACAAGTGCTCAATCGTTTAAATGAGTATAATGTCAAATTGAATGTAGATAAATGTAAATGGTTCAAAACTTCGATCGAATTGCTCGGTTTTTGTCTGGATGGGCAGGGGTTGCGCCCTTCCCCTTCCAAAATTCCAGCCATCCAAAATGCGCCAGTACCTAAAAATATATCCGAGCTCAAATCATTCCTTGGGTTAATAAATTTTTACCACAAGTTTGTCAACATGTCTGTTGATTTACTTGGACCTTTATATGAACTGACCAAAAAAAAATGTACCATGGTCTTGGTCTTAAGAATGTGATGAGGCATTTAACCGGGCCAAGTCGTCAATTTGTGAGAAATGTTTTTTATTGTTATACGATTCTGACAAACCCCTGATATTGACCACTGACAGTAGTAGTTATGGGGTCGGAGCAACGTTGGCTCACCTTATAGACGGTGTGGAGCATCCAATCGCGTTCGCCTCCACTACACTTTCACCCGCAGAAAGGAACTATTCTCAAACAGACCGTGAAGCCCTTTCATTAGTGTTTGGTGTCAAACACTTCCATAATTTTCTGGCAGGACGTCACTTTACTTTAGTAACAGACCACCAACCGCTTCGCTCTATTTTTGGAGAGCGAAAGGGTATTCCGTTGGTTGCTAATGCTCGTCTTCAACGCTGGGCTATCATCTTGTCAGCCTACAATTACCAGATTAGATACAAAAAGGGTTCAGAAATTTCTCACGCCGACGCATTGTCTCGCCTACCTCTTAAGGGTTCAACAAACGTGCCTGAGTGTTTTATTATTTTTGACGAATTCGAAAGTAAATTTGTTACGTTTAGAGAAATCTCGCAAGCCACCTCACATGATGACATTCTCTCCATAGTGTGCCAGTGGGTCAAGGAGGGTTGGCCTTCCAAGGTAGATAGTCAGTATTCTGTTTTTTTTTTTTCAAGAATAGATTGTGTTTGTCAGTCCAAGAAGGTTGCTTATTGTTTGGTTCTAGGGTTGTCATCCCTAAGACCCTCCAATCAGCTGTTTTGAGCTTGTTACATAAGGAACATATTGGTATAGTTAGGTCAAAATTACTCGCTAGATCTTATGTCTGGTGGTCCGGTATGGACCGAGACATAGAACAACAAGTGACTACTTGTGTAACGTGTCAACTCACTCAGAACGATTTAATTCCACGTACCTATGCTCCAATGCCAAGTAGTCAAGGACCATGGAGACGATTGCATTTAGATTTCCTAGACACATTTAAGTGCAAGATCCTCCTGTTGGTAGACGAGTACAGCAACTGGCTTGAAGCTTGGATTATGACCCAAACGTCAGCCTCAGTAGTATGTGAAAAATTGCAAGAATGTTTTTCTCGTTTTGGTTTTCCTCAGTGTGTGGTGTCGGATTCCCATGGTGTGGCCCTCCATTCACCTCTAAAGAACTGGAGTCATTTTTTAAAAAACGGAACATTTTACATGTGCTAAGCCCTCCGTACCATCCTGCTTCCAATGGGGAAGCAGAACGTAGTGTACAAACTATTAAAAAACTTCTTTTGAGGTCAGTGGTAGCCAAAAGTTCAACAACGGATTTACCGGAGAAATTGTATAATTGTTTAATATCTTACCGGTCCACTCCTTCATCAGTAACAAAGAAATCCCCTTCAGACATGATCTTAGGTTTTAAAGCTCGAAACCTTCTCAGTATGTTGTCCCCGGCTGATAAGGTGTTATCGAGGGACGAGTCTAATGAAATTCAAACAAAAAGTTTTCCTATTAGAAATTTTAATATCAATGACAAGGTTCTTGTAAAAAATCCTAAGAAAGGTATATTGAAATGGATTAGAGCTCGGCTGATGAAACAAATCGGTTCTGTTATTTACCTTGTAAAGTTAGAGGATGAATCCATCAGAAAGGTGCACCTGAACCAGTTACGTAAAAGTGAGCTTCCTGATGCCAGCCATCCACCGGCAAGGCAGTGGTACCCAGAGCCAACTCAAGGCTCACCAGAAGTTCTAGTGAATTCAGAAAACGTTGATAAATCCACTGAATTAACACTCCATCCAGAGTTAAGTTCTCCCCCAGAATCAAATTTACAAAGAGCTAGAGAAGGACTGAGACCTCCATCCACGCTGAGACCACCAATTCGTTTTTCACCTTCGATTTACCAGTAACTACTATTTAAATTAAGTGCAATTACTGAAAAATCTGTTATGTCTTAATCAATTCGGCACCTTGTGTATTTATTTTTAAGTTTCTCTGCATATGTATTATTGTAATCTTGATTACTCTGTATATATGTATTATTGTAATGTTCAATTACTCTGTATTTTGTTTCATGAATTTTGATGTATTTTTCTATGTATTAAATTATAAGTACCATAAACGTATGTATCAACAAGCTTAAAAAGGAGGGAGAATTGTTATGTCGGTTGGCATGGCAACAGATACATTGTGTGTAACCTCTCTGCTAGTTTGAGGCGAGTTGACTATTTCTCTGTTGTGTTCTAATAAACGCATTAATCAAGTTCAATGTGTTTCTATTGAACCACTCCGTAAAAACATAACACTAGTGTGTGTAAAAAAAGTAAACGAGTGTCGTTGTGTGTTAGCTAGTGCTTCTCAAACTTTACAAGTATTATTTTTAACAGTAAAGAATTCCTGTAAGTTATTTTTTATTTTTGTCCGAACTTTAATTAAATAAAAAAGAAATTAGAACTCGTATGTTAAGTTACCTCGTAGTCTTTAAATATTTAACAATTGGTGACCCCGACGCGATTTAAATAGTTTTTTTTTTCTCAATTTTCGATTCATTAAATAATTTTTGGCTAATTTCACAATGGTAGATAAAATTAATGACCCATCTAGCGGGTTTGAACAGCCTGCCAGTCCCCCGCAAATAGATGGATACCAAGGCCCTACTTCCCGTCTTCCACGATTTTGGAAAAATAATCCGGCGTTATGGTTTGCCACATGTGAAGCGGTATTCCGTACATCAAAAATTACATCGAGTAATATCAAATTCCAGCTTTTAATTCCTAATATAGATCTTGACGTCCTTATCCAAGTCCAAGACCTCGTGACGAACCCGGAAAAACAACTTTACGAAAACTTGAAGGCACGACTACTGCAGATATATGGTGAGTCGGAATCACTTAGAATAAAAAAACTCCTTGAAGAAATACCTCTAGGTGATCAAATTCCATCGCAGCTGCTAAGACGAATGCAACAATTCGTCGGTAACAGCGTTAATACTGATTTCATACGTACATTGTGGTTGAAAAACCTACCTTCTCGGTTTCAACCGATTCTTGCCGCAACTGAGCACACAGACGTGGAGAAGCTTGCTCAAATTGCCGATAAGATTCATGAAGTCTCACCGCCGTTGGAAAACTACTCTGTTCTGCAACCAACAACCTCACGCGCGTCAACCATGACATCTTCAACATCATGTGAATCTTGTTCCTCCGAGATCCGCAAACTTCGGCAGGCCGTAGACGAGATCCTTCGCATCCTAAACTCGAAAAAGCGCGGTTGAAGCTCCAGCCGACAACCATCATCAACACGCTCACAATCTCACGACAACAACATCTGCTTTTATCACCGAAAATTCTAAGATAAGGCCAGACGCTGTACCAAACCGTGCGCTTGGGAATCCAAAACGCCGTCTTTAAACACCATTCAGTGAAAATTGTGGCGGAAACTTTCACTATACACCCACATCACCGCCTTTTCATCAAAGATAAGGTCACAGGCCAAGCATTTCTCATCGATACAGGAGCATCTATTTCACTACTCCCTGTTCCTAAAGGACGACGCAGGACTCCTTCCGAAATCAATCTTATAGCCGCTAACAACTCAACGATTGCGACTTACGGAGAAATCATGAGATAAGTGGACCTAGGTCTCAAAAAACCCTCCGATGGACGTTCATCCTAGCTGATGTTGGTAAGACAATTTTAGGTGCGGACTTCCTCTACTGGCACCAACTCACGGTAGATCTACGAAACCGAAGTCTAATCGACTTACAGAATGGCTGCCGTACTTCTGGAACGATTTCATCCGAAGAAATTCCAGTTTTCTCTGTAGTTCCGACTAATCAACGTTTCGCAAATATACTTAATGAGTTCCCGACCATCACCAAAATCACACCCATCCGTGGACCCTCCAGCGGAATAGTCGAGCACTTCATCGAGACAAAAGGTCAACCAGTGACCGCTAAGTGCCGACGCTTAGCTCCAGGAATCTACCAAGAAGTCAAAAAGGAGATAGAAAACCTTATAAAAGAAGGTATTTGTCGCCCTTCTAAAAGTCCGTGGTCAAGCCCACTCCACGTGGTGAATAAAAAAGATGGGAGCCTTAGAATATGTGGGGACTACCGCGCTCTCAACAAACAGACGATCCCAGATCAGTATGGAATTCTAACATACGCGATTTTACTATGCAGTTGAGCGGCAAGAGGATTTTTTGTAAAATTGATCTCCGCAGAGCTTACTATCACATCCCGATCGCCGAGAAGGACCGCGAGAAAACTGCGATCATTACACCATTTGGACTCATCGAGTACAACCATAAGAATTTCGGACTACGAAACGCCGGACAAAGTTTCCAACGATTTGTCGACGACAAGTTCCGCGATCTCGAATTTCTTTTTAAGTTTTTCGACGACTTTCTTATCGCATCAGATAATGAAGAACAGCATGAAGCTCATCTTCGTGAAGTCTTCAAACGTCTGAACAACTATGGTATTGCAGTCAACACGGCAAAATGCACTTTTGGAGTCTCCGAGCTCGATTTTCTAGGATACCATCTCACAACAACAGGTATAACACCCCTCAACCATAAAGTGAAAGCTGTTTTAGATTATCTACCACCTCAAAATTACAGTCAGCTCAGACGATTTTTAGGAATGGTAAATTTTTACAGGCCCTGCTTACCAAATACAGCTACTATTCAACAACCCCTGCACCAGTTGACTCACAATAAGCCTAAAAATGACAAATCACCGTTGCCCTGGACAGAGGAAACCTTAAAAGCCTTCGACGAAACTAAGAAAAACCTTGCCGAAGCATCCGAACTTACGCATCCCGATCTGAACGCTGAAATCTCCATCGCTAGCGACGCTTCAGATACTGCTATAGGTGCTGTTTTGCAGCAAAAGAAAGAAGATGTCTGGTACCCTCTAAGCTTTTTCTCTAAAGCACTAAACAGCTCCCAGAAGAAGTATTCTGTCTATGATAGAGAGCTTCTGGCGATATATGAGGCTATTAAACACTTCCGCTATATAGTCGAAGGGAAGAATTTCTCTATTATCGCGGACCATCGCCCGCTTATCCACGCTTTCAACCAGAAGCCAGAATCCTCGACTCCACTCCGTACTCGTTGGCTCACTTTCATCGGTCAATAAACCACGGAAATCGTCTACAAACCTGGCGAGGATAATGTTGTAGCTGATGCAATGTCCCGAATAGAAGAAATCAACGCCCCGGACGATTTTGTTGCCTCGATTGCCCAGAAGAACGATCCTGACATCACCAAACTCAAACGTCAGGACAATCTTAAACTCAAACTTTCGAAATCCCAGGAACTGATAAGTCTCTCCTCTGCGAAATGTCTATTAGCAAGGCAAGACCTTATCTTCCCGCTGAATTTAGGCAAAACGCATTTCTACAAAATCACAATTTAAGTCATCCTGGTATACGTACGACACGGAAAATGGTAGCACAAAGATTTTACTGGCCTTGTCTAAATAAAGATGTAACTGAATGGACTAGGTGTTGTATCGCTTGTCAAAAGGCGAAAATCCACCGCCATACTGTTGCGCCACGCGGAGAATTCCAACCAGCTGCTCGATTCAAGCACATTCACTTGATCCCACCGTACGCTGGCCCTTTCAAGGTTTTACATGATAAATACTTCCTGATTCAGCTACATGACCGTGAATCCAATATCTCTCTAGATCGTCTGAAGCCAGCTTTCCTGCCAGCCGAAGATTCATCGGTGTCAACGGATAAACAACCGACCCAAGAAGGTTTACGAACACGTTCCGGACGATTGGTCAAGCCTAATGTACGGTTTTGTGACTCCGTCATCTAGGAGGGGAATCCTGTAACGGTGACTGGCAACACTGAGTATTTAAAAAGATAACCATGAACATGGCAACACTGAGTACTTAAAAAAGATAACCATGACTAACCTTCTACCAAGTGTGTGTAAAAAAGTAAACGAGTGTGTTGTGTGTTAGCTAGTGCTTCTCAAACTTTACAAGTATTATTTTTAACAGTAAAGAATTATCTACAATCTCATCAAATTTCATATTATCAGATTGTAGAAGTTTTTCCCTAATCCAATTGTCTTTTATACCCCTGATAAATTGTAAAACGTAAAAATATATCTGCGACAGAAACCTTCTTTTTGCATGAACAACTCTAAAAAAGTCACAATAAGTGAGGTTACGTTGTAAAGTTGCAACCTATTCTGGGATTGTTTGTGAGTCCTCCTGATATGATGATAAAAAATAATGCTGAGAGACAACTACATTTTTTGATGGGGAAAGCATTTGTGTGAAAGCTTTCCTGAGATCGTCATTAGATAGGTCTTTTAGCAGCTTTTGGGGACCCAAAAAGGCGGACAATTTGTTGTAATGAGCAGACCCTACTGAAGCACACAATAACTGGGCTTTCTTTGCAGTATCGTTCACGTTTTTCACCGTCAAATAATTATCAAAGCGTTCTAAGTAATTAGTAAACTTCTCCTTTTTCGCATCAAAACCCTCAAAAGGCGCGATGTCCGTTGATGTATTTGCTAAAATGTCCTTGACTAACTGAGTTTGACTAGCTGAGAGAGCTGCTGTGAATGTAGTGAGGAATTGATTAAAATGTTTTCATCCATTGTTAGTGACGATCGGCAAGAGAAATGGGCGAAAAGTTAAGTGACAAGACAGTGAGAATATTGCTGATATAGGTTAGCTGAGTTGATATGATGACTTGCGTGACTGGGGCTAAGAAAACATTCTGTGACTCTTGAATGTCTGACGAAAGTAGGTTTAAATCCTAGTCGCCAATTAACATATACTTCTGATAGGTAATAGAACTGGGAACATGTACATTACACACAATCTAATCTTAACAGAACTTTATTATTCAACACAATAGATAACCACAAGAAGGTAATCGCAGTATCGATGACCAATATATATTACAACAAGTCTTCATGAATAGTGGTGAAGCCAGTTGAGAGCAGAGTGCTCTAACGGTAATACACAACAGAAATGCTACCTGTGATTCTTTTGGGAAACAGGGCCACTATTCTAAAGTATGCAGGTCTGTGGGAAAGCCTTTGAACGCTACCAACTCTGAGGAAACAACTATCTCTGTCCTTGCTGCTTCCCCAACTTCTCTCTCCAAAACAGTAGTTAAAATTACAGTAAATGGAATCCCTGCTGAAGCTCTGATTGATACAGGTAACAGTGAAAATTACATCAGTGAGCAGTTTGTTAGCATAAACAAAATGAAACGTTCTCCTTTCCACAATAAGGTACGCCTAGCATCAAATAACCATTCATTGACTATTAATAAATATTACTATGTAAGACTTCAACTTGATTATAATACTTATCCTGATGTAAAATTGTCAGTTATGACTGGACTCTGTGCCGACATAATTATTGGCCATGATTTACTGAAACAACATTCATCAATAGAATTAGCTTTTGGGGATCTAAGCCATCTCTTAGTATATGCAGCTTGTCCTGTGCTCAAGTTCCACCCACTTCACTTTTCTCTCATCTAAGCTCTAACTGCAAGCCTATAGCAATAAGATCACGTAATCATAGTCCCCGACGATGAATTATTTATCAAAGCTGAGGTTGAAAAGTTGATTTCTCAAGGAGTTATCGAATCCTCCAACTCACCCTGGAGAGCCCAAGTCCTTGTGACCAAAAGTGAAAATCACAAAAAGCGGCGGTTGATTATTCTCAAACTATCCTCAAATTTACATTATTAGATGCATATCCCATTCCTAATATTGAAGCTCTCATGGAGAAATTTCTAAATTCTCCATCTTTAGCTCCATAGATTTATGTAGTGCATACCACCAAATCCCTATCCAAGCCACTGAAAAAGAATATATAGCTTTTGAAGCTTGCGGCCGACTGTACCAATTCACAAGGATTCCTTTTGGAGTAATAAATGGTGTTGCTAGTTTTCAAAGAAGTATAGACTATATCATTGAAACAGAATGGATTGAAGGGGTTAATGCATATTTAGATGATGTAACTATATGTAGACACAACTTGGAAGAACATAACCAAAATCTAAAAAGATTCTTCAATGCTGCAAAAAAGTATAACCTCACATTAAATGAAAATAAGTGCCATTACTCCCAACAATCTATCGACATTCTCGGTTACACTATTTGTAACAAACAAATCAAACCAGATCCTAGTCGAATAAAATCAATACTTGAATACCCTCTCCCTCGAAATCCTGTCTCTTTACGCCGTGCCCTTGGAATTTTCTCTCATTATTCCAAGTGGATCCCAAATTTTTTAAAAAAGATTCACTCCTTAGTGATAAACAAGGAATTCCCTTTGTCGCCTGAAGCGAAAAAATTTCCAAAGATTTCCAAACACTAAAACAGGACCTGGCTAACGCGGTGTTGATGGCTATTGAAGAAAGTATTCCTTATGTGGTAGAAACAGATGCATCAGATTATGCTATGGCTGCCACACTCTCTCAGGAAGGTAGACCAGTAGCTTTCTACTCTCGAAAATTATCAACTAGTGAGCAACGTCACTCAGCAGTGGAGAAAGAAGTCTATGCCACAGTAGTGTAAATAGAAGCTTTGAGGAAATGGAGACATTACCTCATTGGTAGGCATTTTTCACTTATCACTGATCAAAAATCTGTAAAATTTATGTTTGATAATAAGCATAACGGAAAAATAAAAAATGACAAAATCTTGCGTTGGCGTTAAGAGCTTTCTTATTATTCGTACAATATCATATATCGTTCTGGAAAACAAAATGTGGCAGCTGATGCACTGTCAAGGACTTGTTCCATGGTTTCGGATTCTGAAAGACTGAAGAAACTTTATAACTTATTATGTCACCCAGATGTCACAAGAATGTTCAATTTTGACCGCAGCAAGAATCTTCCATATTCTCTCGAATATGTTAAGAAAATGACCACCTTTTGTCCAGTTTGTGCGAAAATCAAACCAAATTTCTTCAAAAGAGATTATGGGACTTTAATAAAAGCCACAAGTCCATTCGAACGACTCAATATTGACTTTAAAGTCCCTCTACCTCCTACTACAAGAAACCGCTATTTACTTACCATTGTTGATGAGTATACAGGGTTCCCGTTTGCTATACCCTGTCACGATTTGTCTGCACCAACAGTGATCAAAACCCTTAGCCAAGTGTTCTTTATATTTGGGTTACCTGCCTATATCCATTCAGATTATGGAAAATCATTTATGTCTACTAAGCAAACATTTTTACATTTCCATGGAATCGCTGCTAGTCACACTAGCCCATACAATCCTCAAGGAAATGGCCAAGTTGAAAGGTATAACGGGAACATCTGGAAAACAATCAACTTAGCTCTCCTGAGTAGAGGACTTCCAGTTGATCGGTGGGAAGTCGTACTGAACGAATCGTTGCATGCAATCAGGTCACTTCTATGCACTTCCATCAATACGACACCTCATGAGCGTATGTTCCATCATCAAAGAAGATCTCCAAATGGAATATCTTTACCACCATGGCTGATGAGACCAGGAGCTGTTTTGATAAAAATCACATGAGAAAAAGTAAGTTCGATCCTCTGGTAGAGAGAGGAGGTCCAGCTAATAGAAGCAAAGCCTATGTATGCGCGGGTTTTGCTCCCTAGTGGGAAAGATACTATAACATCAACTAGATATCTTGCACCTCCAGGTGAACTATTGGAGACAAGCAATGTACATAAAGGTGCTGAAGAGCACACTTTCGAAGAGGAGAAACTACAATCACCCATTCATGAGCGAAATGTTCCCACAGAAGAAGTTGAAAATTTTAGTTCAAACCAAGATCAGGACTTAAAAGAAAGAACAAAGGAAACTAATGAAACAGATGGATCGCAAATCCCGAATTCCCTAAAAACGACTGAGGAGCATTAAGCTCCCACAAGAAGATCAAGTCGTATTAGGAAATACCCCAGTTACCACAGAGACTTCATCTGCAAGTAGGCGGCGGTGAATGTAGTGATATAGTAATCATTGGTATTCCTTCTATCACATGAGTGATTCAGGAACCATTGGCATTCTTTGTATATATTTCATATAATTCAAAGGTTACAGATCAATGCTGTTATAATGTTAAAACCATTGTAAAATTTTAGTTCAATAAAGACTTTTTTTTTGAATGAATGAATGCTCTTTATTTGTTAAAGACAGAGTCTTGTACAAATAATAATATTATTAATAATATACAATAGATCCGTAGCACGAGTCTAGTGCTCTTAAACAAATCCTTACATAATAATATTTTGTTTACATTATACAAATGAATATTTATTATAACAAAAATATATGATCTAAATCCTTTATCTTTATAACAGATATCAATGTTTTACATAATAGATATTTACATATGCACTTATCATCTACACACAAACACACACCTTCGTCCATCCACAACAATACACAATATACCTGTGCATAAAATTAATATTAATAATTAATTATATAATTAAATAAATAAATATATGCATACACACACACACACACACACACACACACACACACACACACACACACACACACACACACACACACACACACACACACACACACACACACACACACACACACACACACACACACACACACACACAACACACAAACAACACAAACAAACAAACAAACAAACAAACAAACAAACAAAAAACAAACAAACAAACAAACAAACAAACAAACAAACAAACAAACAAACAAACAAACAAACAAAACACAAACACACACACACAAACACACACACACAAACACACACACACACACACACACACACACACACACACACACACACACACACACACACACACACACACACACACACACACACACACACACACACACACACACACACACACACACACACACACCACACAACACACACATCAACAACACACAAACACAAACACATCAACACACAAACACACACACACACACACACACACACACACACACACACACACACACACACACACACACACACACACACACACACACACACACACACACACACACACACACACACACACACACACACACACACACACACACACACACACACACACACACACACACACACACACACACACACACACACACACACACACACACACACACACACACACACACACACACACACACACACACACACACACACACACACACACACACACACACACAAACACACACACACAAACGCACACACAAACACACACAAACACACACACACACACACACACACACACAAACACACACACACACACAAACACGCACACACAACACACACACACAACAAACACACACACACAAACAAACACACACACACACACACACACACACACACACACACATACACACACACACACACACACACACACACACACACACACACACACACACACACACACACACACACACACACACACACACACACACACACACACACACACACACACACACACACACACTTACATACATATGCATACACCCATACAAACGCAATGTATAAATAAATGCAATATATAAAATAACATCAAATATAAATATAAACATACTTAAGACATATCTCCATGTTATCACTAACATGATTTAAACAACAACTTTATATTGATTCTAATTAATATCAGTTTTTTCATTTTTTTTTTTTTTTTTTTTTTTTTTTTTTTTTTTTTTTTTTTTTTTTTTTTTTTTTTTTTTTTTTTTTTTTTTTTTTTTTTTTTTTTTTTTTTTTTTTTTTTTTTTAATTAGTCATTGACCACATAAAGACATTAGCACCCTATATACATTTATCATGAAGAAATATACTTTATTTAATTTTTCTACACCGTCAATATTTAATATATCCTCAATATTGTGATTATCAGAGGACATTGTGATGTATGGCTTAAGAAACTGTTGTCTATATTCCTTGAACGTTGGGCAATAGAGAAGGATGTGGTATAAGCTATTGGAGATATATTGACTGCATGATATGCAAGTTTCCTGTGATTTGAATAAAAAAGTTTTGTTTTTAGTATATAATTTAATTTGTTCTTGGTTAGCGACTCTTAACTGACTGACACACCTCAACTTTTTTATGTGTACTTTGTATGTTAGGTACGTTTCGGGATTTAAGATATTGTAAAAATATTCTATAAGATAAGGAAAAAATATTCCAGGCGCGCCTTTTACGATTAGATAATGAGTTTGAGAAATTTAAAATACGATTTTTGGCTTTTTAAAAAATTAAGCAAACAACTCTCTAAGAATTTCGATAGTTATCAACTTCTAAAAAAGCCACTTATACAATGTATTACGAAACATTAGCTTTTGGTAGTAAATTTAATCATGACAGTAATGATAGTAAAAATCTTACATTATCGGATACATCTAAAAATAATAATTTTTTCAAACTACCAACTGATACTATTCCGACTTTCGATGGAAACGTTAACAATTGGCCTTGCTTTAGAGATACGTTCATTTCGTTGATACATTCGAACTCTAATATCGATAATATTGAAAAATTTCAGTATCTCAAATCTTCATTAAAAGGAGCAGCTTCTCAGGTTATCGCCGCAATCGCTATTACATCTGATGGATACGATCAAGCCTCGGAAGCTTTATTAAACGCTATAATAATAAACGCATTTTAGCCACTAACCACTTAATACAAATTTTACATTTTAAACCTATTGATAAAATAAATTTAAAATCTTTAAAAGAATTTTCGTCAGTAGTTCTTGAGAGCGCGAATGCCCTTTTAAATTTAAATTTACAGGATCCGGCGGGTTTCATTCTATGCACATTAGGTCTCAGATTAGTCGATAATCGAACAAGAGAAAAGTTCGAAGCAGAACAGATTGATAAAACGGCTATTCCAGTTTTTAAAGATTTTGCCGAGTTCATTCAACAACAATATGTGCAATTTCAAACGAATTCCATTACTGGCCCAGCTCCAAATTTTGAAAATAAATTGTTTAACCACCCTAAACAGGTGTTAATGTCGATGAAGATTTCGTAACAATCGATCAAATGTCCCGTTTGCTCAAAGGGTCATAAAATTTTGGAGTGCTCACAATTTCGTTCGCTTTCTCCTCGCCAAAGATACGATCAAATAAAATCGCTCAATCGTTGCATTAATTGTTGCTCAGCGGGACATAGAGCTCGAGAGTGTACATCAAAGGGATCTTGCCGATGTTGTAATGGTCAACATCACACGCTGTTACATTTTTCGGAATTTGGAACGCAAAGTAGAAAATTAAATTCACACTTAGAGAGTTCTAAACGCCCAATAGCAAACAACCTCAGTTCGCATTCAAGGGAGTTTGGTGCTGTGCCGTCATTGGACGTTCCTAATAAGTCGCCACCCGCGGATAAAGGAACAGTATTATCCGCGACACACTCGGAAGCCTCTGATATTTTGTTGGGTACCGCCATTGCGCAGGTTAAAGACAAATTTGGTCATTTTAAACGCATACGCCTTTTAATTGATTGTGGATCACAACGTTCATTTATAACTGCTGATTGTGTTCGTCGCTTGTCACTTATTCCCTATCCTAAAAAACTGCAGTTAATGGGTTTAGGACATCAAAACATATTGGGTAGTGATTCAATTGTTACGTGTATTTTGAAACCAAATCTAGATAGTTCACCGCAAGTTAGTACAACCGCAATAGTAATTGATAAAATATGTTCGGATTTACCGTCTCGTCATATTGCTCATGACATTCGATTACATTTAAAAGAATTTGAGTTGGCTGACCCTGATTTTAATGTACCAGGGCCTATCGACTTTTTGTTAGGAGCCGATCTTTTCGGTGTTATTTTCAAAGGTATTTCAGTTAAACTATCTAAAGGTTTGCCTTACGCAATGGAGACGATTTTTGGTTGGGTATTGCTGGGAAAAATTTCTTCACTCCAAAGCGATGAAGTTACATCTCTTGTGAGCACTGAAAGAGATAAAAGGAATATGCAACAACTTATGTCCTAATTTTGGGAAGTCGAAGAAGTCGCGGGTACATCTCAGGTTGATCCTACGCATGTCAAATGTGAAGAACTTTTTGAAAAGACTCATTATAGAGATGAACAAGGTCGCTATGTCGTCCAATCACCATTTTTTAATAAACCTTGTCCATTAGAAAAATCAAAATTCGGTGCCCTTAATCGTTTTCAAAAATTGGAACAAAAGTTTCTTAGAAACCCTAAGCTAAAGGACGAATATGATAAAGTCATACGCGACTGTTAGGATAAAGGTTATGCTAGACCTTCTGTCCGTCCGGGTCATTGTTTTTTGCCGCATCATGGGGTTATGAAAGATAGTACCACAACAATACTTCGGGTAGTTTTTGATGCGTCATACTCTACATCTCAGGGTTCTCTAAATGACCAATTAATGGTAGGTCCAAAATTACAAAACGACATAAGGGAAATCTTGCTCCGTTTTCGACTTCCACGTTTCGTTATGACCACGGATATTAGCCAAATGTATTTGTAAATTTTAGTGTCTCCATTGCATCGATCATTCCAGCATTTTTTTTACCGTTTTGATACCACAGATGCGGTAACTGAATATGAATTCCAAAGTTTACCTTTTGGATTAGCTTGCTCCCCTTATTTGGCTATAAGAGTTTTGAATCAGTTGAAGGTAATCCTTATCCACTTGCTGTTAAAAGTTTGAAAGATAACATTTACATCGACAATATTCTTACAGGGGCCGATACACTTGAAGAGGCTTTAACATTACAAAAAGAGTTAATCGCACTATTAGGAAAAGGTGGTTTCTTTTTAAAAAAGTGGAGTGCAAAGGCAAAAGAACTTTCAGTTGGATTTGCAGACGCATCCAATTTAGGATACGCTGCAGTAATTTATTTTCGCATGGAATTAAACGATGGAAGTATTTGTACAAAACTTATCATGGCTAAAACCAAACTGGCTCCGTTAAAATTCCTAACTATTCCACGATTGGAATTATGTGCCGCCCTATTATTAACCAATATTTTAAAGTCAGTTAATAATTTCTTTTCCAATTTGCCGATTAAGAAGATTTATCTTCTATCGGATTCATCCACTATTTTAAGTTGGCTTCGAATCCCTAGTTACCGTCTTAAGACGTTTGCGGCCAATCGAGTGGGCAAAATTTTAGACGCTTCGGTGTTAGACTCGTGGTATCATGTACGCTCAAAAGACAACATAGCGGATTTAGCATCAAGAGGGTGCAACCCATCAATATTGGCCTGGAAAATTTCGTGGTGGAGCGGTCCTGAATGGTTGGCCTTGAACCCCCCAGAATGGCCTTTGGAGAGGCGGGATAGTCCTGATGTGTCGGAGGATGAATCGCTAGAAGTAGGGCCCGTAAAGACTCTGGTTTCAGTGAATGAACCGCCATTTTGGGAAGTGTTTATTAGGAAATTTTCCAATTTTGAGAAGATGGTGCGAGTCTGGACATTCGTTCTTAGATTTTTGAAAAATATACGTACTGATAAAAATAATCGAAATCATGGTCCCTTAACTTTGAAGGAACGGTCACAGTCATTAAATAGTTTAGTTAGAACAATTCAACATTACCATTTCCAACCAAATCCTCCTCCTGCTATAGAGCAATTACATTCTTTTCGTGATTCTCTGGGTATCCTTAGGGTGGGCGCTCCAGTGCCTTATGAAATGAAACACCCAATTTTGTTGCCTCAAAAATGTCATTTTGTAAATTTATTGATTGGCCATTATCATATAATGTACCTCCATGCGGGTCCGCAACTTCTTTTATCTTTGATTCAACGAAAATATTGGATTCTTTCCGCTCGTCGAAGAATCAGAGCTCGAATTCACCAATGTTTAAAATGTCATCGCATTCGTGTTTCTACCTTTGCCCCTCTAATGGGGAATCTTCAGTGTCAAGATTCGAACAAGGGCGCGCATTTCTAAACGCAGGCGTGGACTTCGCTGGTCCTTTTCCCATTCGGGAATCAAACCGGCGCAAGGCAGCCTTAGGGAAAGCTTATTATTCCCTTTTTATTTGTTTTGCAACTAAAGCGATCCACATCGAAGTCGTATCCCAGCTAACTACGGAAGCATTTCTTGCAAGCGTTGACCGGTTTGTTTCCCGTCGAGGACTTCCCAGTAAAATGTTTTCCGACAATGCCACCAATTTCGTTGGAGACTGGACTATATCTCTAATTTGCAAAATCGCACTAAATGGTCGGTTAAAAGTCCAAATGTTACCCCCGGGACTCTAGTGATTTTGAAAGAGCAAAACGTTCCAATGCTTTGTTGGCCTACCGGGCGAGTCATAGAATGCTTTCCAGGTAGATACGGAATAGTAAGAGTGGTCAAAATAAAAACGGTCAATGGTGAGTTCGTTCGACCAGTGTCGAGTTTAGCACCTCTTCTTCTTTCAGAAGATCAATTCTCATCTTCAAATTTTAATAAAATTTTGGTGGGCGGAATGTTTACGCTTAGTTTAAAAAATATATTATTTTAATTGTTTCAAAGAGTCAACTTTAATTTTTATTTCTTCACCTTTCCAATTATGAACATCAAACAATTAGTTGTAGTTTAGAATATTTTTTTTTTGTTAATGTTAGCAAGCTTAGCCCCATTTATTGTATTAACAATTTAAAAAAAACAAAAAAAAAAAAAAAAAAGAAGAGGAAGGGGATCGCACGTCGGGTCGCATGTTTATAGTGTTGGAACTCTTATCGCTGGAGGTTGAACTTCGTGCGGCAGTTGCTAGCACCAAGTCAGAAAATAGATAGCAACCAGGATGCATGGAAGTAACCGCTTACATATATATATATATATATATATATATATATATATATATATATATATATATATATATATATATATATATATATAAAATAGATATATTTTTTTCTCAGGATCCTGAAATTAGCAGGGTGCGGACCGCCGTCGCTACAGTACACATCGAAGTTCGACTGTTGGAAATAATCGCCATCGGACGTTGGTTGCATTCTATAAATGAGGTCGTTTGGAAGAAAATGCCGAAATTCAAAGTCTTCACTTCGTAAAAAATAGTACTCGTGAGTTAGCTGGACTTATATTTAATATTATTCTCCTAATATTAATTTAAATATCCCTTTGTTTAAGTTAATGGTTTTTTGTTTAAAATATTTTCTTTATTTGTGGTAAACTGTTCATAATTTTTAATCTTGATACCCATCATAACATCATTGAAACCTTTTGAAACCTCAACTTTTAATTTTTTTGTTTTTGTTTAATTGAATGTTCTCAATCAAATGCATGTTCTTTGTTTGGTTTTATTTATTTAATGTGTAAATATATGTTACATAATTGGAAAGACTTATTTCTTTCTTTTTTTTTTTATATAGGTTTCCTATTTTTTTATTTTAATAATTGATATATGTAGAACCAGCTGGAAAGGGGATAGTGGTAGGCAGCCAATAATGGTAAGCCCCGCTTCCCAACAATTTCCTTTTTTGTTTCATTGCGAATCGATAAAAAATCTCTTAGTTAAGAGAGGTTCTACTTTAATACAAAGTTCTGAAACTTTTAGATGAGCTTTGTAACACCAGATTTTATTTAAATTTTGCTTGGACTGAA
Organism: Euschistus heros; assembly: GCA_003667255.2. Lineage (NCBI taxonomy): Eukaryota > Metazoa > Arthropoda > Insecta > Hemiptera > Pentatomidae > Euschistus > Euschistus heros. Next base: position 1,593,637 of record RCWM02000035.1, on the reverse strand, counting down.
ATAGTTCCCCAATATTGAGGGTCTTAGTGTTTTCTAATCGAAATTTTAAAAATTGAAATGGCTAGTTAATATCAAATATTTTTTGTTATGTTATATTATAAATAATAATGTAATGATAAATGAATGTCATTAAAATCTGATGATTATAATGAATAGTTAAAATCTTGCAATGATTATTTTTTTTATTTTTTTTAAAATTATTTATTGAAATTTACAACTGTATATATAAAACATAAAATACATCAAGTAAATGTGATGAAATAGATAAAAATGACACGTCACTTGTTTTTAAAGCAACTACCCATTGGTAGCACTTATTAAGGTTCTACATGATAAAGCACTATATTAGAAGATCTCGAGGCCATCTTCTTTTCAGGCGCCTCGGAGGGTTATCTGGAATGGAATGAGATGCAAGTTGTGATACTAATGGATTTGAATGGTTGTGGAGTTTGCTGTGAAAGGATTGATATCTGGTTTGAGCTAAGTCAGAAACGTAAGGTATATTAAGATCTTTGTGGATAAGTTTATTTGTGACGAAGTAAGGAGCATTTAGGATTTTTCTAAGGATTTTGGATTGTAAGGATTGGATACGAGATGAATTGGATGGTTTAGTGGAGCCCCAAAGCTCAACTCCGTATGTCCAAATTGGTCTAATTATTGTCATTTAAATGAGTCTTTTGTAATTAATTGGAAGATTGGAGCGTTTGTCAAGCAAATGTTGAAGTAGTCGATAGCGACGGGCAGTTTCTTGTCGTTTTAGTCTTGTATGTGGATTCCAAGTAAGACGTTTGTCCAGATGGAGTCCTAGGTAGCGGATCTGTTCAACGGGGATTAGCGAAACATCGTTAAAGGATATTGTAGGACAGGAAGTCGTGGGTTTACGACGGAGGGTGAAGGTTATTTGATGGGATTTATTTGAATTTATTTTGATTCTCCATTTTTGACACCATTCTTGAAGTTTTATGATATGGGATTGGAGTGTCTGGAAGGCAATGAAGGGATTATTGTTTACTGATAACACACACGTGTCATCAGCATACGTGGTGAGGATGGTGCTAGGATGCGTCGGGATGTCAGCTGTATACACCGTGTAGAGGATTGGACCTAGGATACTTCCTCGAGGAACACCTGCAGATTGGGTAAAGAGAGAGGAGTAGGAAAAGTTATGATTAACTTTGAAGGTTCTATCACTAAGATAGGAACGGATGATAAGGAAGTATGTAGGAGGTAGGAATTTTCGTAGTTTGTACAGCAGTCCCGGGGCCAGACTCGGTCAAAAGCTTGTTCTATATCGAGAAAGGCTCCCGTGCAGTACATTCCGCGCTCCAATTTGGAGGAGATAACGTCCATCACACGATGATATTGCTGGATTGTGGAATGTGATGTTCGGAATCCAAACTGGTGGTCTGGGATTATGTGATTGGAATCTAGGATAGGATACAAGCGTTTTAAGATGAGTTGTTCCTGGATTTTACCCATAATTGGCAAGAGAGAGATAGGACGATATGAGTAAGGGTGTTCCGGTGGCTTTTTGGGCTTGGGTATCATTTTGACTATGGAGACTTTCCAAGGATCAGGAAAATATGTTGTTCGGAGTACAGCGTTATATATGAATGTTAGGAGCAGGATGGCTTTCCAAGGAAGGTGTTTTAGGATATAGGATGTGATAAGGTCATGTCCAGGGGCTTTCTTGGTGGGTAATCTTTGGATGATACTTGATATTTCTGAGGGATGGAATGCTTTAGGAGGAGAGGACATTTGAAGTGGGATATTTAATTCTGTTTCAATACTTTCACGATGATTTGGGTTAGGGATATCAGGATGGGGTTTAAAGGTATTGAAAAGGTGCTGGCTGAAAATTTGAGATTTTTCTTCGTCAGATCTTGACCACGTTTTGGATTCAGTTAGAAGAGGGTGATTACAATTTTTGTAGTTCAGGAGTTTTTTTTTGGCCATCCATAAGGATTTGTCAGTCGTGTTAAGGTTTTCAGTATATTTATATAAATTTTGAATTTTGAATTTTTTTATTTCTGTTTTTAGTTTGTTAGTCAATTTGGTGGTTATTTTTGTCTGACGGATATCTGGTTCTATGCCACCTAGCTCTTGCTTTTCGCTTTTCTGTCAATAGGATGCGAAGATGTGGCAAATTACTCTGGAGAGAATTGTATGTTTTTCTTTTTGAGGTGTTATCTTTTATGCTATTGCGTATTATTGTCGTTAGTATTTCTATGGCAGTATCAATGTCTTTTTTTGTTTTAAGTGGAATTTTTAAGTCTATTTTCATTTCCAAATCATATCGAAAACTGTCCCAGTCTACTCGGCCAGTAATCAACGAAGGATGGGTGGGTTTAGGAACAGAAGTTGAATACAGGGAAAGCAGTACCGGACTATGATCAGATGAAAGGTCATTTAGGGATTTTATTGTGAGCTGGGATGGAGATACCTGGGAAGTGATGAATATGTCGAGGATATCGGGTCGTTTTTTGAGGGATGTCGGCCAATATGTAGGGTTCATAGGTGGAATGATGGAATAGGTTTTGGATGTAGAGACTCGGGATAGGATGCTGCCACGGGAGTTGGATGATCGACAACCCCACCGTTGGTGCTTAGCGTTGTAGTGTCCTTCTGCAATGAAGCGAGGTCCCAGAGATTGGAATAAGGATTCAAGATGACTATAGGAAAGGGGAATATTTGGTGGGCAATATACAGCTGAGAAAGTTAAATTGTAAGGACTTGTTGATATGATAACCGAGGTTGATTGGATTTCTGCAGTTGGAGTGGAAGGAATAAGGGAATGGGGTAAGGATCTGTGGGTAAGGATACAAGCAGCAGCATGTGCTGTGTTTCCGGATGGTCCGACCTATAAGTGATATAGTCCCGTATGTAGAAATGTGATTTGTTTGTGAAGTGGGTCTCCGTCAGTAAGGCAATATCAATGTTATTGTCGTGAAGAAATATGTCAAGTTCGTCTCGGTGGTTAGTTAGTCCATTCGCATTCCATAGAATGATAGCCAGGGGCTTTGTGCTCATTGTGGAATATGGAAAGGGACTTGATAAAGGACTGTGGTGAGGAGTGAAATGAGAGGTGTGATCGTTTCTTTTAGCTCTGACAGGAAGGACGATAGGATGTTATTGATGTCTGCTGGATTTGCAATGATTATTAAATCATAAATATATTAGCTGGTTGTAAAATCTATTTAGACTTTTGTAATTTATATTTATTTCTTGGATATTTACACTTTTATTAGATTCCATCGAGACACTACCTTTTTACCTGTTTGTAAAATTTAATACTACTTTTTGAAGTATTTAGTCCTTTGATATATAGTTTTTTTATTTTTGTGAATGGTTTCTTTCATACCACTTTTTAGTTATAATTTTTATAGTTATATCCATTGGAATATTTGTAAATAGATTTGTTAATAAATATAATGAATATTTTTAATTCATTTTGTTTTTGTTTTTTTCCTTTAAAAACTCTGATGTAAATTGATTGTATCTGTATGTTTATTAGTATTGTCCAATATTTTGGTGAAGTATTTATGAGAACAGTTCTTTTAAATAAAAACTCATTGTGATTGTACAATGATAATGTGGGGTGATGATAAATTTGTACAACCTTTATTGTAATTTGTTTTGTTTTTTTATATAGTTTTAGTCCATACATGATCTCATTCTGTGATTTTTATAATTACCCTTTCTGTTCTGGAAACTTATAAAATGAAAAATACCTTCAGGTTTGTTCAGTTATTGTGTCCTAATCTTTATCAGTTATTTGTTCAAACCATCTTTTGATCAACTAATCTTTCTCTTGTTATCTTTTTGCTTCCATTCCTTTCTTTACATCCCCTATCAACAATTTCCTCAGGCATCCTTCAACCTACTCTCTAATCTGTTCAGGAAAATATACTATGGCCTCTGTTTTGATACATCCTTTTTGAATGAGCTCCTGGTTTAAATACTCTTTAAAATATTTTTTTCCTCAATTAGGATTGATGACTTAATTCCAATAAAAGTGGCAATTAATTCATGAAACCCTAATTGTATCGATCCTTCTGTACCATCATGTGTACCTCAAGTGATTTTTTCCTCTCTCATATATTGTCTTATGATATTATTAGAAACATGATGGGCTCTTATTATGAAATAACTTCCACTCTGAGTACCCATCTCTAAAGATAGTAGCGTTTAAGCTTTTTCTTCTCCACACCACAGATTTTAGCAAATTTAAAGACAATTTATAGTGATAAGGAAAGATATAATCATCTTTTTTTAAAGGAAACATTTTTATTCCACAGGAACGAGTTTAGGATTCCTACAGTCTTCCTTTCTCTTAATATTTTCAATGAAATATCTTAATTAATAGAGGGTTCCTTTCCAGGAAGGATAAGAAGAGCTCCATATCTCTAATCTTCAATGCTAAAACATGTGCTTAAAGAGTTAAAGGACACAAACTCTGTCTACCTCAGATTTATTTCCATGCCCTGTTCAGAATACTCCTTAGAGTTTCCTCACCATGTATTCCAGATCACATTCCTCAGTTGCAATGAGTTAATAAACTCCTGCAATTTGTAGCATGAATTAGATATCTTTCAAAATCTCCAAACCCATGTATTAATATTTTTCTCCTATTTCTAGAAAGCTTGTTTAATAACCATGTTAAAGAGAGTAGGTGATTAGCAGCAACTTTGATTTAATCCTTTGGTGATGTGTAACACTGAGAGGACATGATATCAAAACTTTTTTTTTTTAAATACTTTCGTATACAATTAGTAACGCTGCTATTTCAAAATTTATTTCCCAATTCTGCACCTTTATAAAGGACTAGTATGCCTTATCTCAGACTATCACTAATTTCCGACAAACTGAGTGATTTCCAGAGCTTATTTAAAGGACCTAAGTCAAAGCTTTCTAAAGGTGGATAAAGGCTAAATGTACCTCCTGGACCAGAAGTCTTGGAAGTCCACCAAATACTTTTAAAAAAATTGGGATATAGTAAAAACTTGACCTAAGATGGCCCAGCCTGAATCCTGCTTCTACCTCTGTTATTTTCTTCTTTATTTTATCTTACAGCCTATATTTTAAGACACAATACATGCTTAGGTAACAGATTGATACAGGCTACTTGTAATTGTTGAGTCTTCATAATTGTTCAAATATGTTTTACTAACACCTATATATATTTTTAAAAAATAAAATCTTGGCAGTACAATTAAATATGGACAATGTTTTTTAAAGATTCATTTAGTTGAATTCCTTTGTATCATAGTTGGCCTTTTTTAATTTGTATATATTTTGACAACTTTTAATTGGCTTCTAAAATTTTTCGCAAAAAAAAAAATATTAAACACAATAATTTTGGTTGATTTTATGTTATTTATCATTTGTAGGATTACTAATATAAAAATTATTAGCTTTATTAGCCAAGGCGAGGAGGATAAATTAATGAATTACCAGTCAAAATGTCTAAAAGTAAGTTTGTAATAGATTAGAACCACTAGCGCTAGGTCGGTGATCTATAACAGAACTAGCAACAGGAGTTATTTTAATAACTGTTGAGAACTGTTGTAAGAACTGGAGTGATTGTAATAACTGTAGTGATTCTAAGCGTTATTGGATCCCGAAGAGTTATTGGCAACAGCAGTGATTGGCTGGCGCGCATTCTAGCGGTAGGGCAGGGGTTTACTTGAATAACCTATTATTAGAACCTATTACTGGGATAGAGCCAGCGAGGAGATATACAAATAGAGCTGCTATTGAGTAGGCCGGAGCTAGAGGCAGGTGGGACTAGTATTCCCCACCACTTCGCTACCCAGAGTTAACCCAGTTCCCAACTTACCAACATTATTTTAGACTGTTGCTGATGCAGGTATAGGTAATACAAATTCCTTCAAACACAGAGTATCATTTTTTACTTAAACTTTGTAAATATAAAGGATTTTTATTAAATATAAAAGTTATAATTACTAATAAATATTTAAATAAGAAAAATGATTGGAATCCAAACAGAATGTAATATTTTATAAAATTTAATGGGCTTTAAATAATATAAGTTTATTAAATTTGTTCCTTATATTATTAGCTTGTATTTCTTGATTAATGTCTCTGGCATGACTTTTAATTCATATCGTTATATATTTTTTGGCTATTGCCTTAATTAAAAAATGAAAATGTCCTTCTTCTGCGAAATGATTGGCTTCATCAAAAAGACTGCAGTTGTGCAGCATGCCAACCACCCTTCACGAGTAATGTTCAATGTTGAACTTTCCTCCTTTCTGCACATACTGGCGAAAAAGAGTCTCCGCAGTAATACAAATCCGCCGTGCACTGTGAGATGGCTGGATTAGACCACCTCTATTTTTGCAGCCAATTAAGCTGCCTTTGCTCCGCACTGGTTCATCATATAAGTTAGCTTTGCAGGCATAGCACTGAAGGTTACCACTCAGCGACCTTACCACATAACCTAGGAGTTGAAACATTTTTGTAAAATTACAATGTTAAGGTAGGTAGATTTTGAAACTATTGCAGTTAGAGCTTACATGTACTCTACAGTATCATGAATGATTAGTTCATAGCGTTGCATGATATAGTCATGGTCATGGCTATCAAGTTCTGGGTGTACTAGTGGTTCTTCTACATTACTCTCTTCTAAAATAAATAAAAACTTAATTATTAACAATTTCAATCGGGTTAAATAACTTACCAGACCATTCCTCTGAGGTACAGTTACTGGGTTACAGTTACAGTTACTGGATCTCTAGTGCTAAATGAAGATACTGGATTTATCCCCAATAAATTAATTTTATCCAGTGGGATGGCATTTCCACTGCTGGACATCCCTTCGTGATGCTGTTTATGAATGATAATTTTTTTCCAATTCCCGCTTTCCTACTGAGAAGCGCTTGGGTTGTTGTTGAAACCTCCTCTGCCTCGACTATATCCAAATAATCTTTCCAAATGATCTTGGCTGACCTTGAATAGTGTTAAAAATGTCAAACATTTGGTATCCAATAGCGTCTTTATCATGCTTCTTGTACTTTTGATGTCTATTAAAAACCCTAAAAATCCAGTCTTCCTATTTCCAGAGCATACTGGTCATCCATCGCCTTCTTTCAGTCCCTTAATGTACTTTTCCACCTCTTCCAGTTTCTCCAGGATGATAATTCGATTTTTGGGGTGAATAGGCTGCTTTAGATATTTTTCCTTCAAATTCCTAGAGTTTAAAATATCAAATAAATCATTATTTCAGAATTCAGCTATTTCATTTTTTTGGTAGTATTTGATGGAATCAGCAACTGAAGCACTTAGTAATTGAGCAGCGTATTTCACCTGCATCTTATGGTTCCCATAGTTTTTATGTGGCTGCTGGTCAATTTATTTCCCAGGTTTAAACCTTCCTTTAATTGTAAATAGTGCAGATTTTGAATATGTTCCCACTTAACGTCTTTCCCCTCTCTATCAAGTAGATATTTCTTGTCATGGAGAGTGTTCCTCACCAACTTTAGCATGTGGCATGGGTCTAAGAAGAAATTCAATTTATGTCCCTCCATGTCTATAGTGGTGCTTGCACCTTCATTTACATTGAATTGAACTCCCAACTGCCTAGCTGCAGCTAGATTATTTGCGGCGCCATCACAAGTAAGGGATGCCACAGTTACTCCTGCCTCTTTTAATAGTGAAAGACATTGTTTAGTTAAACTAGCAACTTGCTCCCCAGTTAAGCTGTTAACAAAAAAATAGCATAGCGGGTTTTTCCAGATAGTGTTAAGAAAACTAAAAATGAAAGACGAAAACCACCGTAGCTAGTGGTGAGCTATCACATTGGCTGCCTGTTCCCAAATCATCATACCCTACCAAGCTTTTCCAATTCCATTGGACATTTTTTCTAATTGCCATTGAGTCTATCATTAGGGCTCCGAAAAGTTTGCCATGGGACTTTTCTTTTTCGCAAATAGCAGCAAACACGTCTTTGCTAAACCCGGGCTGTCCGTTTACAGTAGCGTACCATCGAGCAATGCTTCGAGGATGAGGAAGGGAAGTACTAAAAGTAGTTCTTACATAACTGTATGCCTTCGGCGACAAGAAGTTCAGAGTGATGGCAAAACTTTTGAGCCTGCTGTCATACAAAGTCCGTAAGTTTGGAGATATTGCCTTTGCTGCTTCTCTCCTAACTAGGGCTGATGATGTTGGTGATACGTTGAAAAGTAACTCGCAGTACTCTGATTGTAAATAATTGTTTTTTTTCCTAGTCGGCCAAAACTTCTTTTAATTTAAACACATTCTTAGTTAATCAAGAGTGTTTCCTCCTAATATTCCTCAATTTCAACTGAGATACTTATGCTTAAAATAATGATATATGATCGACAGGAAGTAGGGGAAATGATCATGCGCATTAGGACGTAATGGCTACTTATTTATCAATTAGGATTGATGAATTAAATGCCACTTCTATTGAGATTATTTTATTTGAAAACTAGTTTCGAATGCTAAACATTCATCTTCAGTTCTAAAACATACAATAAAATTTTCAACACATCAGTACTATGTTACATAGATTAAATATACTAAGGTTTTTAAAAAGATAAGACAAGAAATCAAGCATAGGCACTCACCTTCGAGGTAACTAAAACACTGGATTTGTGAGAAGTAAAAGGGGGGGGGGCAAGTAGGTTAAGTTTTAGATTTACAACGGGGTTTCCCTTATGACTCATTGGGTTTTTTCGTTCCTATGGGAAATAAATTTAAAATGGGGCTATTGGATATGTTAATCTGATCATTTAAACAAAAATCTGGATCGGTTTTAAACGATTTTATTATTTCTAGTGATTCAAAAGTATTTAATTTTAGGCTATTTTCTACTTGATGTAATATTTTTACTACTCCCGAGTCTTTATTAAATTTGTGGTTATTTTCATTTAGATGGATAGCGAAATTGGAATTTTGGGTCTTATTAGTGTATGCTCTTATATGTTCATTTACTCTTTGATTTACTGATCGTCCGGTTTTTCCCGTGTATTTTGCTTCACAGTCATTACATTTTAATTCGTATACGCCGCTTTTTTGGAAAGGGTCTATTTTGTCTTTCGGTGAAGGGAAGTATGATGACAATGGCTTATCTATTTTAAATGCAGGGTTTAAACCTAATTTTTTTTTATTCTTTCCCGACTTTAACGGATATTGGGCCGTAGTATGGTATCAAAATATATTTTTTAGGGGTAGCTTTATCCTCTGGGGGTGTTTTGTATATATTATTCATAGTTTTTTTATGTATTTGTTTTCTTAAAATATTATCGATTGTGGTTTTACTGTATCCGTTGTTGCTAGCTATAGTGTGAATCGTTTGTATTTCTTTGTTAAAATTTCGTTCATTTAGCGGTATATTTAAAAGCCGGTATATCATGCTATGAAATGCTGCGAGTTTGTGTGTTAGTGGTCTCCTGGCATTGTTGTCTATAACTACATCTGTGTGTGTGGGTTTCCTGTATATACTAAATTCGTGTTGTTTATTGTTTATGGAGATTTCTATGTCTAAAAAATTTAAAGTTTTATTGTTCTCTAACTCCAGTGTGAATTTAATTGAAGGGTGGATTTCGTTTATTTCGTTTAAGAAACTATTGATTTGTCTGGTCGTCCCAGACCATAGGCAAATTATGTCATCAACATACCGATACCAGTATATGATGTGTTGAGCTAATTTTGAATGAAGGATTTTCTGTTCTAATTTATCCATAAAAAGATCTGCCAGAAGGGGTGAAAGAGGGGATCCCATTGGTAATCCTTCTTCCTGTTTATAGAATGTATTGTTAAATTGAAAATAATTATGTTTTATGCAGACTGACATTAAATTGTAAAAGTCTAATTTTTCTAGTGGTTGAAGATTAGACCGGAAGATTAGTTTTTCTAAAATTTCTATTGTTTCTGAAGGTGGGATACTGGTAAACAGATTTGTGACATCGAATGATATTAACTTTGCATTGTCTGGAACATTTACGTTTTTAATTTTGTTGACTAATTCTATTGAGTTTTTTATTGTATTTCGTGGGGAAAAGGAAATTTTCGTTTTGAACATGTTGTTTAAATAATGAGCAAGTTTGTATATGGAGCTAATTCGAAACTAGTTTTCAAATAAAATAATCTCAATAGAAGTGGCATTTAATTCATCAATCCTAATTGTATTGATCCTTCTATATCATCATGCGTACCTCAAGTGACTTATTTATCAACTCACCTTCCGTGTAATTCCTTTGCCGATCTTGTTCTATGCTCTACTGTAATCCCTATTGCACTTAAACTCAATATATAAACTTACTGTTCATTAAACTACTACTTTATAATAATGATATCACTCCCAGTTACCAATAAACCAGTTAAAATATCAATTATCATAGAGACGCACAGTAGCGATGTTACACCTACGAATGGCAGCACTCTAGTTCAATAAAGTCTTACTTTCTAATGGGTTTAATTCTATTCTATTACACTACTAAAGTGAACATAAAAAGGCAGTAGAAAATGTACATGCCGACTTCCTTTTAAGATCATCTATTCATGAAAATATTTCACAAATCGAAGGAGAGGTTTCGTTGATTTCAAATGAAACCATATACATATACTATTTCCAACGAAACACTCAATTATAAAACCCTCGCTGTAGAAACCTCACGTTATGAGCAACTCTCTAGAATAAAATCAGACCTTTTGAACGGTTAAAAAAAATAACATTGTGTCCAAACTGCAAAACGGCATAATTTTAAAGGACACCATGTAGTCGTATAAAATTCATTACAACGAGCAGTTCTTAATGAACTATATTATTATGACTTCACAGTCAACTATACCTTATGAAAATTTAAAATCGGTTAATTTTAATAGACATAAGTTTGAAACTAGGTTTTATGAGTGGATGAATGAAAGATTGGTATTATGATATGTTTCATAAGCTACAAGAATCATTAGATCCCTACATTACGTACATGAGGCCTCAGCTTAAAAGAAAACTACTTCCCATCAGTGAAGAAGTATGTACTCCAATTGATATGTGAGCCGTCCTATCATTCATTATGTAGGTAAATAATGAATTACTCTGAACTAATCGACATAAAAATGTGATTATTGAAAAAGGGAACCAATTTTTTTGTTATAATGATATACACTTATCTTAAATTAAATTAAAATTTTATAAAATAATTTAAAATATCTCTGTTTTATTAAAGAAAATAATGATATAATTTTTCAATTTAGTTGCAATTCTAATGTATTTTTCCTTTCTGAATCGAATGAGACTATTTGCAGCTCGATGGGACAAACCGTTCTCGAGAAAAAGAGTTTTCCCTCCGCTTTTTGGCTGTTCTGCCCCACTGTGCGGCGCACAGTGGTCCAGAATGTCCTAAAATCGGAAAAAACGGAAAAAAAAAAAAAAAAAAAAAAAAAAAAAAAAAAAAAAAAAAAAAAAAAAAAAAAAAAAAAACTTTTTTTTTTAAAATGATCATATCGACTTGCGGATGGTCTCATTCGATTAAGAAAAAAACACGTTTAGGTATAACATTATTTTTTTTATTTCTGAAGTCAAAAAAAATATGTTGTTTATATTTACAATATAATTAAGATGTAAAAATTAAATAAAAAAATTATATACAGTTACTATAAATTGTTAGAATATAAAAAGTGTAAAACTGGACATTGTAACACCAAAAAATGTAAACAAACAAAAGTACAAAAAAAAAATTTAATCTTTTAATAAACATTTTGCTTTGTCGCTTATAGGAAGTTTTTTAGTTTTAATTTCTGGTGGTAATTTTGACTAAAGTGGATCAGATGAAATCATTAGCATATGAAACATGTCCTTTATATTTTCTCGAGTGGATTTCCTGGTGTTAAAAGTTCTAAAATATTTGTATTCTTTATTCCGCGCTTCCTGGGCTTCCTCCGATAAGGTTCCTATTGGAAAAAGCCGCTTGCTCAATTATCTCCTGGCCTGGCAATTTTGTGTACTGAAGCTGGCATGTAGTACCAAGGGTACAATGTTATGGCCAACTTAGCGGTTTCGTGGGCATATTCGCCAAATTTAATTGAATCAATGGCATAATTACTCGTGATCACTTCCAAAATTATTTTAAATCTTTTAATAAGAGTTGCACCAACTTTGGTTATTTCCGAAGTCATCGAATAATTATCAAAAAACTTTGATTTTTTGACCGGAAATTTCCGGTGTTACTCGTTTCTGCTCCTTGTTTAACGATATCTACAAGTTTTTCTCAAAACTGATTTTGAATTGCAATTTTAGTTTCTTTCTTTATTGGTTTCGTTGATTCATTTACTTTTCAATTTTTAAAAGTAAAATTATAACTTAGATGTAGGACATACTCCATGAATCTGATTCTAGCATGCATCGTTGACATTCCGAGTTTAAGGGCTTCTAAATTTAATTTCTTCTGCATCAGTTTTGGCCATACATTCAGGCTTGGCTCCACAAATGACACAGTTGCTTGCTAAAGTAGTGTTTGTAACAATTTGAACTACTTTTCCGTCAAACATTGTGAAATGTAATTGATGTTTTACATTTATATTTCACGGGCCCCATCCAATTACTGAATCTCGCAAACATTTAATTTAATTTTTCATTCTGTTCTTTTCACCTATGATAACATCTGGTGTCTCTTTCCAGTAGGAAAATAGTACAGGTCGACAAAACCTAGTCGAAGAAGGTCGAGGGTTCTTCCACATATTAAAATCTTAATTTTCTATAAACGTTAACTTTAACGGTACGATCGATGTTGAAAAAACATAAGCATCAGAAATACTGGCAGATTCTTCTGCGAATTTTTGGGAAAACTGATTCTGCCCAGAAGCTCCATCGAATCCCCATTTCGCATCAGGTTTTCGGTATTAGAACCTATCATATCCGGACAAGTTTCAAGGTGATGGACAAATGTTATAACCACTGTCTTTTACAACTTTTCTTAGAACTTCGTACTGATACTTTGAAAGTTTTGCTTGTGTTATCAAGGCAAATGCTAAATCGGGGTCGATTAGTGAACCAGCGACAGAGATACCCTGAAAAGACTGATCTCTGGCTGGCTTGGAAGAAGCGGCATTAATAAAAGATTTTGAAAACGATTTTTTATGAAATTGAACTTTGACCTATTTGCACGATCGAAACATTCGTCGAACGACTTATTTGGCCTTCCTCCATATTTGATGATTGATGATCCAGCTGCTGAGTTTACTGTTGCGGCAGATAGATGAGGAAATGGTGCCTCCTAGGAGCCTTCAGCCAGGCATGGAACTTCGAATGAAATTTGTTTGTTCTGATAGTCTGCTTTGAACTTCTGATTGAAATGGGAGCAGGAATGCCCTCTGATATTGCTGAATATTGTACTCACTCTGATTATTACTCAGAAAAGGGTAATTAGCTTCTAAAAAATTGGCAAAATTGTCGCGATTAAAAATTATTTCGCACAAAACACTGTATTAAATCAAAACCTTGTTCTCCATGATCTCACTTTAACTATACAAACAATTCTAACTAAAAGGTAAACATTGTAAATCTAAAAAGTAGGATTAAAAGGTATGTTTACTTGAAATGGATAAGTGTAGAGAGAGAAATATAATTGTCAAGTTTTTTATAATAATAATAATAAAGTTCTTTATTTATTCTAGGACCTTAAGTCCCTTAAGAATAAAAAAAATAATGTACAATCAAGGGCCTTCAGAGCCTTAAAATAAAATAATATTTACATAACAAAGTAACAGATAATAATTATAATAATAATAATAATAATAATAAAAAATAAAAAAAAAGAGCAGAAAGAAGATATTAATAAAAAGTAACAGAAAATTTATATTAATTTTTTACAAAAAAAAAAAAAAAGATTTCTTAAATATAAACTGTTTATAATTATAGTTTATAGTTTATAACAACTAGAAAGTGGCTATTGTCAGTTTTTGGAGGACAGGATCTGGGTGGATAGTAGATGGTTAAAGAAGTGGTATTTGAAAGTAGAAAGGTTAATTGAATGACGAATGTTGAGAGGGATGGAGTTCCAGAGAGAAGAGGATCGGATTACGAAAGATCTGTCGGAAGTGGCTGAGCAATGAGCAGGAGTATGCAAATCTGATTGACGGGATCGGGTTTGGCGGGTAAGAATTGAGGATTTGAGTTGAAGGAGTTCGGAAATGTAAGGTGGATGATGGGACTGAACGGTTTGAAAAAGTAAGGATGCCAGGAAATACTGGCGACGGTAGGAAGGAATAAGCCACTTTAACTCCGCATAAAACTGCGAAACGTGGGCGCTCCTCGGGATCCCGAAAATAAAGCGGATAAAGCAGTTAAATAGTCTTTTGATTTTGGCCTCGAGATCCCCAGAAACACCCCCATAGACAGCACAGCAGTAGTCAAAGTAGGGGAAGATGAGAGAGGTAACTAGTAATATACGGGTTTCGAAAGGAAGAAGGTGGCGAACGTAATTGAGACGTTTTAGGATAGGGATGGTGCGGCGGGAAATTTCGGATACGTGATTTTTCCAGGATAGGGTTTCATCGAAAACGACTCCAAGGTTTTTGACCGAGGAGTAGAATTTGATAGGATCACTGTTCAGGAAAAGGGTGGGAATAGAGGATATGGTTTTTAAGAGGTGACTCGAACCTATTACAATCGCTTTGGTCTTTTCAGCATTAAGATTTAGCTTGTTTTTCGATGCCCAGTTACAGATTCGATTCAGGTCTTCTTGGATTATAGGTAGATCCTCAAATTAAATAAGACGAACAAGACCGGTTTCGTATTTTTTTATTTATTCTTTTATTTTTTTAACTTCTTCAGATTGGTACATCTGACAAAACGACAATAAAAAAACATTAAAAATAAGTTAATTAGATATAATATCATCTAAATAGAAAAATAAAATTTGCAAAAACTCTTTCAGACGGTGATAGACGGGGAAAATTTTAAATGTAAATTGTAGATCTGAATATGAATTTTCAATCTGCATAAGCATCATCGCGGAGGTAGACGGAGGTGGCTAAAAGAGATAGTGATTTTTAAAACACCTCGGTATTCTTTTAAATTACGTTATAATTTGACAAAAGTTTCAATTCTGTCTCTTTTCGTTCTATTTTTTGTTGAAATGAGTTATAAAACTCTTCTGAAAAAAAAAAATAATAAGGGTATATACTGACATTTAAATGTTTTCGAGCCGATTTTTCAGGCTTTTGCTTTCGGTTTTAAAAGTAAAACAATAGGGAATGAACAGACCATATCAGATATTCATCACACATCAAAAAGAAGTACAAAATTAAAACATGATGTTTTGAGGTTTTTTCCAAAGTTTTTAAAATGTATTATAAATAGTACATCATAGTATGATATAGCAATCCATTATGTTATTATACATGTAAATATAACAAATTACAAGGTGAAAAAAAAAAAATCTAACTTACAAAACTAATAAGAACTTTAAATTATGATTTTCTTTCACTGATTACTCAAACTTTTGTTTGTCGCTTAGAACGTTTTTTCGGCGGAGCCATTCAATTTTTAACACGTTACTATCGCAAAGATTAGGTGGCTGTAGTAAATACATACATTGACACCCAATTTTTTAATTATTGTATGGAATTTTAATCCAGATGGATTGAGACTATTAACCCTTATCCTGGCAATGGGAACTACAGTTCCCATCAACTTTGGTCAATATTTATAAAGTAACTAGCTGGATGGAGGTCTCGCAAACAGTGTTGTACTTTTAAGCAAACCCTTCTCTTCACGTAGCCAGACTTGCAAGGAGGGCGGAACGCGATGAGCTTAACTATTCGACGATATTTGTGGCAAAGTCCGGTTTGGCTGATAGACATCGTTGGCTTGGCAAGTCAGGTATGTTTACAACCATTTTTTATTAATTATTCTTTGTTTCTCAAAACTGTGATTAGTTGATTCTTATAGAGTGAGTTGTTTTCTAACGGAAACAATTAAAAAATAGTCGAAATTTCCATTCACACTTTTATAATCGAAGAAATTAAAATGGGAACCTCAGTTCCCCGTGCCAGGATACCAGTACATCTACTAGGGGAACCTCAGTTCCCCTTGCCAGGTTACCAGTATACCTACTAGGGGAACCTCAGTTCCCCTTGCTTGGATACCAATATTCCAAAAAAGTTTACATTTTGACTAAATGAAAAAAAAAAAAAAATATATTATATCTAACTAAATTAACTAAAATAATACTTTTAATTAATTATTATACCGCTGAATAATGTATTATCTCATATTACAGCTTAAATGTCTGCAATTTATCAAAGAATATAATGCTCACATGGGAGGAGTAGACACATCGGACATGCTTATTGCATTTTATCGTTCTCCTCTCAGACCCCACCGGTGGTACTTACCAATATTTGCTCAAATGCTAGCCATTTGCACCAACAAAGCTTCGTTATTGTACAGGAGGGACATGAAAAACCTGCGAGAAATAAAAGGAATGGAAGTGAAAAGGAGGTAGAAAAAAATTTAAAGAAGAAGAAGCAAAGAATCAATGAAAGGCGATTGAGGACGGGTCAAAAATTTGAAAACAGAGATAAGTCGCCAATGGATGATGCATCTAAACTCCAGGAACAGAGTGGACGACTTAGGGGGATTTGAGCAAAATGAAGTAGAAAATTTAGGAATTTCTACTGTTGTGGCTGTATCCAAGATAGAGCCTTGTCGCGCTTCGTTCGCAAACATCAATCAAATGAATCATAGAGTGCCTGCTGTAATTTGGATGACACATCAGGAGGTGGTGATCTTTTTCTGAAATTCACAGAAAAAGGAAGATGTCGCCTGAGTCAAATCAATAAAACGGTTTTCATCTGCTCAAAATGTGATAAAAGATTATGTCTCGTTCCTAAAAGAAATTGTTTCCTACAGTACCACACCACCCTCCAGTCCAGTACCACTAGTGCCAAGTAAACAATAGCCCTCTCTTTTCTTTCATTTACGTAAGGAGTCGTCCTTCTAGTATTTTTTAGTTTCATAAGAAATTTTATTTTTTTTTTAATTTAAGACTTTTAGTTTCTTATTCTTTAAAATGTTATTGTTTAAGTTAATGTGGCATTCGAGTTGATGTCATAGTAATAACAACTAATGTGATTTTGAGAGACTGAATTTTTTTTTTTTTTATATGTGCTGTGATTTCCTAGAAGTAGGGTGACAAAATCTCAGAAAACAAGAGATATTTATTTTTAATATAATATATAAATTATTGATTTTTAATTGTTTAACCTTCCTAATTTTCCTATACGGCTACCTGGCAAGGGAAACCACAGTTCCCCTTTTGTTGCAAGAGCAACATTACGGTAACCTGGCAAGGGGAACTACAGTTCCCATTTATTATAAATGACCATAAAAGTAATTAAAACTAGTTTTGGTCGTATTGAATAATCGTTTCAGTATGTGTGAAGGCCAAACTTCGGTGTTTTCAAGTGATTTTCAAAAAAATCCCAATATTTATGTTTCTGCCAGGAAAAGGGTTAAGAAACTTGCGAAAAAAAACTCCATTATTACTGCTTACAACTAAAAACCTATGAATCATATTTTACACACAATATCAAAAAACAAAGGATCGATTCACTGGGATCCATGTGTCACACCATATATTTAAATCTTCTCTAATAATTTAATTAAATATAAGTAAATTTTACCATCAATTTCAATCTCTATATAACACCGAACCTTTGTAACCTCACATGTAGAATGGTGTTTGCCAGCTATCGGTCAATTTGCAAAATTAACTGTCACCCACATATTTTCGCTTTTATAATAACAAATTAATTGAAAATCAGTAGATTTTATTATTGCTAAACCTTTCTGGAACAATAAAGATGATCTGGTTAAAATTTGGTATAGATTGGTTCAGTAGTTTTCGTGGTTAGTGATTACAAACGAAAAATGGCTCGTCTTTTTATATAATAGTATAGATATAGATATAGATTTTTGAGCACAGGTATTAGAATCCAAAGCATTGTACAATTTGCCATCAACCATGGTTAGTAAAAATTTAGCATAAATTGTGATTAGTCCTCCTGCTCACTTCCATTGGGACAAGTTGAGAAATTTGGCTTTCAATATGTGAATTTTTCTGACTAACTCATCAGTAGTTTCACTTACATATCACATTCTTATGGGAGGACAAAATATGGGAAAAGTTAACCACAAGATTTTTCGATGTTGGAATCGTCTAAACTGTAATGGCTCTCTTTCCAATATAACTTCAGTTTTTTAAAAAAGTGTCACTTCTATATGTTAAATAATTTCTTTCTTGCTAAAAAAACTACAATTGAGGTTACTTTTTCAAAACTAAATAAAGAATTTCCACGCCACCTCCCTGAAAGATCATTCATTATAGATAGTATTATAAAGATAATTTGTTTTCATATTTTAAAACTATTCCATGTATGGAACGGTATACAAAGTTACGTTTTACAAACACCCGATTACTTCAATACATGGATCTGTAATCAATCGTAACTCATTTGCGGATAGTTTTAGAAAATGTTTTCATGAGAGTGATGTTCCCTAAGAAATATGTATTTCTGAATATGAAATTTTACTTAAATTTTTATTTACATTATAACTGCCTCACAGATTTGTTTAATATTGTGATTTTAAGGGTAATAAAACATTCACTTACCACTACTAGTAGAAGTTATGACTCATAGATTAAAAAAGAAACATTCGCATTCACTTGTTCAACTACTTTCCAGGAATGAAGTGAAATTGAAATATCTGGGAGGGTAGAGGTCATAGGTCATATTTGGATAAACCTGACTCTACCTATACAAGTTTGATCGCCTCTCTCTCACTTGCAATGTTCTGACTATGTATCTGTTGTTTACATGTATTTTAATTCCAATATTCGTACTGCCGTTTTTTGAATTTTAGCTAGGTTAGAACTAAAACACTGTGTCCCGGCCTCTTCAAAAACAAACAGATTCCGCAAACCGACAGAATACGTTACCTTGGACTAATTTTAGACTGAAGAATGACATGAGGCCCACACATATCTTCTAATCTCGATACCTACTCTTACTATAGCCTATTTGGTCATATGCCTCACAAATATATGGAACTGCTAAAACGACGCATATACAAAAACTACAAACATTTCAGGCAAAAACGTTTAGGATAATCAAACAGGCACCTTGGTGCGTAAGTAACATAACTGCACACGGACCTACACATGCCTATCATCAAAGAACACATACAGACCTACTACAAAAGATTTTACAATAGACTTAAAGGTCATCCAAACAAACTCATACATGACATGTCCACAACAATTAAAGTTTGCAACAGTTTCTGAACTAACTGCCAAGATCGGGTGATAAAAAAAAATTAAAAGGTTTATCACAAAGAGGTACAATATTAATCTTTGGTTGGAAAAAAAATGATAGGTATTTATACATCATTGCAACTGAATGTCTCTCTAAAGATTTGCTTTTTAAAAAAGTTATAATTGTTCTATATAGAAGTATGAATCGTACGATGCTTACTATTCATTAGAGATGGGCATAATCGAATGACGATTATCACATCATTCGATTATTGTAATCATCGATTAATCGATTGTGGTCTGTGAGAACGAGTGATCATTCGAACTGAAGACAGCGCTTTTTTCTCTCTTGTAGGTCATTTCCTGAACTAACGAATCGTCAGAATGATACTTTACAAATAACGGCTACAAAATTAGAACGGCTACCACAAATCATTCGATTATCAGTCCGAGTGATCATTCATATTTCGAACTGAGTTCGAATGATCTTTCGATTATAAGTTCGAGTGATCGCTCGTATTGACTTCGAATGATCTTTCGATTATGAGTTTGAATGATCACTCGGTCTGACTTCGATTATCATTCGATTACGAGTTTGAATTATCGCTCGTACTGACTTTGGATGATTATTCGATTATTACTCCGAGTGATCATTCATATTTCGGACTCAGTTCGAATGATGACCTTGAATTGATATATATTCGACGTTCACTCCCTTAATATCTAAACCTTTTCTGCCGCCATTAGGGATGGGTCGTTCCACCATTTTAATGGAACGGTTCCAATCGTTCCGTTTCAGTTGAAAACCCGTTCCATTTTTCGTTCCGTTCCATTCTCGTTCTTTTGATTCACGTTCATATCAATATGAAAACAAAACAAAATAAAGTAACACTACACCTAGTGAGCCCCATTACTGGATCAAGATTTATTTTATTGTTGGGTCATGATTTTTTGTACTTTAAACAGAAATTCCTTAAAATGCACCAAGTGCAGAAAAAGGAATGGATTCATACTTTTTGTAATTGCATAATCAAACAATAAAAATAAAGGTGATTAGAAAAAAAAGAAAAGTTACACTAAATAATATTAAACCTCAAATTATATACACATGACACTTGAACAATAATTAAAAACAAAAACAAAACAATTATTTCTTAAAACAAAACAAAATTGTATAAATGAAGACACATGATAGTAATAAAATTCCAAACATTGTTTTTTTTTTTTTGTGTGTTTTTTTTTCTAATCCCCCATTTATTTACAATATATAGAATAGTATAACAAGTTAACAGGATGTTGGATTGCCTTGCGGCAATATCCTTTCCAAACATTGTTTTTTTTTTTTTCTAATCCTCCATTTATTTATAATATATACAATAGTATAACAAGTTAACAGTTAACATGATCTTGGATTGCCTAGCGGCATTTGAAGATGGGTGTCCTCGGCAGATGCTGGATCCACTCTGTTGACGGATGGTCTTCCTTCTTCAATGTTGAGCGAGGAGGAGTCACTTTGCTGGCGGTGGTGGTTCTAACGGGTCAGTCTGTTGAGCCTGAACCCCTTCCCTCGGCGAGTATGTCCGCTAAGGGGGTCAAACCTTGCCACCTCCCAGGCCTGGGAGGCGGGGCTACGTCCCTGAAGAGAGGGTTGGAACAGTGCTTCAGCCCATCAAAGAATTTGATGTGCCGGCGGCCAATGTATGTCGGGATGGAAGGCATCCTCAGCTGTTCTAGGATGTGACTGTTTTTTTTTGCCCTCTCAAGGTTGGTACCATGGACGATTCGCCGAAGGACGGTGTTCTGGAACGTTTGGAGGGCATGTAGGGTACTCTTGTACATGTGGTGCAGCAGTGGAGCTCCATGGAGTAGAGTGGGTCTAATTATAGATTTGTATATCTGGAGCTTGAGGCGGAGGGATAGTTTGGGAGAAGTCAGGAGATGATAGAGGCGGTAGGTCTTTGCCCTGACCTGTTTGATCCTGCTCTTCACGTGGGTGGAGAAGGTCAGGTGTCGGTCAATGTTAACCCCAAGATATAGGATGGAGTTGGATATTTTTTGCTCAACATTGTCTACTGTGAAGTGCTTAGGCAATCTCTGGGATCTCCTGGATTTAGCAAATGACATCACAATAGCGTCAGTTTTCTTGGGGTTAACCTTGATTCCACAGGTGTGTAGAGCTTCGACAATGGTGGAGGTTGCCCTCTGAGCCATGTCGAGTGCTCGGCTAGGTTTAAGGCTGGAGGCGTAGACGGCTACGTCGTCTGCGTATGCAGCAACTACCGCCTCGGAGTGTTTGATAGAGACCACTGGAGCCGTGAAGATGTTAAACAGAATTGGTCCAAGGACTGATCCCTGTGGTACACCGCAGGTGGTGACGATTGGTTGAGACAGGCTCTCACCGACTCGTACGACGAAAGACCTTCCGCTAAGATAGCTTCTGATCAGTCGGCATAGAGCATTGAACTTCATTCAATGAAATACAATATAATAATATAGA
Source organism: Euschistus heros (assembly GCA_003667255.2). NCBI lineage: Eukaryota > Metazoa > Arthropoda > Insecta > Hemiptera > Pentatomidae > Euschistus > Euschistus heros. The sequence continues at coordinate 1,571,836 of RCWM02000035.1, read as the reverse complement.
TATATTCATCGGGAAAAGGACACAATAAAAAGTAGAAATTAATACAGATTTGATATATTAATTGATGAGGAGATTAATGATATTAGGATTATGATTGCAATAATATATCTCTTGAGAAATATAACAGTAATTTAAGGTAGTATGTAGTAATAATATTAATATATATTTATACATTATTATATTTAGTGTTGTAATAGTCATAATACAGTTTTTGTTGTTTGAATTCTATGTTGTAGAGATTGAGAAAGTGGCATTGTCCATGAAATGTTACCCAGTTTTATATTAAAAAGATTGTTTGTATAAATAAATAAGTTTCAGGAGATAATATTGCAATCATTATCCTAATATCATTAATCTCCTTATCAATTAATATATCATATGAACATGGACCACAATAATCTTATCCTATAATCATAATTTATCGAACTGTTCGCAATTTTTATATAATGGTGATAATAATAAGAATATTGTATTAAGGCCTAAAATGAGCGATGAATGAATTACCTTATAATATTATTGTAACTAAATAGGCATAATTTATTATTAATATAATTAACTATTATGCATAAGTTACTTATTTTAAGAAAACTTTACAACATAACATTTTCTCTAAATACCTGGTGAAATTAGCGGTTGGTTTGGATCACAGAACACATAAAGGAGTAGAAGCGGCATCCAAGGCTAGTAGGCGAGGGAACTGTGTCACCCTAGCGCTCGGGTCATCCCCACCACAGCCAACCCCTCGTACCAAGGTGTTCAGCTTACGTCTTTGATTTTTTACTTAGTTTTAGTTCTACACTTTTGTATAACTACTGTCGTTTCTTGATAGTTGGAAATAACCATACAAATAAACCATAGCTATGAAAATCAAATTATACAATATATTTAAAATTATTTTATTCATTGCCAAACTGACATTACAACAACCACATGACTGACATAACAACAAAAAAATAACTGACATAACAAAAAAATTACTGGCATGTTGGCAAGTTGAAATAACACGAACAGTTATTATTGGCCACTGAAAATAATATGCTTATTATTAGTACTTCTAATTATTTTCATGTGAAGATCTTCATTAATTTTTTTTACATGTTGGAAAATTCTAGTTCGAAAGTACAAAACTCCTATCGATCTAATTAGTAGTGAGTAGTGAGATTCGTCGACCAAAAAATGATCGCATCTAGAAAAAAATTGTTTCCCGATACATTTTTTTAGCACATACTGATACAGGATTCTATTGAAGCTAACACATTTTTTCTTTTTCTTTAGCGCGAAAAATTTGTTCACAAAATAGGCAAATTTCGACCACGTAGTTTCCTGACAAAACTAATCCACCGCGATTCTTCGCAGCAATCAATCCATTTATTTTAGTGATTGAAAAGCTTTTAATCTCTTATCGTAAATATTCAAAATTTTGGTGTTATTTGATTTAGAGACTTGTCGTTTTATAAAAGTTGAGGTAGTTTGTGATATGTTTCCGAGCATATCCGCATATTAATCGGCAACTAGATCTTTTTTCTTCAGCTCAGCAATAATATTTTTCAGTTGACAATTTCTCTTTTTCAACCTATTTGCCTGTCGTCTCAAATTTGTCAATTTCTTTTTCTTTTCGCTTACAATACTTTGATTGGAGTAGAGGGTATTTTGAGCAGAGTTCAATTCAGCTGAAGTACTTTCAAGCTGTGTTTGTAATTTTGTTACGTCGTTTCTAGCATTTGCCAACATTGTCTTCAATTTTTTCTTATCAGGAGATTTGGTGATTGTTGTAGGATAACTATGTCTTTTTATCGCTCTTCTCTCCTATTTAAAAATAATGGTATAAAAGAAACCTCTAATATGCATCTGATAAATATTAGAGCACATACATTTACACAAATGTAAAGATTTATATACAATGTGTATAGGTTTTATTTTATAAAGAAATTTTATTTGCTATTATTTTATTTTTTTTTCTTTTACGACAATACAGCCCCTTTTCTTACAGCTAATATATTTTATGATTGGCTGAATCAGGCAGCATTATCTGACTGGTAGATTCATTTTTTGATTGTAAATACTATAAGGATTCAAAAAACTGAAGCCATAGGTTTCTTCAAATAATGTCATTTTTTTCGTACTGGCTATCGGACTATAAGTATTTTGACTCTCTGGATTTCGGACAAGCTATTCACTGTAATGATGCACCTAAAGCAAGGGAAAGAAGCTTGTTCCTAATATGTTCCACGATTACAAATGGTCCAAATTTCAGGTGTTCTATGAAGAATAGAAACTAAAAATAAAATCGGCACCTCAAATTCTGAATGATTACTTTGGCAACGTTAGAGTATTACTTGACGAGAAAAAATTGGTTCCTATTTTTTTTTTTTTTTTTTTTTTTTTTTTTTTTTTTTTTTTTTTTTTTTTTTTTTTTTTTTTTTTTTTTTTTATGCATATCCTTTACTAAAATTAATTAGTTATGGGAATAGTGGTAAAAAATAAATAAAATAAAAAAATACCTTTAAAAAAATAAAACCTATATATTATAAAACATAAATTCGCGAACATGTTTATCTTCTGGTCTCAAATGGTCGGGAAATCCGTCAAATACTGATTGGACTACGCCTTTTTTCAATTTTGTGAGGAAAGGAGAGGATAGGTCGAAGTCGGTTTCCTTAAAATGCTTTGAATATAAGCAACTGGTTTTTGTTGGATTCCAATTCTCTCGTCTGACGGCATTAACCCATTTAACTCGTTCATCTTTATCCGAGGGGAAAACTAGGGACAAAAATAAAATATGATATTATTATACAATATAAAGCATATTTAAAGTTATGGTTTAACTACAGTAATCTTCAATCTTCCGAGCAATGCGCTATGCAAACACAGATTAATCAAATGAAGAGACAGGTTTGATTTTTTTTTTTTTTTTTTTTTTTTTTGTAGTTATCTTTCCGTCCAATGTTTCCGGATGAATTCTTTTTTCAAGTGTATTACTAACAAATAAAGAAAAATACTTTTGATTACCACAAAACGTTTTCAAATCATTCGGCAATGTATCCTCTTAGTAACTCCTATCTCGTTTACTAACATTTACGAGATCGCGGGTTCGCAGCCCGGCAGATGACCTTAGGATTTTTTAAAGGGAGTAAAAAATCCTTAGCGATGCCGTCCTTCGGAAGGGACGTAAAATGGGGGTCCCGAGCCTGTGCGATGTCAGGTACTCGTTAAAGATCCCAATCCTAATTATACCTGGATAGGCAAAATTTAGGACTCCCACCGTAGCATCGTCCGATTAGCCATAGCAGCATAAAGTGACGTTAAACGAAATAAACAAACAAAACTAACATTTACGTTACGTTTTAATTACTAAAACTTTTACGTTAGTTTTTTACTTTGTATTACTAACGTTGTGAAGTTTATTTAGTCATACACTTGAAAATAGGGAATCGTTCCAATCTGAAGAAAATAAAATTTTAAGGATGAATCTACTGTATTTCGTTAGATAGCTCAGAAAAAATAAAGAACTTAATTAGAGTTTTAAGAAAATTTTACTTACAAATCGAAAGTAATTGGCGGAATAGCATTCTTACTTTGAGCTTTGGTACTGCAACCAAAAGCTACACAAAACGGCATTTCACTAGTAACTGTAAAACCTCTTAAAAACATAAACAGAGCGTGGACAACAGCGAGGCTGTCATGTACCGAGGGGGCGGCTGGAGTGGAGGTAGCTTGTGCCACTTTTTCCCTTGCATTGCCGCTTCTACTCCTTTACGTATTCTGTGGTTTGGATAATCTTTTCCTTTTTGGCACCAATAATAATGCTTTCATTGTTTATATAGAAAAACAAATCGTTAAATTAGTAATAAAACAAGCATTTTGGACTATATGCAAAAAAAAAAGAAAAAAAGTATCATTAATGATATACACAAATAACGAAAATAATAAATTAAATACAAAATAAGAAAAATAAATAAAAAATAAAAAAAAAACAATAAAAAAAAACAACTGAATAGACCAATAAAAATAAATTGAAAATTCCAGCACCTATATCTAATAATAATATCCACAGCAATAATTAGTGGGTATCCTACTCAATAAGTGTGGGTAACATTAAATATAAATAATATATTTATGATTTTTAGTATAAGACGTCCAATAACATGATAAGAAAATATACATTATTACATAATAATAATAGAGTAATTAATAAAACTTAATTAATTATTAATTATTAATTAAACTTAATCCAGAGATCGGTCTCGTTCGTTCCAATAGGGGCCATACCAGCAGTGGCGGCACGAAAGCAGACCGGTCCCTGGATCATTCCAATTGGAATGAAGGCACACCGGTCCCTGGAACGTTCCAATTGGAACGAAGACAGACCGGTCTCTGGAACGTTCCAATTGGAACGAAGGCAGACCGGTCTCTGGAACGTTCCAATTGGAACGAAGGCAGACCGGTCTCTGGAACGTTCCAATTGGAACGAAGGCAGACCGGTCCCTGGAACGTTCCGCCACTGTCGGCCTTCCCTCTATTGAAACGGAATCTACTGTATTTTTCCGATTATAATTTAAGTTATAACTTGTATTATTACTTATTATGAAATACTATAATTAATACATAAATTATTTATTTATCTTTAAATCGTGAAACCAAGTTATTTTATTTTAACAACTTTGTAATATTCTCTCATTAACTGTGCCTGTATGAAATTTTATCTAAGACTAGAAATTAAGATAACAAATTATACTTTAGAAAAATAAAAAAAATAAAGGCTTTAATAAAATAAAAAACCGAGCTAAAAAGTAGAAAGTAATTTTTATTTCGTGAATAGTTTGTGTTATGACAATAAAACACCAGACTATCAATTATGATTAATTAATTTGGCATAAAAGTTAAGTAAATCTTAAGTCATTCATAGAATAATTGAATTTATAGTAAAGAAGCTTGGGGTGTTATATATTAAATGTTAGAAAAATTTTATTGGTAACTATTTATAAAGTAGAAGTTATTGAGAAAATGATAATAATGAACTCTCTAATAAAAAGGGATAATCAATAATATTTTAATAATATTAATATTATATTAATTAATATGATGTAATAATTTATATTGTATAATAAATTTTCTTTTTTTATAACTTAACATGTCTTATACTAAAAATCATAAATATGTTACCCACTCTTATTGAGGTGTAATTATTGCTGTGGATATTATTATTAGAAATAGGTGCTGGAATTTTCACTTTATTTTTATTGGTCTATTCACTTTTTTTTTTTTTAATTAATGTAAGGTGGGCTAAGTGCGTTTATGGGGTAAGTGCATTCATTAGACCGCCATAATTTCTATTGCCATTTTGTTACATCAACTGCCATTTTTTTGTATGTAGACAGAACTTCATACCCTCCAAACCTAACATACTGGAGTGCTCTACTGTAGAAGATAACCTCTCTAGGAATTTTCATAGATCAACCTGTTGATCTAGGTGTTGTGTAAAGTTTAATGAGTTAAAATTATAAAATTGTATTGAATGTATTTTTCTTTATTTTTTTAATTTCAAGGAGTAAAACTATTTCTGAGAGTTGCTAATTTTTGCATCTACTGCATCAAAGAATCAATTCACTGCTAAGGAGTTTACAAGAGATTTATGCACTTACCCCCTTTAGGTGGGGCAAATGCGTGAATGGGACTTGAAATTGATTTTCCTTCGCACTGATAATACTTTTTAGGATATCAGGGAAATCAACTATATTGCTGAAAAGTGTATAGTTTGCAATATAACAAAAAATATTATCCTAGCATTAATATCTGATTTTTTATGTTAAGTTAAAGTTGAACTTTGCACTCCATATGACACACTTGCCCCACTTCACCTTAAATGTATTTAATTTATTTCTTTGTTATTTATTTATATATCATTAATGATAAATTTGTTTTCGTTTTGAATGCTTTGTTTTTGTTTTGAAGTCCAAAATGCTTGTTTTATTTCTAATTTAACGATTTGTTTTTTATATTAACAATAAAGGCATTATTATTAGTGGCAAAAAGGAAAAGATTATGCAAACCAACCGCTAATTTCACCAGGTATTAAGATAAAATGTTATGTAGTAAAGTTTTCTTAAAATAATAAACTTTGCCATAACAGTTAATTATCTTAATAATAAATTATGTTATATATAATTAATAATTATTAGATATAATTAATAAAACGAACCGGTCTGCGTTCGTTCCAATTGGAACGAGAAAATCAAGATTCTCGTTCCGTACCAAACCGTTCCAAAAGAAAGACCGGTCTTCGGAACGTTCCACCTGGAACGGTCCATCCCTAGCCGCCATCTTTCTTAATTCATTCTGTGGTTCCTGCTTTATTTTTTATTGTTTCTTAGTGGCTTATTTTTCTACTAGGAGTTTTTGAGTTATTAATTGCTTTTTGTAACTGTATTGCTTTGTGTTACCTTATTTATTTTAGTATGTATTAAATTATTTTAGTGATTATGAATTAGTTTTGTGAATGAAGACCTCTCTGAAACATATAAAAAGATTTCTTCAAGAAATTTTAGTGTGTGACTTTTTAAAATCTTTTCATCATATTATAAAATAAGTTCACATCTAATTGGTGCAATTTATAAAAATGACAAACACCTTTTACATCAAATAACATTTATTAGCAGGCCTAAAATATGTGTGACTGCTTTATGTAAATTACTAATAATGTAAATAGAAGTTACTAAATGAAGATGAATGTGCAATAATTGAGTATTTTTACTATTGGTGTGATATATCTAAGATGTAGGTTGTTGGTCTGGGTATGCAGTCCAGAACAAAGCAGTTAAAATTAAATTTTAATTTATAATGCCAACGTTTCAAATTGCATTGCAGGTCTTCATCAGGGCTAGAATAAAAGAAAACTACAATATACTTTTTTGTTTGTTTTCATTTATTCTAGCCCTGATGAAGACTTTCAATGCAAGTTGAAACGTTTGGCATTATAAATTAAAATTTAATTTTAACTACTTTGTTCTTGACTGCATACCCCAACCATCAATCTACTTCTTAACATGTTTTTTGTATAATCTATAAAAGTGCTGATGTTTTATATTTTGTGTATGTTTTTAGAACTGCTGAATGTTGAACATATGAAACTGTTCTCTTAATATAAAAAATTCCAATGGAAGTGTCCCAATTAATGAATTGTAATATGTTTTTAATATATAATGTAACTTTGGTAGAATATATTATCATCATTATGAATTTTATATTGTGTATCCTTATTTATAGTTAATTGTCTAGTATGTATACTTTACTTCGTTAAATAAAAAAAAACTGAAAAATTAGTGTGTTTCTTTCTATAAAAAAAAACTTTCCCGTTTTTAATATTTGTTTAATGAATTTTATGTTTCATAATTTACAGATATTAAACACTTAATTGCTCTGTAATCTGTACTTAAATTGAGCCTTAAGTTATAAATTTTGGACAAAAATGAGGTAACAAATGGTTTATCTTCCATAATTATTGTGCATAAAACTTCCCATGATTGGTGTCATTTATTAGCAAGGCTAAAGGAAATAATCCATTTTCCATTCTTACTATTCCTTTCATCGCTAACTTCTCAAGTGTTGGGAAAACTAAATAAAAAAAAAAACTTGTAGGATTTCTAGTTTTTGTAATACCACAGATAATCCATGCAGAATCCTTAAGAGATGACTCATATCTGATTGATAAAAATGAATCAGGGAATCATTGCAATTAGATTTCTATGATGAAAAGTAGTATGGTAAGGACAAAATTGGAAAGAGAAGATGGGAAAAATAATTTTTTTTTTTTTTTATAATAAAAAGGCAGAATAATATTTATTTAAAAAAGGAAAAGTGTAATTCATATCTCTCCCTATAACAAGGTTTTTTTTTTTTTTTTTTTTTTTTTTTTTTTTTTTTTTTTTTTGCTCCTCCAAATAATCGATTATGAAATCATTCGATTATCTCAATCACTCGAAACAGGATCATTCGATTATGAAAATCATCGATTATGCCCATCCCTACTATTCATTGTGGCAATAGCTTGTAGAGGTGGGCTAAACAGTTATTTTTTGGTATTAGGTTACTACGTTATGGCTCTATCCCAGTATTAGGTTCCAATAATAGGTTATTCCAGTAATAGGTGATTCAAGTAAACCCCTGCCCTACCGCTAGAATGCGCGCCTGTCAATCACTGCTGTTGCCAATAACTCTTCGGGATCCAATAACGCTTAGAATCACTGCAGTTTTTACAATAACGCCAGTTATTAGAATCACTGCAGTTATTACAATCACTCCAGTTCTCAACAGTTATTAGAATAACCTGTTGCCAGCCGTCGTTCTGTTTTCGATCACCGACCTGGCGCTAGTAGTTCTAACATATTACAAACTAACTTTTAGACATTTTGACTGGTAATTCATTAATTTATCCTCCTCGCCATTGCTAATAATGTTAATAATTTGCTTATTTAGTAATCTTACAAATGATAAATAACACATAATCAACCAAAATTATTGTGTCAATTTTTTTTTAACAAAAAATTTTAGAAGCCAATTAAAAGTAGTCAAAATATATAACAAATTAAAAATAAATAGGCCAACTATGATAAAAACGAATTCAGCTAAATAAATCGTTAAAAAACATTGTCCTTATTTAATTGTACTGCCAAGATTTTATTTTTAAAAAATACATATAGGTGTTAGTAAAACATATTTGAACAATTATAAAGACTCAACAATTACAAGTAGCTTGTATCAATCTGTTACCTAAACATGTATTGTGTATTAAAATATTGGCTGTAAGATAAAATAAAGAAGGAAATAACAGAGGTAGAAGCAGGATTCAGGCTGGGCCATCTTAGGTCAAGTTTTTACTATATCCCAATTTTTTTTAAAGCATTTGGTGGACTTCCAAGACTTCTGGTCTAGGAGGTACATTTAGCCTTTATCCACCTTTAGAAAGCTTTGACTTAGGTCCTTTAAATAAGGTGTGGAAAGCACTGCTTGTCAGAGATAAGTGATAGTCTGAGATAAGGCATACAAGGCCTTTATAAAGGTGCAGAATTGGGAATTAAATTTTGAAATAGCAGCGTTACTAATTGTATACACCAAAGGATTAAATCAAAGTTGCTGCTAATCACCTACTCTCTTTAACATGGTTTTTAAACAACCTTTCTAGAAATAGGAGAAAAATATTAATACATGGGTTTGGAGATTTTGAAAGATATCTAATTCATAATACAAATTGCAGGAGTTTATCAACTCATTGCCACTGAGGAATGTGATCTGGAATACATGCTGAGGAAACTCTAAGCAGTATTCTGAAAAGGGCATGGAAATAAATCTAAAAAAGAAAGAGTTTGTGTCCCTCAACTCTTCGAGCACATTTTTTAGCATTGAAGATTAGAGATATGGAGGTTTACTAATCCCTCCTGGAAAGGAATCCTCTATTAATTAAGATATTTCATTGAAAATATTAAGAGAAAGGAAGACTGTAGGAATCCTAAACTCGTTCCTGTGGAATAAAAATGTTTCCTTTAAAAAAAGATGATTATATCTTTCCTTGTCACTATAAATTGTCTTTAAATTTGCTAAAATCTGTGGTGTGGAGAAGAAAAAGCTTAAACGCTACTATCTTTAGAGATGGGTACTCAGAGTGGAAGTTATTTCATAATAAGAGCCCATCATGTTTCTAATAATATCATAAGACAATATATGAGAGAGGAAAAAATCACTTGAGGTACACATGATGGTACAGAAGGATCGATACAATTAGGGTTTCATGAATTAATTGCCACTTTTATTGGAATTAAGTCATCAATCCTAATTGAGGAAAAAAATATTTTAAAGAGTATTTAAACCAGGAGCTCATTCAAAAAGGATGTATCAAAACAGAGGCCATAGTATATTTTCCTGAACAGATTAGAGAGTAGGTTGAAGGATGCCTGAGGAAATTGTTGATAGGGGATGTAAAGAAAGGAATGGAAGCAAAAAGATAACAAGAGAAAGATTAGTTGATCAAAAGATGGTTTGAACAAATAACTGATAAAGATTAGGACACAATAACTGAACAAACCTGAAGGTATTTTTCATTTTATAAGTTTCCAGAACAGAAAGGGTAATTATAAAAATCACAGAAAGAGATCATGTATGGACTAAAACTATATAAAAAAACAAAACAAATTACAATAAAGGTTGTACAAATTTATCAACACCCCACATTATCATTGTACAATCACAATGAGTTTTTATTTAAAAGAACTGTTCTCATAAATACTTCACCAAAATATTGGACAATACTAATAAACATACAGATACAATCAATTTACATCAGAGTTTTTAAAGGAAAAAAACAAAAACAAAATGAATTAAAAATATTTATTATATTTATTAACAAATCTATTTACAAATATTCCAATGGATATAACTATAAAAATTATAACTAAAAAGAGGTATGAAAGAAACCATTCACAAAAATAAAAAAACTATATATCAAAGGACTAAATACTTCAAAAAGCAGTATTAAATTTTACAAACATGTAAAAAGGTAGTGTCTCGATGGAATCTAATAAAAGTGTAAATATCCGAGAAATAAATATAAATTACAAAAGTCTAAATAGATTTTACAACAAGCTAATATATTTATGATTTAATAATCATTGCAAGATTTTAACTATTCATTATAATCATAAGATTTTAATGACATTCATTTTTCATTACATTATTATTTGTAATATAACATAAGAAAAAGCATTTGATATTAACTAGCCATTTCAACTTTTTAAAATTTCGATTAGAAAACACTAAGACCCTGAATATTGGGGAACTATTTCAGTTCAAGCAAAATTTAAATAAAATCTGGGGTTACAAAGCTCATCTAAAAGTTTCATTACTTTGTATTAAAGTAGAAACTCTCTTAACCAAGAGATTTTTTATCGATTCCCAATGAAACAAAAAAGGAACTCATGAAGATTTATTTACAAATTAAAATCAATGCATTTATTTTTGTTCACAGTTTCGACCTCCATCTATTGTGATATGATTGTACTACGATCACGAATTTCTGTTTTAGTTCGAACCACGGCCGCTAGGAGCGTCATAACCCATCTGCGACCAGTTCTTGTTTGCGTTATTAGATCACGTGACCTATCGGTTCTTCAATAATAGGACAGCCATATGAGTTATTAGATAACAGAAGTTACACAACAGTTATTGAGAACCGATCTAAGAACGGTAACTGGTCGAATAACCTTAACCGATCGGTTCTTCTATCTGTTATAACCTATCGTTTTCGATGGAAGATTTAATAAATTTGACTAATATTGTAAAATATAACTATATTTTAATATAGTTATTCTAAAATAATAAAAATAAGTTATTCTAAAATACAAATTTAGGTTTATTTATAGATATTTTAAAATATAATCACTGGTAATAGGGTTTTTTCGGTAATAGGTGATGGGTGATAACAGTTCCGAGTAAATAATAGGTTATTTTAAAGATTACGTTATTTTTGTCCCACCTCTAATAGCTTGTAGCTATCAGTTGTGCTGTGGATATCTGTCTACTAGAGGTGGGCAATGTAGTTCCTTTTAAACTAGTTCATTAGAATGAACTAGTTCAATGAACTAGTTCAAATGAACTACTTAGTTCATTTTTCAAAAGAACTATATAAATACTGAACTAAGAGAGGAATTGAACTATGGAAAAAAAGGAGGGAACTGAGATGTCAAATGAACTAGAAAGGTTATAGAAAAAATAAAAAACCCTCTTAACTTATATATTTACATTTTTTTATATTTATGATATATTTACATAGATTACACTTATTTTCTATATCTTTTATTAACATCTATATGATATATATTTTATATCATATTTAGATGTTAATAAGATATATTTTCTGTATCTTTTTTTATTAACATCATATGTATGAAACTAAATCTTTCATCGTAATTTTCGCTGATTTCCAGCAATCTGATTAACTTGAAAATTTGCACATGTTTCAAGTACCAATGACAATACAGTAATTGCACAACTTTCTTTTAATATTCTCACTTAGTCTAGTTCAAATTACACCCAAAATGGGGCGTCTTGCAAAAGCTGGATTAGTAGGTTTTATGTTTTTTTATGGACCAGATGGGTTCTGGGATTATAATATCAAAAATGAAACTTAATTTGATTAGGAGAAAATGTTTTGGGTGGCAAAAAAACTCAAATTTTTTTCAGATTCTAGAAAAAATATAGAAAAATGGTTTCATCGTAAATGTTATATTTAAAAAACTTAAGTTTATTAAATTGCTTGTCTAAAGATATCCCTTGAGCTGAATTTGATTTATGGGTTTAGCCACAATCAATTGTCAAACATTGACGACATTGTCACAATTTCAAAAAAAGTTAGTTTTGAACTAGTTCAAATGAACTAAATCATTAATTTTTCATAAGAACTTTAGAAATGTAATGAACTGAGAGAGGAATTGAACTATGGAAAAAAGGAGAGGAAGGGAGATGTCAAATGAACTAGAAAGGTTCTAGAAAAAATAAAAAACACTTCTATCTTATTTCTACATTTATTTACATTTGTCAATATTAATGATACATTTACATATATTACATTACTTTCTAGATCTCATTTTACACTTTATACAATTACTATTACATTTACATAGATTACATTACTTTCTATATCTTATTTTACACTTATTACAATTATTATTACATTTACATAGATTACATTACTTTCTAGATCTCTTTTTACACTTTACACAATTACTATTACATTTACATAGATTACATTACTTTCTATATCTTATTTTACACTTATTACAATTATTATTACATTTACATAGATTACATTTTACACTTTTTACAATTATTATTATATTACATAGATTACATGATTTTCTATACCTATCTAATCTTACACTATTTCGAGTTAGACTGAATAAATAGAATTTTAGACAGTTTATTGGATTTTATCCTGTTTCTTTTTTCAGTTAGAACCTGCCCAGCCTTGGAAAATAATCTTTCACAAGGAACTGAGCTTGCAGGAATGCAAAGCCTTTTTATGGCCAAGTCATATACATGAGGGTATATTAATTTCCTCTGACCCCACCAAATTAATGGGTCATCGATTCTTGGTAGTAGGGGCTCGGCCAAATACTTATCAAACTCCACAATACTGGCAGCTTTGGGATCATGCCTTGCTGTTAGGGCTACTGTTTGCTTATCAAATTTTTCCCTGAGTTTAGAGCCAATCTGGGAAGTTTTCTTTCCTTCGGGGCCAGAGGAAATTTGCAGCTGGGGACAGGATGGGGCTCTGCTTTCTTCAGAACTTATTGCCGATTGTATTTTACCAACCAAGTGGTTATATACCGCATCAAATTTTTTAGAATTTTTAAAAACTGATTTCTTAAATCTGGGATCAAGGACTGCGGCTTCTAGGATTAAATCCTCTTCCCTAGATATAAGTTTCTCATTGATTTCATAAAGAAGTTTTTCGCAAACTTCTTTTAATTTTGGTAAATTATTAAGTGTTACAGCAGTTTCCTTAATGAATTCGAAGAGATTCCTAGATAGGACCATTGTTTTTGACAAAGTGACACTTTTATCTGAACTCAACTCTTTGGTCACTTCATCAAAAACCTCTAAAATATTAATTAAATTTTCAACATTTTCCCAATCCTCAGAACAAAGTATTATTTCATTGTTTTGCATCAATGCAAGTGTACTCAGGACTGGGTCTTTATTCAGAAACAGCCTCTTGAGCATTTCAAAAGTTGAGTTCCAACGGGTTGGAACATCTTGAATTAATTTCAATTCTGGTAAATTCATTTGTTTTTGGCTCTCATGCAATTTTGCCAAAGCATGAGAGCTTTTTTTAAAATACTGAACAATTATCTTACATTTTTCAATCAATTCAATGATTGGAGAAATACCCGACTTTACTATTAAATTTAGTTTGTGGGCATAGCATGCAATGTGCTTTGAGACATTGCTTGCTGCTGCAACTATATTGGGAGCATTGTCAGTAACGATCGCTACTAATTTAGTGTGGATATCCCACTCCACACATTCTTTTCTTAGCATCGTTGCCAAATTTACCGAAGAGTGTTTTTTTTCGTTAAATTCTAAGCAGCCCAGCAAACTACTGCACAGGCCAGAATTAGAATTTATGTAGTGGGCGGTTATACCAATAAAACTTTGGTTATTTATTGATGTCCAACCATCTGTTGTTATTGCAACAGCAACTGATTGGGACAATTGCTTTTTTACATCAATTACTAACTTTTCATATATCTGGGGGAGTAAGCCTTCCGAAAGAGTCTTTCGGCTTGGGAGCTTGTAGCCCGGACAAAGCATTGATACAAATTTTTTAAATTCTTCATCCTCAACCAAGCTGAAAGGATGGTACTCCTTGCATATCATTCTTAGCAACTGAGCATCGATTGCCTTATTTTTGGCAAGCGTAAGCGGCTTCACAACATATTCGTTTAATGATGTTTGTGAAATTTTAGAACCACTTGCTTTAGACTGAGGCGCTGGAGTCAACACATTTGAAACTGAATCATCTAACAGTGTTGAAACTGTTGATTTAGATGTAGATGGTGATCGAGATCGGGACCAAGTTAAGGCTGATCCCGAAAGGGTTCGTTCATGGGCTGACTCGTTGCTTCTTTCTATAGGCACAGTTGGATGTTTGTTTTTTAAATGTCTGGATAAATTTCCTAGTGACCCTGCGGCTGTACTGACAAGGGCATTACAATATTTACATTGTGCCCTTTTGGCTTCTTTTTGTTCAAAGTGGTACCACATATTACTGGTCCGCCTGGAAGACATTATCTGCAACAAATACAAAATAATATGAAATATCTAAAGGTACAAGTTCAGAACAAAAATCAGATATTACATAGATAAAAGATTTATGAGGAATTTCAGTTTTAAATAAGCTTTTATTAACATCACCAGTTAGACACTGAATCTTACATCGTAATTTTCTCTGATTTCCAGCAATCTGATTAAATTGAAAATTTGCACATGTTTTAAGGACAATTGACAATACAATAATGGCACAATTTTCTTCTAATATTCTCTATAAAAGTCAGTTAAACCACCACAAAATGGGGGTCTGTCTTGCAAAAGATGGAGTAGTGGGTTTTATGTTTTTATATGGACCAGATGAATCCTGAGAATAAAATATCAAGAATGAAACTTAATTTGATTAGGGGAAAATGTTTTGGGGGGCAAAAACCCAAACTTTTTGAACTTATTTCAGATTTTAGAAAAAACATGTAAAATAGTTTCATAGTAAATGTTATATTTACAAAACTTAAGTTTATTAAATTGTGTGTCTAAAGACACCCCGAATTAGATTTGGAGGTTTAGCTACAATCCATTGTCAAACATCAATGAAATTTGCAAACTTACAAAAAATGTTAGTTTAGGTCATGTTTAATAGTCCATCACACAGAAATAGCTAATCAAATCAATAAATGTTGTATACTAAAAGTTGTAGATCATTACATTGTGAGCAAAACAGGATTTTCAAAGCAAAAAATTGCCCATTTCTATTCTGAGATATGTCAAAAAACCAACAATTATTGGTTGAATTTGAATAAAAACTGTTAAAATTGCAAACAAATCATGAATAATACAGGGAAATTAGCTTCAAACCTTGAACTCTAAAAATTAATAGGTCTGACTCCTGCAAATTGTTCACCACACTTAGCTTTAAATTAGGTTTGCTATAAAAGCGTTTTTCTAAAACTGTAATTTTTATTCTACATTTAATTCAAGAATGAAACCTTTAAACTTTAAGAATACTACTAATTTTAATAAAAAGTGTTAGGAACTTAGGTTAATTAAGGAAAAATAAAGAAAAACAAACATGGTACTTACTCAGTCAATAGGTTGAGAAATAAAGGTAAATATCAAGTCCTTGGTGTTGATACGTACTGACTTCAATTATCTAAAGGATAACTGAAATGAAAAGTTCTGAAAAGAACTAATGGAATAAGAGTTTCGTTGAGTTTTTAAAAAAAAACAAAACATAAGAATAGAAATAGAATATAGACGCTAGACGTAGTAAGAGCAATATGGAGGTTGCTTGTTCAAGCTTTTTACGTCCTTCGGCTGAGAACACGACAAAACACGATTCAACCCGAATTGAGGAACTAAGTGACGACGAACTACCTAGTTCACTTAGTTCATTTAGCTACCTAGTTCGTTTAGTTCAGTCGAACTACCTAGTTCGTTCGTTCAGTTAGGTCCGACGGATCCCTGTCCGAGTGGTGGGGTAAATGAACTATAGTTCACCAAAACAGAGATCGGTCTTTATAGTTCATTTACATGAACTAGTTCAATGAACTAGTTCGTTCACGAACTACTCATCTCTACTGTCTACCTTTAATAGTAATACAAGTTACTACAGATTGTATAAATGAAATATCATTTCCACAATTATTTAACTTGTTAACTATTATTACATATAAACATACCTATATTTTATTGACATTTGTTGCCTATTTGATAATGCTTGTTATTTTACTTTTTTTTAGATAATGCTTCTTTGAAAACCAAAGATTTCATTTGGGATCTGTCACTTTAGTTAAAATGGAATTTGTGAATGATTTACGTTTCTTTAAGAAACTTGAATTGGTTTTAAGCAAATTAACATCCCCAGAGTTCAGAATTTCTGATGACACAGTACTACAAAAGTTGTTTGATTCACTGTCTAATATTTTTTTAATGAAAGGTATTCTTTTATGTTTTACAAATTGTTGTATTTTATATATTTTCTGAATCCAATAGGCACACATTTATTCCTATTTTAAATTTTCTATATTTCACTAATATATTTGTAGAACCTGATTCTTAATTTGGGTAATTTGAAAAATAGTTATATGTATGTGCGTCTGTTGTGTTTATTTGGCAACTGAAATGTTAGCACACTTTAATAACATATTGCATTGCTGTTTACTGTTCTTCTTCACTACTATTAATAATATAAATATTTTATACAAAATAATTGCAGCTTAATAAGATACTGTTTTAGATCATTTTATTATCTTACTGGTTACAAATCTTTGAATGAATTAAATATTTATTATGGAAATCATTAATTGTGTAACTCCTATGATGTTGAGTTCATATGAAAACTATTTTTCAATATTAAGTTTTAAAAATTGATGATATATCAGCTATTTGAATTACAGCTTAGCATTATTATAACAATGTACGCCTCTATCCTAGGTGATGTTTCTTTTTAATAACGATATTCATAATATTATATCTAGGTAAAGAATATTGAAATCAGTATTGCAAAAAAATTGTAATTGAACTAAAACAAGAATTTAAATACATATCAATACTTATCAAGGCTGGAGGTGATAAATGCTTGATAAATCATCGGTTCAGAGATTATTATCAATTCAATTTATTTTTCGAAAATAAATATTTATAGAAATAATTATTAAATGTACTGATAATTTTTTTAAATAATATTTATTCTGTGAGTAGCTGTGGCAGGTCCCAGATGTGAGGATTGTGATTAAATCTTCCATAAAGAAGTATTAAAATAAAACTTTCCTCCTTTTAATACAAATTTTGATAAGACACATGATTCGTTATTTGGAACAAATATATTGTGTTTAGATCTGTTAATGTTGTTGGCTTTAAACAAGTTGATACAAGAACATTGCTTTAACCTATTGCGTATCTTCGTTTATGAATCTTATTTGTGGGTTTATTATGCTGAATAAATAATTAACATTTTTGGTTTGTTGTGCTAGCCACCTGCAAGAGTCATGCATTTGTTAACTATCAATGCTGGTATATAAAAATTCTACCATTGATAGATTTATTTTACCTCATTTGAAGCCTTTATCTTTCCTTTAATAAGGATATATTTAAATATCTATCTTAGTTAGTTTATTTCTTATTGTACTGTTATTTTTTATCTTAGTATAATAATATAATATAGAGAATAATGGTTTTGATTTTTACAGAATGCCAAGAGAAAATGATTCAAATATTTGTACTGTGGATTAATTCAGTTATTTCTGCATGGGAATTTATACATATTAAATCACAGACCTTTGCTTTAAAATTGATTAGCTTAGTTTGCCAGATTGAGAGAGGATTTTACTTATTAAAGATAAATAATTGCCTTACCAAAGTTTGTAATATTTATTGTAATAACAGAGAGCCTAATTTTTCCCTGACTCTTGCCTATATTGAAATAATCAGTTCATCAGTTAAACATGCTAATGGACTATTATGGTTTTACGAAATGGGTAATTTTAAAAAAAAAATTCTATGTGCTATAATATTTGTGTTTGAAGATAATTGTTGTTTATTTTTAGGTTTCTGGAATGATATCCTGTATATTTCTCTAAACAACAGGAGCTTGTTTGCTCTGAGAAAATCCCGCAGCCTAATTGCTGAAATAATTTTTTCTTTGATTAAAGATAATCTTTCTGCTTGTAAACTTAAATTAGATAAAGTATTTCATTATTGTAATATATTAACAGATAGTACTCATAATCATTGTTCAAGTGTTCTTAAGAATATACAAAGTAAAAAGGAATTGATTCCAGATAGCTTTCTAAGTTTGAATCCAATAATTTTATTGAAGGAGATCTGTTTATATTTACTTGAAAAAAAAGTATCATTGCATGTCTCCTCTGAGATTGGATTGGATAAAATAAAAGATTGGGCATGGAGAAATTTGCTAGAAGGAGGAAACCACATGGTATGTGTTTAAGAAGTTTTATAAGCATTTTAATATTTATATATATATATATATATATATATATATATATATATATATATATATATATATATATATACATATTATTACTGTTATTATTATTATATATATATATATTTATTAATTACTATTATTATTATTTATTCATTTGTTATTTTGCTTTTTGTGGTTTCTGAACTGAGGTGGTGGACAAGTCCAACCATCTTCAGTTTAGGTTCACTTTTTTTTTTCCCTTTATATATTTAAAAACTTTCAAAAAATCCTTGCCGTGTCCAAGTGTACCATCTGTTGAGCATCTCTTAGCACATCCAATGGCAACTTCAGATTATTAACACCAACTACAGTTGAAGTCGGGATCAGCCCGTTAGTCAATATTACAATTGGCGTCACCACTGTGTTTTCTAGACGATACAATTGCTTCAATTTGATGGCCAGTTCCTGATATTTTCGTAACTTCTCTCCAGTGGATATAGTCATATTGTTGTCGTTGGGAACAGCTATATCAACTATCCGTGCTGTCTTCTCTTTTAAGTTTATAAGCAATATGTCTGGTTTGTTGTTTCGCACAGTGTGGTCCTTCAGAATAGACTCGTCCCAATATAGCTTGAGAGGCCCATTTTGAAGCAACCTATCGGGCTTATACCTATAATATGGTGAGTGTGTTCCTCTAATAGGTTCAACTTCCGGGCCATGGACTGATGTACAATTTTGGCCACATTATTATGCCTTTGGAGATATTCTGAACTGGTTAGAACATAGTCGACATTTGTCCGAAATGGATGTGTCCTTAAGAATGTGTCTCCTATAGGATCTTATGGCAATTACTTGATCTTGGATGGCCATTATGAAGCCTTCCGTTTCTGAAAATAGTCTCCCAGCAGTCAGCCATTTTAAAGATTCTTCCTTGTCAATGTTGGTTTCGCTTAGTTGATTGTAGAACCTTCCGTGTAGAGACTTACTTTTCGATTCGTCTACACTCTCTTTTTGTGACTTAATAGTTATGTCTTAGACTTTACTCAAATTTAGTGGCATTTGACCATCGTCCAATCTTAGCATTGCCAGATCAATATTCGTAGTTTTTAGCTTCTTTGATATTTAATAATCCCCTTCCTCCTTCCTTTCTCGGCAAATATAGCCGGGCGGTGGAGGATATCGGATGGTGGGCCCTTTCTTGAGTAAAAGTTGTTCTTACCATACAATCAATCTCTTTCTGACTTGTATTCGACCAATGTAACACACCAAAGCTGTAACTTATAGCTGGTATAGCCCAGGGGTTGATGGCTTTAATTTTTTACAATCCAGACAAATGTGTCTTCAATAGGAGCTTCAAACTCTTTTTGAATCTTGTCAGAAGCTCGTTCTTATTCCCTTTTGGGCAATTTTGAGATGCAGCTGCATTCCTAAATATTTATTTAGTTGATTCGTGTCAAGTTCTTGAATACAGTCATCTTCATTTATAGCTATATTTTCGATTCCTATTACTTTTCCCCGGCTTATATGAAGCACGGCCCATTTGTCTAAACCAAATGACATACTAATATCACTGGTAAATGATGACACGGTTTTGACCATATTTTTCAATTGTTCTTCATTTTTTGCATATAACTTCTGGTCATCCATGAATCAACTGTGACTGATTGTGGTTGCTTCATCTATAATGATGAGTTTGTATCCTACTTTATTTCTATGAAGAATCCGAATTAACGGAAAAAGTGCCATACAAAACCATAGTGGGCTAAGGCAATCCCCTTGATATATTCCTCTAAGGATTTTTATTTTGCTTTTTGAGCTGGTACTTCCAGACTTTAGCAAAGTTGTCCAACCAGTCATAAGGTTTGAGAGAAGGCTTCTTATTTTGGGATGAACCTTATAAATTTCAATAATTTGGAGCAGCCAGCTGTGCAGTACAGAATCAAATGCTTTCTACAGTACAGAATCAATCCACGCCATAGAAACGTTTTGCTGGTTTATGGATACTTGCATAGCAATGAATGAATCGATTAATAAAAGTTCTTTACAGCCCCTAGCTCTCTTTCTGCACCCAAGTTGTTCTGAAGGAATCATACTATTGGATTCCTAGTGATTGTATATTTTGGTCAAACAAACAATAGAAGTGAAAATTTTGTAAAGGCAATTTGAACATGTTTTTGGACGATAATCTTCTTAGCGTAGGTTTTCTTCATCCTTTTTTGGAAGCATATATGTACTGCCTTCAGAGAATCCAACAGGGGGAACTGCCTGCTATCAAGTACATTTTGGTTACCCTTTGCTGATATTTCATGTAAGGAACAGAATCTTTTGATCCAGTAGGCTTGAATTCATTATTATTATTTCATGACTTATTATTATTATTATTTTAATGAAACACACAAAGTGGTAATGTAAACATTTGGGGGTTTGGTACCAACCAAAAGTTTATATATTCAGTGTTTTTTTCATTATTGAAGTCGTGTCAAGTAAGACTGCCATCTGTGCATCCTCTAATTTTTTCAATGAAACTCCTCCATCTTTAAAGGATTGCGCTGTCGTTTGAGGTATGAGGCCATTACATGATATTATTACTGGAAGGGTAGAAATCTTTTAAAGGTTGTACATAATCTTCAACTTATCAACCAGCTCTTGATACCTGCATATTTTCGTTGATATGGTTTTGCGGATGTTATCACAGGGTGTCTACTAGTCGGGAATTTCGGGAAAATGTCGGGAATTTCGTGTGGTTGGGAAAAATTCGGGAATAAGTCGGGAATTTACAGAAAATTTGTGAAAGTCGGGAAAAAGTCGTTGTTAATGGTAAAATTTTCAGAATTTTTCCAGTTTTTGCTCAATATGTGAGTTAAGGAAGCGTCTGATTGGTAAAATCACTCCACATACTTTTAAAGTAAACTAAATTTGCTACAATTTGAGATCAGGGTGAGCTCTATATTGCCATTGGTTCCCAAGATGCAGGGATATTATCATCAAAAAGAGGCCATTTTTTCCCAAAAAGCTATTTTTTTTTTTTCGATATGGTCACTTATTTTGTGAAATATCTCCTGAAATACATCATTTGAGACCAGAATGGTACCTGTGGGCCCAGTGGTTCTCTCAAATACGGCAGATAACAAAAAAACAGGCAAAAGTGGGTTCTGGGGGAAAATAATATTCTGTCTTTTTATTGTTTATTTATCAATTATAAAAATAATAAAAA
This sequence comes from Euschistus heros, assembly GCA_003667255.2. Lineage (NCBI taxonomy): Eukaryota > Metazoa > Arthropoda > Insecta > Hemiptera > Pentatomidae > Euschistus > Euschistus heros. The sequence continues at coordinate 1,549,880 of RCWM02000035.1, read as the reverse complement.
TTATTACAATAATAAAATTATACAATAATAAAAATTAATTTATTTTTGTTATTTGAAATAATTGATTGATGAAAAAGAAAAAGAAAATCATTTTCACCTCACTTTTCGCTAAACGATCGTGGCCGGCACTAGGTTTGCTTCTTCTGCACTGAGAAGAATAGTCAGAAACAAATTGATAGAGCATTAAATTTAATTTAATTGTATGTATAACTTTGCTACTTTATTTTTAACTGGATCTCAAAAAGTTCAACATTTTTTTACAGTTAGAACATTTATTTAAATGTTTAAGAATCAAACAATTATAAAGAAAATATTTACGTGTACTAGGTAATTATAATTAAAAAGTTAATTGTATAATAAAGAAAAATAATCATTCAAAGTTTATCATCGACACATTAAAGCAAATCAAATTTGCAACAAATTTGATTTTATTCATTTTTTTTTCTGCGCAGTCAGTAGTGGGGGAGGGAAAAATACCATATTTAGTTGAAAACCGTATATCGTCACATAAAACTTACTTTTTAATAATATTACGTTTAAATCGGTTCAGCGGTTTGGCCACTACTAATGCCTAAAGATTGGCTAAGTTGCGGTAAGTAAAACATCGCGAAAACACGTTTGTCGGTACTTTTTTGGCTATAAATCTATAGTTATTTGTCTGATGCAAATTTCTTTTTTTCATCTGAAAGCTGGTTAAATTTGCAATGAGACCTCTTATATGAAATGTGTTTTAAATCCCATGAAATACCCACTCCAGCACGCTGAGAATCCCAAACCCTTGTGAAAAAAACTTTTTTTCAGTACAATCCTCGTAAATATTTTCGGAGTTATAGCGAGAAATATACTGAAAAGTGGATTTCACTAGAGTATGGGGTTCTTAGCGTGATGGCGTGAGTATATCATGGGACTTGATCAAAATTTCATATATGAAGTCTCATAGTAAATTTAACCAGCCTTCTGATGAAAAAAAAAAAGAATATTCTGATCGGAGATATATTTTTGGAGTTATTTTATCCGACAACCTCATGTAACCTCCTATTTACAAACCGAATGGCAATACTCGACATTGATGTGTTTCTTGAAATTTATCTAGAGTAATCTGAAATATAAAAAAATTTTTTGTTTTTTTTTATATGTTGTTTAACTGTGATATGTTCAGTAGCAAAGTATGCATCGATAAATTTGTTTAGATTATTATTGAACACCATTAAAGTATCGATTGGCTAGAATTTCTAAAAAAAATTTTGAAAAAGTCGGGAATTTCTAGAAATATTCTTGAAAAAGTCGGGAATATGTCGGGAATTTTGATAGTTGACATTGGTAGACACCATGTATCATCAACAGGTATTGCAGCCTCAAATATCTTTGCTTCTTTTTTTTCTAGATCCATTATTAAGATATCCGGTTTGTTGTGGAGAACTGTATGGTCCGTAATTATTTGTTTGTCCCAATATAGTTTATACCTCCCTGATATCATTATTATTATTATTATTATTATTATTTATTTGTTATCTCGCATTTTGTAGTTTATGGACTGAGATGGGGACAAGTCCGACCATCTTCAGCTTAGGTTCATATTTTTTTTCTTTTCTTTTCTTCATATGTTTAAAAATTTTCAAACGATTCTTGTCGTGTCGAAGAGTAATGCTTGTTGATCCTCTCTTGGTACATGCACTGACAATATCAAGTCATCACTACCAACTGTAGTGGATGTCGGGATTAGCCCATTAGTCGAAATTATGATTGGCGTCACCACTGCGATACCTAGGCGATACAATTGCTTTAATTCAATGGTCAGTTACTGATATTTTCGTAACTTCTCTCCAATGGTTGAAGTTATGTTATTCTCGTTGGGAATGGCAATATCAACTATCTGAGCTGTTTTCTCTTTCATATTTATAAGCAGGATATTTGGCTTGTTGTTTCACACAGTATGGTCCTTCAGAATAGATTCGTCCCAATACAGTTTTAGGGCTCCATTTTGAAGTAATGATGAACATAGTCGACATTTGTTCGAAATGGATGTGTCTTTATTATTATTATTATCATCTCTCTCTTATTCTCGGTTTTCACAGAAAAAATAGCACCTACCTGGATTAAAATCAAGGGTTAGGCACGGAATTTATTTATTTTTTCATGTTTAAAAATTTTCTGATGATACTGGCTGTTCCCAGAAGGACTGCCTTCTGCAAATCTTTTAGAATTATTATTATTATTATTATTATTATTATAGTTATATCCAGTAAATATAGTTCTGGTAATAGCAGCGCGACGGTTAAAATTGTAAAGTTGTTGGGTTTATTAATGATCGAATTCCGAAAAAAGTGACCAGTTTTGAGCCGTCTTGTAAATGACCGAGGGGTAGATCTAGGCGTAGATGGGAGGATTGCATCAGGGCCGACCTGGGAGATTTGGGTTTTGGGGGAGTGGGTTGGTTAGAGGTTTGTGGTCAACAGTTAGTGGTGTCAGCATCGAACCTTCGGGTTCGTTAAGCCTTTATTTATTATTATTATTACTAACAGTTATTCCCTTTTTTAAGAGAGCGAATGAACTTGAATATCTTCATGACTTCTTAGTCCTTTGGTTGTTCTTTCGCTCCTCCCACTCTCTTCATGCATTCTTGTGCTTTCTCTGCTTCCCTTGTAAGTTTTTGTTCAAATGTGTGTTTTCTAATTGAGCTTCCAAATTTTTTCTGATAGCATACATCATTTTCTGTGATGTTCAGCTATAACAGGTCTTCTTTGACTTCAGTAATCCATTTGGACTTTTTTTTGCTGGTGTTTGCAATGTTGAAGATTTATCTTGTGATTCTGTTCTGTTCCATGTATGAGTCCATAAAATTTTGCTCTCCTTTTTCTGAAAATGGTTGTTACTGTTTCAGTGTAGTTATATAATTCTGATGATGGTCACTTTATCCATTTTCCAATTTTGTTTACTGGCCCGAATATTTTTCTGAGGATCTTTAATTCCTGTTCAATATCTTTTACTTCAGTCTGTCCATTAATCAATTATTTAATATGAAATTATTATTGATGATTGGTCAGATTAACACCATGATAATTCTAATTGATAATTGATCTTATTTCACATTTTCTCCATTCATAATACTTTTCACTTCTTTAGTATTTTATGATAAGCAAAATGTAATATTTATCATTGCTATGTAATATTTAGTTAATAATATTTTAATGGAAGAACTAAATTATCAGTAGTTCATTTATCTTGTAATGAGGAGAATAAGTTTATCAAGTAGCTAAGTAGTCCATTTTAGAAGTTGACTCAAAAAGTTTGTGTTGAAAAGGAATATGTGTTCAAAGCAGTATTACAAGAATTTTAAGAAAATTATAAGGAATGGTTAGGAGACATGTTATTTGATGCTGTAGGAACAGAGTGGCTTCACGGTTGGTAAATCCTGCATTGATAATATAGGTATTTACTATGTGACAGTTTATAAAAAAATGCAAGGAAAGAAAGCAAGAACATTTAGCATTCATAAGTTGGGAAAGAGCCTATGACCAAGTACCTAGGAAAGACATGTAGAGAGCTCTATGGGAACGAGGCATTGACCCAGGCTTTGTAGTGGAAATCCTGAGTAGGTATAGAAAAAGTATGTAGAAAATTAAACAAGGTAAAAACATGTCAACTGATTTTGAAAAAAACTTATAAGATTTAAAACAAGGATGCTGTTTATCCTTCACCCTATTTAAAATATGCTTTAATGTAATGCTGGAGAAGTAGTTTAAGGAGTGTAAAAGATATGGATATACCTATTGAAGAGGATTTTTTGTGTACAATCTTCTTTGCAGACGATTAGGTAGTAATGGCCCAGGATAGGGAATACCTAATGGTGATGAATGATGTGGAAGCTGATGCTATCCTACGAAACCTGGGGAACAAAGATAAATTTTAATAAAACTGAATACATGTGTATAGAGGGTAATGAGGAGGAGAATCTCTGGATAGAAGGAGAAAGATGTAATAGGTAGGAGAATTTAAATATTTGGGATCAATTTTTAAAGGGGTAGGAGGGAGGATGTGAAAAGGAAGTATAGAGCAGAAGTACAGAGCAGGTTAGGAAGACAATACATATCTTGCATCCGGTTTTATGGAACTCAACCTTATCCAAAAAGATTTAGATAAGGATTTTTCAATTATTAGTCCAGTCAATAAGTGCTCTCTCTCTCTCTCTCTCTCTCTCTCTCTCTCTCTCTCTCTCTCTCTCTCTCTCTCTCTCTCTCTCTCTCTCTCTCTCTCTCTCTCTCTCTCTCTCTCTCTCTCTCTCTCACACACACACACACACACATTTTTTTTTTGGGCCTTCTAAGGACCACGGGCTCGTAGCTATTTTTCAGTGAGGATCTTCTTCTTTCTCTTCCAGAATTCTTTCATTTTCTGGCCATGAGCCAGCTTTCTCTCCTCTGTCCATTTGGTTCCAAATGGAGGAGGAGTCAGAGGAGACAGTCTTCTTACTGGTAAGGGGCATTGGGAAAACTCCCTGTCGGATAGCTTGTCGGAACTGCAGTCGGTCTTGTGTTTTATGCTGTGGGATCCCTAGTTGTTCCAGATCTGACTTCACCAATGTTATCCACTTGTTCTTGGAAGCCTTACCTCTACCTGCCATAGTAAATATCCTGTTTGTTAATCTTTTGGGATTCATGCGGGTCAGGTGCCCATAAAATGCCAGTCGCCTTTTCCTTATGCATGTCAGGATATCCTCCTGATGTTTATACAGCTCATCATTGTGCCGTATCCTGTAGGTGCCATTCTCTTCCATGACTGTCCTAGTATTCTCCTCAGGATTTTCCTCTCCTTGATCTCTAGCTTCCTGAGTGGACCCTTCCTGGCCATTACAAGGCACTCGGAGGCATACAGAACAGCTGGTTTTACTACAGTGTTATAATTTCTTATTTTGATATTTTTGGAGAGGCATTTAGATGAGTAGACATCTCGGCAGGAGTGATATGCCCTTTCAAATTTGGTGCATCTGGTGTCTATGGCTAGGTTCTCGGTCTGGTTCGCAGAGATCCGTTCTCCTAGATACTTCACTGCAGGTACTTTCCGTATGCTGGTCTCTCACATTTTATTTATTTTTTATTTTTATTTTGTTTAAATACTTTTTTGTTATCTTATTACGTTATGTTTCAATAACTAATCTTGCTAAACTTTGTAATAACAGTATAATACATGTATAAATAAGCAGTCCTTATATGGGGGTACCATATAAGGAAAAGAATTAAAAAAATAAAATAAAATAATAGCATTGAATGCCATGTTCATTCTTTATTATTAATTCAATCTTTTTGCAGATTCTTTCAAACATTTCCAAATTACTCTGTGTTATTAATATTATCTTTACTCCCTGTGCAACTGCTACAAAAATTAATTATTCTCATATGCGTGACCTAAGTCAAAGAGTAATTGATCACTGCAGTATTTTGATACGAAAAAAAGAACTTGGTCTAGTTCAAGAAGCATGTGTTGAATATTTGATATTGTGGAATCGTTTTGGTAACGAGCTTATTTATGATATTAAGGAATCAACTATGTATTCTTTTGAAAGCACTCCATTCACAATTTTGGTATGTATTATGTATATATATAAATGATTTTGTTAAATATTATAGCAGGTTGCTGAATCAAGCGATCATTTTATCTTGGATTTAATTTAACTGATCTAAGCAATCTATTAACTATTTTAGTCTTATTATTACTATTAACTAAAGTCACCAGTTATTGTGAGATTGAGACATAGGCTATGGTATGTTTATCCTAGAATTAGGTGTAACTTCTGACCCAACCATTATCCTTAAAGTAAATATATATGTAAATTGTTGCTCAATTGTCACAAATTGTTGCTTCAGGTGGAACATGACAATTGACTTATTCATTCTCTTGACCTGGATAGATTTATGCTCTGAGCTGTGGTAATGTTAATTATTCAGTTATACGAGGGTGGTCTCTCATGGCCACATTTAAATTCAGCTGCCCGAAATTTCACTGTGGTATATGATGGTGTAGAGTCCCCATACACAGAATCCAACTCATCTTTGATTTGCTCAGGCGTATTGCCTTTCAAAAAGAAATATTTAATGACAGCTCGGTATCCAATTTCGTCCATTTTCACAAAAACACTCACATAAACTCTCTCAAACAACTGTTACATAACAACTGTGCCTCCAAAAATGGATAAACCTTTGGCGAGTAACTGTCAGCAGATGAACAAATTCACTAGACTTTGTTTATGAGTGCTGCCATCTTCACGTTGACGTCGGAAACTTTTCAGACTACCCTCGTAGCTTATTACATTACTATTTAATTCCATGGGTTACATGGCACAATCTGTCATCAAAGCAAAAATATTACAGCAGCATAAAAAATTTGTTCAGTCTTGTTTTATCTTCAAGTGATGAAATAAACATTTCATAAATGTTATTTTTAATATCCAACCTGGGGTATAAGGGGATTCCCTATTTTCTAAAAAGGCATTATTAGGTGGTTCTTTATTTATTAAGAATATTACCAGAAACCACATCATGGGGACAGGAGTTTGTAGTTAAGGAAGATTAACAAAATTAATTAATTGTCATATCCCAACAGAGTAGAAAAAGTTTAAGATGAGAAAAAAATGTTTTTTATGAAAATATTGAGAGAACTATTGTTTACTGCCTGAATCATGACCAGGATATCTTTTCTGGGAAAGAAGATGTTTCCAAGACAAGATCATGTGATATGGTTATTCTTATTAGTCGTCCTATCTCTGATGTGTAGTGATTATTATTATTATTTTATCTCTCTCTTATTCTCGGTTTTTACCGGAAAAATAGCACCAACCCGGATCGAAATCAAGGGTTAGGCACGGAAATTATTTTTTGATGTTTAACATTTTTCGGATTATACTGGCTGTTCCCAGAAGGACTGCCTTCTGCGATTCTTGAAGAATTTTTAATTGTAAGATCCAGTTCTTTGATTGAGTTGACCGGAATCTCCAGGATCAAGCCATTACTAGAAATGATCAAAGGAAACACCCTCACATTTTCAAGATGATACAGGTGTTTCAGCTCTTCGCCAAGATTCAAATGTTTTCTTAGTTTCTTAGCAGCTGTGCGATATGCATTATCATCAGTTGGCACTCCTATTTCGATTATAGCTGATGATTTCAGTTCCTTGTTAACAAGTAAAATATCGGGTCTGTTGTGAGGGATAGTGTGATCGGTCAAAATAGCCTGGTCCCATTATAGTTTTATATGTTTTGTTTCAATTATAGACCTTGGGTTATACCTGTAATAAGTTACTTGCGATTTTCCCAAAATTCCGTATTTATTAGCCAGAGCTTGGTGAACTATTTTGGCAAAGCTGTTTTGCCTCATATTCTTTACCTGCCAGAGCCCGACACCCAGAGGATATATGCTGGATCGATTCCACTACAGCTTTGCTTAACCGCCATAGTTCATTTATTTCTTCGCCACATATACAACGTTTATGAATGTTTATGACAATCACTTGCTCCTGTATCGCTAATAGAAATCCTTTAGTCTCTGGAGATAGGGGGCCCTTACGCAGCCACACAAGAGAGGCATCAACGTCAGTTCCAGTGGTTGTAATGGAGTGGTAAAACCTTCCATGTAATTCTTTAGTTTTCCAAGAATCTAGATTTTCTTGGGTTGGTGCTGAAGGTTTTTCCATTGATGCCAAATTCAAAGCAGTAAACTTTTTATCCAATTCTACAATGGTGGAGGCAACTCCAACTCAAATCCTTAGATTTGAAGTAATCGCGATGTTCTTTTTGCTCACAGCATGCCTTAAAAATGCTAGTTAGGCCTCGACCACCAATTTTTCTGGGAAGATACAATCTCGCCATAAAGGATTTATTATTACTACCATTATTATTATGGGTAGTGATTTTTTGGTTTGAGTTTTTAATGTACAACTTGGGAGAGAGGCTTGTCATCAATCCACTACAGTTACCCATCTAAGTGTATAATACCATAGCTATAACAAAGGCCAATGACTGATCACTCTTGCTATTTCACATGATCTTATTATTGGAAGCATCTACTTCCTCATAAAAGATAACCATAAAGCAACTAAGAGGACTTCTGACAGCCAGACAACCAACTAGATCAATGATCTACTCTTAGATATAGGAAATAAAACAAACCTTCTATGTGGCAGATCATGCAGAAGGGCAAACTTGAGAACAAATAAAATTTTCTACTTCACCAGCACAAAGTCGATAGAAAGCTTGCTGAAAACATGAGGGTATACTTTACAAAATGCTGGGAATCAATTTAAGACTGAGCCATGTGTTATAGACACATCAGCCCAAGAAGCAATTAGATATCCTGAAAAATCTCCTAGAGCCCCATGGTGTGATGAAATTTGCCTTGAGGTTACAACTAAGAAAAATTAGACCTACTGAAAGTTGCTACATTAATACACAAAGCAAACTGCTTAATTATACCAAGAAAGAAGATAGGAGGAAAGTTGACTTAAAAAAAGAAAGAAAAGAGAATAGAAAAAGAAAAACTGAAGGAATTTGACAATTCCGGATGTATGCAATCATGATTTTTTTTTTTTTTTTAGTTATGGTCTAAAAATATTGTCCTACTAAGCATTTTAGTGAGGTCAAGACTAGGACTAGACCTGACTTAATGAACAAGAAATTGTCTTTTACCATATATTGTAGTTTTAGTCCCTTTTTCAAAATTAGAATTATTCTATTTATCTAAAGCCCAAAAGAGTTTGTATTACTAGCAGTTATGAGTTCAGGAAACCATTGCAACCTAAATGCTGCTTAGGAAAATCATGCCCCTTATCATAAGATTTTTGACCCTTTTTTGAAATTTCGAAAATCTATTACTCTGTTAAGCTCTGACAAGTGAGACAATTTTTAGTTACATCATTTACTAATGCTTATTTCAATTTAATGAAGGTTGTTTTTGGAGCTAAATTTGTTTGCAGGTATTAATGAGGGCACAGATTATTTTAATGAGAAAAAACTCATTTTAAAATCATTGGCACATTAGCCCTGCCATGCCGCATTCCTTTCCTCTAATTCTTATTACTTTAAAACTAATATTAAAAGAATTTTATATCCATTAAATTGTTCTTCAATTTTGTTGCTTGTTTTAGTCAGTCCCGTTGTATATCTTCTTGCGTCTTGGAAATATTTTGGAATCAGATGTAATGGACGCTTTTGCTGTTAAAGTATTTGCTGGTTCCTGTATACAAACAAAGCGAGCATGTTATCTCTATAGAGAACATTTCAGGATGCATTCCGATACAGAAACTCAAACACTTGCTGTGTCAGTCATTCATTGTTACATAAGAATTGCTAATATTAGTAAGAGGGTAATGTTGTTTTTTTTTTTTTTTTTTTTTTTTTTTAATCTTAAAAAAGTTAAAACATTTTTAATTTACAGGTGGAAGATAAAATTTGTAATTAAATCTGATACCAAGAACCACCATACACTATTGACAGATACAAAAAGACCATATTAACGGATTTTCCAACACAATATATTATGTTGATTTGATATAGGCAATGTACATTTTGTCCGGAATCAGGATCTTGCGAGGGAGCATAAGATACAAACACACCCCCTCTTTATCGACTTCCAGGTGGTATATGACACCATCTATAGAGATGAACTCTATAAGAACCTCATTGCATTAGGTATCCCCCTCCAACATAGTAAGATTAACCCGGATGACAATGAAGTGAATTGCCGGGTTCAGATTCAAGAAGATATGTCCAATACATTCCAGACTCATAGAGGACTGCAGCAATGGTATTGACTTGCATATCTGTTGTTTACTTTGACTCTGCTGCCATCAGAAGGTCAAAGATCCAGGTGGGAGGCACTATCTTCAATAGAGGAGCACAGGTCCTTGAGTTCACTGATAATCTGGACATCGTTGGGAGGAGCCTTGCTGCAGTAGAGGAAGCATTTCTTAACCTCCAGAGAGAAGTGGCTAAAGTCGGGCTGACCATTATTGAAAATTAGACAAAGTACATGCAAACGAACCCTCAATGTAGACGGGAGTACCCACCGGAGATCAAATTAGGGAACAGTATTCTTGAGTGCATCGATGAGATTGTGTACATCGGAACTCAAGTGAACTCCGACAATGCCATAAGCCAGAAATCAATCAATCAATCAAAACAAAACGCTACAACTCAAAGTGAGTCAAGGCCTCCTGTAGCATCAACCGCCAGTCATCTCGGTGTCTTGCTGCTGCTCTCCAGTTCCTCACTCCCAAGATGGACAATGCATCCTCTGCCACTCTATCGACCCATCTCAGGCTTGATCTGCTGACTCTTCTCTTGACAAATATTTTTTCCTCTAATAGTTTTTTGGGGACCTCATCACCCTGCCCGTCGAAGTCTTCCAATTTTAATATATCTTATAATATTTGTATTTTGATATAGCTGTGCGAGCTCTGAATTGGTTCTCAGCATCCAAGTGTTGTCTCTGAAAACTGGTGGCAAATATCTTCTTAGAATCCGTCTCTCGAACCTCTGGAGTAAGGTTTCCTGCATTTGAAAAATTGTCCAGTATTCAGAGGTATAAGTCAGAATAGGTCTTATTAAGGTTTTATGCAGCAGGACTTTGGTTTTGCGTGAGAGGTTTCTATTTCTAAAGTGCTTCAGGAGTCTAAAACAACACTTGTTTGCAGCAATTATTCTTCTATTTATTTCCTGCTACATATTGTTGTCAGAGTTCACTTGATTCCCTAAATAAATGAACTCTTTAACTAGTTCAAATGTGAAGTCCCCAATTATTATTTGGCTATCCTGTAAATCCCCTGCTTGCGGGCCAGCTACTATGTACTTGGTTTTTGCCTGGTTCACCTCCAGACCCACTTCCTGAGCTGCCTCCTGGAGAGCAAGAAATGCCTCCCTCATAGATTCTAGGCTTCTTCCAATTATGTCCAGATCATCCGCAAAACCAAGTATTTGTACTGAATGATTGTACAAAGTGCCCCCAATCTGCAAACCTGACTTCCTTACTGCTCGCTCCAGCACCATATTAAATAAAAGGCATGCAAGACTGTCACCCTGTCTAAGACCTTTGTAAGTCTCAAAATTTCTTGATAGAGCTCCATGTATTTGGACAGCACATTCCACCTTATTCATCGTCATTCTTATCAAACGAACTAACTTGCACGGAGTTCCTAACTCTAATAGAGCTTTATACATTTCCTCCCTTATGATACTGTCGTATGCCTTTTGGAAATTGATAAAGAGATGGTGCTTGGTGATATTATGCTCTCTAGTTTTCTCCAGGATGGTTCTTATCGAAAAGATTTGGGCAACAGTTGATCGGCCCCTCATGAACCCTTTCTGGTACACTCCGATTTCTCTTTCGCAATTGGTTGCAGTCTCTCATATAATAATCTTGATAATACTTTGTATCCATTGGAAAATAGGAATATTCCTCGATAGTTGCCGCATTCCAGTATGTCCCCTTTCTTATGTATTGGACATATTACTGTTTTGTACCTATCATATGGCATTTGCTCACTTTCCCATATATCCATTATAAGGTTGTACAGGAACCTTTCCACTTCCTCTCCTCCATACTTCCAGAGCTCTCCATAATTCTGTCTGCGCCTGGTGCTTTATTATTTTTAAGGTGCTCTATAGCCTCTTGGACTTCCTCAAAGCCAGGTGGTTTGAGATCTCCTGAAATTTCTAGAGGGGGTCCAAACAGCACTTCCCTATCTTCATTCAGGAGTCCGCTGAAATAATCCTTCCATCGTTCCATCACTTGTCTTTGATCATTCAGCAGTGTTCCTTCAGCATCCCTGCAACCTGTCGTCTGTGGCGTAAAAGGCCTTCTGCTGGAGTTAACCCGTTGATAGAACTTTCTAGTTTCATTAGTGTTTTTGAGATGCTCCATTTCTTCCGGCTGATCACATTCCCATTTTCTTTTATTTTTCTGATGGAGTCATTTTTCTTCTCTACGCTTCATAGGGTAGTTCTCAGTTGAGTTTCTTGTATTTTTCCTCTGCCTACTTGTTGAGAAGGGTCTTCTAAACAGAACATCGTTTGTGACGTCTCCATTCAGATAGTGACTTCATATACTTTGACCAAAGTTGAGGGAAACTGTAGTTCCCCTTGCCAGGATAAGGGTTAAGGGATGCTAGGAAAGCTTTGAAACTATTTTTTAGAAAACTAAGAGATATTTCTCCATTAAATTTTCCAGTGACCAAATATTTCCTCTTAAAATTGTATGACCCTATTTTATGACCCTAATATTGCTCTTAAAATTTGGAGAAAAAGAGGTTTGAAAACCTTTTAGGTAATTTAAAAAAATTACTTTTAGTGCTAATTAACTAATGATCGGTTGAGTAGTGCTAAAGGAAATCTAGTAGCTCGCCATTACAGGTTTCTAACTTCCAGTGAATACATTAAAAATACATCTCATGAATTCAAAAGAAAAATTGAAAGATTACATGATTTTTTTGAGGAGAGTGACTTTTTAAAAACTCTATTAATACTGCCACATGGTAAGGCTGATGTTGAGCACAGTTTTTCTGTCAACAAAAAGAGTGTATGATAGACAATATGAGGGAGGAATCCTTGGTTAGAGTTTGTGTTTATGATGCAGTGAGTAAATAAGTTAGATTATTTAACTTGATGATAGCAAAAAGTATGATCCATTAAGCCAAAATAGCTAGTCAGATACAAACAGGCTCTTCAAAGTTAACAAACAACCAAGGATGAGAAAGCGATAGATGAAGTAAAAAGAAAAAAAACTTTTGCAAGACTTGTCAAAGAAAGCCGAGCTGATAGAGGAGGCTTCCAAAGAATTAGATAGTCAAATAAAGGTTCTTAGCCAAACCATGTATTTAAAAAAAAAAAATGCATTATTAGTTGTAGGTATATGTTGCAAAATCAAATCATAATAAAATTATCATATTTTTCATTTATTGTTATTATATAATTTTTCTGGTCCCCCTTATGTCAAGTCTAGTTTGATTTTCTTAACTCTGTTTATTTAAATGTGATATTTTTAGTATTTTTGTTAGTAATTGTTAACTTGATGCGTGATGAATGAATTCTCGGGTGATTTTTTTGTTTTTAGTAAATGGATTAACTATATAAATTTTATTTTATGATATAAATGGATATAGCCCATAAACATTTATCCTATTTTTTGTTTGGATGAATTACATAATAAGTCTTTAATGTAATATTAAGTATTGTTTTGTGTAACATAAGCATTTTTTATTTTCCCAAATTAATGCAATTGATGGTGAAAGGCATTATTTTTATTAGTGTGTAGAGAATAAATAAATCTTTCCAACATCAATATTTAAATTTAATTTATTTATTTATTTATTTTATTTATTGGTTGTAGGAAGGTCTGTTTCTTCTCTACTCACAAACATTAATTACACACCATCCTACAGCATTCTGCAGAAAAAAAGGAGTTTTGTTATTATTGATCCCTAAATAAAACAAATTAACTTTTACACTGTATGTTTCGAGGTTTTAATTGTCTCCTTCATCAGAGCATAACAAATATTCTTGTAATGTTGCTGTCAAAATTATCAAATCAGGAAAATACTTCAAATAAAATTTATAGAAAAATCGAGCCAATTTCTTTGGGTAACATTACAATTTCAAAAGAAGTAAAAATGAAAGGTACACAACGAATTTTTTAAATCAACTTTCATAAAAAATTTTCTCATATAAAAATCTGATTAACAGGAGCTGCCATCTTTAACGCTTTCAAGATTTTGATCAAAGGTATCTTTGCTTTGGCTGTGAAGCAACATATTACATTGTTAAAATTGAGTAGCTACAAAACAAAAAATGAAATACTAAGAAAAAATTAAGGGATAAAAATCAACAAAGAACAAAAATATATGATAGGCTAGGAATAAATGAATAAAATAATTTTTAAAAAACATACATATTAACCTATAATCTTTAACAGTAATCCACAGCATACATGGAAAAACATCATTTTCGATAGCTATTTGTTTCAGATGTTATCTTAATTTGTGAAATTTTCAATTATTTAAAACAAAATCATCGATAAATAAAAAAATTTCCATTAAAAAATGTTTAGATAATTTAAACAATAAAGGTTTTAAAAATTTGTATCACAGAAAATATTGTACTAATACTTCTATCAATCATACAAAATATACTAAATAAATTAAATGAAAATCGTGCTAGAGAAAAGCAGAGTGTCTGTTTTATATTAAATTTCACCTGGAATTTTATTAAAATTAACCTGGAATTATGCTTGAATTTTTTTCCCTGACTTAGTGGCCATCCTTTATATAAATAATATTTACTTAGTGTTATGCATGTGTACTGAAATCCAAGTTTTGAACTTTATCATGCTGCAGTTTAATATTAAGTAGTGTTAAACAATCAATAAATCGCAATTTCCGCTACTTTTTGATACAATGATCTTTTGAAAGATGTTTTACTGTCATAACCGATTTCTTAAATAGGCGAATTCTCTGAATTTGTTATTTTTTCATAATAGTCAACTTGTTAAAAACTCTAAAGGCCTGAAACCACCTCAATGTTACCAAAGTATTAAGTTATCATTGGGTTTATTTATATGTATCAAATTTCATTCTGATTGAATAATTTGAAGTGATTTAAAATTTGATTACTAGATTCAACTTTCAGGCTGCACTGAACTTTAATTAAATTTTTAACTTGATTAAAAGCAGTTCTCAGCAATGATTTTAATAACTTTAAACATCTAATTGATCTATGGCTTAAAAATTTAAAACATAAATAAATAAAGAGCTATTGAAACTAAAAGCATAAAACCAATCTTTGAGGAAGTTGATATAAAAATTGAAGCTTTTAAAAAAATCAGTAGATGTTGAAATAACCAAAACTAACTATTTTATTATTACGAACAAACAGCTAGGGTATTGTATTCATATTCATCAAGGCTCATAAAAATTGTAAGAACATTATGATTCTATGAAATTGCAGAAATAATGAGAAATCAGTCAATCAGAGAACTTATTAACAAACATTTACGTAAGCTGAACAAGTAATTAATACATTTTATGAATTATTGCAAGGACTTCATTCTTAACTTTTCTCAAACTATTGAACCAATTTATGGAAAATAGTCAACAGTAGAATTTGGGATATGCTCAGCAAAAGGCATTTTAAACACTAAAAGCTGAGTCATAATGCTTAACTGTATCTATGTAAATAGAAAATCTTGGTTATAACAGAAGTTTACTGATACTGATCAAGAACATTGGAACAACTTACTCAATTGGACCACTACAAATTGGACGTCACAGATATCCAGGAGGCAAGATGGACAGGCAACGGGATGTTCTCCAACAGATGACATCCACTATTTGTTTGTTATAACCAAGATGTTGTATTTACATAGATATAGTTCAGCATTGTGACATGAGAACCAATTAAGAGATCGCACAGCGATATGATAATGTAAAGATTGGAAGAGGAATTGTGAAAGAAGTCATTTTGATAGTGCCTGTGATAAAAAAAAATCACAGCAATGTTGGCAAAAAGTTAATCGTGGATTAATGATTAGTATTAATTGTAATCAAACTTTTGTTAGTCATGATTATTAATTGTAATCCCTAATCGCGATTAAATAACATGATTGTTTTGGTTTTGACTAAAAATAAATAAAAATGGGTTAATCTTATGGTTTTAATTTGTAAATCACACAAATCAAAATAGCAATTAGAATTCTTATTAATACATTAACGAGTTAATAGTAACTTTCAAAACACCACTTTAATACTTAAATAACATATGATAGTTACCCTTTTCTCAAAAAAAATTTTTTTTTTGTTGCATACAATAACATTATTTCAATTGAGCCAAAGGAAGTCATTGGTGTATTATATTTAATATATACTACCTTTAAAACTGGGTAGCTCTCCAAAAAATCATTTTCTCAGCCCCCTTTGGCTAAAAAAAAAAAAAATAATACAAAATCAATCAAATTTTATTTAACTTTCGTTTCAGCATTGAATGTTATGCACAAAATGTTTGATGATAACATGTTATAATCTGTATCCATAGACATTCTTAGGTTATACTCCAGATGCGACGTGCAGAAGCTCATAGTGTCGCCTTGTGAGCCTGTTAAAGACCTGTTCGAGTCTATCAACTCCCAGTTCCCTGTCAAGCTGGGAATTCCTTATAAGCCAGGGTGGGTCAACCACCATTTGCAGTATTCTGTTTTGGAATTTCTGTAGTCTCTTTATGGTTAATTTTGACGTGTTGTACCAGACAGGACAGGAGTAGATCAGTAGGGGCGGCAGCCTGGTTTTGTATACTAAGATAGCAGTTCTGTGACGAAGTAATAATTTTCTATTTACAAGAGGGTACAAAAGTTAAAGTCTTGCATTAGCTTGTTGTAGAATATAGTGAGTGTGTAGTCTCCAAGTCACTCTGGTGTAAAGGTGTACTCATAGGTATCACACAGCCTGATCTTTAGGATTCCAGGAATTAGAAGGGAGGTGATAAAGTTGAAGTGTAATCAGGTTGGTGAGGTTTAAACGACGCTAGGTGAAGATTTTCGCTTCCATTTTCAATGGGATTAGTTGAAGTTCCCTGATGGCTTTGTCAATGGTCATCAGAGAATTGAGCAATATTATATCCTCAACATACCGGGGAAGATCTGAACAATGAAGGTTGAATGAAAGAGGACTGAGTATGGCCCCTTGGGGTACTCCGGCCAAGATACCTTTTCTCTCGCTGATAGCATTTTTTATTCTCACTTGGAACGTCCTGCTAGTCAAAAATGATTTCATAACTGAAAAGGTAGAGTGAAGGCCAAATCTTCTTTAGCTTGTGCAGTAAACCACGGTGCCACACCCTGTCAAATGTTGTTGCCACATCGAGGAATACTTCCGTGGTTTATTTTTTTTGCCTCCAAGCCACAGTAAATTAATTCGACGACTTGTTGGACTTGGTTTGTTGCCGAGTGGTGGGGCTTGAAGCCAAACTAATGTGGTATAACATCGTTGTCTTCTAAATGTGAGCGGAGACGTTAAAAAAAAAAAAAAATCTTAATTTTTTTATGATGTAACATTTCATTATTATTATTTTTCCAAATCACTCAATCACTAGCTCAACACCTTATATTATCTGTATTCTCATCCAGGCTGGATTTTATTTTTTTATTTGCTATTAAAAACACCTTAATCTGCTTAATAAAATTAATGATTTATGATTACTTTAATAGATAATGATTGCTATTAATATGTTAATAAAAATTTAATTAATCTGATTAAAAATCAATAAAATTAACTAATATATTTAAAAATTCACCAAATAATACCAACTCTGAATCAAAGCATATTACAATATTTTGTATTTAAAGCTAAATCCCATACCACATGGTATAAATAATGTTACAGATCATCTAGTTGACTTATTATGTACCTCTGCTCTTTGTCTTAAATCAAAAGTTTCAGCATCACTTCCAGAATCAGAATTTAAATTTTAAAAACTCATCCTTTTTTTGTGGATTATTATTGCTGACAGTTTAATTTTCAGCTATAAGTTCTTGACTTAAATGTTTCTTACTTGACAACTGATTTCAATAAGTTAATATATTTTGTCTGATCAGCAGAAGTTAGGTATACAATCATCTTGTTCTTAAAAGTGGTGTAGGATAATTTTTCCCCAGATGCAAGCTTGCTTGTCACCTATGATATTGAAAAACTCCTCATACCTTGTTTCATGGCTTGTAAATATTTCAAAGAAATCTTTTCACAATATCTTAATTTTTTTATGATGTAACATTTCATTATTATTATTTTTCCAAATCACTCAATCACTAGCTCAACACCTTATATTATCTGTAATCTCATCCAGGCTGGATTTTATTTTTTTACTTGCTATTAAAAACACCTTAATCTGCTTAATCAAATTAATGATTTATGATTACTTTAATAGATAATGATTGCTATTAATATGTTAATAAAAATTTAATTAATCTGATTAAAAATCAATAAAATTAACTAATATATTTAATAATTAACCAAATAATACCAACTCTGAATCAAAGCATATTACGATATTTTGTATCTAAAGCTAAATCCCATACCACATGGTATAAATAATGTTACATATCATCTAGTTGACTATTCTTATAAATAATAGAGGAGATAGTTGGGGGTTGTAGGAAGAAGTGGGTAAGGTATTTCCCGGACTTGGGTTAGAATCTTCAGGAAAATTGTCCTTAAAATTTGAATTACATATTTTAAAATAAAATCTTTGTCATTGAGTCCAACATCTCTTTAATATTTGACTAAAGTAATGGATATATCTAGTTATCTATCGAATGTTGTGACAGGAAAAATCCAGTTGTGAAATAAAAAAATATGTAGATCATGTAGCATTTCTAATATTAGGTATAACTAAAACAGACTTTTTGAGTTGTACCTTCTTCGTTCTGGATATGAAATGTGCAAATGATGTATTTAAATTTTAATAAAGAACAGTTTCATTGTTCAGTTACCTACACATCATCATGAAAATGATAATATAACCCATAAGAAAGGAATTATAGAATGTTCACATGGCTACCATTGAAGCTATCTCTACCCCAGTGGAATATCAGAGCCAGAGTTTTAAAGTTTGAAATTTCTTGGCCTCTTTCAAACTAAATTGTGTTTTCAAATGATTAATTTTCCTCAGGGATTATTTTGCAGTATAATGTATTAAAAGGAAAAATGAGCTGTTATTTCATTAATTTTCTTTTTCGATGTTTCAATGAAATATTATAAAAGTACTAAAAATAGTACCTAGTTTTTTTTTTTTTTGTTTTTTTGGCTGATGACATTACAATTTTTCATATTTATGAGCAATCAAATACCCATCTCTTAAATATATTTAAATTTTAAGTATTTCTTGCTTAATATGTAACAGCTTAATTTAGTTAATTTTTTTATTCATTTTAGGAGCAAGGAGTTCTAGTTTTTCAAACACTTGTCCATATCATGAAAAAAATAATACCCAATGATTATGTGGAATTTGATTTCCAAGTGCCAGCTGGTAGTTGTACAGAAGAACAGTTTCTGCAATATTTTTCACTCCTTTCATCTACTTTAGAAGCTTTATACGACTATATTCCTCGTTTTGATATAACATGGCGTGATTCTTTTGAAACACTTTGTGTAACACAGCTAGTTCAAGGGATACTTAATACTTCAAACCTACCTCCAAGGGTGAGATATTTTATGCTTTATTCTGTGTCTTTACATTATATGGTATTTAGTTTATTTATTGAAATAGTATAATTCAATTATCAATATTAATGGCCCAATAGGCACTTGATGCTGTTCTTGGCCCTTTCAACTGCTTTTTCCAGGTATATAGTTGGTGATATGAAGAGCATTTAATTAGTTGTAGATCTCATTGGTTCTTCTCAATTAATCTATTTTTCTGATTTACCTTATAATCTATCTTTTAAGTTATGTATAGGTTTTTTAAGATCCGTTTTTTAGTTTTTTAAGTTTTAAGATCAGACAACAGGAAGACAATAGTCAACCGAGGCACACGAATCTACGATAGCAACAGAAGATCATTCGATTCCAATTATTATTATTCGTTTTTTTTTTATAAATGGAGGATAATATAAATGTATAGGTTGTTATAGGGGGATTTCAACCTGCCCCGAAGAAACTAACTTTCAGGCCCAGGCCTGAAGTAAGTAGACCAGCTGTTGAAGTAAGCAACAGATTCATCCAGCTGTTGGTAGAGGCACCCCGACCAAAGCCACCGGCACCAATCATAATTTCCCCTCCTATATCACTGACAAACCTCAGGATGAGATTAAGAGCTATCGGTATCACTGATTTTTCGGCTAACAATTCAAAGAAAGAAACCAGGCTCTACTGCAACACAGAAATGGAACATGGTAAAGCCACCCTACTCCTTTGAACTGATGTAGCCATACAATTACACTCCTTTGCTCCAGGAGGACCAAGCAGTCCAATATGTACGTGCTTCACGGCTACGACATTGATCACCCTGTCGATGAAATAGCTGAGGAATTAAAAAGCTGTCTCCCTGGACTCAAACTGACGAGGAGGCTTACCAGAAGAGAGGGCAACAACAAATCATATCTCGTTGAGGGAATACAGATTGTTACTGAACCTACCACTAAATTGGAAGACATCCAGAAGCTTAGAGTAGTGAACCAGGTTCGCTTCAGAGCTTCAACTTTCAAGGAAGACGGTGGACCAGTGCAGTGCCGACAATGTCAGCAGTTCGATCACACAATGAAATACTGTGCCCAGACATGTAGATGCCCCTAGTGTGGCAACCCCCACCTCTTCGAGCAATGCCCTAAGCGAGTCAATACTACGGCTCAATGCGAGGGCTCTCACTCAGCCTCCTCTAGAGATTGTCTGTACCGCCCGAGTCTCCTTGCGCAGCGAAGGCAGAAGATGGCCACAATCCAGCACCAGCTCCAGTTCCGGAGTTGAATGATATAAACTTCCTAGCAGCCCGCCCAACCCGAGCTAACACAATCTTCCCCAGGTCTCTAATGGTGTAGTACTTTAATGCAAGTGGATTCTTGCGAGGGTACCCACATAATCACAGTTGATGTCCACTTGAAACACCGTTACAGTTTCAGTTGTGTCTACAGGAGACCGAGTGCAAATCATACGACGGTACACAACCTATTGTACCATGCTCAGACGAAGAGCAGGTATGTCGTCCTTGGAGACCTCAACGTCCGTCATACAGCTTGGCTCTGCCCTGGCAATAAGCCACTGGGTACTATCATTACGAAGATGCGTCTGGCCTTCTTCCACCCGGATGTGCACTCATTCAGGCATATGTCCAACTCATCATGGATCTCAACGCTGGACCTACTACTTACCAGAGACCTCCACACCATTACAGGCTGTCAGGCACTGCCATTTGGATTGTTGGATCACCACCCTGTGATCTACAAATTTGAAGGGTCACCAGTCACGGCCTGGCAACAAGGTATCTTCTGCACCAGGCGAATTGGAAGGGCTACAAAACAAGCCTAGATGAAACGTTCCCTCAAATTCGGACATTTATCAGCAAGAGAAAAGCAGTGCATCTAACCTGTGGAGATGGGCTGCTGACCCCTAAAGAACAAGCCGAATTAGTTCATGAACTAGTTTAAAAAAACAAACAGTCAACTGAGTTAAAAAAACTTTTAATTTTCAAATGAATGTATTTATAGCTCAGTTTACTGTTTTTTAAAACTAGTTAATGAACTAAAAATTGAAATTGTATTTACAATATTTTTTAACCTTTTCTCTTCTTTGAACAATCAGACATTCGTCTCTGGTCGCTCTGCTATAAATTCATAGATGTAATCTCTCTTCAATATTAATTTACCGTAAAGTGTGGCAACTTTGCCATGTTTAATTTTTCCTTACAACTTTTACCTCAACCAATAGCGTTCAAATCTGTTTCAAACCCATTATAATTATGAGTCTAGATCTTTTGATTTAAAATATATGCAACAATTACAATTTGATCATTAAATTAAATTTAAAAATATAGAAAAATAGCATTGGCAAAGTTACCCTACAATAGGGAAACTTTGCCAAGTATGTAAAAAACACTTAAAAAATAGAGACAGCAACAGAGAAAGGATTGTTTGAACTAGTGTAAAAACATTTTAATGAGAAAATGACATATTGATAAGGTATTAGTTGACTGAGAAGTACTTAGAGATGTAGATTGTTGGGGTATGCAGTCATAGATACACAGCAATTAAAAATAATATTTTAATTCATAAAGCCGACATTTCGACTCGCATTGCAAGCCTTCATCAGGGTTTCAGAGAGCGTGGTAATCAGAAAATGACATATATTTAGATTTTACAGTATTTTCAAATAGCTCCTTAACCCTTTGGCTGCTACTTACTACTATATGAGTCTGGCTTGTTTGATGCCAGGCTGCTTCTATCTCATATTGTAGTTCTTTTACTTTTGCCATCTGTGGGCTGCTTATAGAAGCTGCAGTGCCTCGTAAAGCCAATAGATGACTTATAATTTCACTTTCGTCAATTTCAGGAACTTTCTGCGAACCTGCTTCAACTCTTTTTTACTGCCATGTACCATTTCTCTTTACCTGAAGTTTTTCCTGGATATCCTTCAGTATATTTTCTGCTTTTGTTGTGAATAGTTAAGTGTGTTGATATGTCTAAAAAACTTTATTCTGATGAAGAATTATTAGAACTTTTGGCAGGTGCAAATCAAAGTGAAGGAGAATCATCTTCAGATCATGATGTGGATTTTTTTGATCATTCCGGTATTGTATCTATTGGAGAAATGCCAGGAACTAGTGGAATATCAAGAGAAAAGGAGGATGGGAAACATGAATAGAAAATGTAGAATAAATAAAGAAAACGAAAACACTAAGTGTAAAAAGTATGCCAAACACAGGGCCCTGCAGGTGCCTAGACTATCCCGCACCACTGAATCCTCCCACCGCACGAGCATGCCGCAGCCAAGGGGTTAATGTTGCCTTGGGCCCAGAATATGTTCTTTCACTAAATCCTCAATTCCTAGTGAATAACTAAACTTGTTGCTTAACTGTGCTTTGGACTAACAGTAAATCTTCCTCAGAAAACTCCTCTCTATTCTTCTTCTCTGCCTTCTTAATTAGCTCCTCTTGTGTCAAATCACTACTTGTTGCGTCAGCTACATAATATGCCAAAATATATTTTGATTCTCTTTACATTGCATATTAAATTGTTGCATATTTTGATTTTACTATTCTATTCTATTCATTTGGTGCTACAATTCGATGTTAAGTCTTAGTCTCCTGTACCAGCTTCCACCAGTTGTCTTGATCATGCGCCGCCGCCATCCAATTCCTCACACTCTAAATGGACCTAAAGTGCGTCTCATAACTATAAAACCACCTTGTTTTATGCTGTAATTGAAATTATTTAGTAGAAACTAAAAATTTAACATATCTGTTAGTTAGGTTCATTGAATAAAAGACATAATATGACTAAAACTTGTTTTTATTTTTACAAATTTTACCAAAAACTTAAATCTAAAAGAAATAACAAAAATAATACTGTCTCATAACTATAAAACCAAGTTTTATAGTTCATTATCATTTTGATGTTTATTTTATTCTAATTCTTAAAGCCAACGTTTCGACTTGCAATGCAAGTCTTCATCAGGGCTAGAAAAAAAAGAAAACAAGCAAAGAGGTATGACTACATTGTAAAAATATATGAATAATTACACACCAGAACATATAGGAATGAGTGATAAAGAAAATAAACATAAACAAACAAATAAACATAAATAACTGTATAAGAGTAAGGATGGTAACTTAAAGGCAATATATAAAGGCCATGAGGCCAGTAAAGACTATTGAATTGAGGCTAAAATGAGAATTAAAATGGGTGATAGTTACTTAAATGCTAATGAGTAATCTCGACAAAATAATTGGTGAACATAAACAGTGTAGATACTAAGTTGTTGAGATAATGAGAACAAGTTACTGAGTTAATACTTAATGAGTAGATACAGAGTTACTGATATATTGAGGACAGATAACTGAAATAATATCTGAAGGCAATGAAGCCAGTACAATAAATGTAAACTATTGAATTAGAATTGAAAAGAATATAAGAATTGGTGGTAGAAGCATCTACCACTCCCACCTTATCCAACTCCCCATTACCCCCGCCCCTATATCTATATAGATCCCTCCCCTATATACCCATCCTTTCAGATAAAATACAAAAGTCTCTACGCCCAATCTTCCCCAATCTACGCCTAGGTCTTAAACCCCACAACAAACTCTTGAATATTTACTCCAAACTTAAAGATCCCATACCACTTCCTCTCCGTTCCAATGTCATTTACCGTATCCCCTGTGCCTTCCCCAATCGCAATTCCTCGTATATCGGTGAGACTAAAAACCATCTAAAAACCTGCATCTCACAACATCAATGCTCTATCACATCCCGTAACCCGTTCGCAACGAAACTTTCTGAACATTCCTTATCCCTTAACCATAATTTTGACTTTGAAAAAACCACTATCCTAGACTCCTTTAGCAACTTAGAAAAACGATTAATTTGCGAATCCATCCACATCCACCTAGAACCCTTACCTGTTAATCAAAAAATAGATAAGGAATACATTTCCCACACGTATTCCCAAGTTTTAAACCTTCTCAAAAACCCTAAATTCCTCCCATTGTATTTGTATATACAATGTTATTAATTCTGTACTATCTTCCTTACTCCAATTTTTCGACTCCCTTCCACCCTCTCGTTTTATTGATACTCCAACTCAATATCACTGCCAGCTCAATATCACCGTATTGTACTTCATAAACGAATATTTTCCCGCTCCCACCTTGGTCTGTAGTTCAGATACCCGACGCTAGATCTCTCCACCCTCCTTTCCTCCCTTACCATCTATTTCCCTCTTTCTTCAGTTTGTTTGTTTACCTTTACCTGAACGTAAGTCATTTTAAAAATATTTTTATTTAGTTTTAATTTATTATTTGTGGTTTTAGGTTTTAGGTTTTTTGTTTTTTGTTTTTGGTATTTGTTCTCTACCACTCAATATTCATCCTTTATTCATTAATATATCCTTTTCCTTTCTCCAATTTAAATGTTAGTGCACAATCTTTTGCTAAAATTCTTTTTCCTCACTTTTGCCCCTTATTTCATTTCCTTTCTCTTTCCATTGTACACACTTGTAATTGCCCTACTGTATATGTCCCAATATTTATCATGTGTATCAATATATTTATCACTACTCTATAGTTGTACTTTGCATATTTGATTTATTATTAACTATCTAGTTAACTCCCTACTGTTACTAGTAATTTTATTCATTCTGTACCAACTCATTAGCTTAACCACTATATCTCACTAACTATATATCTACCAATTCTTATATTTACCTATTATATTGTTATATTACTCATTCATTATCACTCCTGAAATATTCTTTTCAATTCTAATTCAATAGTTTACATTTATTGTACTGGCTTCATTACCTTCAGATATTATTTCAGTTATCTGTCCTCAATATATCAGTAACTCTGTATCTACTCATTAAGTATTAACTCAGTAACTTGTTCTCATTATCTCAACAACTTAGTATCTACACTGTTTATGTTCACCAATTATTTTGTCGAGATTACTCATTAGCATTTAATTAACAATCACCCATTTTAATTCTCATTTTAGCCTCAATTCAATAGTCTTTACTGACCTCATGGCCTTTATATATTGCCTTTAAGTTACCATCCTTACTCTTATACAGTTATTTATGTTTATTTGTTTGTTTATGTTTATTTTCTTTCTCACTCATTCCTATGTTCTGGTGTGTGTTTATTCATATATTTTTACAATGTAGTCATACCTCTTTGCTTGTTTTCTTTTTTTTTCTAGCCCTGATGAAGACTTGCATTGCAAGTCGAAACGTTGGCTTTAAGAATTAGAATAAAATAAAAATTTATTTTGATCAGCTGAATATCTTTGACTGCCTACCCTAATTATCTACATCTCCTATATACATCACAGTCAACTATACCTTATGATCATTATCATTTTATGTTATTTTTTATAGTGTTAATGTTATTTTTTAAAATGCTAATGTCATTTTTAATGATCTGTGACACCTCCTTTCTTTTCAGCAACCTGAAAAAGTTTTCGTCCCATACTCATAACTAATTTTTTTATAACTTCCATCGGAATTTCGTCCAACGATTTGTTGATGGCATTTTTTAGCTCCATCACGTTTTCTTAATGCTTGTTTTCGGCATAAATCTTTCTCACAATGATACCCCATAAGTTTTCCATAGGATTCAGATCAGGTGACCAAGCAGGCCAAGAAGGAAAGGAATGTTGTTAGACGAGAGCCATGCTTTGGTTGCTCAGCTTGTGTGGATTGCGGCATTATCTTGCTAAAACGTCCATTGCTTGTGAACATTATCTTCGAGGAATGGTAACAATCGATTTTCAAGTACATTTATATTCTCTTTACTGTTCATTTTAAACAAGCAGAATGCTAACATTAACATTTTGGTTGAACAAAATGCTCCCCAAACCATCACACTCCCACCGCCGAAGTTTCTCTTAGGAAACATTAAAGGGTCTTTTCTCAGATCTCTCCTATAATATCTATTACCATTCGGTCCCTCTAAATTAAATTTTTTTTCATCAGAAAAAATCATGGAGTCCCAATCAGTCGAAATATTTTCACGTCCAAACTTCAACCTTGCTGCGATGTGGTGAGGCAAAAGTTTAGGTGCTTTTTGCATTTTTTGGCATTTAATAAATTCCCTGTGTTTTAGGACACAATATACTGTAGCTCTCGAAACATTCAGTTGAAGATCAGAAATCAGTTTGGAGATGCTTTTAACAGAATTGCTGGCATTGGTAATGATTCTTCGTTCACAACGTACTGAAAACTTCTTCTTAGGGCTACCTTTTCTATTTTTATTATAATTTTGGTTGTTCGCTAAAAAGTTCCTCACCAAATTATGGGACCTCCACAGTCTTATAGCGAAGACAAATTTTCATCGGCGAAAGCCAAAATTTTTCCTTTTTCTTCTTTGGAAGGAACTTTACCTCGAGCCATCTTGGTTAAAAAACAAAGAAAGATTAAAGCAAAGCGTCCAGTTATCACAATAAGAGGATTAAGATTTTTTTTTCAAAGTATTCGTTTGCTGTTGGTTTTATAGTTATGAGACAGTATTATTTTTGTTATTTTTTTTAGATTTATGTTTCTGGTTAAATTTGTAACGATAAAAACAATTTTATGTCATATTATATCTTTCATTCAATGTACCCAATTAATAGATACATTTAATTTTTAGTTTCTACTGAATTTTTCAAATTAAAGAATAAAAACAAGTGGTTTTATAGTTATGAGACACACTTGAGCATCACCAGCTACGCCATCACTCCATCATAGCCGAGGTCTTCGTCTGCATCTTGTTCCATTTATCACCTTTGGCATTATTTTCTTTGGCAGGTGACTTCCAGCAATCTGAGCAACTTGCCCGGCCATCTCAACCTACCAAGTTTCATAAACTGGACCACGTCAGATTCTTTAAATCAATCTTTGAGCTGATTATAATTTTTTCTACTAATAAATTAAATTATTAATACAAGTTAAATAATTGTGTATGGAAAATTTTTCATAATTATAT
Organism: Euschistus heros; assembly: GCA_003667255.2. Classification (NCBI taxonomy): domain Eukaryota; kingdom Metazoa; phylum Arthropoda; class Insecta; order Hemiptera; family Pentatomidae; genus Euschistus; species Euschistus heros. The sequence goes on along the minus strand of RCWM02000035.1, from coordinate 1,522,684 downwards.
GAAAAATACTGTCATGTGAATAAGTATAAACTCAATTGATTAAGTCCACCGTGGTTTACTGCATAAGCTGAAGAAGACTTGGCCTCCACTCTACCTTTTCAGCATTATAAACTCATTTTTGACCAGCAGGACGTTCCAAGTGAGAATAAAAAATGCTATCAGCGAGAGAAAGATTATCTTCGCAGGAGTACCCCAGGGTGCCATACTGAGTCCTCTTTTATTTAACCTCTATTGCTCGGATATCCCCCCCAGTGTAATGAGGACACAATTGTTGCTCAATTCACTGATGACAGCACTCCTTTCCCAAGATGATGATCTTCACGAAGCCATCGGAAAACTTCAATGTGGCATTAACGGTGTCTCGTCATGGTTCCGGAAGTGGAATCCTAAAGATCAGGCTGTGTGATACCTATGAGTACACCTTTACACCAGAGTGACTTGGAGACTACACACTCACTATATTCTACAACAAGCTAACGCAAGACTTTAACTTTTGTACCCTCTTTTAAATAGAAAATCATTACTTCGTCACTGCACAGCTATCTTAGTATACAAAACCATGCTGTGGCCCCTACTGACCTACTCCTGTCCTATCTGGTATAACACTTCAAAATTAACTAATAAGAGACTACAGACATTCCAAAACAGAATTATGCGTATGGCGGTTAATGCGCCCTGGTTTTTAAGGAATTCCCAGCTTCACCGGGAACTGGGAGTTGATCGACTTGAAGAGGTCTTTAACAAGCTCACAAGACGACACCATGAACTTCTCCACGTCGCATCTGGAGCTCAGGAGTATAACTTAGGAACATCAATAACAAGAAGATTAAAGCCTAGGGCTTACCAAGACATACTTGGCTTATCACATTTGTTTATCAAACAGTTCGTGTATAACATTTATTGTTGATCCGAAATTTAAATAAATAAATATTTGTTAATTGATTAAGTTGAAATATTTTAAAATCTTTAAAACAATACATAACCAAAGTATTATTTAAAATTTAATTCCATTTAAAAATACAATATCAGAGAGCATTTAAATGCCATTGTCTCAGTTTATAATCTTATTCACAACAAAACATGAAAACAAATCTTATTTGCATTGTGAATAATTTTGACTAAGGGTATTGATGAATGTTTATGTTTGGTTTCTTTTATGTTTATGAAAGATTGTCAATTCAGTTCACCTTTTCACATTAAAATGTGACTGTTTGTGCCATTTATCATTTTTTTTAAATATGCCATTTTGGACTCAACTTTAGTTTTAAAAAACTAAAAAAAAAAAAATTGTAATAGCAAACCGAGCTAAAAAAGAGAAAATAATTTTTATTTCATGTGTCATTTATTTTTTGTGCCATGGCAATGGGAAGCCAGACGATCAACTATGATTACTTAATTTGAAATAAATTCAAAGTAAAAAAAAAAAATCAATTTATAGTAAAAAAGCATGGGGTGCAACAAACTTTTGTTATGGAGGGACGGACGGACAGACACCATTAAGATTTTATTATTACTATTATTTTCATATCAACGCTTCTTTTATAAATAGTTACCAATGAATTTTTTGTAACATTTAATAGAAAGCACCCCATGCTTTTTTGCTATAAATTGATTTTTTTATTGATAACTTAAGTTTTATTTTAAATTAATTAATCATAGTTGATTGTCTGGCTTCCCATTCCCATAATACAAACTATTCATAAAAAAATTATTTTCTTTTTTTTTTAGCTCGGTTTGCTGTTATATCGTGTTTTAGTTTTTTAAAGCTATCATTTATTTTTTTCATTTTTAGTCTTCAAACGATACCAATAGTATTTATAATCAAGTTCGATATAAAATTATATAATTTATATACAATATGAATGTATAAACTTTGAGCAATCAAGTTCTTCTATTTTAATTTGCTGAGAGACATCTGTGGTACTACAATCATTACGATTAATATACTTCAGTTATCTTCCATTGGTAAGAATTTTTTTATCGGTACAGAAGAATAACATTTACCGACCTTTTATGAATAGTATACAGTTAACCTGCAAATTTATCTATATATTCTTTTATTTTGATCGTTCAAGTGAGAACATTGGAACAAAACAGTGAAATGATTGTATTGCTATTTGTCCTTGACGCCTGTGCTAATTTTCAAGTCAATCAGATTTCTGGAAATTGGTGAAAATGACGCTAAAAGATTTTATTTTTGGAGTTTAAGTTTTGAAGCTAATTTCCAATTTCGCAATTTTAGTAACACAATTTATCCAAAATCAACCGACTATTTAATTGTATTGACATATCTCAGAGTAGAAATGGACAAATTTTGATTTTATAAATTCTATATTGCACAAAATCTAATGATCAACAACTTTTATTATATAACGTTTTTTCATTGGATTAGTCATTTTTTTTTTTTTTTTTTATACTCATAAACGTAACATGATGAAAACTAACTTATTGTGAATGTTGGCAAAATTAGTCGATTTTTGTCAACTGATTGGGGCTAAATGCCTAAATTAAATTCATCTTAAGGGCTGTCTTTAGGGGCACAATTTAATAAACTTTAACTTGGTAAATAACACGTTTTTCGATTGGAAGAATTTTTGTATATGTTTTATGTATAAATCTGAAAAAAAGTCCTAACATTTTGGGTTTTTTTGCCTCCTACTACTCCCTACTAATACTATTCCAACTTTTAGAAGCAGATCCCATATTGGGGGTAATTTGCCTTAACTAAGTGAGAACATAAGAATAAAGTCGTGCAATTATTGTATTGTCATAAGTTCTTGACATTTGAGCAAATTTTCAAGTAAATCAGATTGCTGGAAATTGGTGAAAATAACGATGAAAGATTCCGTTACATACAGGTGAAGTTAGTAAAAGAGTATTGATAAACATGTAACTGTTTCAGTTACATATCCCTTCCAGTTAATTTTTTTTTTTTTTTAAATGTACAATAATTTGGTTATGAATTGAAAACAAAATAAATTAACCAATTATTTTGGTTGGTTACACTTTAATCATATAAGTAACCATAATATTCATTCAATAAGTAAGCAAGTTAAAAATAATTTAAAACAGCAGCTCTCTAGATTTTTTTTGCTGAATTCACTCAATTTTTCAAATTTTAAAAATATAGTAGTGAGAAATGACGGTTGTCCGAGGATTATGTTTTTCAGTTCTGCAATCTATTGTCCCAGAAACACACTAGTCTTATCCCTATTGGCCTTAAGGCCCAGAGGAACCACTTCTCTTTATTTCATTTATTTAATAAAGTTATATCTTTCTCATTATATTTTATTACATTTGTTATTATATAAATAAATCTATTATTTGTGGCAGCAACCTGTTTTTAAGAAAATTACTAAGATTGAAATAAAATAGGACTGTTACACAGACACTTCTGCAATACATACTTTTCAGATACCTATTGAAATTCACTTGAATGAAATATTCATTTAAAAAAATTATTTCACCTTATTTTTCTCTCCTTTTATCTTTAGATTTATTTGGGAATGTAGATCGGTCAAAGAAGTTTACACTTCCAGCGTGTGGTCCTTGAGGCCCAGCATACCCACTTTAATTTTTTTTGTTTATTGATCTAAATAAATTTCTTTTTATGAAGCTAAGATCATATGTTGACAGAAGGAATTAGAAACATACAAAAGCTTATGAAGTTGCCAGGCAATCCTTATTTAATTTTTTTTATTTTTAAACTATTCTTTTAAAGTATATTCAGGTAGTGGCAATGTTTGCTTAAGGAAGTATCTGATGAATTTGGGAAGGGAATGTCTCCTGTTTAGAGGAATGCAAAATGTAAATGTAAATGGAAAATTAAATGAAATGGAAATGGAAAATTAGTTTAGTGATAGCTTTACCGCAAACTCATAATCAGTTTGGTGTTGTGACTGAGGGATTAGAACACAACCTGTGAAGAAGCAATGGTGAAATGGATGCATCTATACCACTTTAATAATTTCACTCTGTACTCATTTTCAAATTATCTAGGTTTGTAAAATTATGAAATATGTGACAATGATACTTTTACTTACTGTGAATGGAGTATTTCTAAAACAACCAATGATATTCAATAAAAGAGATTTAATATATTATCCCAATCCAGGCATAGCGGGGGGAGGGGGGGGGGGGGGTCCACCCCAGGCCGATTACTTGAACTGGTTAAAATAGATCAAATAAATGAAGCGCTCATCATACTGAAAGAGGTTATAGGTTGTTAAGGTTTGTGTTTGTTTCATAGATGTGCCTTTACAAAAAAATTATGTATTAATTTTACGTTTTAACATAAAGGATATTAAGAAAAGAAAAAGAATTTAGGCGAAAGCGAAGGCCCTGAATTTTTATCTTTTTTTGGGCCCATTAACGATTCCTTGAAATGATTAAGAAAGAACTAATAAAATTTAAAAACCCAGATTGATTAGATAAATCTTTAAATACGTTTATTAAAACAAATAATCTCATATGACAGGCTGATGCTGTGTTCTATAAATTATTAAAGCAAATCAAATTTGGTTCTATTAATTTTTTTGCTGAGATCAATAGTTTTACCGTTGTTGGGGAGGGAAAAATAAATATTTTGTCAAAATTGTGAAACATAACATTCAACTTAATTTACTGGGGCTAATTTTAGATTTTAAATATTATTTTGAATTCTGCTAATATTCTACTGAATATTATTAGTCTCTAGACATCCGAACAAGTTTTTGATAAGAAAAGGGGGAAGGAGAAGGGGGTGAAATTGTGGTAAAACGTCTTCCTCGAAATAGATTTAATATTTTATCCAAGAGGCATAGTGAGGGGGGAGGGTCTGCCCCAGGCACCGCTTGATCATCTTCTTCTTCAACCTTAGGTCTTGGTCTCTTGAATGAGCTGGATCTCCAGCTCCTGATTCCTAACAGGCTTTGTGTCATGCATGTCTAATGCCATGCCATTGATCCATTTCAACCTTGGCCTACCAGCACGTCATGTTCTGAGATAGATGGTGTCCATAGCTCTCTTGGGGTTTAACCTAAAAGCTGGTTAAATTTACTAATCCTGTAAAATACCAATGGGATTAGCAAATTTAACCAACTTTTAGGTGAAAAAAGAAATTTCGGATTGCACAAATAGTTTTGGAGTTATAGCTAAAGAGTGCTGACAAATGTTATGTTCCTATATGTCTTTCTGCTTAGGATAAGGAGGAACAAGGTTGTGACCTGTATATAGATATGGTCAGATTTATGAAGCTGGGGAGACTCAGTTGGGCTGGCCACTTAGTAAGAATCAGAGAGGATGTGATCCCCCAAGAGAGCTATGGACACCATCTATCTCAGAACATGACGTGCTGGTAGGCCAAGGTTGAAATGGATCAATGGCATGGCATTAGACATGCATGACACAAAGCCTGTTAAGAATCAGGAGCTGGAGATCCGGCTCATTCAAGAGACCAAGACCTAAGGTTGAAGAAGAAGATGATCAAGCGGTGCCTGGGGCAGACCCTCCCCCCTCACTATGCCTCTTGGATAAAATATTAAATCTATTTCGAGGAAGACGTTTTACCACATTTAGAGCCAATGGTGGTGAACAATTTCCAGCATTTGACCTTTTTATTTTTGGAGTTCAAGGTTTGGGCATTTTCCTGTAATAGTAAGGTTTAAACAATAACAAGATAAGATTAACGACAATAACTATAACAAGATAGGATTAACGACAATAACAATAAAAAGATCCTGTCATGGATTAATTCCTTTCATTAAGTTTTTTTTTTAATTTAAATTAAAAAAGCAAAACTATTTGTGTTTTTATAGATGTATATTGATGCATTAAAAGTCACTAAAGTTGTTTTGATTGGCTATTTACCTATGAATCTTGCTCTTGTGATGGATACAATAAATGGATATAGTGTTCATAGGCTGGGTAGTCAAGTGTATAAATTACTGCATAGTGTTCATTGGGAAGTGAGAGACTCTGCTCTTGAACTACTTCAGACAATATGTACTTTAGCAGAACAGAGTAAGTATTCTTGCTTTAAATAAATTAATATTTAATTATAGTTATTATTTCTTTTGGTTTAGCATACAAATTTTTGTTATTTTATTTTTTATTCTTAATTTTGTTCTTCTTCTTTTGCTTCTCTCTGTGGTGCCTTTTAGTGTAGGGGAGTATCCAGCCAGGAGCCGAATTGACCCCGGATCCTTTCCTCTTTTCTTGCTAAGACTTTTGCTGCGAATGCAGTCTCTTCTCGTCTTCCCCAGCACTTTTCATAGGACCTTCATTTTCGAGGTGGTAACTCTCTTTCCTGCCTCTCCATCAATATTCAACTTTCAGCTATATACGATAGCATCGGCATGTAAACTGACGAAGATGTGGAGTTTGACATTATTTCCCACTTCTCGCTTTCTTACCACAATGTTTTATATCTAGTAGTAAAATGCGTTTGCCTTGTTAATCCTATTAGATATATCCGTGTCAAACTTCCCAGATCTGTCTATTATTGTACTGAGATCCGTGAAGTCACCACTACCATGAACAGCTTCATAAGTTTTTGGAACCTCGAGACGCTCTCATGTGTCCCATCTTTACACCGAGTTAAAGTGGCTTTCCCCTTTCTTCCATAGAGATTACTTCCTTGGTACATTCCTCTTCCAAGTTATTAACACACATCACCCTCCGTTTATTCACAATATGCTACATTTCAAGTCCTCAATCCAATCATTGCATTCAAGGTCCCGTCTCTCCGATCTCTACACCCCATCCTACAGAACTACTGATTTCCAACTGTCCTTTCTTGCCCGCTCTGCTATTCTTTGGAATTCTCTCCCTCCTTCTATTCGTAATGCATCCTCCCTCGGAACTTTTAAAACACTCCTCTTCCACCACCTTTCCCCCCTCCAGTCTATCTAACTATATAGATGCTTTAATGAATTTCACCCAAGCATATCAGGTATAAAATTTAGCCTGTTTAAACAATCTTCATATGATAATGTTTTCTTTATCATTGAAATAATTTTCATTTTTATTTTTCATCTTCATTTCCTTTTTTTTTCTTCATCCTTTACTAGATTAAACATCAGAAATCTTTTGTTTAGTCAATTTCTTATTTCTTTTACTGATTGTAAATATAGTTTATGTATGTATGTAGTGTGTATGTGTTTATATATATGTATATATATATTTTTTTTTCCATTTTATTACTTATTTTATTGTATAATTGTATTCACTTCTAATTATCTTACTATATTATCTAATTTATAATCTCTAGGCCAGATATAACTTATAATCTGTCATGTAGCTATTATTCTTAAGGGACTTTGTCCCAGAATAAATTTTTTTTTTCTATTCTATTCTATTCTGTCATTTTGTCTTCATTGCAGTATATGTGTACTCCTTCCTGCCACCTACCTACCCGCTTGTAACATTTTTTGTTGGTATTGATAGTCATCCCTGTCTGGCAGATATTAGCACTACATTGTCCACATAGCTGTATCACTATCAGGTTTAGATTTCTTTGTCCCAGAAATATTCTCTCACTCCTATTGAAAATGGATGCAACCTCGTCGTTCATGAGTAGGAGGAATAACAAAGGGTTTAAACTGCTTCCCTGTTAGACCCCCTGACATGGCAATAATATTGTTTAACGATCTTTTTTTTTTTTTTTTTTTCAATTTCATTGTTTAAATTAGATTTTGGGAAGAAGAAAATCACAGAGCTAATGATGGACATCTGGATAGAGGAGACAATTCCCAGGGAATGGAAAAGTGCCCTAATACATCCATTGCATAAGAAGGGAACAAAAACAGACCCTAATAACTATAGAGGAATTTCCCTACTACCCGTCAGCTACAAATTTTTCTCCAAAACACTACTCAACAGATTGAACCCTCAAATAGAACCTAAAATCGGAGAATATCAAGGAAGCTTCAGAAAGGGAAGATCGTGCCAAGAACAAATCCTAAGCATAAAATACTACAAGACAAAACCCAAAAAAAACCTCTACATCTCGTTTGTTGACTTTAAGAAAGCTTATGACTCAGTGGATAGAAAATCATTACTGGAAATACTAAAAGAATATGGAGTAGATCAAAAGACTCGAAAACTAATAGAACTTACACTAATGGACGCCGAATTCAAGGTAAGATTTAGAGGGATCAGCAGCAAACCTTTCCAAATAAAAACGGGACTTAGACAAGGAGACGGCCTCTCCCCTACATTGTTCAACGTTGTATTGGATAAAATAACGAAAGAACTATGGAAAGTTAATAATACGGGTGCGATTATAGGGACCAAGAACAACCATGTCAAAGTAAGATGCCTTGCCTACGCAGACGATCTTGCGCTTTTTGGACAGAAATTTTGGAAAAAACAGGTCTACAAATCTCTTACGAAAAAACAGAACTAATGACTACTGACCCAGACTTAAAAAAAAAAAAATCAGTGGAAACCAAATACGGAACAATAAAAGTAACAAACAAATTTAAGTACCTAAGTGAGACTGTATGTAGCAACGGTTCAGAAAAAGAAAGTATAAAGGAAAGAATAACTAAACTACAGAAACTATCTTTTGCAACCTCTAATGTTTACAATAAAAAATCCTTGTCCACAAAAGCAAAAATAAGAAACTACAACACAGTCGTTAAACCTTTGATTTTATACAGGACAGAAACCACTTGCATTCCTAGTCTGGAAGAACTACTAAGGATTGAACGGAGAAATCTGAGAAGGATCTATGGCCCCAAAAAGACTCAAGGATACAGGCTTAGACCTAACCAGGAAATCTATAAAGATACAAAGGACATAGAAACAGAAATCCGGGTCAGAAGACTGAAATTCTATGGACATATGATAAGAATGGTCCCGGAAAGACTAAATAAACAAATATTTCAGAAAATCCGTGGATATAAAAGCTCAGGAGGATATATAAAACGGATGAAAGGAGAAATGGAAAAATTAGGTATAACGGACCAGGACTGTCAGGACAGAGAAAGATATAGAAACAGACTTAAGGAATTGAAGGTTTTTGTGGGCAGGAGAAGTTCAAAAAAGGGAGTGGCGTGGATAGAAGAAAGAAAAAAAAGACACGCAGAAATAATGAAAGAAAAATGGAAGGAAAGAAAAAACAAGAGAGGAGCCAAAAATTGATATTTGCGTGGTCTCCAAGGCCGTTTCGTGAAAAAAAAAAAAAAAAAAAAAAAATAGATTTTGGAGCTATTACTTTAGTAAAAAATAAAATTCTCAATTTAAATCAAGGATCAAAGCAAGAAAACATGGTACATGATTTTCAGATAGGTATATATTTGCATATGGGTAGAATCAGTATGTACAATCATTTTTCAGTTAAAGCTAATAGATTTATGATAAGTAAAGTAGGTAATGTAGTTCTTACTGGTGAGGTTGATATATAATATATGAGGTTATAATGTGCAAACACCATGTCTATACAAGAACCGCTATGTTTTGTACTGGGATTTTTTTCGTCAATGAGTCGTACCAGAGTAGTAATAATAATATTACCTAATCCAGCCAAAAGTTCTGTCACACATATAAAACACTGACCTTTGTACTGTTGAAAGTTATTAGAGGCCTCTAATCTTAATCCTTTTCATGTTTACATGCTAAGACATTGAAATAATTCCAAGTTTCTCAGTTACAATCTGTTTCCTAAAATGGGAAGTTCTATTGAAGAGAATTGTGCTTCTATGGTGTAGCTCTGTCCCTCTCAGAAAAATCTCTTAGTAAGATTTTCAAGTTGCTCAGGCCCTAGGGATCAGTAGGCAATTCGTTCATAGGACCCTTGATAGATCCAGGGAGACTCACTCTATTAAAGACTGGCCTCGTTCTCAAGAAGTGTAGGGAAAGTAGCAAAGCTTAAAATGGCTAAGAACTGTATTCTAATAAACATTCTCCATTAGGGAAAGTGTATGGTTCCAGGAAATTAACGTTTCAGTTCGATCATTGTCTCTGCTGTTACAAGGCACGCTCTTAATCAATGTCTTAAAGAAATTAGAAGATAAAGGAGTAAAACACTATTGACATGATACACAAATGGTAAACAACGAAAAAATATTTTAACTAATAAAAAAATTTTTACAATTGAGGAAAAATTCAACCAAACAAATGATAGGGTATTTGCTACTAGTTCCTGAGAAGCCCCTTCAATTGTAGAAAAGGTCCAAAGAAGCTACCATGGCAAGTCAGCTTGAATGTGGTCACTAAACTACATTATTTTGAATCTGGGATCAAAACTAACATCTTGAAAGGCCTTGTACTACCTTTGAATGATATGACATTCACCGGAGATGACTGGATCTTTCAACACGATTTTGCACCACCTCAGAAAGCAAGAACCTCTCAGGCCTGATTAAGAGACAATTTTCCTGAGTTTATAGGTTCAGAAGAATGGCTCTCCTCCTGTCCTGATCTCAATCTACTCAATTATAAGTTTTGGCTAGAATGGAGGCCATGGCCTGGAGAAGAAGACACAATCACTTTGTATTCTTCTGGAGGCTTTCACCAACCATTTATTTTGTTTGTTTACCACTATATTCTACAAGGCTTACTTTGTGATAAAATGCTAGGCATTTGTAAAAATGACATTACTGATTCTGTTCTTCAAATTGCCTTTCAGATTGGAAATTTTACCATAAGGCTGTAAAGAAAACATTGTTAAATAACGAAATAAAAATAAGCGATTTATCGTATTCGTAAGTTTTACATAGTGTTGGCAGTATGCCTTCTTCAATAAAAGAATGCATCGTAACTTCTGGAATTAGTCCTTTGCAAGATATTACAACTGGTAAAATTTTGACTTTATTCAGCCTGTATATAGCTTTTAACTCCGCTACCATATCCTGATATCTTTTACATTTTGGTTAATACTTTCTTTTGGGCATTGTCGTCAGCAGGTATAGCTACTTCTAATATCATGCTGGTCCTTTTGTTCATATCGAGCAACAGAATATGTCTGGCTCGTTATGAGTGACTGAATGGTCAGTTAATATTTGATCCCAGTTCAGCCTATATCCACCAGCTGCTAATACAGTTGTTCGGTTTCTTGACATAGTGTCAATCAGCCCATATTTTACCAATTTCTTGGTGGATGATACCTTAATAATAATAATAATTATAATATTAATTTTTTTTATTAATAGCACTGTGAATTATATGCAATAAAAAATGAAAAATAAGTAACTAATTGTGTTAAAAAGGGAAAGTATTGGAAGAAGACAATTAAATATCAAAAAGACAAAGCGAGAGAGAGAAACACTTTATTAAGTGGTGCTGCCCATTTTAAATGGGTTGCAAAAAAACACAGCATACTTAATCAATCCAAATATGACATACCAAAAAAAAAAAAAAAACCCCGTAATAGTCATTATTTTTAAAATATAAGAATCTACATATTAAAATGATCAATCCATGCGGAATATAAAATAAAATTAAACACAATATAAAATGTCTCCATAACCATGGTAATGGAATGATGGTGGGAATAAGGAAAACAAATAAAAGTGAAGTTATCTTTCAAGTGTTTGAGTGGAGCGAGAAGGATAAATTAATCCAATTAAACAATTCTGAGAGAAGCAAATTTGATCGTAAGTTCTCATAAGAGATGAATCGGCATCTGGTCAAACACTAGCCAATTCATTAGGCAGGAAAAAAAGGATCGGAGGCGTTCCCGTGACTATTTTTCAGTTTTTATTTATATTTCACTTTTTTTGTCTCTTCAGAAATATAAAAAAAAATCAAAACTCAATTGCAGATATCCCAGATATGTAGATAAATATGCGATAAATATGTATAAACATATACAGTTCAAAATATGTAAAAATATATATTTATGACAAAATATTCACAAATATGCAAAATCAAAATAACTCAAATTGACTCCAAATGCCTCAAAACATATACATTTTGATGATATAAAATATTTTAGTTGGCTAGGAGAAATATGCAAATGTATATATTTCAAAGTCCTAGTTATGAATGAGTAACAATAATAATTATTATTATTATTATAATTATTACAAGACAGTTAAAGTCTTGGAACCCAGTTAGTCCTCGTAAAAACATGTACTATGTTAAAAATATTTAGAAAAGTAACAAACAACATACATTTGCTTTGTGCCAAACTAATATTTTTTAAATTAACAACTGGAATTATTGGCTGTGATACGCAGCGGGCTTATTCCTCACAGCTCTTAGAAAAAAATGAAGTAATTCATAACCTTTCTGGGAAAGAGACTGTAGCTGAGCCCTATTCAAAAGGTAGGTTGTTTTTTTTTTTTTTTTTTTTTTTTTTTTTTTTTTTTTTTTTTTTCTTAATTACATAATATAATGTTATTAAAAATGTTACCCTTAGCAGTACTAGGTTAACATCCCTGATCTAAATGAAATCCCTTTTTCATTCACTGTTGTCTCACCTAATAGTTTCTTGCTCCTTAACAGTGTGAAACTAACTTGTCCTTGTACTTTTTTCTGGGCTGTCACCACAGAGGTTTTTTTTTTTTTTCAATGTTGAATGTGATTACCTCTTATTTCTTATTCTTGATGCTAGAGACTATATTTGTTATGTTGCTACTTACCTGTTGTGCATCTTGGTCAAGGGTTGTGTATGTATTCTTAATTATAAATATCAAATCAACTTCTCCCAAACTGTCATTATTTATATTGAGGCTATCATACCTACTTACTATTTAAGTAATGGCTTAAGAATACTTAGTGTGAATTCATCTTTTGCTGGTCCTAATTTTCTTGGATTGGAAGTCCAAGAGAGATAAATCTTACTCAGTTGAAATGAAATGAGAATGAGTTGTTAAAATTAAATGTTGTTTAATTACTTTACAAGAAGTGGCAGTAGTCATTGATAGGGATATAGAAAGCTGGGACTTTCCAAGCATAAGTAAGTTGTACAATCAGTTGGTTGATCAGAAAAGAGGGTGGGAGACCCCTGCACTTATCTTCAACTCTTATGTTACCCTACCCATTTTACCCTCTTTTGCTGGTGTCAGAGTGCCAGCCTTTCTCCTTCTATCTTTTGCCCTGGTTGCTGCTCTATGATGGAGAATCAGGGCCCCACATATCAAGACATTCTGATTTTCAAATATATCTTCAACATTTGCTTGTGTTGGCAGTATGGTTGCCGTTTTTTCATTAAGGCTGCCACCATGACCTCATTGATGGCCTTCACTACTTGCATTGCCAACAATCTGGTCCACTTCTTGTATTTGATTTGTTGCTATTGGCCTATACTTAATGATTCTTTCACTTCTTCTCAAACAATTCCTGACATTAACTGCCATTTAGCCTCGGATTCACTTATCTATACTGTCTCTGATACCTCTCATTTTTTAGTTGATGTGGTTCTGTATCATCATCTTTGTAGTTTTTAAATAGTGAAATAGCTCCTCACCAAAGTACTGCCTTTTTTCTTTTTTATTCCCCCCTGGTGGACTCTTCCCTGGACTTCTTACTCATCTTCTTTTGGGGGCTAACGTTCTGTTTTTCTCCAACCTCTTCTTTACCAATATCTCATTTCTATATCTTTCTCAGTCCCACTTCAGATGTTGCTTTCCTCTGCCATTATTTTAACCTCTGTTCATCACACTTTTCTGATTGTAAGTCAAAAGTGATGTGTCTGAGTCTGTGACACATCACTTTTGACTTGGGGAAAAGCTCCGTACCTGGTCTAATGCTGTAGGGAAACTAATGTCTAGAACATAGTGGTTGTGTGGGGTAAACTGCCAGGAGCTCAGCCAGCAGAGGTCCTGCCTTATTGATTGCCAAGTCACACCTACTCTATCCTTTCCGTCACAACAATAACTTTGTTTCCCTATGTTAATCGACTTTCTTGGCTAATTTATTACTGCTTATTTGTCATGTGTTTTTTTCCTCTCCATTTCATTATGGTCAGGGATGTCCTTGGCTCCTTTCTTTATTCTTTTCTTTTCTGATCTTAATACAAGTTGTCCTGTCACTAATTAGGAAATATTTTGGCAGTATTAATTTCCCTTCCTTATTAAAAACATTTTTGATAAATAAATTAAATTATTATCAATAACGTCATTAGATTTTCAACTTAATATTCATTTATTTAGATTATAAATGAATAATAGATAAATATATAAATAATAAATACAAATAAAGGGGTGTTAAATATTATTATTTGTTTGTATTATTCAGGGTCAGTGGGTTATTGACAATTTTATGGTTGTTGTTATTTTTTATTAATTAAGATTGATGAATTAATTGCCACTTCTATTGAGATTATTTTATTAGAAAACTAGTTTCGAATGCTAAACATTCATCTTCAGTTCTAAAACATACAAAATTGTTTAAACACATCAGTACTATGTTACATAGATTATATATACTAAAGTTTTTAAAAAGGTAAGACAAGAAATCAAACATGGGCATTCACCTTAGAGGTAACTAAAACAGAAATGAACTTTTCTCTTAATTCATGAGAAGTAGAAGGGGGCAGGTAGGTTAAATTTTGATTTAGAATGAGGTTTCCCTCATGACTCATTGGATTTTTCTGTTCCTATGGGAAACAAATTTAAAATGGGGCTATGGGATATGTTTATCTGATCATTTAAACAAAAATCTGGATTGGTTTTAAACGATTTTATTATTTCTAGTAATTCAAAAATATTTAATTTTAGGCTATTTTCTACTTAATGTAATATTTTTACTCCCAATTATTATATTAGATTATTAAGTTTTTAAAGCTGCTAATTCATAATGTACTTCTTCAAATAACTTTGTGTGGATATTGTTTATGAGGCTGTTGAAGGTTCTAATACTGTTTTTATAATAGGATTTTTGACCATTTTTGGGAGTTTGGATATTTGTTACTTTTTCCACATTACTTGGGTGTGGAAGCACAATGGCTGTGTGTGATAAGGTGAGGGTCCTCAAGTGCCCAATTCAGAAGGCTCTATTATATTTGCTTTTCAATAATTGCATAGAATGTATCTTATGCCTATGACTCCAATTAGGAATGTGTGGTAACTTATTGGTATTTACTAGTGATTGACAGAAATGACCAATAGGTTTAATTGCCAAGCTATCCCCCCTCTATTAATGGCTCACACTATTTGGTCCAAAACCCTTAGCATCGATAATAAAAGAATGTAATGGCACCTCATTTCTTTTATGAGATCTAACAGCTGACAGATGCTTTCATAAAACCAAAAAAAACAACAACAACATATATATTAAATACATGTATGTAAGGATCAGTTTTTAGGTTTTCAAGAAATTTAATTCTGAATTTATGACCTTGCATATTTCTATTTTGTTGGATTCCGGATTAAGCATCATTTGTTTATTAGGTTCAGCAGCATGCTGGTGTAATATTTAATTTAGATTTTTTGTTACTAAACAATTACATGAATGGAAAAGTAATTTTGAATAAGCGTTCTCAAAGCCTCTACAGAAATGAAATTGATATGGGTACAATAAACAATGCTAATTCTGGAAGACGAGGTGCAAGAAAGGTGGCGGCAGCATTTCAGGAGTCTGCTAAACCCCAAAGGAGCAGATATCTGCCAAGAAGACCATGCACAGTTACCATTGGATATAGAAGAGGATGATTTGGAAACCATTCCACCCGATATAGAGGACGTCGAAGACATCCTCTGCAAACTGAAGAATAATAAATCGCCTGGTAACGATGGACTTCCCGCAGTGTTGAATATTCGCGATCTTTTGCCTTTTCACTTCAAATTTCCCGGGTTTTGCTATTCCTTCGATGGGGGCGCTCCTGGTGGCAGGATTCGCGAACCCCCACTTCTTCCGCCACCGACTTGAACACTCGTTGGAACTTCGGCTCTGCAATTTATTTCATGTACCTTTCCTATCCTATTCGCAATTACCCTCAACCTCTTTCATTTCACCTTGCAGTCAGCCGGTAAGTTTCTCTCTTCATGCCCACAGTTCTCGGCACCAAGGTAAGCCAAACTTTAATTATTTTCGTCCCATCACGGCTCTCCCTCATGAACCAGACCCCAATTTCAAAATACAGTCCACTATTCTCAACCCAATACATGGTCCTCCGGCCGAACCTAAATTAAATTCCCGTTTTTTGGTCGAAAAGATTGCTAAAATTATCGTTTTCCCTTATCGCTCACTGCTTCATTCTTGTTTTTTACATTTCTCATTTCGTGGGTGGGAGAGGGAGTCATTTGTTGGTGCTCAAAGCTATTATTTGCTCTTATTTTTGCTGTGTGCCAATTATTTTGGTTTGCATAATAATAAATGCGTTTCTCGGGTTAGGGGGTCAGAACCTGCACGCGCTTGCCGGTTCATTCCTGCTCCAGCATACTTTGACCTATTGCGCATTTCTCGTGTTCTTTTGCTTAAATTTATTGCTTATATTAATTTCTTCGCCTATAATTACTCGTTTAATATTATTTGCTCCTTTTGTATTTTTTTTTTTATTTTTTTCTCTCTCGTATCTCCTTGGAGGTATAACGTGTGCTTGCTCGCTGGAAATTTTTCGCTTTATCGTTGTTTTCTCCTGGAACTGTTATCTTTTGGCATTTTATAATTTCCCAGTTATGGATATTCACGTTCAAAGTCATATTTGCTCTCTTAAGGATTTCCTTAGCTTATTGAAAGAAAAAGCCAAACCTGGTGTATCGGCTACCGCCTTATCAGTCATTAAAGAACGACTTAATTTGCTTGAAGCTGAAGCAAAATCCTTTTTTCAATCTGCCTTGGATAGTGCTGAGGATAAAAGTGTTATTGGTGAACTCCAGTCTGAATTCATGGACTTCACTTCTCAGTGCTTAGAGTTGAGCTTAATTATGTCTCATTTGACTCCTTTAAATGACAACTGTGGTAATATCAGTCACGATTCCCAGCTCAATAGTGCAGCAGGTAATTCTTTATTGCATTCTCTTCCAAAGATTCAAATTGACAATTTTAATGGTAAGGTTGATTTTGATCTATTCAATTCCAAATTTCAAACTTTAATTCATCAGAATATAAGCTTATCTGTGGTTTCTAAGTTTCATTTTTTGATATCTCTGCTTGAAGGGGAACCTCTAAGGTTGATTAGGGCATATCCTATTACATCTGAGGGGTACGATGCTGCCTTAAACCTTTTAATCTCTAAATATCAAAATAAAAGGGCTTCAATTAATGAGTGCTTGGACAGGATATTGGATATTTCTTCCATTGCTGCCAATGTAGCTTCCCTCCAGGGTTTTCTTGATACTTATCTCATAAGTGTTCAAACTTTAAAGTGCTATCAAGTGGATATAGAGTCGGGGAATGCTGAGTTGCCAGTTAGATTACTTCTTCGGAAATTAGATAAAACTCTTCGCTTGAGATTTGAGCAAAATTTGGGTGGAACCTTTCCTAAACTGGATAAATTAATTAGTTTCATAAAAGATCAATTAAATGTTTATAAAAATTCAGAGCTTTCTAAACCTGCTACTGTTAGCTTGGTCCCAAAAAGGAATATGTCTTCCTTTCATACTGCTTTGGCGGACACTAAGCTTGTGTGTATATTTTGCAAAGGCGATCACAAAAAATATGCTTGTCCTCTTTTCTTAAGCTTAAATGTTAAGCAGCGCCATGAGAAGGTAAAATCACTTAAGCTTTGTTTTAATTGCTTGTCTAAACATTTTAATCATAAGTGTAATTCTGTAAATACTTGTGCCAAGTGCCATAAACGTCACCATTCTCTTTTACATTTTGATGAACCCAATTCTAATTCTTCATTTAATGCCCATAAAGCATCTCAAAGTTTTAAGCCTGATGGGCATTCCACTCTTCATGCTTCTGATTCTGTTGGAGTACCTTCTCTTAATACCTCGCCTGCCATGCCTATAAGTCCTGTTTCTCTTTCTCATAAGTTCATGGTTCTCCATAAAATTACAAATGATTTACCTAGTTCTCCTATTGCACCTTCAGTTAAGGAGTTAGTAGCCCAGTATCCCTTAGCCGATATGGAATTTGATGTCCCGTCCAGGGTAGATGTGTTGCTTGGCGCGCGACGTATCTGCTTCTATTTTGGAAACCAGAGTTGCGTCTCTTGGGGAGGGTATGCCATTTCTTTACAAGACTTGTTTAGGGTATGTTCTTATGGGTTCAGCTCCTGCACTTGCTTCCACTCCTGAGGGGGTGACGGGTCTTATCACTTGCCATGTTTCTGATAACAAACAGGTCTCCAATCTCATCAAAAAATTTTCTGAAATTGATCAACCGCCTCTTCTCCCTCCTAGAAAAGATGACCTTCTCTGCGAGCAAATTTATTCCGAAACCACGACGAGAGATTCTGAAGGTCGTTATATGGTGCACTTACCTTTTCGCCCTACTGCATTGCCCCTAGGGGATTCAGCCGGTACTGCTCGCGAATGTTTTGTTTCGCTGGAGAAACGTTTTTCCAAAAATCCTGAGTATTTCATGAAGTACAGGGAATGCATCAATGAGTATATACGTGCGGGCCATTTAGTGCCTGTTGATAATCCAGATGTCTTAAAAGGTCCACATTATGTATTGCCACATCATGGAGTCTTCAAGCGCCACGGAGATACTGGGAGTATTCGGGTGGTTTTTAATGCCAGTCAGCCCACCTCAAATGGTTTATCCCTAAATGATGTCCTGCTTCCTGGACCTAAGTTGCAGAATTCTATTCCTGATTTGATTGTTAATTTTCGGATTTTTCCTTACGTTTTCTCTTGCGATATTCGCCAAATGTATCGTCAAATAAGCTTGTATCCACCTCATCGCCATTTTCATTTAGTTTATTGGCGTGAGAACCCTTTGGAGTCTCTTCGTTTATACCAGCTCACCACAGTTACTTTTGGTGTCGGCCCTTCAGCCTTTCAGGCCATTCGAACCCTCCAGCAGTTAGCTTTGGGTGAAGGTTGGAAGTGCCCTCGTGTTGCTCCCATGAAAGTTTTAACTTTGCCTAAGCTAGAGCTTTGCGCAGCATATTTGCTTGCTCAAAATTTTGATTATGTCTTTAATTTACTTTCTAAAGAAATCATCATTTCAGAAAGACTTTGCTTTTCAGACGCTACAGTTGTATTGGCCTGGCTTCGTGGCTCTCCTCATATGTTTAAAACTTTTGTGGCAAATCGTGTGGCTCATATTCAGGATCTTACCCTCATGAATTCCTGGTTTTATGTTCGCTCCTCGTCTAATCCTGCCGATGTGGCTTCCCGCAGTGCTCTACCTTTAGAGTTATTGAGTCATAAACTTTGGTTTAATGGGCCCGAGTGGCTTTCTGGTCCTCGTATAGTTTGGCCTGTTGAGTGTTCTGACCCTAAGTGTTCGGAGTCAGATTTTAGCCAGGAGTTAAAGGCCGTGGAACTCGAAAGCTTGGCCATTACCTTTATTCCTACACCTTTTTACAACAAATTTTCATCCTGGATCCTTCTGTCCAGAGTGGTGGCATGGATATTGCGTTTCACTCATAATTTAAGAAAGCCTATATCGAAAAGAGATTTGTCTCGAACCTTGAATATTTCTGAAATTACCTTTGAACAAATTTGCAAAATTGTTCAAAAGGAATCCTTTCCCAATATTTTTGATTTGCTTTATTCTGGAAAAAATATTCCTAAGCAATATGCTGTGCTCAGTCCTTTTATTGATAATGAGGGATTGATTCGGGTGGGTGGTCGTTTGGCTAACTCAGCTTTGTCCCTTAGTGCCAGGAATTCCATTTTATTGCCCAAGAGGCATCACATTGTAACATTAATTATTAATTATTATCACCTGAAATATTTTCACGCTCGTGCCCATCTGTTGCAATCACTTATTGCTTCCTCCTTTTGGATAATTTCCTTTCGTCAATCCTTGCGTTCTACCCTCTCCAAATGTGTTACGTGCTTTAGAGTTGAGCCTCGCAATAAGCCTCCTTTTATGGGTGACCTCCCTGAAGGCCGAGTTATCCCCTCTCCGCCTTTTTCACGCTCCGGATGCGATTTTGCTGGACCCTTTATAATTCGCTCTTCTACTTTACGCCAAGCTAAAAGAACAAAGTGTTACTTTGTGGTGTTTGTGTGCTTTGCTACAAAGGCTATGCACGTAGAAGCTGTCACTGAAATGACCACGGCTGCCTTTTTAGCCGCCTTGTCAAGGTTTATTGCGCGCCGCGGTATCGTATCTCACCTTCATTGCGATTGTGGAACCAATCTGGTCGGGGCTGCCAATTCTTTGAACCGCACTTTTCGAGAGCTTTTGAAGGCCGATTCTATGCGACTTCCGCATTTTGGTGAGGAGCACAAAGTTACCTTTCATTTTAATAGCCCTTTGCATCCTTCTAGTGGTGGCCTTTGGGAGGCAGCTGTTAAGAGTATTAAACGACATTTAACCATTTCTTTACAAAATCATGTCCCTACCTTTGAAGAATTCAATACATTGTTGATCAGAGTGGAATCTATGCTAAACTCACGTCCTCTTACTCCGCTTTCCAATGATCCTTCCGATGTTAATGTAATCACACCTGCTCATTTCTTGATTGGGCGTTCCTTGTGTGTTCCCCCTGATGATGCACAATTATATAAGCAACCATCTCTCAAGTGTCGATGGTTATATATTCAACACATTTTTAATGGTATTTGGAAGAGGTGGAGTAGGGAGTACTTCCACACCTTGCAACTGAGACAAAAGTGGTTTGCTCATTCGCCTAATTTAAGTGTTGGTGACGTGGTGTTTATAAAGGATTTGAATTTACCTCCGCTTCAGTGGCCTATCGGGCGCGTTGTCGAAGTTTTTCCAGGGTCTGATAATGTTGTGCGAATTGCCAGGGTCAGGACTTCTCGTGGAGAATACACTCGTCCGGTTTTGCGACTTTTTCCTCTTCCTTTGGATGTCAGGGATGCCTGCTGTGTGTGCGTGGTCTGACCCCTTGATTTCGTTAGTTTGTTTATTTTTGCTAATTAACCCTTGTTTGAGTTTTACTAATCTTTGTTATCCAACATTTATCTTCTAATTGCATGAGTACTAACAAATTTAAAAAAAAAAAAAAAAAAAAAAAAAAAAAAAAAAAAAAAAGTTTTGCTTATTGAAGCTTATACGCTTCAAGGGGGGGATTATGTTGAATATTCGCGATCTTTTGCCTTTTCACTTCAAATTTCCCGGGTTTTGCTATTCCTTCGATGGGGGCGCTCCTGGTGGCAGGATTCGCGAACCCCCACTTCTTCCGCCACCGACTTGAACACTCGTTGGAACTTCGGCTCTGCAATTTATTTCATGTACCTTTCCTATCCTATTCGCAATTACCCTCAACCTCTTTCATTTCACCTTGCAGTCAGCCGGTAAGTTTCTCTCTTCATGCCCACAGTTCTCGGCACCAAGGTAAGCCAAACTTTAATTATTTTCGTCCCATCACGGCTCTCCCTCATGAACCAGTCCCCAATTTCAAAATACAGTCCACTATTCTCAACCCAATACACGCAGAATTGTTTAAAGCAGGGCTGCACGAAGTAGCCAGGGAACTGCAGGAACTGATTGCCCAGATCTGGGAAGAGGGAAGTATACCCAAGGAATGGAATGAGGCTATATTAGTGCCTGTGTATAAGAAGAAAGGAGAATCGACACAATGCAGCAACTATCGAGGGATTAGTTTGCTCAGCACAGCATATAAAATCTTCTCCATATCCCTTTACAACAGGCTCCTCCCTTATGTAGAACAAAAGCTGGAAGATTATCAAGGTGGTTTCCGGCCCAACAGGTCCACTATTGATCAAATTTGTGAGAAAATGAAAGAGTTCCAGCAGACAACCTGGATGTTGTTCATTGATTTTAGGGCAGCCTATGATACGATAGTTAGGAATAAGCTCATAGAAGCCATGCATGAACTGGGGTTGCCAAGTAAATTAATTCGTCTAGTAAAATGCACTATGGAGAAGACTATCTACCAAGTAAAATGTTTAGGACTGTCGGAGCCTTTCGGAGTTACAAGTGGTCTAAGACAAGGGGATCTGATAGCTCCTCTCCTGTTTAACATTGCTCTACAAGCAATCATCAATAGAGCAGGAGGGTACAATATTTACAAAGATGACCCAAGTTCTGGCATATGCGGATGATATTGTAATTATTGGTAGATCCCTGCAGAGCATAAAGACGGCGTTCGAAGCAATGGATGCTGAAGCAAAGAAGATTGGCCTACACGTAAACGAGGAGAAGACCAAGGTCTTAGTTCTGAACAAAAGGCTGGACCGGAGACTGAGCCACTGTGAAATAGGCACCTATAGTTTTGGAATAGTGACAAGCTTCCAATACCTCGGCTCTACTATTAATGTTAACCTGGAAGAGGAAGAAGAGTACATTACTATCTCCTCTCACATCAGGATACAGAGGCTAAAATGGTTGGGCCACGTGAGGAGGATGAATGAAAATAGAGTGACCAGTAGGGTCTACAGAAATGTGCCGGATGGCCAGCGCCCACATGGTAGGCCAAAGGGCCGATGGAAGGATGGCGTAGGAAAGGATCTGCGGCAGCTGAGGATCCCTGTCTCAGAAGCAGCTGATCAAGGAAAATGGACGGCAATCGTTGAGCAGGCCAAGGGCAGCATCAGCGTCTGTTGAGCCTGTAGAAGAAGAAGAAGAATAAATAAAATAAAAAATATTGAAATAATTAGTTATTAATTTTAAGTTCATTAATGACTTTTACTTATAATATTTCTGATGTAATAAAACCATGATACATTTCAACTAAAAAAGTACCTACTTTAATTATTTATTTACCTATTTAAATTTATTTTCATTTCATTTCATACTTGGAAAAGAGAGCATTTATTTGATATCAGAAAGAATTATATTTGACATGGAAATGATACAGCTAGTGTAGAAAGTATTGGACTACCAACAAAAATTTTGGTTTTACATGTTTTTTAACTAGAATAAATTTTCAAAGAGTTCACAGCTGCTATCAATACAATGTTAATAGTTTTTTCTGCTACACCCAGAAATAATTATATTAATGCCAAAAAATTCCAAAGAAACAGGTGCAGAAAATATTTGAACACTATAATATTGTTGTATTAAAGAAGGGGATCACTGCAGATTATCCCTTTATTGTGGGTGAAATTATGGCCAGTGGTCTTAGGGACACTTATCAGGTCCTACATATATATTTAAAATAAAAAAAATAAAATAAAAAAGTTCTTTATTTATTCTGGGATCTTTTTTTTTATATTTTATATAACTATTGAGTGGCTAATGACAGTTTTCATGGATCTGGATGGACAGTAGGTAGTTAAATAAGTGATGTTTGAAAGCGGAAAGGGTGTTTGAATGGCGAATGGTGTAAGGATCGGATTAGGAATGATCTGTCGAAAGCAGCGGAGCAATGAGCAGGGCTGTACAAATCTGATGGGCGGGAACGGGTTTGGCGGGTAAGAACGGAGGATTTGAGCTGAAGGAGTTGAGAAATGTAAAGTGGACGTTGGGATTTCACTGTTTGGTAGAGAAAGGATGCCAGAAAATACTGGCGACGGTAGGAAGGAAAGAGCCACTTTAACTCCGCGTAAAATTGTGAAACATGGGCGCCTCTGGGGATCCCGAAGATAAAACGAATGCAGCAGTTAAACAGTCTTTTGAGTCTGGCCTCAAGATCACCCAGAAACACCCCCATACACAGCACAGCAGTAGTCGAAGTGGGGGAAGATAAGGGAAGATACTAGTAATTTGCGGGTTTCGAAAGGAAGAAGATTGCGAACGTAATTGAGACGTTTTAGGATTGGGATGGTGCGTCGGGAAATTTCGGATACGTGGTTTTTCCAGGATAGGGTTTGGTCGAAAATGACTCCGAGATTTTTGACTGAGGGGTAGAATTTGATAGGATCACTGCTCAGGAAAATGGGGGGAATAGGAGGTATGGTTTTCAGGAGGTAACTCGAACCTATTATAAGCGCTTTGGTCTTTTCAGTAGAAGGAAAACTGAGAGTAAAAGGGGCGGACTTTCAAAGAGTTCACAGCTGCTATCAATACAATGTTAATAGACTCTAAATTAAATATATACTGAAGAAATCAGAAATTTCTGCTACACCCAGAAATAATTATATTAATGCCAAAAAATTCCAAAGAAACAGGTGCAGAAAATATTTGAACACTATAATATTGTTGTATTAAAGAAGGGGATCACTGCAGATTATCCCTTTATTGTGGGTGAAATTATGGCCAGTGGTCTTAGGGACACTTATCAGGTCCTACATATATATTTACTGTCATTCATGTTGATGTTGATGTTGATGGAAAAAGGAATTCATACTGAATTACAAAAAATAATAAATAGAATCTATAATGAGCGCCATAGTTTGTGTAAATATAAAAACTGTTAAATTTAAGCCATGTAACCATCTCAAATATTATAAATTGGTACGGTTTAAGAAAGTTTTATGGTGCAAAGCCTCGTTCCAGGCACCCTAAAGTTCTTTCGGCATTGGATGAACAGTTAATTATTAATAAAATCTGCAGCTTAGTGCTTTAAAAATAGCTTCTAAAACACGTTTTATGAGGAGATGGACCAGTGTTAGTACTGTTAGAAATGAACTTAAAATAAATTATTTACATTGCCAATCAGCACCTAAGAAATATTGCAAAACGAACTGAAAGAAAAATCATCTTTATGCAACAGAAAATCTTAATCACTCTATTGAATTTTGGAAGTGGGTATTATTTACTGACGATTGCAAAATGGATCTTTTATGACACTCGTTATTGATACTATTTATTATTTTTTGTAATACAGTATTAATTTCTTTTCATCTCCACCCCATTGTTAAAAATGAATGAAAGTACATAAATATAGGGTCTGATAAGTGTACCTAACACCACTGGCCATAATTCCACTTAAAATAAATCAAAAATCCCTTTCTTTTATACAATATCAGAGTGTTCCAATACTTTCTACACCTGTTTAGAATTTTCTGGCATTAATATAATTATTTCTAGATATAGCTGAAATTTTGTGATTTCTTCAGTATATATCTAATTTATAGTCTATTAAAATTGTATTGATAGAAGTTGTGTACTCACCAAAAATTTATTTAATTTAAAAACATATAAAACCAAAATTTTTGTCAGTGTTCCAATACTTTCTACACTAGTTGTATAAATGTACAATTGATTGTATCATTTTAATAAATGATATTTAATTACTTATTATTGTATTCACAGAGATGCCTGCTTTTCAACCTCTCCTTCTTGAAAATGATTTACCAAATGTCCTTCTTTCTATTGTACAAAATGATTCTGAACCATATGTAAGAGCATCCGCAATATCTTGTCTTTGTTACATGGTGCAAATGCAATCAATTTGGGACTCAACATTAAAAGAAAAGTCTCTTTTGGTAAGATTGATTTCACTATCTTAATTATTAATCTACAGTTTGAATTACTTATGTTTATTTAACTAGTATATCTGTTAGCTACCCATTAATAAAAATGGTATTTTGTATTTGAAACTAATAAAATAAATATTTATAGTAGACCATCTAGATAGTGATTCGTTTAACCATACAACCTCAAAGTATGGGTTTGATTCTGCCTTATATGTATACTTAAATAAAAAATAATTAAAATAAACTTTAAAAAAAATCAAATAATAATTTAAATAATCATCACATACCTCATTTTTTATAAAATATATTTACCTATTCATTTTGTCTTAAAAAATTCTGTTGCTTAGTTTTCTTGCAAGCTACGTTATACAACAGCCGTTCACATTCAATTATTGCATTGGTTTCTTTCTCACTAATGTCCTTGTAATAGATAAAACATTTGACTACTTCAAATGCAGCGACCGTTTGGGTAAATGATGGTGGAGGTCCAGGCTCTTCGTCATCAGTACTTTGGGAATCGGAATCGCTAAGGTCTTGTTTAGTTTTTGTGAATTCAGCAACGATCTCCTGGTCACTTTAGAGTTCACAGACTGCCAAGTTATTGTCAAATTCAACAAAATTTTTGAAAGTTACGCCTGGGTTAACGTTGGACCACTCAGGAGGTTCTTCAAAGGAGATATATCATCTCCCGTGTCACTTGATTCGGCAACATTATTTCCTTCCTTTTGTACTCCCTCTTTACGGAAACACTTTTTTATTGTAATAGCCTGAACAGCCTTCCAAGCTACTGCCATAAACTGCATAGCCTGTAAAAGTGCACTTGATTAATGAAACGTTATGAGTATGGATCGGTTTTTTATGTATTTAAAAATGCCAAATATTTAATTAAAATATGCATTTATTTTCGTCAAATATGTGGTAAATATGTTATTTTCTTAAAATATTTTCCAAAATATTTAAGTAAAATGGACATTAAATTTTTTTTTTTTTTTATGAAAATGGAATTTTCTTTTTTCCAAGTTATAACGATTTGTACAAGAAAAGAACATTTTTACAACTTATAATAATTATTAGGAACAAAAGATATTATTTTTTTTACAGGTTATAATGATTTATATGACAAAAGAACATTTTTACAATTTATAATAATAAAAGGAGTGTTAATTTTTTTATTTTGAAAACTTCATTTTTCGAAATTGTTTGCAACCTCATGGAATTTCAAATGTTGGACAACGATCTGTGCGTTGGATGAAATTGTAACGACTTAAAGATCACTTGAGGTACGCATGATGATATAGAAGGATCAATCCTAATTGACTTAAAGATTGTTCAACATCTACAGATGTTATAGGTGCCTTGCTGAAAGAAGTTATTTTGTTGGGGGTAAAGAATACACGATGTTCAGAGGAGATTTCTGTTCCGCTGATAATATTAGAAATCTGGCAGATGGTCTCCCATCCCATCTACGTCACTGAACAAAGATTGGGCAGTTTCTGCTACTCGATGCAAGGCATGAGCAATACACGTCACATGAATTAACTTAGGATAAAGTATCTGAATAAATAGCCCAGCCTTGACCATGTTGGGGGCAGCATCAGAGAGAAACAAAAGAACTTATTTGTTCAAAACTCCACTGGGCCATAGGATATGCATCCAGACATCAAAGATTCGTGAAATAGAAGAATGGTTGCTTTTTTCGAGAACTTCAGAGTTCAAAAGAAGTGGCTTTATATCTACACCACTGTAAAGTTTTACAATAACTGCATTGGCAATATACCTGCCCTCAACATCTGTGGTTTCATTAATTTACACCCAAATCGGTCCATCTTTGATATAATATTGAATCTTGGCTAGTGTATATTTATAGATATCTTCCAGGTAGTTTTTCCGCAGTGTTCAGTCTGTGGTTCACAGTTCCTGTCAACCACCTCCAAATTATGAAAATATACCCAAAATGAAAAATATGTACTTATTTTGATTATATAGGTGGAAATATGTATTTATTTTTATCAAATATGTATAAATATGCTACAACATCCAAATATGTGGAAATATGTGTAATGAAAGTAGTGTCAGTATGTCAAAAAGTGTCAGTATGAACACTTATAGTTGAACAACATCTGTAAATTGCCTAGAAGAAAATGTGTAAATACATATGAATCCGATCCCTAGTTATAAGTATGTATATAGTATAATTCACAATTTAATTTCATAAGTTTACCTTAAGAACATCGATCTTGTTTTCTTTTCCTGCTGATTGTAAGGTAGAGATGACGTGCTTCAGCAGGTGTCTGCGCTTTCATCGTCGCAATTATGCCTAAATCAAGCGGCTGAAGATGGCTTGTGCAGTTTGAGGGAAAAACTCAACTCGAACATTTTTTAAATGAAGTTCTGGTAGGTGTGTAGCACAACGGTCCATTAAAAGAATTATTTTTCTTTTCTCTTTCTCCTTTTTTGCATCTAACTTTTTAAGATATTGTTCAAATATCTTGCGAGCCATCCAAGCCTTTGAGTTGGAATCGTAATCCTTAGTATGTTTGAACACCTTTAAAGCACTTTGGATTCTGTGACTTGCCAATTATAAGAGGCTGTACTTTGTCAGATCCATCGGTGTTAGTGGTGAGAAGAACGGTTATTCTTTGTTTGCTTTTTTTTCCCACTAAAGCAAGGATCGTTTTTCTCAGCATGAGTTTTTGATAGCAATAAATTATAAAAGAGACCTGTTTCGTCCGTGTTATAAATATCCCTCAGTTCATGATCTTTTAGGAGGTTCTGTCTGTTGGAATACATAAGTCTTAGCGTATAGTTTGACACATAAGGAGGGGAGTCTGTTATCAGTCTTAGCAATTTGGATTGAAATGTTTGTATTTTTTGAATATGTGTTTTTTGGGCCAGTCCCTAAATTAGGGATGCATATGTCCAGATGGGTTTTAACAAATAACTGTAAATGTTAAATTTCTCT
The DNA here is from genome assembly GCA_003667255.2 of Euschistus heros. Taxonomy (NCBI): domain Eukaryota; kingdom Metazoa; phylum Arthropoda; class Insecta; order Hemiptera; family Pentatomidae; genus Euschistus; species Euschistus heros. Next base: position 1,494,430 of record RCWM02000035.1, on the reverse strand, counting down.
TTTAAAGGTAGTTTTGAGCGTCTTTGAGGTATGGAGTATAGAAGTCGCAGTCTTAGCTGTAATACCTGTTTTTTTGTCTTGGCATATGGGCCCCATGTCAGTCTTCTATCAAGCATAAGTCCTAAGTATGTCACTTTTTCAGTTTGATGTAAAGTTTGATTGTCAATGTAAATAGGTGGGCAGGTCTTGCGTGGTATTGTATGTGTAATATGAAGTGATTTATCATAATTAAGTTTTATTTTCCATTTCTTACACCAAGTTTGAATCTCGTTGAGGATGTGTTGATGAAGTGTTAAGGTGGCTTGTGTAGGGACCTACAATAAATTGGATACAAATAATCGACAATTATAGATACTAAACATTTTGTCTATATAAACCGCTCAAAAATGAATAGGCTTATTGCTAATTTAGTGTTATTTACTTTGTCTTGTATTTTTGTATTATTTTTATTATAAACTGCATTAATATTTTTTAGAAATTATTAAGTTTTTTCGCTAAAATAAAATTTTTAAAAAGTTTTAATTATGTAATTTTTGAAGCGAAACTTCTTTAGTGACGTTATATCATATATACATACAAATATTTCCTTAGAGTACATTTGGAAGGATGTAACGGAAATCGTAGTACCTTGTCAAACAGCTGTTTCAATTATTTTTGTATGTTTTGTTAACAACTTTTATTCAGGATGCATTTTATGTAAATAATTATTATTTATTGTGCATTACAATATCTTTTTTTTATTATTATGTTTAATATGTTATATTTACAAAAACTTCGCTTTAAAAGCAATTATACCCAACAAATAACCTATTCATAATACAGACACTTGTTTTGTACTTGAGTTTGTAATTAAAATGTGTTGAAAGAGTTAAGTGTTTTCAACAAATATCATCTATAATTGTTCCAAATATTATGTTAAATATCATCTGTGGATATAGTTTGGCCAAGTGGCGAACATATTAAACACTGACAAAGCAGTAATTACTTTTTATATGTTATGAATTTTATTATATAAAATCAACAGGCAATAAGTGTATGCAATATTTTATAGTATGTACTTCCAAAAAAAAAAAACTGCAAACACAATACTGCTCAAAAAACTTTATGGGTTTTTTTTTCTTTCATTTACAAGAAAGGGTTTGAAGATTTTTCATTCATTTGCAGTGAATTACACTGTATACATTTTTTATTAAAATGTGTACTTTTAAGCACAAAACCTTATTTATCAAATATCTTTTTAATGAATAAAATACTGTCTGTACTTTGTAAATTATAAGAAATGCATGTATCTCACTGATTTTTTTTTTTAAGGAAATGTATAAAAACTGGAACACATAGTGGATTCAAAATTTGCTTAAAACAATTGTATATATACATATTTTTAATGTCTGACAGCGAATATCTAACCTGATTCACCTTCTTTTTTTTATCCCCCTAATGATTTCCATTTTATCTTTTAATGAAAGAATTTTTTTTTTTTTTTTTTTTTTTTTTTTTTTTTTTTTTTTTTTTTTTTTTTTTTTTTTTTTTTTTTTTTTTTTTTTGTAATTTTAATACAATAAGTGACTAATGCTAATTAGATATACAGTTCTCTGTAAACAAATATGTAGGTATAGAAATCTAAGTTCATTTTTTGCAGTTTCTAAGTAATTTCTTATTGCCCTTACATTATATTATTCCTCTTTTAGACTTATGTAGAAAAAATAATTTAGTTTTACATTTAATTTTATTAAATAAAAAAAAAAATTAACAATACAAATAAGTAAATAGAAGATCAAACCGCTTCCTTTAATTGAATGTTTGGGTAATTGACGTTCAGATAATCAACGTTCCACTGTATTTTGTTAATAAAGAAAAAGAAAAAGGCATGGTAATAGATTAGGTTTACCAGTATCCTTCAGAACAAATCAATGAAAAATCACCTAACATATTTTATTTTGATAGCAATTTCAATATAAAACATAAAATCACTTTTTTCTTTTTCTTTTGCACTGATGAACCTTAAACATGACAAAAACAAAGTAAAATTATTGAAGTGATTTTATGTTTTATATTGAAATTCTTTAAATTCAAAATATTTCCAGTTTTTTTTATACTTTTCCTCCAAAACCATTCAGTGCGATACATGCATTCCTTATAATTTACAAAGTACAGATAGTATTTTATTCATTAAAACGATATTTGATAAATAAGGTTTTAGTGCTTAAAAGTACTCAAGTTGATTAAAATTGTATACAGTAAAATTCACTACAAATGAATGAAAAATCTTCAATTCCTTTTTGTAAATGAAATTGTTTTAATCCATTAGCAATGTTTTCTCAATAACACAATTATTGTGCGAAATTTTCCTACTTTCATGAAGCCCTTTTGTTAGCTCCCGATCCTAAATCAAAATGACAGCTCCTTCAAAAAACTTTCCCTTTATAACCCCTCTGGAACCTCAAACGACTTCCCCATTTCACCTAATGACCTAAATGCCTATTTTGTTTCACCATCTCTCCCTACCACTCTGCCTGTTTCTCCTCTGAAGCACCATTCAAGTAAAATTATTTTTATTTTTCCTACATCACCCCACTAGATATCATCTACTCTATCATGGTATAAAATCTCATACAAATACCAATCCCTAGGTCCAGATGTTATCACAATTAAACTCATGTCTCCCACAACTTCAATGGATGGATGATGTTCGAGAAGATGAGAGGACCCTGTTTGGGGTTTGGAATTGGGGGGCATCTGCTCTTAATTGAATAAACTGATGGAAATTGCTTGAGGTCATAGCCCAGCAGTGGGTTGTGCCAAATGATGAATAAATGAGTCAATAATATAATATCCACTCTTTAAGTTATATATTATAAGTTATGGATTAATCTTGAAGATTATTACTATGTATAATGTTTTGAAAAGTAGTTATTTTATTTCAATGAATTATGCTTTGGAAGAACAAGATAATTGATTCGAATTTATTCAGCTCTAAGTGTTCACTTTTATTTCAGCTTCAGAATTTTATTATTCTCTGGTATTGCACCATTTCTGATTATGATTATTTGCTTATGAATTAACATAAGTATATAATTAATAACATAAGTAAAACATTAACTCACTCCTTTATGACCTTAAAAATAATCTGTTAAGATTTTCAAGAAAACATTAATTAAAACATCATCCACCCTTATTTAATGCCTGGTCTGAAATAATCTTAGGTATATTTGATTTAGAAATATTTATAATAAAATATAACATAACTTTCGCTTAATTCTAATAAACTATTTTTATTTACTTTTAGGACTTGATACATAGTATTCTGATTCAGGAACCAGAAGGTATAGTACGCTATAAGTCTATCCTCCTTACAAAAGCTTTGTATAATCACCAAGAGTTGAGGTACTTGATGTTGTTTTATTACTATTGTTTGGAGGGTTGCTCGATAAATTTTGAGACTTGGCTATACTGGCATTGGTTGGTAAAATCTAATGCAACCTTTAAAAAAATCAACAGTTTTGTTACTTTAAATGTTTTGATGTAGGGAGGCTATTCTATTGTTTACATTTATTAGGGTGTCACTTTATTGTTTACAGTGATTTGAAATTTATTTCTCTGAAACATGTAAAGGAATTTACCTTGGAACATTTTTTTGGAATGATTTATTATGACTTTTGACTTGGATTCTCAGGACAAGGGTGCATTGATCAAGTTCCACTTTTGGTGATGGAACTCCATCTTCTGCTTCTTTAAATTGTTAACTTAATGAATTTAATTGTTGTCATACCTCACTCTTTGAAGAATCTCATGAAGGTTGTCCAAAATCAGTGGTTGTGTCAACAGATATTAATGATGTTTGTGAACTGTAAGATCGACATGTGTATACCAGGCATTCTTGGGTGATAGTATGAGTAGCATTCAAACAATATGGCATGTAAAAATTTTTTATTACTTTATCCCAAATAATTTGACTATTGCTCAAAAAAATAGTTATGTGAATTGTTGCAAAGAAATGCTGAAAAAATAATGGTTCATCAAAGGATGTTTATCACCTCTACACAGGTGATGAAACATGGATCTTTATGAGCCAATAGTAAACTGTAGTTAAATGTGTACCTTTCATGTGAACCTAAACCAACAAATGTTCTTCAGACAAGAAGCATTGTGAAGCTAATGATCACCTGTTTTTTTTTTTGGTTTTTAGAAAAGTTGTTCTGTTCCAATTAAGAAACAAAAACCAGCCAAAACATCGCATTAATGGTTTATCCATTATTCTGTCCTGATTTGACACCCATTGTCTAGTTTTCATTCCCAAATACCAAGAATTAACTGCATGAGCAATGTTTTTCAATGTCCCAAAAGGTGATTCAAGTTTTTAATAGCATGTTTTGGAGGTACCACTTCTGGAGAGCATGAATGCTTATAAGATATGGCTTAAGCAATTGCAAAAAATGTATTGATTATTATGGAGAATACTTTTAAACAACAATAAGACTATTTTCTATAACAAATTACTGTTGTTTTTTAAAAAATTTTTATTATTATTTGTCTCAACACTTATGGAGCAACCTAAGTATAGTTAACCATGTTTTTAATTATGAATAAGATATGAGCAGTATTTTATTAGTCTATTATACTATTTTATTAGTAATGGACAATTCCATAATATTACTTTACCTATCAAATTTTAAGTTTATTTTTTGTTTATTTAAACACCTTTCAACTAAACTCCTGATCAAAATTAACGCATCACTTTTTTATTTTAACAAAAATTCTATTTTTTGTACCTATTACTGATACTCAGCTTTACTTTATTTTTAGGAAGAATGTGTAATTAATAATGAAACATCAAAACAAGAATTTTTCTGTATTAATTTTTTTTAATATAAATTAATAAAAAATAGAAATTTAATCAAAATTTGACTATCTTTTGATGAGAACTGCAGTACTCTTTTGAGTAAAATCCTCCTCACTTCCAATGCAGCTTGCTCTGTTAAAGGTTGGTACCATCTGGTATACGTCTTTGAATCTTTCTTTTGAACTGATAGCAAACATGTTCAATAGGATTGAGGTCACGACTTTGAGCTGGCCAGTCAATTCTTTCAATGGGCTCTTCATTCAAGAATTGTTCTACCGATATCACTTGGTATGGCCATGCATTATCATGCATAACTCCTAAATAAACCCTTCTCCAAAATTTCTGCCAAAAGGCACAACATGGTTTTTTAGGATTTCTTCCCCATATCTTGCTGCATTTAAAGATTGTCCTTGAATAACCACTAACTCTGTGTGAGACTCCATTGTGATACCAGTCCAGAACATGATTGAGCCCCTTGCAAAAGAAAGACTAGAAATTTTATTGTATTGAGAAAATCTTTTTCCACGTCGTCTCGAGGTCTGAACTCAACCATCAGAAGATGTTAGAGCGATTCTTATCTCGTCAGAAAACAAAACCCTCCTCCAATCATCAAATTTTTCAATTAAGGTGTTCCCTGGCAAATGGTAGCCTCACTACTCAGTGCTCTCTGGTTAGAAGAGGTCCTTATGCACCCCTTTTACTGCTTAAACCACACTCTCTCAACCTTTCCCTCACAGTGGGAGCTGAAATGGCTACACGTCCTACTCTTTGATGAGGTTACTGAGTTCAGAACTTGTAATTTTCCTTCCTTTGAGAGCATGTAGGTGTAAAAATCGATCATCTCTCGGTTGTAGCTCTTGTACGCCCTTGTCCATACCTTTGTGTATGTGTGCTGGTCTCTTGGAACCACTGGAGAACTCTCCCAATAGTTGTGCAGTAAAATCCAAGTTTTCTGTCAACTTCACGTTTGCTGTATCCTTCACCGAGAAGAGTCAAAGCCCTGACAGCTTTATACTCGGTTTAACGTCTTATGGGGGACATAAATTCGGATTGAGGTTCAGGTATAATCCAATATATTTTATTAACTTAATGTGATAGATAAGAAGATTAAGAATAACATGGCTGCAACATTATCACATTAAAGATTCTCCTCTTGAATGGCCAACTGCCTAATACCATATCTTTTTTTGAATTTGCGGAGCCATCCTTGGGAAGTAGCTCTTCATTTTTTAAGTCTTCATGAAATCATATTGCTTTTTCACTTAGCATTGGCTCAGAAATAGGAACTCCCCCAGCACGTTTTTGCATGAACAATTGTAAGGCACCTTCATCTACCTCTTTTAATGTAGTATTCTTCATTGTTTTCTAAAGACACGATGTTTGTGCCGACAATGATTAGAATTTGGAAATGTCTTCTTTTTTTTTTTCAAAATATCACGAACAGTTTGCTTGCCAATTCCTAATTCTGCGGTCATTTTAACTCTTTCACTTTTTTCTACTTGGCTTATATGATTAATTTCTGTTCAAGCAATAAAACGACACATTTTATTTCTTGCAACATTTCATTAGTTTGTATTAAATCATATCTGAGTAAATAATTTTGTTTTGTAGACAAACAGGTCAGTAGGAATTTCATAGAAAGACTTAAAAACATTATCTATTATCATATTCTTAGAATATGAATTGGATTAGTACATAGTAACTGGAAATATCTCATTCATATGCTACTAGCTTGCCCATATTTTTCAATTAATTATTTTATTTTGTTATTTTTAATTATCAATTATGTAATCATTAGAAATAACCTTACTTATTCCTTTTTTAAATAAATATTATACATATAAAGTAATGGTGTAAATATTAATAAATGCCTTATTGAAAAAAAAAATTGGCCCCTCGTAATCCCAGATAATTAGGCCCCTATTATATATGCAATAATAATAAACACAAATAACATTATTGCGTATGTAAATGAAAAAGTTTTTCACTTGAAAAAATCACTAATCACTAAGTGTCCACTGTTCAGTATGGACGAATTATTTTAGAATGTTCCAATACTTTTTGCACATTTAATTTAGCAATTTTTTTGTTATTTATGTTTACAACTTACACTATTATTTTTGGAAAATAATTTTGTTCACATGTGTTTAAAATATTGTTTATTTCCTGTTTATTGATTTGATGCCTTTTCTTAAAATGCAAATGATGCCTTTTGCGTTTTCTTTTAAATTTGTGAGGTGCGTGGTAAATAAAAAATACTATTTCAGTTTACTCTTTATTCCATATCAAATAGTAAGTCCAATCGTGGTATCCTTATGCAAGCCAAAGTCGATAAATCAATAAAACAATTAATATAATGTTACAGCACAATAGAAAAAAGGTAACAGTAATAAAATGGTTATAGGTATCAGCTGGAGTGAGGTTTCTCATGGATTTGCCACTGCATTATATAACAATGAAAATTACATAAACTTCTAAATGAAAATAATTGTAAATTAAAAATAAATCTAAATAAAAATAATGGTAAAATAAAATGTTCATATAGTAACTGTGACAGTGGCTAATCCATTTCACATTGCCTCTTTGATTATCATAGTGTGCTCATAACCGATGACCGATAACCTTCACCACTCAGTGTTGCCCGCTACAAATTCCTTATTTAACTCAGATTAACCAAAAAAAGGAAAAAAATTGTTATTGTTCCAATACTTATACATTGGCTGTATATAAAATTCTATGGACCATACAGACATAACCTTAAATTAGTTTAAAGGAAAAATTTATGGTGGAAGAATGAAAATTAAATGAATAGAAAGAGGAAAATATTTTTCCACCTTGCCATGAAACATCAAAATAATATTAACTGAGGATAGTGCTTCCAAACAAAAAGTAAATTCATGCTCTTAAAATTTTGACCATCAAAGTTACAAAAAATAAAAAAGCTTTTTTGTTTACGATAATGATTTGAACTTTTGAGTTTGTTGCTTCCTTTATATCTTCAGAGATTTTAGAACTTTTTAGCCAAATAAATATAACTTCACTTTTTATATTTTTTATTTCACACATTACTTTTTACAATATGTAACCTTCTGATTTTTACATATGACTTAAAATATCAATCGATATTTTAAATAATTATTATTACGATTTGTTACCCTACAAGTTTTTTGGTGAGTTTATTTAAAATCTGACATCACGTTCTGTTTTAAATAAAATTATTAGAATAGTTTGCTCTATGAATCAAATATTTTTTTCTAAATTGTAATGATTTTTTTAATGTTTATATTTTTCATTTAATTTACTTCTTTAAATTAAAAATGTTTTGGTGAAAGAACCATGATATCATTTTGCAATATTGAGATAAAGATATAAAATAAGAGCTTTTCCAAATTTTATTATTTTTCTTAGCTCCCAGAAAAGCATTGTATTTTCCATACATTGGAGATAAAGAAAAAATTGTCAATTTTGTTTTTTTTGTTAAATTACCAAAACAAATTTGCATTACAAGTGGTGATAAAAAGTTCTCGGGTAACAAAACTTTCCTGGAAAATAAATCACTTAATGGATATAGGATCACTAATATCCTTGCTGTAGTCAATGCAGCCTATTGCTAAATAATGAAATGTTTTTTTTATACTAATAGTCCTTGAATTCCACCCTAAAATCTTGGATATTTCTAATAAATGATTGATTAGAAGTGTGGTTTGAGGACTATATGTATAATATAACGGCTATCATTTGTTCACAACCCTATCCTCATTAAATTTGTGTTACCTTGGGATCTCTATATAATTATGAGCATGAGACCATAATATAGTTTTTAATTCATATTGAAGTATTTTTATCCATGATTTTTTATATTTCATTATTATTATTATTAAAGATTACAATAAAGAAAATTTCATTAACTTTTTTTTTCTAGCCCTGAGAGTGTAGAAAAAATGATTTCTTTGCTTTGTCATGTGACTATTAGTGATCTGCATTGGGAAGTAAAGAAGGCTTGTGTGCTTTTCTGGGATACTATTTTGGAAAAGCTCCTAACTGAGGAAGGGATGGTTGATGGAGAATTCCCAGATCACATTTTTTCTCGGGAAAAGAGAAAAATAATTAAATTAACACCCACAGAGATGTCATTACGAATTGTCAATGTCTTTCAGAAATTGGATGAATATGGATGTTTATATGTAAGTTATTTTTATATATTGTGTTCTGGGAATATTCTTGATTATAGAGTTAATTTTATGATCATTTGATTCTGTCCAATGGAATAGCTATAAGGAATAATCTCACATTTGGAGATGTACTTCTTAATAGAACATGTGCGTTGCAATTTCAGCATAGGTAACAATGTCAGAACCTGGTTCAAAACAGCTTGTCTGGCAATGGTAGAGCTGTTATTTATTCCTGAAATAGTAATTGCAATTATAATATTTCCCCCCAAAATTACTCCTTCACTATTAAAATTATACTTAATTGTATGTTATCTATTAGCATATTATGGGGAAAAAAAAGAAGCAGAAAAAAAAAAAATGGCACCAAAAATACTTTTAGTAATGCACACAGTATGTAATTTTTTTAAAATTTATTTATTTGTTATGATATTTAGATCAGTATAATAATATATCATGATACATATACCAATTAGACAAAGGAAGAAGCATTCTGGATTCATGGTGATGATGGAGTTAGTAAAAAAAGAAAAACTACTTGGTTTTTGGAAAAGAAAAAACAAATTATTTTTATCATTATTAATTTGTTCTAATTTTTATTTATGTATTCACATATTTAAATTTTAAATACTCCAAGGATGAGAAAGCAACCTTATTTTCAGTATATTTTTATTTAAAAGGACTTGTCAATGAATAATTAAAGAATTTATCATCATTATTGTTGTAAAACTGTTTTGTTTAATGATTTAAAGAAGATCTTAATTTTAACCTTAATTTTTACCAGAAGATAAAAATAAGTAACCCTGTAAAACTTCAATAAGGTATAATTTGTTGAATTTTCATTTTTTTATTTTTATTATTATTTATTTATTGTCTCCACTACACGGGATTTCCTGGAAGGATAGGGATGGGTAATTAATTTCACCCTACACCAATCAGGTTTAGAAACTGGAATCTTACATTTGTCATAGGTGCTAGGGTAATGCACTTTTTTTGTTTGCAAGTGTGTCACCTCTGAGTATAAAGCCTGCCCCAATTATTTCCTGAACCTATTTTGCTGCTGCAGTTGTGAAAGTTGCTGTTTATCTTGTGGTTTGAAAACTTTTCCACTCTCCCCATTGCCACTCCTGCTCCTAACTACTTGTTCTTTTCCTTAGCTGTTCGGTTCACCTGACAAACTAAAAAAATACCTGTTCCTCTACAACCCATAAAGGGTCTTGGGTTCAATACTTAGGTAAGTAAAGACTTACTGTTACTTGGCCAACGGTTGTGTAGGAGGTGATCTGCCCTAAATCATGTTTAACTGCCAAGATTTTCCATAATTAAAGGTACTCGCTTTATAGTGGTTGGGTGTGCCCCAGGAGGGTCTCCTGATAGCCGAAATAATAGAAAATAAATTTTCTGCCTTCGATCTTACTCAAACTCACGCTTAGGAGCTTGGTAGTCAAGTGCCTCACCCACTGAGCTACTGCGCCTCCTTGTCAAAGTAATACATAACTGAATAAGTTATTAAGAAAACAAGTGGTTTCTAATAAATAATTATAATTATATCTTTTTTTATAACATTTAATGCCTTAGCTGTTGACAATGAGCGATTCTCCATTGACAACTTCAGGCAGCCTAATACAATCTTGCCATAGTAATTATTAAAATACCTCTATTTATTTTTAATTAATAAATCTAGCAGATTAATATTATTATTTTTTCCTGATATCTTATTTTTGTATTATTCTGCCAGTATGGAGAAAAAGAAGGGAGGCATATCTCATTTAGCTGTGGGGGGGGGGGGGAGCATTCAGTGTAATTATGCCTGTTATGTTACTGATTAAGAGCTAAGAAGATAGCTTCTCCACATAAAGGTGATGTCAGAAAACATAAAACAATTCTCCATAAAATTTTCATTCACATTGAGTGTTAAATTAAAAACTTCTGGAAAAATATTTTAAAATCATGAAACTATCAGTTGCGAGTATTTCAATTTAAATAAAATCTGTTATTAAATATTTATGATCAAGGGAAATATAAATTTTACCATCCTGCAAATCTTAATTAACTGTGAACCAATGTCAGCTTAATTAAATATCAATAAGCCTAATGTTGTATTATAAATTATCATTCATATACAAAGATCAAATCTATAGTATTTTATAAGAGGATAAGCCATTTTTCACTGGTGGTCACTAACAACAAAAATTATTGAGCCAATCTGTACCAAAATATCTATATATAACTAGCGCACCCCATTGCGGCTTTGCCCACTCTCATAAATAAAGAACTTGGATTATTTTAACTAATAATTGAATTTCATTTTTTTATCGATAAAGATCATATGGAGTTTAGCATTATTTCTTTAATGATATTTTCATGCATGGCAGTAATTTTAACCTAATTAAAATTGCATTGATTAGGTGTTTGAAGAGTACATAAAAGCATAATTAGGCACCCACTTTGGCGGAAATAATTTTATCGATCCATCTGTTTAAATTTTATATCCATCTGTACTATAAAAGGACATGACAGTTAGGCAAACCTCGTTTCTAGCACTCAAGTCTACATATTTTAATTATTTTTGTATTAAAATTTATTATTTTAAACCTTACTAGAATTATGAAGGTGTTAAAGTTAAAGGTTAAAATTTGGTTCAGTTGGGTTTAATAGTTTTACCATTGCAAACTCTTTTGTAGAATGGCCGCATATTGGTTGATTTTTAAACTGCACTGAGGTCCTTATGTCGTTCCATGTATTTATAGCTTTTTTAATAACAAATGAATTGAAAATAAGTACATTTAATTATAAATTTCTAGCTCAATATAACCTTGGTAATCTCTCTTGAATGCTCGCAAAATCTTAAAATTTTATTATTGCTAAACCTTCCTTGAACTATGAAGATGACGTGGTTAAAATTTGGTTCAGATTTGTTCAGTAGTTTTTGCGGTTAGTGATCACAAACAAAAAATGGTGTTTCCTTTTATATAATAGTAGTATAGATATAATCTATATAAAATATCTTAATTGAAATTAAATAAACATGATTAATTTGAATTAATAATTTAATTAACTGAATGAATATGTTTTTTCTTCTTTTTGAATAATTTAATATGTAAGACTGTTAACAACCCTTAATAGTGATGATAAACATTAGGTCAAAATGTTAATTAAATGACTGACCTTAAGTATGTTGAAATTTTCCTGACTTATTAAATTCAACAATCTCTTTTCATAAGCCTTGTTTCGTTAAGCAATAATTCAGTTTTCTTCCATATTTTCTACTTTTTTCTTTTTTATAGTAAAGAATTAATTGTTTATATAATTAATTTGTTCATACTTAAGAACCTTCAACTTATAATATTTACTTATTATAAGTTTATTTATCTTTATCAAACACTGTTAAGTGTCCTTTTTATACAGTTTAATGAAAAACATTTAATTTCAAAATTAATAAATAAATATAATGAATTTGAAAGCTGTATCAATTTCCAAATTAGAATGTATTTAAACTGGATCAAGCCATATGAATGATTGTTAACTATTATGGCTTGCTGACTTGATCATGATGAAGATTTTAATTATTACCAGATTTCGATTATAATTTAAATACGAGTATTACCAGATTTTTTAGTGCTTTCTCTGTGACTATCCCCATGGACTAGGGCACTCTAGAACCAGTGAGATAAATCAAACCTGTGAAAAAAATAATTTTATCTGTATCATAAATTTATTCATTAATTTTGAAATACTGTCAAATATATAAATAAAAATGTAGAAAACATTTTGGTTGGTTATAATCGTTTAATATGGGTTATTTATTATTATTTGGTTACATGAAAATGGGTGATTTTACTCTATTCGATTTATTAAAATATGTTCAATAATTGTTGACTCATTATGGAATTAATTAATTTAAAAGATTTCATCCTCTTTATTTCTTCAGATTTTTTAGTACTTTCTCTGTGACTATCCCCCATGGACTAGGGCACTCTAGAACCAGCGAGATAAATCAAACCTGTGAAAAAAATAAATTTATATCTTGGTCTATTTTACATGAATAAGAGATAAATTTAAAATTGTTCCAGAACTAACAAAAATCCAATTTTGTGTCTTAAATGAAATCTTAAAATGTGCATTTTTGTTCAGCCACTTCAAAAAGTGTAATATAAAACAAGTTCTAATAGATTATCTTTTTCATAATTTGAATTTCTACAAATATATCATTTATTTGGAGCAAAAGATAAAGTTGTATGTTAAATGTTGTTACTGAAGTCCTTCAGTTAGTGTTAGTAGTGACATCTAATGGTAATTTTTACTTGTTTTCTATTTTTAGAGATAAACTCATTGACTTTAGTATAGAGATAGACTTAAGTAGTCTCTATGAATTGTATATTAAACAGTTTTATCAGTTGAAAGAAACTAATGTTTTACCAAATTGTCTGAAATCCAAATTAATTTAAATTTTGTTATGATAATCAGTAATTGTTAAAAATATATTTTTATTTTTAGGTTGTGTGGGAAGTTATCCGAAATGATTATGATATTGAGGTAACCAAAGAAGGAGGAAAATTGGTCACAAAAATGTTTAAATTGATAGAAAAATTTAATATCCTTCTATATTTGAATGAAAATGAGACTGAAATTATAAATTCAGATTGTTCTGATTCAAACAAAGTGGAATTAAAAGAACAGATAGAAAATGATCCTCCAGTAAGTTTACTTTCTGTTTAATAAATCTGTATTGGCTGGTCAAAGGAAAGGTTCAGTATAAGTCTTCCAACTATCTAATTGTAAGTTCACTTCCAGCCTTTTCGCCCAGCTTGTCTTGAGATAGTTGAATGAATACAGTCTACAGACAGGATTGGCGATAGTTCATAGTTCTGAAAACAGTGACTAATAGTCATCACCATCGCAAAGGCTCTGAATGTATTTATTAAACTATCTCAAGACAGGCTGGGCGAAAATGCTGAAAGTGAAATTAGATAGTTGGAAGACTGATGAAAACTAGGCTATGAATAGGCTTTGACGTTCCATTACTGATTATTGGATAATGGATTATTGATACATAGATTACTTTGATGTTGAGGATGAAAAACTATCTATAATATCAGTTTTTAAAATCTTTAGACATAGTACAAATTAAAACTAATAATTTAATCTTATTACAGAAGGAATTATTTATTTTTTACCCTATTACTGCTTCCAAAACCTCTCACTTTGCTCAACCTTCACTTCAGGAGTTGACAACACTAAGCTGGTACATCTGCATCAACATGTGTTGTATAATACCTTTATGCAGAGTTAGGCAAATTGTAATTGAATTAAAAAATAAGAATTATGATTACACTGTAATTGTAATCCCAGATTAGATTGAATCACTTCTTATAATTCGATTATGTCATGAATTAAGATTACACTGTAATCCACAAACAGTGTTGGACATATTTATATTCGTGAATACGAATACAAATATATTCACACAGATTATTCTCTAAGAATATGAATACAAATATATTCGTATCCGCATGTGAGAATATAAATATATTCGTATTCACTTGTGTAAATATGAATAGTTGTATTCATTGTATTTACTTAGGGAGGAGGAAAACAGACATTAAACTATTTGTACTTAAGAAGGACTCAGCCGATTTTAATGAAATTTGATAATTATATTTCTTTCATATATGGTAATTATATGAATAATTAATAATAATTATATGAATATGATGATAATTATAATTCATCACACTAAACGTTTCATTAAAATTGCCTTAGTCATTCTAAAATTACATATGTAGGCCTCCCTCCCCCTCACAAATTAAAACATTATATTGTAACTGTTTGTGTCATTTGAAAACGTTAGTGAGTATGAAAGAAACATAATTATAAAATTTCTTTAAAATCGGCTGAGTCATTCTTATGTACAAATTTAAGCCTCCCCTCCATGAATAAAAACATTGCATTATAACTGTTAGCACTCTTTTAAAATATTAGTGGATGTTAAAGAAACATAATTATCAAATTTCATTAAAATCCGCTGAGTCCTTCCTAAGTAAATATTCAGGCCAAAATCAAAACTTTATATTATAACCATCTTGTCTTCAAAACTTCAATATTGGTGGTCAATACTAATTTTGGATCTTTATTTGCCTATTTAATGAAACTAAAAATGTAATCGAATTACATCTGTGAATAATTTGTATTTGGGATAACTGGAATCCAGTATTCATAACGCATAATTCAATTATGTGATTTGTAATTCTGGTATGATCTATTTCAATTGCATTTGTTTGAAATAAAAAGTAATCCAATTATTAATTTTATTAGGATGTAATTGAATTGTGCCCAACTTGGCCTTTATATTACTTTTTGATATGATATAGTGGCAAATTTTTTTCAAATAATAGACTTATTTTCAGTATATGATGTTTAGGTTTTTAGTTTTTTCCTCTTCTTAATATACTAGAGATTTAATTCATATTTACTATTATATTTTATATCATAGTACATGTTTTTTTTTGTTTTTTTCTTGCAGTGTGAATGCAAAAAACTGAAGCTAACAAATGAAGAAGTAATTGAAAGTATAATATCTGAAGGTGATCTAAATCTTCTTGCTGGTTTATTAAAATTTGATCATTCTAAACCCATTACAAACTGTCTTAAGGGGAGAGTGAAACTTGGAGTTTATAAATTTATCTCTAAATTATTACAGTTTGATGTTAATAAATCAGAAAATGAAAAAGTTGAATGGATCTCTAAAACTTCAGATGGTATTATTTCACTCTTAGATGATTTACTATTGTCAAATCAATCACAATTTTGTAAGAGTAATATTATTGATTGTTATTAACAAGATTTAATTTGCAAAATCTGTTCGTATAAAAGTATTTTAAAAATATTGTGATTAACACTAGATGCAGTGACAAAACATAAAATAAAGTCTGAACCCTAAAAATATTTCATTGAAAATTTTGATGCCCTTTCAGATTCAAAGTAAACCTTCTCCCTCCTTTCCGAAGCTCTTCCTTTTGTTCTCTCAGTATTGAGTTTAGAATTAGTGAAATCTTTATAGATCTTCATAATAACTTTATAAGTATGTGTATATATATATATATATATATATATATATATATATATATATATATATATATATATATATATATATATTTTGTAATGATTTTCTTTAATCATAAATTTTTCATATTACTTATCAATAAGTAATTGACTTTAACTGGTTATGGGGTTCTGTCAATATTCTTTTAAATTATTACTGGAATTATTTAAACAAGGTTTTGTGCATACTTTTTATATTTATTATTTACAATAGAGAAAAACATATTTAATTTTACATTCATGATGATGATTCTTTTGTTGACTGCGAGTTGTAATTTAAGTGATGAAATGGTCAGGGGTGCAGTCAGGTAAATAAACACGTTAAGTTTTTAAATGAAAAACTATATTTGGCCTGCCGACATTTTGATTGACTTTAAGCATTGTTAGTCAAGCCTTCATCCAGACAACAATCACCCTGATTATGACCTGCAAGACAGATCGAAACATCGGCATGCCAAATATAAAGTTTTTCATTTAAAAACTTAATGTGTTTATTTACCTGACTACACCCCTGACCATTTCATCATTTATATTTAATTTTACCTTCGTTTTGGTGTAATTACTAAAGTCCATTACTGAGAGAACCACTACACTTACACTTATCTTTTCCTATCCATGGCTTTGTCTTCTGGTTCCATACTCCTCTGTGCCTGGAGCCTCCTAGCTGTTCCAAGGCCCAAAACTAAATAACTCACTAATGTCCTTCTGTACCTGCTTCAAGGATTAGGTATGAAGGGTCAGTAGGGTTGCTACCTGATATGACCTTATTTCAATTTCTGTCTTCCTTAACTTGAAATTTAAATATCATTACAATGTATTACATTAAAATCTGTTCAACGGTTTGGCCACCACCAACGCCTAAAGAATGCTAAATTGTGGTAAGTAGCACACTGCGAAAACATATTATTCTGTACTCTTTTAGCTATAACTCCAAAACTATTTGTCCGATACAAAATTTCTTTGTTTCATCTGAAAGTTGGTCAAATTTGCTATCAGACCTCTTATATGAAATGTGTTTTAAATCCCATGACAAGTCTAAAACGACAAGAAACTGCCTGTCGTTACAGATTACTTCAGCATTTATTAGATAAACGTTCAAAGCTCCCAATTAATTACAAAAGACTTATATACATGACTGTGATCAGACCTATTTGGACGTAGGGAGTTAAGCTTTGGAACCATCTAATTCATCTCTTATTCAATTCTTACAATCTCAAGGGCGACGGAAAGGAGTTATGCCAAAAAAGACTTAAATACTTTTAAATGTTTAATAACCATACTTCTTTCAACAGTTACTAGACAAACGTTCAAACCTTCCGATTTACTACAAAAGACTCATTTACATGACAGTTATCAGACCTGTTTAGAATGGTGTTAACTAAACCTTCTAATTATTCCCGTATCCAATCCTTACAATCCGAAATCCTTCGAAAAATCCTCAATGCTCCTTACTTCGTCACCAATAAACTTATCCCTAATGATCTTAATGTTCCATATGTTGCTGATTTAGCCCACACCAGATCCCTATCCTTTCATAGTAAGCTCCATAATCACTCAAATCCGTTAGTTTCTCAACTTTCTTCCCACTCCATTCCTGATAATCCTCCGAGGCGTCTGAAACGAAGATGGCCTTGAGACCTTTTAATGTAGAATTTTTAATAAAGTGCTACTGATGAGTAGTTCTTTTCAAGTTTTAACATGTTATTGTTATCATTGTCTATACATTTACTTGATGTATGGGTCAATCCATCTCAAATCACCCAATTGTCTATACATTTACTTGATGTATGGGTCAATCCATCTCAAATCACCCAATATAAATATAATTTGTTGCTCAACATTTTTTATTTTCTTGATTCTTTTATCATGGATTCCCTATTGGTAGACATTAACAAAACTTCAATTGAAAAAAATTTATAAGCCATATTTTTTATTTGACAGCTATTTTAAAATCATGATTTAGTAAATTTTATGAAAAAACGGGGTTTACGGAAAATTAAATTGCAAAGTCATTTTTAAAGATATCAGAATCATTTAAAAACAAGTGTGTTCAGCACGAAATTACCTTCAAAGGGACATCATTTTAATTTTCTTATCATGCAAGAAAATCATTCAAACTCTTTCTGAAAAACTAGGAAAACAATTAAAAAATTGTTAATTTTTAGTAATAAATTTTCAGGAAGGAAAAGAGACTCACAAATAATATTTTATTTTTGTGTTGAGTACTCGCAGTACTACAAGCAGCATAAATTTTAGTTTTAAGAATGTACTCCTTTTTTCTCTGAAATGGCTGAAAGCAGGTTTATGCCAATTTTCATAGGTTAATTTCTGAAAAGGGACTGAATGAAAACAAGTGAAAATTTTATAAAATGTTCTTTATACTAATAAGAATACCCCACAAAAAAATTATGACTGAGATTCAACTATGTTTTGAGTTATAGAGCTGTGAATTTCAATAAAAACACTACCTCTTTAATTCATTCACTCATGCTATGCTAAATTAGAAAATATAGGCTTAAAATTATCTTAATTGACAAATTTAAATGATGGTTAAATCTATAAATTATCATTTAGAGTTTTAAAATAATTAACTTAGCCTATATTTAAATAAAATTATCTTGTCCTGTCCATGGCTTTGTCTTCTGGTTCCATACTCCACTGTGCCTGGAGCCTCCTAGCTGTTCCAAGGCCCAAAACTAAATAACTCACTAATGTCCTTCTGTACCTGCTTCAAGGATTAGGTATGAAGGGTCAGTAGGGTTGCTACCTGATATGACCTTATTTCAATTTCTGTCTTCCTTAACTTGAAATTTAAATATAACATTCGGGTTCTCTCCAGTTTAAAAAAAATTGAGCTTTTTCATAGAAATTTTTTCTACTGGTTCTTTCTTACAACTTAAACAATTTGTATTACATTTCTAAATCTAATGAAATAACAATTTAAATTAGTTATCATAATAGCTAAATACTTATAAGTCATTATATTATTAACAAAAACAAATATTAATTTTAAATAATTAATTTCCTAAAACTAAGCAAATCCTTTAATCTAGATTTTATATAAAATAGTAAATATAAAATAATTCTATATTAAACTACAAACCATTATTTTATGAATGAAAAATGTTTAAATTAATTCGATATCCTAGGTAAATAAATTGCTAAAAATTTATGACCTAGAAAACAGACTGAAATACAAATGAATTATCTTATGTTCTCCTGTTTAAAACATTTGTATACAATAACAAAAAATTTTAATCATAACACTTAATTCTTTCTGGAAATTCACACCTTTTTTATTTTATTGTCGGTAGATGCTTAAAATAAAAAGTAAATACATTTAATGAAAAAAGAGACTGATTTAGATACAAGATCTAAACATCTAAACATACAATCATTAAGATCTAACATACAATCAATGACATAAATTTCACCATGAAATACAATTTTTAATTGTTTTCTTAACGTACACTCAATAACTACTAAGTACAATCATAACTCGATTTTATTCACTTAATAACATGTATAATACTCATAGAATTTAACTTAAGCACAATTACTCACAAATAATATATATATATATATATATATAGCGTTTTTTTTTACTAATTTTAAAGATTAATTTAACTTTATTAGAGACAAATAAATTAACTTGCATGGGCTCAAAAGTAAAATACAATAATGTCTCTTAAACAATTATATTTCCACAGAACGTGGGTCCACGGAAGGCGTTCTCATCCATTACACTTTATAAATTAATTTTAAATTGACAAACATTCTTTCAGGGCCAAAAACAAAATTACAAATAATTAATCTACTTTCACCAATTCATGTTATACTGCTTAATCTATGGCTCAACCCAAACTTCAATCCTATCCTGATAGTTTCATGTGCCTCCAGGGATCGAACCGGGAAGCAGGTGTGTAGTCTGTGTCAACTTCAGGACCCAAGTAAGGGAGGTCTTCCAATATCCCGCAAGTGGTGGGAATGCCCATGGCGTGCCCTCCACGGCTTATGATCGATTTATCAACAATTCATCATCATATATATATATATTGTTATGATTCTATTTAAAAATAATTTTTTATGATTTTAACTTTATATTAATTTATTCAGTTTCATTTGAATTTCAATATCCTTATTTTTTAATATCTTTACTCTAAAGGAAAGGTTCTGGTTAATATGTATAGTCAGATATTTGATTAAAGATATAGTTAATTTAAAATTCAAATTAACAGTTTTTATTTATTTAAATTATATTTACAATTTTTATAATATTACTATTTTACCGGTTACGTTCTGTATCCATTTACAAAAGATTATTCATTACAGTAGAACCCCTCATATCGGACCTCCATCGGGATATCCGACTCCTCGGATCATCCATCATATCCGTCACCCCTCCCGCCGTTCTCTAAAGTTCGATTATGTGAATCATAGTAGTGCAACCGAGCTCCTCTCTTAGTTACCTATTATGGCTCACCCAAAACATAAACGTACTGTATGCACGCTTCAGAAGAAATTAGAATTTCTTCAGCGCTTGGAAAATGGTGAGTCAGTTCAAAAATTATCTTCTGAACTAGGAATAGGGGTCACAACAATTAAAGACTGGAGGAAAAACAGAAAGAATATCCAATCGTACACCATGGCAGTGGAAGGGGAGGAAGCTATGAAACACAGAAAGATGCTTAAAAAGCCTAAATTTGATGTCTTAGATGATGCTCTCTGGCTTTGGTTTTGCCAACAAAGACGCAATGGAACTCCTTTGTCAGGTCCTGATTTTTTTAAAATGAATATATGTGTAAGTAATTTGTTGGCTATGCCTACATACATGCATACTTCCGTATTTTAAGCTTCAGTAATTTTTGTGTTCAATATGTTTTGTATTCAATAAACACGTACATTTACATACATATGTACATAAATACTCGTTTATATGTGTTTTTATTAATGTTTTGTTGTTCCTCGGATTATCCGACCATGCTGCGGTCCAGTGGGTGACGGATATGAGGGGTTCTACTGCATGCTATTTCTTCATGTGGCATGGCCAATATCTAATTTGATGTCCACATCCTTTTCCTTTTCTTTATCTCCGTCTTTAATATTAAACTCTTATGGTTAATTATTGATTTTAAACAAATTTTAACATTTCATTAATGAATTTTTAGTATATTACCACGCATTCTTCTATAAAGCTTCCATCTTGTTGAACAGACACTATATTAGCCTTAGGGATGCTATACGTCCCGGTACACCGGGATATGTCACCGGTATTGAAATTCCGTCCCGGTTGACCCAGCAAATGCCACAGTCCGAGAATACATATATAGTAATTACGGTATATTTGGTCAACAGCGGCGTAATATTATATCTTCGATGTAATTGTAGCGCGTCTGCAGTTCCGCGCCGCTAAATCGTAGGGAACGCTGTCTGTTTTAAGTGCAGAAAATACGAATACCGACTTTAGAGGACGAGAGAGGCAAGGAACAAACGTTTTCTTCAAACTGCAGACAAAGCTGTCAAAAATCATTGAAGATATCAGTTATTCAGCTCCTATTTTACATTAAACTACAGCCGCTAACGTCCTAACTGTTGATTTAGAATCTATAGTACTTTAAATTTTCATATTTACAGTGAGGAATGAACGCCTAAAATCTTTATGTACTGAAGCTGAGCTAACTTATTCCAATTTATTGTCTCACTGCAGAAAAGGTGGCT
Source organism: Euschistus heros (assembly GCA_003667255.2). Lineage (NCBI taxonomy): Eukaryota > Metazoa > Arthropoda > Insecta > Hemiptera > Pentatomidae > Euschistus > Euschistus heros. The sequence continues at coordinate 1,472,602 of RCWM02000035.1, read as the reverse complement.
ATCCTCGCTGCCGGCGATCATTGTTCTTAAACTACGAGAACCATTGAAAAATTTCTTTCTTGCGACTGATTTCTTTCAGAACCAACTGTCGTTACTTAATTGGACGAAGAAAGCAATCGCCTTCAAATAGAAACAGTTGAAAGAATCATTCAGTGCAAATTTTACTTTAAAACGACTTGTTCAAAATTTCACCAATATCTAATGGGGAAACCGGCGCTACTAAATTAACAAGGGGAGGACACACTCAGTCTCTCACGGATCTTGTTGGCAATTTTTTTGGAGGTTCCTGGTTAAAAAATATTAGACACTTATTTTGCCGTTCCGAGCAATGGGCCCAAGAAGCCGAGAAAAAAAATAAAATAGCATTAAACTAATTTATTTTTTAACTCGAGTTTAAAAAATGGTATCGACATGATTCTTGCACCAAGATTTTTAGTTTTGAGGGTGCTGAAATGCAATTCTTGGGCTAAAAAAAGTTGTTATCACATTTTACAATGTAAAAGCTCAAATTTTTCTAGTGAAGTACGTTCAATATATTTTTTTCACAAGAACCGACATCGGATTCGAATTCATCATTCAAAAGAACCCTTAAATACGAAATTTCATCTAAATAGAAAAATTAAAATTTGTAAGCTTCAAAATTTGCCTGACCCTGGTAGGCAACTTTTGTTTAAATTGATAAAAACATGATACAATAGCCAGTTCGATGACCTGAAGGACATTCTGTTCCGTAAATGAACCGTATACCTTCTGGTTTGTGCGTCTCCTCCAGGTTCCGTCCACCAAAACTCCGCCAAATATCCTACGGAGGATTTTCCGCTCAAAAACAAGGAGATTTTGTTCACTACTCTTGGTTGTAGTCCATGTCTCTGAGCCGTATGTTAGAACTGGGCGTATTAAATGAAATGAAATGAAAATGAAATGAAAAATAAAACGTATTATGCTTCTATATAAGTGCAGCTTCGTTTGACGTGAGAGGATGCGGCGACCAAGTTGTTTACTTAGGCTATAATAACATTTGTTGGCAGACATTATAGATAAATAAGAATAATGATAAGACATTATATAAGAATAAGCTAGTGCTAATTATTGCTATCTACAGAGTAATTCGTCACCTGTAGGGTACACAGGGGTCACCTGTGGTGTAGTGGTTAGCATAGCAACCTACTAAACCCAAGATCGCGGGTTCGTAGCCCGGCAGACGACCTTAGGATTTTTTAAAAGGGAGTAAAAAATCCTTAGCTATGCCGTCCTTAGGAAGGGACGTAAAATGGGGGTCCCGAGCCTGTGCGATGTCAGGTACTCGTTAAAGATCCCTGTCCTAATTATACCTGGATAGGCAAAATTTAGGACTCCCACCGTAGCATCGTCTGATTAGCCATAGCAGCATAAAGTGACGTTAAACGAAATAAACAAACAGAGTAATTCGTGAGGTTATCTTCATAAGTGATGTATTTGGTAGACATTTTTTGGTGTATTTTCTCAGATTTTGATCAATCCAGGGTAAGTTTTCTTCCTTGTACTTTTTCTTACTCACGAACGTCTCGCGTTTTTGAAATGATTCGTATTTTTTAAAAGCTCCTGGACTCCATATTTGATTATTTTTAGATGTACACAACTGATTAGTAAAACTAGCCGTTTAGGTATGGCTCTGGTGATGCAATAAACATTAAATTACGGGATGTTCCTCACGACCGTCACACCTTTTTTTTTTTTTTTTCAAATTGTTAGAGTTACATATTAATGCACCTACACTTTTATACGGGTGAAACATCACTGAATGGAGGTCCTTTTTGGAGGGGGTTGGGGGGAGGAGAATCGAACTTAAAAACAATTCAACCGATTTTCGTCAAATTTTATATCGGAGTTTACATACCTATATACCAACACTTTTATAAGGCTGAAACATCACTGATTTCATTTTCATTTTTTTTTGGGGGGAGGGGTCAGATTTAAAAACAACTAAACCTTTATATTTCTTTTTAAGGCATAACTCCTATTTATTTTTTATTTTCTTCAACATGTTTCGGAGTACAAAAACATCAGAATCACGAGCTTAGGCGAGTGTGTATTGGGTTGGTTCGCCTTGTCGCTCGTTTCCTCTCGGTCCTTTGACTCGTGCCCAGAGACCGACTTTTTTCGGAGCGCTACCTAGCCGAGCTAAGGCGAGCTAGCACGAGGGGACCCAGTACACCCTCGTGCTCGCCTGCATTCGTCTTGCCTCGGCGAGTTTGTACTGCCGGCATTAGTCCTTTTCTAGCTGTTTGTACATTTGACTCTTGGGGAGAACTTAACCCTGAATTGGGTGTCATAGCAACATCAACAATCCTTGAATTCACTGGAACTTCTGGTGAGCCTTCAGTTGGCTCTGGGTACCACTGCCTTGCCGTAAGATGGCTGGCCTCAGGAAGCTCATTTTTACGTAACTGGTTCAGGTGCACCTTTCTGATGGATTCATCCTCTAACTTCACATGATATATAACCGAACATGTTTGTTTCATCACACGACGTCTAGTCCATTTCAATGTACCTTTCTTCGGATTTTAGACAAGAAACTTTTCATTGATATAACAATTTCTAATAGACCAACTTCTTGTTTTAATTCCCTTAAACTCGTCCCTCGATAACACCTTATCAGCCGGGGACAACATACTGAAAAAGTTTCGAGCTTTAAAACCTAAGATCATATCTGAAGGGGATTTCTTTGTTACCGATGAAGAAGTGGAACGGTAAGATAATAAACTACCCCAGTAAATCCGTTGTTGAACTTTTGGCTACCACTGATCTTAATAGAAGTTTTTACACTACGTTCTGCTTCCCCATTGGAAGCAGGATGGTACGGAGGGCTTAGTGCATGTTCAATGTTATGTTTTTTAAAAAACGACTCCAGTTCTTTAAATGTAAATGGGGTCCTTTTATCGGACACCACACATTGAGGGTAACCAAAACGAGAAAAACATTCTGGCAATTTCTCGCATACTACTGGGTCAAAATCCAAGCTTCAAGCCAGTTGCTGAACTCATCAAACCAGAGGACGATCTTACACTTAAATGTGTCTCGGAAATCTAAATGTAGTCGTCCCCATGGTCCTTGACTACTTGACATAGGAGCATAGGTGCGTAGAATTGAATCGGAGTGAGTGAGTTGTTCTATGTCTCGGTCCATACCGGACCACCAGACATAAGATCTAGCGCGCAAGACCTAACTATTCCTATATACTCCTTATGTAACAAGTTTAAAACAGCTTATTGGTCGGTCTTAGGGACAATAAACCTTGCACCAAAGAATCCAACGAAAGTGTGGAAGTTTATGGGATTGGAATCTATGGAGAAATTGGGGATTCCAGGTATGGAGTTGAGAAGGACCCTAGAGTTCTTGGATTTGCTAGCATTCAATTTCAATTTATTAGCAATGGCCCAAGAGGAAATTATGTCGAGATCAGCTTGCATTTTTGCGGTAGCTTCCTGTAGCTCACTAGGAAAAAAGGAGAGGTAAATTTGTGAGTCGTTATCGTAAAAATGAGAGGAACGATGTTTTATAAGGAGATAAACGTCATTAATGTATGAACTAAATAGAGAAGCCCTGAGGAGCCCTGAACCACACCAGAGGTGATTGGGAGGGGAGAGGAAGAGGGAAGGCTGACTATCTGTGAGCGGTTATTAGTTAGTTTGGAAAGGAGTAGGTTGTGGTCAATGGTATCAAAGGCTTTGCTGATATCAGGGAGGATGAGGATGGTGATTTTATGATGGTTCATAGCTAGTGGATGTCTGAGGTAATTTATGCTAGAGCTGTTTGTGTGGAAAAGCCAGTTCTAAAGCCTGACTGAAAAAAAGCCTGACAGATTCAGATGCTGTTCAAGGAAAGATGATATTGGGGCTTGAGCTAATCGTTCTAAAGGTTTGGAAAGATTAGATAGTTAGGAGATGGGTCGGTAGTCTTTTTCTGATGCTAGGTTAGGAACTTTATTTAGGGGAAGGACAATAGCTTTTTTCTAGGCAGATGGAAAGATTGAGTTCTGGAGAGAAAACTTATAAATATGAATTAGTGGTGCTAGGATAAGGAGGGCAAAGTTTATTAAATCGTGCTGGGATCCCATCTGGCCCATGGTATTATTCGGCTTGTAAACCTGGATTGAGGAGGGTGAACCGGATGATGTAAAATACTTATTGAGTTCATCTGCAGTGGCATGATACGAGGGAGAAGATTTTAATTGTAAGGAGGGGATTTGGTGGAGGAGTTTCCATTTTTGGTGGGAATCGGAATGCGTGGAAAATGCTTTATGGTAATATTGGAATTTGCATCGGCGGAAGGCTGATTGGGTTCGGTTACGGAAGGATTCAAAGGTGATTAAATCTCCGGGATGTTTTGTCCGGATATATTTTTTTCTGGCTGCGTCTCTGGTCCTCATCATCTCTTTGATTTCATGAGTTATCCAAGGTGCTGGAGGACTATGTGTTTTCACTTTTTTTTTTAGGGGCATATTTATTTATAATGGATGAAAGCTTGGAAGTTAGGAATTCGATCCTAGGATCTAAGGATGCTACGGAGTAAAAGGCGTTCCAATCTATGGATTCTAGGTCGGTTTGAACCATTAGGAAAGTTAAAGAATCAATATTACGGCACGTCATAGGGAATCGATATTGAATCAGCAGAAAAAAAGGGTATAGTATGTTGGGAGTGCGATATCAAATTTGTGGGAGAGTCAATTATATGTAAATCGAACCAAGTATCCGATTGGGAAAGGTGATGGGTAGCAGAGTAAGGGACAATAAAGAGACCAAGAGATTGAAAGAGGTTACTAAGGAAGCGTTTATCGGGGTTGTCAGTTAAAAAATTGGAAACGAAATCTCCGGCGATAATAATGTGATTATAACATGGAACTATTGAGAAGAGGAAGGATTCAAAACTTGGATCAAAGGGTACATGTGGGGGGGGGCGGTATATTACTGCGTAAAGGATAGTTCGGGTGTTAATGTTAATTTAACTAAGAAGGTATTCTATGTAAGGAGAATCTGAATTGATTGAGGAATGGAGGACGCGAGATCGGAGTGTTTCATGGATGTAGATAGCGACACCACCGCCAACTTGGTTGGTGGTTAAATGACGGAGGAGGTTGTAGTGAGGTATTGAAACAGAAGAAGAAGAAGAAATAAAAGGTTTGAGCCATGTTTTGGAAACTGCTATTACATGGTAAAAGTTCTGCTGAAACTGGAATAGGAATTTATCATAGTGGGCTGGGATAGATGGTGCATTAACATGGCAAGCAGTGGGTATATTACTCATGGTAAAGGTTAAGGGAGGATAGAATTGATGAAGGATTAGCGGTGGGGGTGATTATAAGATTAGGTTCGCATAAAGCTATAATAATTAAATAGGAGACTTGATAGTAATACAGAGAATTACTATAATGGCTATAATAAAGTAAAATAATATAAAGACAACGGTAAAGGAAAATGAGAATTACACGAAATATAAAAAATAAAATAAAAATTTCGTATGGATAAGTGATAACAGGAACAGAAACGTTAAGAATTCTATAATTAAAATGAATATTCTTGTAACGAAGATAATAGAAAACATGATGGAACTAAATCATGAAACATAAGTAAATAAAATATAATTTGTTAAATAAAACCTGAATGAAGTGTTAAGAAGGGGGATGCTAAGGTAACAGAGTTCCCTCTCTCAGGAGAAAAACATCTAGGCCCTCTTCTTGGTCTACCAGGACAACAGGATGTCAGTTGTCTCAGTGACATCGTACTCTGTATAAATATAATAAATCTTTGTGAGGCATTTGCTCGCAACTAGAAGACAACAAGCAGGGAAAAGTATAGATCAGTTTGTACAAAATTTAAATCTTCTTGCTAAGGAATGTGAATTCAAAGCAACTACAGCTGCTCAGCATAAGGAAGAATATGTCCTTGACGCGTTTATAAACGGATTGGCATCAAATTCTATACGTCAACGCCTTTTGGAGAATAAAACTTTGAGTTTGCAGGAGGCTGTAACTCAAGCTCAGACCTTGGAAATGGTCTACCAACAATCCGAACAATACCAGGAAAAGTATTCTGTCAGCTGTGTGCCTTCTAGTGCTGCCTCGGCGGAAGACAATTCAGGATTAACCCCTCCTGTCCTTTCTGCTATCCCAAGGAAGAATGGTAACTACTTTTTTTGTGGACACAACCGTCATCCTCGTTCGTTATGCCCTGCTAAAGACGCCGAATGTAGAAACTGCAAAATAAAGGGACACTACGCCTCTGTATGTAGGACGAAGAATTTTGTTAGTAATACAAGAGGCCAAGTAGCAGCAGTCATAGACTTAGCGACTATCAACGGAGATCACTTGAAAAATCTAACGAAAGCGGTGGTAATAGCAATAATAGATCATAAACCTGTTAAGTGTTTGATAGATACTGGAAGCTCGAACAGCTTTATTAATCCGGAAATTGTCAAACGTTACGGTTCACAAGTCTATCATGAAAATGGCAGCGTATCGATGGCGACGACTTCACTTTCTTCTCAGGTAAGTGGCTATCTGCTTGTTACTCTTGAACTTTTATGTCACAACTATTTTGAATTTAAACTGTCTGTACTAAAGGAGCTCTGTTGTGATATACTGCTTGGTCATGATTTTTTAAAAAAACACTCTAACGTACAAATAAAATTTGGTGGAAGCATGGAACCGCTAACAATATGTTCAACCTTATTGGCCAGAGTAGAGTCACCTCGATTATTTTCCAATCTTGCTCCAAATTGCAAACCTATAGCCACGAAATTAAGAATTTACTCTGAATCAGATCAAAAATTTATTAAACAGGAAATTTAACAGCTTCACTCTGATGATATTATTGAGGAAAGTAACTCTCCGTGGTGAGCCCAGGTTTTGGTTGTACAAAATGGAAATCATAAAAAGAGGCTTGTTGTTGATTATTCTCAAACCATAAACAAGTTTACCTTTTTAGACGCCTACCCTCTTCCCAATATGGACGAGTTAGTAAGAAACGTGGCGAAGTATAACATTTTCAGTACAATAGATTTGATAAGTGCTTACCACCAGGTCCCCATTGCCGATGAAGAGAAAATTTATACTGCATTTGAAGCACAGGGACGATTATATCAGTTCACAAGAATCCCCTTTGGTGTTACCAATGGTGTAGCATGTTTTCAGCGTGTGATAGACAAAATTATTTCCGATGAAGGTCTAAAGCGAGTTTTCTCGTATCTAGGTGATGTCACTGTTTGTGGTAGTGACAAAGCGGAATACGGAGGTAATCTTCAGGGCTTCATGTTAGCTGTAGAAAAATATGGTCTACAAATAAATTTTGAGAAAAGTAAATTTTCAATGCCTTGTATAAATCTTCTTGGGTATGTCATATCGCAAAACTCAATACGTCCTAATACTGAGAGATTGAAGCCCTTGCTTAAGCTTCCTCTGCCTCATGATGCTTCTTCCTTGAAACGTGCCCTCGGACTTTTCGCACATTATTCAAAATGCGTTCCTCGTTTTTCTGAGAAAATTAGTAGCATGACTGGTTCTGTCACTTTTCCTTTGGGTCCTCAAGCCGCTCAGGATTTGGCTATGTTAAAAAGAGATATTGCTAGTTTACTCTTTACTACAATAACTGGTAGCTCACCTCTAGTTGTTGAAAGCGATACATCTGAATTTGCCATTGCAGCAACACTAAGACAGGACGGGAGGCCAGTTGCATTCTTTTCATGTACTTTGTCAAAATCAGAGAGATCTCAATCTGCTATAGAGAAGGAGGCTGCAGCCATCGTGGAATCACTAAAGAAGTGGAAAGCTTATCGGAAAACATTTTCAGCTCGTAACAGATCAAATGGCTCTTTCTTTTATTTTTAACAAGAAGCATAACAGCAAAGTAAAGAATGATAAAATTTTTAGATGGCGTTTAAAATTGCCGTCATTCCTGTTTGATATTGTTTATCGCTCAGGTAAAGAAAACAATAAAGCAGACACCCTTTCAAGAGTTTGCTGTTTAACATCAACGAATAAACTATTTGAGCTCCACAAGTCATTGTGTCACCCAGGGGTAACTAGGATGTTTCACTGGATTAAAATAAAAAATCTACCATGTTCGCTTGAGGATGTCAAGGAAGTTACAGCTGCCTGTCTTACTTGCGCTGAAGTAAAGCCAAAATTCCTGAAAAATCAAGGGACCCTTATCAAAGCAACATCACCATTCGAACGTTTAAGTGTTGATTTTAAAGGACCCATTCCTTCAAAAACTAGAAATAGATATATACTGACAGTTGTGGATGAATATTCTCGTTTTCCGTTTGCTTTTCCCTGTCAAGATATTTCGTCTAAAACAGTTATACAATGTCTCTCTCAGTTGTTTTCAATATTCGGTATGCCAGCGTTCATACATTCAGATAGAAGGTCATCGTTTCTATCAGAAGAACTTGTGACGTTCTTACATTCAAATGGTGTAGCTGTTAGTCAAACCACACCGTACAATCCCACAGGCAATGGGCAAGTGGAACGTTTCAACGGAACAATTTGGAAAACAATAGTATTGGCTGTAAAGACTCTTGGTCTAAAAGCAGATGATTGGGAGAAAGTACTTTCTCAGGCCCTCCATTCTTTGAGTTCCTTATTGTGCACAACAATCAACTGTACGCCACATGAAAGATTTTTTGACTACCCACGTCGGACTGCGAACGGAGACTCCATGCCATCATGGTTAATACCAAATACAATAGTATTGGTAAAACGAAATGTTAGAAACAGTAAATATGATGAATTGGTTGAAGAAACTGAGCTCATAGAAGTAAACCCTCATTAGACGGAAGGATGGCTCAGAATCAACTGTTTCGTTACGGCAATTAGCCCCAAGGGGAGAGATTCATCTGATCCAACAGCTGGCTACCGATATATCCGATACTGATGACAGACGGCGCATTGTGCAGCTATCTGATGACAGCAGGAATCAGGAAATGTACAAAAATAAAATAATTGGATCTGAAGAAGGACATATAAGTAATCTGCCAAGTGAGGAAACTCTAGATGAACCTCAAGACAAAGAGACCGAAAAAGTACCTTCACCAGATGAAACATTGCCCCAGAACAAGCAAAGACCTCGGAGAAATGTAAAACCTCCTTCTTACCTATAAGATTATGTTATATGAATTTAATACAGAGGAGGAAAATGTTACACCTGTTACATTATATCAAGTTATAACCTCGTTCATATGTATTGTCTCATTTGAATATGTACATCGAACTGGCTTTACATGTCATCATCAGAGAACATAAGTCTTTTAACCTCCTCTTTAACATAAGTCTTTTAATAGTTTCTCGTCACGAAACAACTCAAACTTGTAAGGGTCCACCATGTTCACAGAAAGAACCATATTATAAGGTTTCGACATCGATCGTATTTTTGTTTGTTTACAACTATAAGGAACTTAATTTGTGGTCAAAGTGTGCGGCTTTGACATCTAAACTATTTTTTAACTTAGCTTATCTCCAAATACCATATGACAATTAATCTATTATTATTCACCCAATAAAAATTGTAATCGCGCTTTTCGCGAATTAGCCGCGATGCAGACCGATTTTTTTTAATTCCTTTCTTAGCGAGCACCTGCGGCCCTAGAGGAAGCTATATACCAAATTCCATTCCAATCCGTTCGTTGGTTTCTGAGATTTCGTGTTAAATGAGTGTTGTGTATTACCGTTTGACTTATTATCATATACTTCTGATATGTAATAGAACTGGGAGGTGGCAAGGTTTGACCCCCTTGGCGGACGTACTCGCCGAGGGAAGGTGTTCAGGCTCATTAGACTGACCCACTAGTGCCACCACCGCCAGCAGAGTGCACTCCTCCTCACTCATCACAGAAGAAAGGAGACCATCGGTCTACAGAGTACCTACTAGAAGCCGAGGACACCGATCTTCAAATGCCAACAGGCAATCTAAGATCTTAAAATATAGTTACAGTTATTTATGTTTATAAATAGAATAAAATGGAGGATAAGGAAAAAAAAAAGGGGGGGGGGGGGGATGGATGTATACTAGTACATGATTGTACAAGTATGTAATAAGATGTAATACAAGTATCTGGTAACCGAAAAGTAACTGTTGAAAGGAGCAAGCTACCTCATCGCAAGTAATACCCTTATAAGGTGTTATATAGCTAATTGTATTTAATATAAAAATGGTGTTACTTGCGAAGAGGTAGCTTGCTCCTTTCAACAGTTACTTTTCGGTTACCAGATACTGTTTTACCGGCGCGCATTCCATTGGAACCCATTCGAAATTAGAACTCAATTTTCCCCTTTACTAAGTACTAACTTAGCCCCGATGTTTTCCGGTCTTTAAAATTCCCTCACTGCTCTTCACTCCGGTCCCCGATTTTAGCAAAAGCAACCACAGAATGTTTAATTTTTTTTTTTTTTCGTTAAGACCGCTGTGGATCACGCTATAATTTTATTCGTCATGAAGGAAACCCGGCAGTCATCTTCTCCAGGATCTCTTTCCCGCTCTGACCTCCGCCCATCTCGCCTTCATCCTCTCACTGTGCTCCTTCCTCCTCTCCTGCGACCACACACGCGTGCTCGGTCTGCTCACCCTTCCGATCTCAATCCGCCCCCCCCCCTCCTCCGCTTCCCTCTTGTACTGTGCTCTGTTGTGTATTGTGCTTTCCTGTATTCCGCAACGTTGCAGGTCAGCTCTGCACTCCATGATCCATGAATTGTTATATGCCTTGAGTTATTAAAATAGTCGAATATCCTTTTGGTCAGTCTGTTCGGATCCATCCTCGTCAAGTGTCCGAAAAGGCGAGACGTCTTTTCCGCATTTTGGAGACGATGCTCTCTGAGAACTCGTACACTTCCTCGTTGCTTTTGTGCCTCCAGCCTTGTTCGATCTTCTTTGGACCCAGGATCCTTCTGATCATTCTTCTGTCGACTAATTTAATTTGTTCCATACTTCTGTTCAGGATTAGCGTCTCACTAGCGTAGAGAGCCTCCGGTTGTATGACTGTCATATAGTGTCTTAGTTTTGCTTTCTTGGATAGGCATTTTTTGGAATATGTTGTTCTGGTAAGGTAATAGGCTTTCTCCATTTTGTTTTTTCTGTCTTTGATCCCTTTCGGATCTAGTCCGTTCGCTGTGATCTGTTCTCCCAGATATTTAAAGTGGCTGACCTGTTCGATCTTCCCTATGAATTTTGTTTTTTCCATCGAGATGTACAGTCCTACCGAGTTAGCAACTTTCTCTAGTAGGTTGATTGCTTCCGCCGCATCTCTGTAGTTGTTTGTGAGAATTGTGAAATCATCTGCGAATGCAAGGCAGTCTATGTTAAGGTTGTCTCTCTTTTAACCCAATTGTATAGGTTTTATGACTGCGCTTATCATGAGTTCTCTCCATTTCCTCACCACTTTCTCCAATACGCAGTTAAAGAGTAGGGGGGAGAGCCCATCTCCCTGTCGGACTCCCGTATTAATTTTGAATGGTTTCGAGATCTCTCGTCTCAGCTACACCTTGGAGAGGGTGTCTGTTAGGGTGTCCCTTAGAATGTTGGCCTCTTTGGTCGGGACTCCAAACTCCCGGACTGTTTTGTCCAATATGTTTCTGTCTATCGAATCGAAGGCCTTTATGAAATCTATGAACGTGACCGTTATCGGTTGCGATCTTCTTGTTTTATAGTGCAGAATAGATTTTAGGTTTATAATTTTTTCTGGGCATGATCTGCCCTTTTCTGAAGCCACCTTGATATTCGCTTAGTTGTTTTTCCAGAATGGGTTCTATTCTTTTTAGTAATATTCCTGATAAGATTTTGTATGCCACTTCCAGAAGCGAGATGCCTCTGTAGTTATTGACGTTCTGCTTATCGCCTTTTTTATGTAGTGGATGGATTAGCGCTTTTTTCCACTCCGTTGGAATCCTCTCTGTTTTCCATATTTGTTCAAAGATTTCCTTTATGGGGCTTAGAATGTTGGGGACGGCCCATTTCAAGAGTTCGGCCGTTATGCCAGTTTGTCGAAGTACTGTGCCAGGATCCTGCAGTTACTCAAGCCCAGTTGGCCGCTTTGGTCCCTGAAGCAGAGGCTGGGGGCCTGGTATCCTGTCAGATTGCATTTAAAAGTTTGGTAGTAGTCTCTGCTGTTGTTCCTGGCAAAATCCTGCTCCATTTGTATGAGTTTTCGCTTTTAAAATTCCCTCTTTGTTCTTCTGAACAGTGATGCCGCTTCTCCTCTTCGGAGCCTGAATAGTCCCAAGTGTGTCGGGTCTTTGTAGGATTTCCATCTCAGCCATGCCTGAGATCTTTTAAGGATGGCCTCGGAGCATTCCATTGTCCACCACACTTGCTTCTTCGTTGGAGCTTTTCCCAGTTCGGACTCTGCTGATTCCGTGACGTTTCGCTTTATCTCCTCCCATGTTAAACTCGTTTCCAATATTGATTCCTGGTATTTTTGTTTGAGCTCCAAAGAGACCGTTAGTCTGTTGGTGTTGAATTTCGGTATTGCTTTATGTATTAGTTTTCCCGGCAGTGGGAGGGGTCTGATTTTGACTTTAGACATGTAGTGGTCCGAGTCGACCGACCATTTCGGATGACGTTGACGTTTCTAATTTCCGCTCTGTTTTTTTGTCGAGATCGCCACGTGGTCGAGTTGAAATTCTTTCAGGTGTGGATTGATCGGGATCCAAGTTTTAGATTTTCTCGGGAGTTTTCTGAATCTTGTCGATGCCAACTGTAGGTTGTATGTCCTGCACAGTTTTATGAGTCTCTTTCCGTTTGCGTTGGTTCTTGCGTGTCCCGGGTAATCTCCCACTTGTCTGTGGTATTGTCTTGCTTTGCCGATCTGGGCGTTGAAGTCTCCGAGTAATACTGTGACATATTCCTTCGGGATCTTGTTCAACCTTGATTCCAGCGATAGGTAGAACTTCTCCACTTTATCTGGGTTCTTCCGGTTGTCATTGTTTATTGGGGCGTGTGCATTGATCATTGTGAATTTCTTGTTTTTGCATTTGAGGGTTAGTGACGAGAGTCTGTTTGACTCCGACTGGAACTCCACTATGTTATGCGTTATGGTCTTTCTGACCAAGAAAGCCGTTCCCAGTATTTTTAGGTTTCCCTTTCTCCCTATTTTTTCTGCCGGTTTGCCCTTGTAAATTCGGAAGTTTCCGAACTCCATAGTGTCCTCATTCGGAAATCTGGTTTCCTGGATCTTTTCCTTGAGTTTGCCCACCCTGATTAGTGAGCTTACATTCAGAGTTGAGATGTAGAAGTTTTTTTTGAATGTTGGTTTGGGTTGAGTGCGCTCCGACTCGCATTGCATGTGTTGAGGCTCCCCAGAATCCTTGCCCTCTCTGCACCGATCTTTTGTCGGCGGCGGATTTTCCTGAAGGGATACCGCCTGGGGTAGTGCATTTCTTTGCGTCGTGTACATCATGCTTCTAAAATTGTGATGGTTGGTTTTGGATCTAGCTGGGCTAGATCGTTCTTACAACCAGGTTGTGAACCTGGAGGGTTCCGCTTCAGCTACGGCTCACCGAAGTCACTCGGTCTTTATTGCCTCACCCAGGGTCACCAACTTGGAGGCGCGAACGAGTTTCTAGCTGCATCGTTTGAAGAGTTTCTCGTTTCTCTTTAGTTGTTACTGTGTGACCTTTTCTCGAGACTCTGCAAACGGCATACGAAAAGTCGTTCCGGAACTTGAAATGTTCAATTATTATTTTGTTTCACTTTTTTTTTAATTTATTTTTTTTTTTTTTATACATTTATTGAAGTTACAACTGTACAGAATATATAAATCAAGTAAATGTATTGACAATGAATATAATAACATGTTAAAACTTGAAAAGCACTACTCATCAGTAGCACTTTATTAAAACTTCTACACTAGAAGGTCTCTAGGCCATCTTCGTTTCAGACGCCTCGGAGGATTATCAGGAATAGAGTAGGAAGCAAGTTGAGAAACTAACGGATTTGAGTGATTATGGAGCTTACTATGAAAGGATAGGTATCTGGTGTGGGCTAAATCAGCATTAGCAGCATTAAAGAACATTAAGATCTTTATGGATAAGTTTATTGGTGACAAAGTAAGGAGCATTGAGGATTTTGGATTGTAACGATTGAATACGATATGAATTGGATGGTTTAGTGGATCCCCAAAGCTCAAGTCCGTACGTCCAAATAGGTCTAATCACAGTTATGTATATGAGTCTTTTGTAATTAATTGGGAGCTTTGAACGTTTGTCTAGTAAATGTTGAAGAAGTCTAAACGACGGGCAGTTTCTTGTCGTTTTAGTCTTGTACCAGGTATGCAAGTTTAAAATGTCGTTTTAATTCCAATAGAATGCGCTCCTAGCCTATTGAAGGATTTGCTTATCTCTAAACGCTATTTTGTTTGTTAGTCATTTGTTTACAAAAGTCAGTTGTTTTTAAGTCGTTTACGTGGACGTATCATACCTTTCTTTGGTGTTAAAAAGGTCTAATTTTAAGCCAAATAAAGAGCATTTGCGGCATGTCATGATTTTCTTATTTAATCAAAAGAAAAAGGCATCTGAATGTCATCGAATTCTTGTTGAGACTTATGGCGATGTTGCTCCAACCGTCAGGACTTGTGAACGTTGGTTTCAAAGTTTCAAACGTGGTGATTTTGATGTTACTGATCAAAAACGAGAAAATCGACCAAAAAAGTTTGAGGACTTCGAATTGCATCTTTATTAGACGAAGACAATACCCAAACCCAACAAATGATGGCAGAACAGTTGAATGTCACTAGGCAAGCCATTTCCGATCGCCTGAGAGCTATGGGAAAGATTCAAAAGGTTGGAAAATGGGTTCCACATGAATTGGACGAACGACAGATGGAAAAAAAAAAAAAAACTGTGTGTGCGAAATGCTGCTTTTACGCCACGAAAGAAAGGGTTTTTTGCATCGAGTTGTAACTGGCGATGAAAAATGGATTTATTTTCAGAATCCCAAACGAAAAAAAATCATGGGTAACGCCAGGACAACCATCCACATCGAGTGCAAGACCGGATCGTTTTGGGAAGAAGACAATGCTGTGTGTGTGGTGGGATCAGAAGGGAGTAGTCTACTACGAGCTTCTCAAACCCAGCGAAACAGTCAATATCAATGATCAGTCAGACAACAAATGATCAGTTTGAGTCACGCATTGATCGAAAAACGCCCAGAATGGGCTCACAGGCACGCCAAAGTCATTCTTCAGCATGATAACGCTCCTGCACATTCAGCCAGATTGACTAAGGAAACGATTTCTTCGCTTGGTTGGGAACTCCTACCCCCCCACCCGCCGTATTCACCTGACCTGGCGCCTTCTGATTATCACCTCTTCTCATCGATGGGACACTCATTGGCAGAGCAACACTTCAACAATTTCGAAAACGTACGAAAATGGCTCGATGAATGGATTTCAAATAAAGATGAAGCATTCTTTTGGAATGGTATCCATATATTGCCCGAGAGATGGACAAAATGTGTAGAAAGCGAGGGTCAGTACTTTGAATAAAATATATTCTACTTTTTTTTAAATTACTGTGTATATATTTTAAGAAATAAACGACATTTTAAACTTGCATACCTGGTATGTGGATTCCAAGTTAGTCGTTTGTCCAAGTGTGTTTCACTTTTAAACTTAATATAAATGTATCATATTATTTATATATTTTTCACACATTATTTATACAGGGTGAGTACCTCTTAGTGTAAAAAAAGAAATTGGGTGAAACTAGATCAAAAATGTAGAAAAATGCCGCAGAACTCACCCTTCTATTCCAATCTGTTGCAAATATACGATAAATCGACGAATTTTTTGAGGAAATCACGTTCACAGGTCTATGTTCATTATCATTGAGCTCTAGACCTTACATTGAAAATCTTATAAAATAAATCCAAAATAATAATAATAAATAAAAAAATGTAATAACATAAGATCCATTGATCTGGTGTAGCTTTATTGACAGTTTTCCTTTATTTTCAATTAAACGATATTTTTTTTTTTTCTTTTGCTTTTTATTCCAATGAAGAGTTTATTATGGTTAAAAGCATATTTCCATTAAAGGATTGTCATAACGCTTTTTTTACACAAGTAACTGATTTGTATGCCAAATGAGAACAACGTGTTTTTTTCGGTTTTAAAATTAAGTTTCTCCATGAAATTGAAACAGAACCATTACTTTTAACATATCATTCGAAAGTTGATTAAATTTGCAAGATTTTGTAAGATTTGCAGTTTTGTGGATGTTTTTTTTGTTTTTTTAATTGTAAATAAAGAGTTTTATTGGCAGCAGCGGCATACATAAAACCCATATGTTGAACCCGCTGCTCTCAAAACGCCATATGCCTGAAAAGGCAAGGAAGGGAGAAAAAAAAATTATTTTTTTTTTAAACGGTGAGCTTAGAAGTAATATAAGACATTGTGACTTCCCTAAATATGGTGAAGGTCAAACTGTTCTTTAGGTAACAAGTTTGTAAAATTCAAGGTTACAGTGGCTCACAGTCAAAATGAAGCAAGTGATTTACTAAAAAAAAAAAAAAAAATTATACCAAGCCAAAATTTATAATCAACGATTTTTGCTTACAAAAATACAGTACGAACATTAGGCTACAATTTACAATAGTTAAAATTTATTTTAGATGAAATCATAAAATTTAAAAAAAATAATCATAAATCAATATACATTTCTAAGGTCACAGTGAAAATGATGCAAAATTAAAAACATCCAAAAAAAATTATTTTTTATTACCTCTTTCAAACGATTATGCATGGATCGGACAACCTTTTCTGTGTAAGATGGACTTTTCTCCCATTCTTCTTGAAGCGCGTATTTGAGATCTTCTCTGTTTGATATCTGATGTTTCCTCAGTTCGGTTTCTAATTTACTCCATAAATTCTCTATGACGTTGATGTCTGGTTATTGGGGGGTGTTTTTATAGTTTTGGGGAAATTATATAAATACCGTTCTCTTGCAAGATAAAAAGAATGCTTGGGATCGTTATTAAAATTATTTATTTTTCCAAGCTTGGTTGCACTTGCTTTTCAGGATGTCACAATATAAGTGTTTATCCATTGTTCTTTCAATAAAATGAAGATTTTCTACCCTCAAGGCAGCCATACACTCCTAAACATGACCATCCCCATGTTTGATGGTTGGGCGAAGATTTTCTTCATGGAGCTCTTCATTTGCCTTTCTCCGGACGAAACCTCTTCCATCAGAGCCAAACAAATTAAATTTTAACTCATCCGAATATAAAACAGTTTTCCAGAAGTCCATGTCTTGTGTTAAATAATCCTTAGCAAAATTGATTCTGACGTTCTTATTTTTGTAATTGATATAAGGTTTTTGCCTTGCAACTCTACCATTGTATTGTTTTGTTTTTAAAACCCTTCGAATGTTTTCAGCTCATACCGTTTTATTTAAATGTTTCATTACTAATGTAGCCAACTTTGGAACACTTAATTTTGGATTCTTTTTTATTTGATACAAAATCCAACGTTCATCATTCCCAGTAAAACTTTTTTTTTGCTCTCACCCTAGGTTTTCTTATAATTCTGTTTTCCTTTCTAAACGTTCAATAATATGTTGAACGATCACATAACTCCTATTCATAAAAGAGGTGATTTCTCGTTGTTTTGCCTATTTTAAAATTGTTGATTACTCAACGTACCCATTTTAAGCACAACATCGAACAAGACTCATGTTATTGTATCCATGTTATTTATTTTTGTTTTCATTAAAAGAATAAAAATAGTAAACTCGGTACCCGAGAATTCCATGTAAGTAAACGTTGCATCTTTTTCACTGTGATCAAGACCATATGAGTTTTAATGAAGAATTATTTTTTTCAATTTGTATAAATGTGAGCTGAGTTGATTTGATTATATAAATTTAATCTATGGCAATGAATCATTATGCTTTCATGTGCATTGGCATTTAAATTTTACCAAATTGAAAGTAACTAGCATCAGAAATAAAAATCTTTGTTTGCATCATTTTGACAGTGAGCCACTGTACATGTACTCTGCTCTTATAGAAAATTTAATGCTAAATCCGAAAATGAGGTCAAAGTTTGAAAAATATTTAAACAAAATGGAGATATTACAGTTTGTCAAACTATCATGGTTAGAAATTAAAATCCAACCAGATGGATCGATAAAATTATTTCTGCCAAATTGGATGTCTAAGTATGCTTTTATATACTCTTCAAGCACCTAATCAATGCAATTTTAACAACGTTGACAATTACTGCCATGCGTAAAAGTATCATTGAAGATATAATGCTAAATTTCATAATTCAATACGAGATTTTTATCAAAAAACAAATGAAATTCAATTATTAGTTAAAATAATCTGAATTCTTTAATAATGAGAGCGGGCGAAGCCGCGATGGAGTATGCTACTACTATTATATAATAGCACAAGCCATTTTTCGATTGTGATCACTAACTGTGAAAACTACTGAACCAATCTGTACCATATTTTAGCTTCGTCCTCTTCATGGTTCAAGGAAGGTTTGGCAATAATAAAACTTACACATTTTCTATAAAATTGTTGCTTAAAATCGATAAATATGTGGTGCGAAGTGAAGGTTGAAAATTAACCGATAGGTGGCGATTGCCATTTAAGAGAGGTTATTAAGGTACAGTGTTATATTTAGCTAGAATAAAAATAATAATAACATTTTCTTAATTCAAATAAATTGTTTTCAAATAAACTATAGATATTTAGTGTGACGTGTTGATCCCAGAGATGTTTAATAATCGAACGATTTGTGTTTAGTGTTATACTGCAACAGTTTGTACTGGTAAAACTATTAAACCCATCTCTACCTAATTTTAACAACATTATCTTCATAGTTCTAGGAAGGTTTAAAATAGTATAGTCTTAATATATATAAATTACGTGTCACGTTCTTGGGCCATGCTGACACCTAAACTACTGAACCGATTTTAATCAAATTTGCACACCGTGTGCAGTTTGATCCAACAAGAAAGATAGGATAGCTTATATCTCAATTATAGTCGCAATATTATTTGTATATTATCTGTAAGTCACAATTATCTGTTAGCTCTATACGACTCTAACATATGGCGGTATAAGGTTATACTATTATATAAATGTACAAGCCATTTTTTGTTTGTGATCACTAACCGCCAAAAACTACTGAACCAATCTCTACCAAATTTACATCATCTTTATAGGATGGTTTAGCAATAGTAAAATCTACTGATTTTCAACTAATTCTTTATTGAAAAATGAATAATAAGTGGATAACAGTGAAGTTCAAAAATGGCGGCAATTGCCATCTACATGAAGGGTTCAAAGGTACAGTGTTACATAGAGCTTGACATTGATAATAAAATTTACTTTTTTTCAATTAAATTGTTATTGAAACATGCCAAATTTTAACTATATCATTTTCATAGTTCTAGATTTAGCAACAATAAAAATTTAAATGTACGATGTTGAGTGTTACAAACGGGTTTTGCCACACTATCGCATATTTTTATGGTTAGAAATTAAAATCCAACCAGATCAAATCAATAACATTATTTCTGTCGAATGAAAATTATTAAAAATCAAAATGTCGATCCTCAGCTGTTTAATATTGTGTGTAAAATTATGAACTTTGAACCTTTAGTTGTAAGCACTGATGATGCAGTTTCTTAATAGTCTATGTCCATCTGGATTACCAACTCATATATTAAAATTGAAAATTGGATGTCTAATTATGCTTTATGTTATCTTCAAACAACTGATCAATCGAAATTTAACCAAGTTAATATTGACTGCTATGCGTTAAAATGTCAACAAAAATATAATTTTCAGTTGTTCACTTTAATACAAGATTTTTATTGATAAACATAAAAAAATCAATTATTAGTTAAAATTATCTAAGATCTTCCCTTATGAGAGAGGGCGAAGCCCCGACGGGGGATGATGAAGTTATATATAAAAGGACAAGCCATTTCCGTTCGTGATCATTAGCCGCGAAAACTTTGAACTATTCTGTACCAAATATAACTACATCATCTTCGTAGTTCAAGGAAGGTTTAGCAATAATAAAATTTACATATTTTCTATTAAATTACTGATTAAAAAGCGATAAATATGTGGTGTGCAGTAAAGCGAGCGCCATTCAAGATAGGCTACAATGATCCGGTGTTAAATATAGCCAAAAAATTGATAATAAAATTACTTAATTCAATTAAATTGTTATCCAAAAAGCTATAAATATGTGGCAAGTGACAATAGCGTTTTAGTAAAACTAATGAACCTATCTGAACCAAATTTTAACTACATCACCTTCATAGTTCTTAAAAGATTTACAATTAGAAAATTTACTATAATAATAATTTATACTATTATACAGGGTGTCCCGAATTCAAATGGCAAAACTTCAGGAACTTAAAGGAGGACCGAAAAACTAAGACAAAGTCCTTTAGAGATTTGCTCGTTTTTACTTAGTTTTAGAGAAAATCGCAAAAAAAGAAACAAAACAAGTTTTAATTTTTATACTTATTTATTTACATTTATATTTATGTTATGTTCTTTTTAATGTAAATATTGCTCAAAATGTTGTCCTCTTGCACCAATGCAAGCAGTACACCTAGCACTCACTTGATAAATTGCAGCTAAACATTGTTCTGATGATATTTGGTGCACTGCATCTATGATACGGTCTCTTAATTGCTCTCTTGAGTTGATTGACACCGAATAAACTTTCTGCTTCAAGGTTCCCCATACGAAGAAATCCATGGGTGTCATATCAGGTGATCTGGGTGGCCAAGGTACTACTCCTCCACGTCCAATCCATCATTGTGGATAAATTATATCCAGCCAAGCTCGAGCAACTCTGCTATAATGAGCTGGACATCCATCCAGTTGAAACCACATTTCAATCCGCTGCTGTAAGGGAATGTCATCTAAATAATTAGAAAAGTCGTTCTCCAAAAAATGTGTAAATGTGATACCATTCAATCTTCCAGGTAAAAAATATGGTCCCACCAATAATCCGTTCCAAATTCCAAGCCAAACGTTAATAGCAAATTCATGCTATAATACCATCGCGAATTTCTCAAGAAACCAGTTACTAAAATTCAATCTCTTGACATAATCTTGAGGTAATAAATTCTGAACTTTTTGAAGATTGTATGGGTAGCGATTATCACCTTTCAAAGTTCGCCATATTGCTTGCCGCGATATTGCTAATGCAGCAGATGCTCTTCGGATGCTAGTCTCAGGATTGTTATCGAAGTGGCGTTGGACACAATTTCTTCTCCGATAATCTGCTCTTATTGCTGCCTGGAATTGGTCGCCTTTATTACGTATTAAGAATGACCCAGTCTCTCGTAGTCTATTAAAAGTTCACGAAAAGACTCGTCGATTAGACACTCTTCTATTTGGGAACGGCGCGCATACTCCCGCACCGCTTCTAAACCATTGCCTTTACAGAAACCATACACAAAAATCATTTCAGAGTATTCAACATTAGAATATGTATGCGGCATTGTGGCTGATGCTATTCACACAAAAATATCTGAATAACCGACTGAAGACTGATTTAGGAATTATAATCCTAGAAGGAAGCCAAAATCTAAATAAATAAAAGAATGTAAAGGGTAACATTAAGTGTTTACATATCTCACTGCCTAGCCTGAGGAACTTTGAAAGGTGATAATCGCTACCTATAACATTTTTGTTTTGTTTCTTTTTTTGCGATTTAAAACTAAGCAAAAACGAGCAAATCTCTTATTTAGCAATATTAAAATCTACTGATTTTTAATTTATTTTTTATTATAAAAAGATAATATGTGGACAACAGTAAAGTTTGAAAATTGACCGATAGGTGGCGAGTGCCATTCTACACGAGAGGTTACAAAAGAGCTTGAAATCGATGATAAAATTTACTTATCAAACTAGCAAGAAAATTATTAAAAAAGATTTAAATATGGTGTGCGATATGTGGGTCCCAGTGAAGCTTGAAAATCGACTGATTGTGTACAGCGCCATTCCACAATAGAGTTTACAATGGTAAACTGAACCTATTTTTACCGACATCTAAATAAATAACTTTGATAATTCTAGGAAGGTTTTGCAATGGTAAAATTTACAATAACTAAAATTTAAATGTACAATGTTGAGGCAGGAACGAGGTTTGCCACACTGCCATATACCTATATAGTTCAAAATCAACACCCAACCAGATGAAATCAATTATTACTGATTCAAAATGTCGATCCTTTGGTTTTTTACATAGTGTGTAAAAATATGGTCCACGGTAAATATGGTTTAATTCATACATTAAAATTAAAAATTTTATGTATTATTGTGCTTTTACCTTATCTTCAACCACCTAGTCAATGTAATTATAACTAGATTAATAATTACTGCTATGCGTGAAAAAATCATTGAAGAAATAATGCTCAACCACATTCTAAAATGCAAGAATCTTATCGATAAACAAATAAAACTTTAATTTTTAGTTGAAATTATCTTTACTTATGAGGGCGGGCGAAGCCGCGACGGGGATGCTAGTTTACTATGATATGTAATAATAAAAATGTACAGTGCCGAGTAGCAGAGGTTTGCCAGAATGTCATTAACTTTTGTAGTTAGAAATTGAAATCCTACCAGATAAAATCGATAAAATTATTTCTGCCGCATTAAAAATGACTACCTTTTCAATTACTTACTTTTTGATACTGTGTGTAAAAAAATGGGTGGCCTAAACTTAGTTTTTGCGGGAGGATTTGAGAAGACTAAAATTCCAATGATTTGAAATTTATTCTGATGTTTTAGGTTTATTACATAAATCGTACCATTGCTTGTGTGAAAGAGCAGTAATTTTACCTATAAATATTATGGCAAAGAAAATAAATAACATTATTATTGGAAAAGTAAATTGTGACACCCGAGAATATCTCTATCCATAGGGTTGTCAGCAATGATAAGACAGAGTTTATTTCTAAAAAGTCTCTGTCCATCTGAATTACCAACTTGATAGTATTATTATTAATAATTAAATATCCAATTATGGTTTTAGTTGAATTTTAACCACTTAATCATTGCAATAGTACCGGGTTAAAAATTCATGCTGTAAGAAGAGAAATTTGGAAGTTTTCATTTCGAATGGGTTTCACTGGAATGCGCGCCGGTTAAATAGTAATTGGTACCGAAAAGTAAATGTTCCAAGGAGCAAGCCACCTCTTCGCAAGTAATATCCTCATCATAAATTAAGGCTTTATTAAAATTGTAAATACGAAACTAGTCTTCAAATAAACAAAATATCAATAGTAGTGGCAAATAATTCATTCATTCCTCATAGTATTGATTCGTTCATTTTTATATACCATCATGCATAATAGTTTGTTTCCTCCCCTTCTTTGCTGTGTCGGCAACACGTGGTTTCCTTGCCGGAGGGTGAGGGTGGGTAACTGATTACACAGAGCTAATGCCACAGCATGGCAGCCAGGTTCGATCTTGGTATGTTTGCTTTGCAACATTGCTTGGGTATACAGGTATTCTTAAAATAAAAATAGTGAGATAAGCGGATGGGATATGTAATTCAGTTTACTTTTGATATTTTCCTGAAATTTATTTATGCACTTTTACCGTGATAGTAATTCAAAAGGCGGATTTTTTACTTATGTCACATAAAAGATATATGTGCGATATGTAGATATATTTTTTAAGATTAGCTTGTGTTGAGACAATATTTCAAATTAAAGAAGGAAACATATAAATTATTTTGTATCAATCCTATAATTGCCAAAGTGGAATATTCTAATACTTGTTTCTGTTAATAGAATTTCATTTTTTTAGAAGTTATATTTCAAGGATAAATAATTGGATTACATTTTAGAAATGTTCGTATTTACTTTTAACTTTTTAGATTTTTATGTTAGTTTATCGAAGTACATAAATATTAATTAAGCTACCGATAAAAATATTTTTATATTATAAATTATACCCTGATTTATTAAGTTTAGGTGACTAGTTATTATTACTTAGCCTCCGACAAATTTTAGTGTATTTTAAATTTAAATTATGCCGGTTTTTGCGCTCAAAGTAGCTCTTTTGGATTGGTGGATGATTGAGTAAACAGTCGAGCTGGGTAGCACGCTCTCTCTGTAGTCAGTGTTTTGTTTTGACACAATCGCGCAGCTCGATTGTCACGTGGTTTCTTTTCTCGACCACCCACGTTTCGGATTTGTGGGTAAACAAATCATAAGTTCCTCCTTAACCCTGTTTTTCTGGAGGGACGTAGTACTAAGCTCCTAGTTTATCCTGCTCGTGATGTCTATGTCACGGTCACAGGAGAGTGATGCATGGGCCTTACTAGCCCTGAAATCTACTCCTGCTAGTCCATCAAAAATTCAATGGAGTCCAGAAAATAAAGGAACTGTCATTGCTAAATTAGAAGGACGAGAGTTTGAATATTTGGTGAGGCAAAAAAGAATTATAATTGGAAGAAATAGTTCACGTGGTGAAGTTGATGTTAATATGGGACATTCTAGTTTTATTTCCCGTAGACATTTAGAATTATATTTTGAACATCCGCATTTTTTTATGGTGTGTAATGGCAAAAATGGTGTATTCGTGGATGGTGTTTTTCAGCGTAAAGGAGCTCCTTCGTTTAAGTTACCAAAAACGTAAGTAACTTTTAGTCAAGTTATGAGCATTTGAGGAGTGGGTAGGGTCATGTTTATAACAAGCTTGTTTACCAACCTGAAGGCCATAAAGACAGAAAAGCTATTATTTATCTAGATTTACTCTGTTTGCAACCATATTCATAATTATTAATTCATTAACTTGTCAGCAACATATTAGTCAAAGGTTTTACCCAAAATATATTGATTTTTCTGAATGACATTCAATATTAATAATAATGATTTATATTTTTTAAATAGTATGGCTCTAAATTGGGTGGTTGTTTTATTTTTAAGAGTTTTGGATAGTGACAGTTATTAAAAGTTTAGTTGTAACCTATTAAAATCAAGTCATTATTTCTGTTATATTTGTTTCTCATTTTTATATATCAATTTCTTGGTGGATGTGTTGTTGAATCAAAACCAGTTACTTGATTTATTGGTTTAACTTTGTTATTAATTATTTAGGCACTAATAACTGTTGTATTTGATCTTCATGATATATATGATAAATATTTTAACCAAATTAATTGGACTTCATAATAGTTGTTTTACCTAAATTCGTTTTCCCTTTGAAATTAATCAGTCTGCATTTTTGAAATTTTTAATTTGATTAAATTGATAAATAATTTCTAACTGAGCTGTTTTTAGTGTATCATTATGTTCCATAATAGGTACCATTATTGCAGGTATTGTTTAATTATGGTACGACCACTCCTACCGTTTTATCGTTTGTATGTGTGTATATATATATATATATATATATATATATATATATATATATATATATATATATATATATATATATATATATATATATATATATATATATTATATATAATTTATATATGCGTGTATGTGTGTGGTTGTGGGTGTGGGTGTGTATATAGAGGCCAATTAAGTACCTTACTCTATATCATTTCTAGGCATACATATATATATTATTTATAGCAAACTTTTTTTAGACTAATAATTTGGTGTTACTACTTTTCCCTTCCTATAATTAATAATCATAATATGTATACACACCCACACAATATTATTGTGTGATTTTTAATGTAAATTTATTTCTATTTTCTAATTTTTGGTAAACAAAGATAATTATTTAATAAATGATACCTGTTAACTGATAGATATGCTTAGGGTATTATTTGTAATAAATTTATTAGTGTGGCATTTAATCAATCCAGAATTTGTCAATATTATGGATATCCTTTCATTAAAATTGGCCATTTTAGTAATTAATATGATGCTATATCTAGCCATTTCAATGTGGTAAATTAATTCTAATGTCATAAATTTAGTATTAATCTAAATTAATTACTGAATTATTTAAAAATTAATAGAAATTGTGTTCAATACTTGAGTTCTCAGTTTAATTTACTTGCTGTTGTGGAAGTGATTAGAAAAAAGATAACCCTAATATTTATTATTATTATTAATAGGAAGGGAAAAGTAGTAACTCCAAATTATTAGTCTAAACAAATTTTGTTATGAATTATATTTCGTAAGTTTATAGAGTGTCTTAATTTTATTTATAGGAGTGATGTCGCTTTGATTTCTGTCAATTATGATTGAATTTTATTTGTTTTCTACCTTCAAGTATTATCAGTGTTAATTATTTGTCTTAAATTGTTATGCCAAATAAATAGTACAATCCTTTTTTCTATTTTCTGTTCTAATCCATTTAATGACTAAAATAAAATACATGTAAATTTTTATTCCTTTAAAATGTGATGGTAAAAACTTTTTCTCAGACTTGTCATTGTGGCATTTTATTTCATTTCACAGATTTTTGTTACCTTAAATTATATTGTTTTGGCTTATATAGCAAAGAAGTATTACTCTAAATATAGACTTGTTCATGGGAAGAAGATAATTAGCTACTTTTTTGGGGTTTTTGCTTGTATATTACTTATTTTGACACAAAAACATTTTAATACCCCTAGCTTATTAATTGTTGATATCAATATTTAACAATATTATGTAATGCCAATGCTAAGTAGAGATAAATTGCATCAATTCTTTCTAACCTTATTCTTTATTAATGTCAATATCGACATATTTATTTATATTTCTGTTATAAGAAGTTTTGGTATATTGAGTTTTTTTATTATTATTAGCTGCATAATATGATCTCAGGTGGTTAAATGTTTTAATATTTTTTCTTAATTGCTTAGTTTTATATTATCTGGCAGAAAGATAATATCGGCTACTACAGGTTGGCCATTTAAAAGTAAAAAAAGAGAATTCCTTATATTTTTCTAGTAAATGGTAACAGAAAACAGTAGTAAAGAGAACAGAAAACAAAGTTGAGAAGTGAGATGTCTACAGATATCAAAATAAACAGGGTTAAAGTAATTCACTGAAGTATATGCAGAGAAATTACTGTAGTAGTACTCGGATTTTTGTGATAGGAATTCTGGAAATCACTTATGAAAGTCCCTCTTATCTTGTTTAGTAACAACTTTTTTAAACTTTACTGGTACTTATGTAATACATACGAAAACCAATAATAACTGTAACCGGAGTTGGTTAGGTTGTTGGTTAATTATTAAGTGTGTTATAATTATAATGCTAAACCTGTTCTAGTTTTTTTTTTTTTTTTAACTGTCTAAATTTTTTAAAAATATTTTCTCGTGGTTGCTATTGCTTTTGTAGAGCTTTAAACAGTAAGTGTATTTTGTTGTTGCTTTAAAGATAATATTGTATTGACTGTTTTTTTTTCTTTCTGAAGACATTTATAGAAATTATTTTATTAGTTTTTTTTCTTTGTATTAATCATTGTTTGTTGATTAGATTAAATATTCCATTACAGTAGACTTACTAACTGAATATTGTGTATTTTAATCTCCTGAATATGTTAAATCTAAATCAGTTAATTACCAGGAATTGTAATGGTTTTCAAATCGTATATTAATATTTAAATAACATTTAAATTTGTCCTTTTAAGATTGTCTGATGATCTCATGAGTATCTCATACTGTTGTGATTTTAGTGAAATTTATAACTGCAATGGATCTTTATTTCCAAGTTTTAATGGCAGAATTGTTTAGTGCTAATTTTGTTAGATAATGATTTGATTTGTTTGATGATGGCTTTACCCCCCCCCCCATAATTACTGATAGATTAGATTAAGAATTCTTTATGCCCATTTTGCTAATTTTATGATGAAAAATAGAAAAAAAAAGAAAAAAAAAAAATTAACTGATACTTCATGAAAGTGTTAGATTTACTTGTGACAAGCAGAAGCAGAAACAGAATTGATCACATTTGAAGGAAACAGTAATCTACATTGGTTATTTTTAAAATTATGTGATCAGACTGTTCAAAGGATTGTGAATCTAATATAATGCTTACAGAAAAGAAAGGTTTTATGCTTTCAGAAATAGTTCATAAAGTGTAGATACCTATTCTAGAAAACAGATTAACTCCACTTTTAAAAATAAAACTGGAAAAAAAGATCTGACTGGTTTCCTACTCGAGAATTAAACACAGGGTGACATTGGTCCTCATAACCCTCTTCAGGGCTCAGTGTACTACAGGACATCATAACTTGATTAATTGTTTATTTATTTATCATAGTGATTTGTGGAATGTATCGGTGCATGGTTAAAGTATTTGTTGTTGATGTCATTATGTATAAATATATATATATATATATATATATATATATATATATATATATATATATATATATATATATATATATATATTTTATGTTTAGTAAGGTTCTTGAGGTTCAGTCATAAAATAAAAAATCAACTATTTTGGCGACGTTTCGAGACTATATTGTTCTCATAATCATGCCCTACAGTGAAAAAAAAACAGGTTACAATAAAATTATATAAGTTATACAAGTTATTTCAAAACATAAAGTTAGCTACAGTACAGGAAGGTATATAACAACATATGTAGGGTAATACAAATATATATAATTACAGAATATAGATGAGTATGAAGCTACTTACAATGTTACTGGTTGATATGAATAGACTAATAATTCTAGTACACAACTAACCTAGGGGAGTGAGTTTAAACAGACAGTTAACAAGGGTTAGTGGGGAAAACCCTATTTCTTAAAAATTAAGTTAAAAGGACTGTGTGGGTATTCCCAAAGATGCAGGTACAAAAATATTTCAGTGCAATATACTAATAAATGGAGGAATGGTTTGTATGATGTATATAAATGTAAATGTATATTATTGGTCTGAATGTATTTAGTTGGAATAACAGGTGTTAAGATTTAAAACGTCTGATTTTTTGTTTATTGCACGGTTTTTAAATTTTTCTATGGTTATCATTTCTTTAATATTTCTTTTAAAATTATTTTGTTCATGGTGAATAATTTTGGGGAAATCAAATTTAAAAGTATGTTTTGTTTGCCTGTAATGTGTGGTGAGAGCTGTTTGGTCAGGTTTGTTCGGGTTTTTATTTATAGACGTGCAACATTCCGATGTACCAAAATAAGACTTGCCACAACTATCTTCATACGGAATTTCATAAACAATATTAGACTGTAACTCTAACTTATCCGTATCTTTGGTTTTGGTAAACAATTAACAGTAACAGTAGCAATTATGAAAGACGAGTATATTAATAAAACTAACGATTTATTAAAAGATAGGAACACATATAAAAATGTTGGTACTAACCCAACACATAAACTAATGAACGATACAAACTCAACATTAGCTAAATTAAAACAACATAAACTCATAGATACTAAAACATACATTAAACTAATAACTAATTCCCCAACATCCCATAAACTGTACTCACTAATTAAAAATCATAAAACTGACAACCCAGTGAGACCTATTGTTTCATTTATAAACTCTCCCACATATGAATTATCTAAATACCTAACCAATATCTTAAAACACTTGTCCACAGATAAATATAATGTCAAAGATTCGTTTGAGTTCCATAATAAAATAACTAATATCCGGATTCCACAAGGCTACAAAATAGTTTCATTAGACGCATCCTCGTTATTTACCAATATTTGTACCACTAAAGTTAAAATAATAATTGAAAAACATTGGCATAAACTTCAAACTCACACACCAATTCCTAAAGACCAATTTCTCAAATTATTAGCTATGTGTACTGATAGGGGTTATTTCCAATTTAATGAAAAATTTTACATTCAAATGTATGGGTGGTTGCCCTATGGGATCTCCAATCGCTCCAATTTTAGCAGACATATACTTAGAGGATCTCCTAGATTCAGTTATCCCCAAAATCCCCTTCAACATCCCATTTCTATTCAAATATGTAGATGATATCCTTACTGCTATACCTACAGAAGACGATAAACATAAAATAATTTTTGCCGAATTTAATAAATTTTCAAATAGACTAAAGTTTACTATGGAATTTGAATACGATAATAAAATACCGTTTTTAGACTTACTTTTAATTTGAAACCCTAATGGAATAATAGATACAGAATGGTGGAAAAAACCAATACATTCCAGAAGATATTTACATTATACTAGTCAATGTCCCAAAAGTTATAAAATAAACACCACAAAAAATTTAATAAATCGTGCAATAAAGTTATCTACAGAAAAATATAAACAAACCGCGGAAAATAAAGTAGTAGACCTTCTTTTAATAAATGGATATCCACATAGACTCATTTGTAACTTACTCAAACAAACAAATACTCAACAGAAACAACAAGAAAATATACAAACACTATCAGAAAGGCTCAGGAAAACACTCACAAATAACCATAAAACTGACTACACGGTCACATTCAAAAATACCTCCACCATTAATAAATTGTTTACCAAAACCAAAGATACGGATAAGTTAGAGTTACAGTCTAATATTGTTTATGAAATTCCGTGTGAAGATAGTTGTGGCAAGTCTTATTTTGGTACATCGGAACAATACCTTAAACGCCGTGTTTGTCAACATAAATACAGTTGCACGTCTATAAATAAAAACCTGAATAAACCTTACAAAACAGCTCTCACCACACATTACAGGCAAACAAAACATTCTTTTAAATTTGATTCCCCCAAAATTATTCAACATGAGCAAAATAATTTTAAAAGAAATAATAACCATAGAAAAATTTAAAAATCGCGTAATAAACAAAAAATCAGACGTTTAAATCTCAACACCTGTTACTCCAATTTAATACATTCAGACCAATAATATACATTTACATTAATATACATCATATAAATCATTCATCCATTTATGAGTATATTACACAGAAATATGAAAATCCTTTTTGTACCTGCATCTTGGGAATACCACCAGTCCTTTTTAACTTAATTTTTCTTAGGGAATCCCCCCAACCATTTAACTATTTTTCAAAAATTACCCAGGTCAATTGTGTACTAGAATTGTTAGAATTTAGTTAGTCGATACCATATACACCAGTAACATTGTAAATAGTTTCATACTCCTCTATATTCTGTAATTATATATATTTTTATTATTCTAACATATGTTATATACTTATATTGTAGCTACTTTATGTTTTGAAATAACTTGTATAACTTATATAATTTTATTGTAACCTGTTTTTTTCACTGTAGGGCATGATTATGAGAACAATATAGTCTCAAAAATAGTTGTTTTTATTTTTTGACTGAACCTAAAGAACCTTACTAAATATATAAACCCAAACAATGAAGGCCATAGTAATTGTAATATATATATTGTTCTATATATATAACAACACACACACACACACACACACCTACAACCTACATTTTTTTTAATATTTGCCAATTATTCATTACTATTATTTTTTTTTTTAAGGTGTACTTTAAGATTTCCTAGCACTACAATTAGGCTCACTTTTCAATCTTTAGTGGATGAATCTGGACCTCCACTTAATGTAAAACAGAGGACTCCACTACCACCTCTTCGAATCAACATTCCAGATCCAGATTCAAATTTTACTAGTCCTTTTCCATCTCCTACAGGGACAATAAGGTATGTGGTTGTGTTTATTAATTCTTTGTTTTCCATTGAACAATTATTAATCACTGTTCTTTTTCTATTGTAAAATAAGACAAATCTGGAAAACAAGAAAATATTCAAGTATGCGTCAACATCTTTTGGTTTAGTACCTGTTATAACTTATTTTATTATGAGGATATGTAACTTTGTAAAAAACTTAAAAAATCTTCTTAGTTTGGAATACTCATATCATCAACATTTGATTTTTGTGTTCATTTTATTTTTTTATGCTATAACATATTTATTTCTTTAAAAATCAGGTTAAAATGTCATCCCGTAGTTTTTGTATAATTCAATAGATTTAAAAATGTAGTTTATTCAACCACTGGTGGTGGCACAATGACTTATCTCCATATTGACTTATTTTATTGAATTCTCTATAATACTTAACTCATTAAAATCAAGTTGAGCTTGTTTGAACCAGTTACATTTTGTCTTTCTGTTTTTGAAAAAATCGAATATTTGTTTAGTGAGTCTATTTTCATTCATTCTAAATATGTAACCATAAAAACTCATTCTTGTTTTTCTTATAGTATCTGAAAGCAGTTCAATTTTCTTGTAGAGTTTTATTTGAAATCAACTGCACTCCATTATTTTTAAATTTTGGTCCTATTATTTTCCTCAAAAATTTTCTTGTATCCAGCAAATATCTGAGGATGTTTGGTATGCTTGGGTCTGAGGCTAATATATTGTTGAAAAATCTGTTAAAAATTATAGCTGCCCTCTTTATTGGAAATTGAAAAGGTACGTGATAGATTATTTTTGTAATTAGTAAATAGTACAATTTATCATATTTATAAATGTAGAACTTGAGAATATCATAATTTTATCTCTGAAAGATCTTGTTCAGATATAATCTGATCGTAATCCTGGTTGCGCCACTAGTTGCTTTAGAAAATCTGTCCTAGTGATCAAGAAAATATTGTTTGAAGAATTATCGTTGTGTTTTGTTGTCATTTGATGTCCAAAATGCGTCCATATCCCACTTATAGTCTCTCACCTGCTTTGATGCTGTTGTCCAAATAGGAGTCAAAAACTATATCCACCCTATTAGCATTATTTGAGAAAGAACTGAGTCTGGTTAAAATTATAGGGAAAAAAATCATGGAAGAAAAAGAGTAGACATTTTCTCTTGAACAAGCTGATAAACGACTATTTATTTACATCAATCATGCCAGCAACACTATGGGTGAAGAAAATATCTTAATAGCACAATCTGACAGACATTTTTGTTTACGCAATGTACTGCTTCCACAGAATGTTCCCCTCTAACGAATTAAAAAATCGAATATTTGTTTAGTGAGTCTATTTTCATTCATTCTAAATATGTAACCATAAAAACTCATTCTTGTTTTTCTTAGAGTATCTGAAAGCAGTTCAATTTTCTTGTAGAGTTTTATTTGAAATCAACTGCACTCCATTATTTTTAAATTTTGGTCCTAATATTTTTCTCAAAAATTTTCTTGTGTCCAGCAAATATCTGAGGATGTTTGGTATGCTTGGGTCTGAGGATAATATATTGTGAAAAATCTGTTAAAAATTATAGCTGCCCTCTTTATTGGAAATTGAAAAGGTACGTGATAGATTATTTTTGTATTGAAATAAATTCTTCTAAAAACTTTATTAGATTCAGTTTCAATTGTACCAGCTCATGACTTCTACGAGCCCTCAGATTTTCTGATTACAAAACTACTTTCATCATTAAGAATATATCATTTGGAGCATCTTTGGAGAATTTGTTTATTTCTTCTTCAGTAAATATTTCAGATTTTTTCAGTAAGTGATTTTCAGATTTTCTATTGATAAATGTTTTCTATATTGACTTATCTCCAAGTTATCATTGATGTTCGAGATGCTTTTCAGCATTTAGTCTAGGAGCTCCAGAGAAGGTGACTGTTGCACGGAGAGGTGTACAGCAAATTTTCGTTCTGGGTGCTTCCCTTACCCATATAGATCTATTTTATCAAGGTTACGCGTTTCTGCTATGGGGAGATTTTTAGCAAAATGGCCACCTATATCCGCCAAAATGATGCCTGGAAAATCCATATATCTCTTAAACTAGTTGCTCTATCAAATAATTTCAAAGGATAAATTGTGCTCAAAACTCTTTCTTACATTGAATAAAGGTATTTTGGTAATAATTTTTTTTTTAATATTTGTGTACTTGGGCAGGTAGTACATATTTATCATATTTAAAAATGATAAATAGTACAATTTATCATATTTAAAAATAATAAATAGTATAATTTATCATATTTAAAAATGCAGAACTTGAGAATATCATAATTTTATCTCTGAAACATCTCGTTCCAGCGAAGATGCTGAAGGAATCTATGTGGAATCTAACTTTTTCATTTGGTGATACTTAGTTGCTCGAAGCTCATTCTTGTTATTAAAGTCTTTGCTCAATACTTTTGTTAAGTATTCCTCAGCTTTTTGAATCATATTATCTGTCAGCTCTTCCTTTCCTAAATCTTGTATAAGGCATGCACAGTCCTTTGTCTTGAGTAAGTGCAGAGTGTTTTGTTCTAAATTTACTCGTCGTATCACACCCAGTCAGTGAGTATATGGCAGGCAGAATTTACATAACTTGTTTGTCCAAACCTTTCGATACTTCATAAAGAGGAACAAATCTTGAGATTTACTCAGTCCCAAAAAGAAACCATAATTGATTTAATTTGTTAGAGGGGAACATTCTGTGGAAGCAGTAGATTGCGTATAAAAAAAGTCTGTCAGATTGTGCTATTAAGATATTTTCTTCACCCATAGTGTTGCTGGCATGATTGATGTGAATAAATAGTCGTTTATCAGCTTGTTCAAGAGAAAATGTCTACTCTTTTTCTTCCATGATTTTTTTCCCTATAATTTACCCAGACTCAGTTACTTCTCAAATAATGCTAATAGGGTGGATATAGTTTTTGTCTCCTATTTGGACAACAGCATCAAAGCAGGTGAGAGATTATAAGTGGGATATGGACGCATTTTGGACATCAAACGACAACAACGATAATTCTTCAAACAATATTTTCTTGATCACTAGGACAGATTTTCTAAAGCAACCAGTGGCGCAACCAGGATTACTATCAGATTATATCTGAACAAGATCTTTCAGAGATAAAATTATGATATTCTCAAGTTCTACATTTTTAAATATGATAAATTTTACTATTTATCATTTTTAAATATGATAAATATGTACTACCTGCCCAAGTTAGAGTACACAAGAATGTAAGAATTTATTTCAATACAAAAATAATCTATCACGTACCTTTTCAATTTCCAATAAAGAGGGCAGCTATAATTTTTAACAGATTTTTCAACAATATATTAGCCTCAGACCCAAGCATACCAAACATCCTAAAGCCGTGTTTTCCTAGCGACGCATTTTTCGAGTCGCATGCGACGTGTTACGCTCAGCTTAATACGTCACCTACTCCTCCATAGGGATTTCCTAAAGAGCGCAACACGTTCCATGCCGACGTGATGCGCTCAACGTTTTAGACCGACTGCTTGGAGAGGAGTCTATTTTATTTCACGCTACGCAATAGTCAGGTTTTGTCAGTCTCAGAACGTTTATTTTGTTGTGTGTAGTGTTTGTGATTTGACTGAAATGGGGAAAAAAACGGGCAAATGTGCAAAAACTGCGTTTTTTTTTTTCGGCTGAAGAAGACGAACTTCTGATAGAGTTTGTTTAACACCACAGAATTTTATATGATTTAAAAGACCCAGAATTTAAAAACAACGTGAAGAAAGATCTGATCTGGAATGAGCCTTAAAAGTCCTCAATAGAGATAATAAATGTTATGGTTTCTTTCTTAATTTTATTAATCTGTCCACTTACCTCAGAGTTAAAGCCAATTTTTCTGCTGGTGTAATTGGTATCTTGACTCGGTTACATGAAGAAATTCTCAATTCCTCTTCTACAAGGTTCAAAACGTATGCGAACCTTTCCCGGGACAGCCTAAAATACCTCCTGAACTTTTCTTCTTCATCAATGAGATGGCTATTGATTAAAAGTTTGAAAAACCCCTTGTTTTCCCGATTATTATAAAAGTCACTTATTTCATTTCTAAATTTCTAATTTTCTAAATATTTTTCAAGAAAATATGGTCCTCTTCATTATTTTTCATTTGTTTCAGAATCAACATTGCAATAAGTTTCTTTCTTCTTTGGATTCGTTCCATAATGACACACCCGAGACAATGTCCGTTGTCCGTCAGTACGTCAACTGAACACGCTTTGCTAGGAAAACATTAAAACGCCGCGTGATAAGTTTCATGCCCCTGCCGACGCAATTGGGACGAATCCGGTTCCTGCTGCGCAAAAAACACGTCGCTAGGAAAACCTACCTTAAGATATTTGCTGGATACAAGAAAATTTTTGAGGAAAATAATTGGACCAAAATTTAAAAATAATGGAGTGCAGTTGATTTCAAATAAAACTTTACAAGAAAATTGAACTGCTTTCAGATACTATAAGAAAAACAAGAATGAGTTTTTATGGTTACATATTTAGAATGAATGAAAATAGACTCATTAAACAAATATTCGATTTTTTCAAAAACAGAAAGACAAAATGTAACTGGTTCAAACAAGCTCAAATTGATTTTAATGAATTTAGTATTATAGAGAATACAATAAAAAAACACTGTACATTTAAGAAAACTGTTGAAAGATGAAAATAAAAGATTCCAAGAACAACCTAAAGCTAGAATTATTGCAGTATCAGAGGAGAGAAGAAAAGCAACATTGGAGAGAATAAGGAAGTGCAAAGAAGCATCCATGCATTAAAAAATCATTGGTTCAACTTACCCTAAATTGAGTGATTCGGAAAAAAAAAAGTTAATAATGGTTGCCAAAAAAATTTAATATTTAACTCGAGTATTTTACTCACACTCGACAATTTGCAGAATTTGCAGCACTCACTTTGCTTCCCTCGCATGTGTGTGCAAACCTTGTCTGGAGTGAGCAAAAGAGCACTTTACACACTTGTCAAGTAAAATATTATTATATCAAAGTTTTATTAAGTTATATAAACTTTCAATTAATTATAAAACCTTTTCAATGTTCACCTGAAAGAACTGGTGGTTCTTGACCATGTTACAGTGCAACATTTGTTTGAAAAATCCAGCAGTGGAGATACATTCTTCGAGTGGAAGAAGGGCTCATTGTGACCATCAGTAGGTATTGATGAGGTTCTACTGCAAACTGTTGAAATCCTCATGCAAATGCTCATTTACTTGCTAGAGAGTGTGGATTATTAAAGGATGCAATTTGTCTTCAACTTTATGCAACATGTATTCCAGCAGAGAACACTTCATGCCATTCTTCCAATAGGAAAAACAAAAAGTTAAATAATATTCATGGTATCAGGCTTCTATCACACCTATCATAGGTTCAGAACTTGCTCCATCAAATAGTCACTTATTTAATTTTAGGTCCTCTTTCTTCAAGAAAAATAAAACAAAATAATTTTGCTGAAGTTAATATTTACTAGAATTTCTCTACTGCTTTTCTGAGGAGTAGTACAAACAATGCATTGAACTTCTATGGTTCATAACATTGGAGTATATTTTTAATATCAATTTTGTATTATATTAAACAAATGAAAATATCAACTTTTATTCAAAAGTGATCATTTTTTTGTACTTCCAATCTTATGAAAAATGTGAATTTTAGAGATCTTCATTACTTGACTACTTTCCTTTCCTAAACCGTTCTTAACCCCTAATGCTCTTTAAAATGCACCGGTGTTGTAAAAGAGAGGAATCAGTTATTGTAGTAAAAAAATGGCCAAATAAAAAAAATAAAATAAAAATAAAGTTTAAAGTTATTGCGTTAAAGAGTGTACTATGTAATTTTTATAATATTTATGTTGTAATAAGTAAGACCTGATTTTTGTGTAGTAAAAACCATTTAAACCTGTAATAAAAACCACAGAATATTTGGCAAATAAGTTGTAATCAAGCAAAATTTGAATTTACTTTGTAATTTTGATCAGAAATTTATATGATTGTGGGTGGTCTTCTTTTTGCGTTTATAAAAAAAACTCACTCAAAACAAAATATAATTTTTATTAAACTAATTAACACATCAGTTAATATATAGAGGTTATAACATGTTATCAAAGCACTCAGTATTGCCAGCTTCTTACATATTATTATCAAAATATTATTTTTTTTTTTAACTTTTTAAATTATTCTAATTAAAAAAAGATTTTAACACATTTCAGTGTGTGGTGCCACCAGATGATCAAGCTGAAAAAAATATTTTAAAAAATAAATAAATGATCAACTGATAAAATTACTTGCCTTTTCCTCTAGAATATAGATGCTAAACAATACCTTAAAAATTTCTAGTCACCTTTTTTTTTTAGAAGTCTAAACCTCTTGAAAAAATATTAAACTTAAATATGGGAAGTAGTTGTTTAGGTTTCTGATAGATTGGAACACAGTGTATTGTAGTAGATTTTCTATCAGTGGTGGTTAGATAAGAAAATGTGCTCCGCTCCTTGCCAACATAATGTGTGTTGTCCCTATGTTAAATTAATTGAAATGTTTTATCCATTTTTATAATAACTGCCCATATTTTACAGTGCTTTATCCGTGACCACTTTTTTTTGCCCTTGGTCAGACCATTATAGATCCAGCAGGCATTAAGGCTAGAATTTCATCTGTAGCATCAATGTATTGAACTGCTTGCATCATAAAGTTATTATTATTTTTATTTTTTTTCATGAATAATAGTTACATTTAAATGTAAAACAGTGGTAGTTTAATTAAACGATTTTTTTTTTTTTAATTAATAAAACTGAAATTTTGTGTATTGCTATAAAAACTTTAAAATGTACTATTTTGTACTACAAAGGTATGTCTTGCACTAATAGATTGGCTGTTTCAAAATTCAAATTCTTGTAGAGGTTTCATTAAGTTTGAAGAAGAAAAAAAAATGCACTTTCACAGAAATGAGGACTATAATAATAAGTTGCAGAAGATTTATTCTGATATTTCGTTTTCAGTTATTATAAAATTGGATACTTTTGAGAATGCAATAGATATTGAAATTGGAAAATCAATATAATGGTTTAAACATTCGAAACATTGCATTTAAATGAAAATAGAGATATCATTAATGACATGGGGCATGAGTGCTTTGAGTTGTTGTGGTTTTCTGATCGATGTTTTGAATTTTTATTGTTGTAGAGTTTGACTGGAGGGGTTAGAAACAAACTTCTCTTTCATATGATAACCCAACCCTTGCTCAGCCTATAGAGACCTTACTTATTGTCATTATTTTGTTATTATTACCATTTCTTTGTTTTGTGTTATTAACATATGCTGGTATGGAACAAGAACAGAATACGCTTACTGAAAATGTTATGAAATGAATGATTTTAGTTATTTTGTGGTATAAGTTTTGTTATTATATGTTTTTTTGTTGTTTTTTTAAATAGAAAATCAATTTAACTGATTGGGCCAAATCTTTGGGCCCACCATATATGCAAATTTTTAGAGATGCCAACATAATATAATAAAGAAATTTATGAGCTGTTAAAAGAAACATATGTCACCCATGTAATAGGGTTAGGACAATTAAGAGGGTTAGTCAGGGGTTGCAATGGTGGCTGAAAATGAGATATCAAGAAAACTTTAAGGAGAGGAAGACCCTGACTTCATTAACAAGATGTACTATCCAAAAATGCCCAAACAGTTCTAACTGTAAATGTAAAATGAAACTGGAAAGCAGCCGCACAAAATTAAGCTGTCTAGAGAAGGATAATTGGGAAGGCTATGGTCCATAGATGCCTTGAGAACCTCGAAAGAAGATGAAATTTTACAAACACTTCCACTAATGGTAGCGAAATTCAAATAAGCATGTTTGCAGTGAATGCTCTCTTAATAGCATTAAAAATATAAATCTGTTAAAATATACATCTGTTTATTGACTAAGTCCTGAATATTATGTTGCACCTCCTACAGGGTTGGATTAAGCCTTCTCAATCAAAGTTTTTATTAATTTTTGTGCATCACTGGAAATTGCCATTAACATTTCACATTAAACATTTCATGAATTTAATCTTTTTTTAGAGAGCCTTCTTTTAATATATCTTAAAATTTGAAATTAACATTATTATATTTTATAAACAATTATAATAACATTATTATTTATAAACAACATAAAAATAATACAAATACCATGAATATATTCAACTACATCCTCCAATTTGAAAATTATGGCTCAATTTGTGAAAACTTTATCTAAAAAAGAGAATGATCAACATATACATAGAATTTAAAAACAACTGAAAACTAAATGTTGTTTATACTAATCATTCAGCTGATATACATCCACCTGTATGTAAATCAGAGTTGCTTCAATTTTTTGGCATGGAAATATTTTTTTTTTTTTTCTTTGCAACTACTTTGGTCTCCAAATGCTTGTCCTAAAAAGTTAGTTTTGGGATTGAAGTTATATTATCATTACTTGCTCCTTTGTGCAATTCCTTGTGGACGTTTCTAACAGTATGACACCATTGGTAAGCACTATGCACTAATACATACTTGTACTATCTTCAAGTGTACTAGTCACTTTAAGATTGTTAGTTTGTTGTTTAGGGCTTAAAATTACATATGTATTCTGTAGGGCAGGAGGTTTTGGTTATTCTGTAGGTTACCAGCCTATTTTAGCCAGAATGGGAAGATCTGTTCTATGGTTCCGCCTCTATCAATCCTCCCAGGCCAGTTTGAACTCGCCCCACAGAGATCTTGATAATTCTAAAGTAATTGACACTTAGATTATTCTTTCAAATGTTCTGACCATCTAAAAATCTTGTTGTATGTCTATGACCCCCTTTTATTTATTCTCATTAATTTAATAGTTACTTTTAACTGGGGAAGTTTTGATTCCATATGTCAGTTCCCAATTCCACTGATTCTTACCCTTTCATTAGTCGTGTGATCCTCTGGTGCATGATCCTGTGGTGGATGATAAAATGGTTTTGGCTGTATTTTGACTGTAGCGAGTTAGTGGGGGGGGGGGGGGGGGAGTGGGTTTAAGACTCCAGGTATGCCTTACCAGTGTTCTCTTCAAGTGTTAGCACCTAATCTGATTCCGCCCCAAACTTTTCTGGTCCACAGCATATAAAAACTCCTAGAATGTGCAAGGCGTCTAAACACATAATTTCTTATTTATTTTTTTTTTTTGCTGTTGTCTCATTGTCTTTTATATGTTTTTTAGTACTAAGATAAAGAGTACTATATATATATATATATATATATATATATATATATATATATATATATATATATATATATATATATATATATATATTTATTTTTTTATTTTTTTTTTGAAAAATAATCTTCATTCTGGGACACCTTGTCCCCTAAGAATAACATGAAAGTACAATAAAAATGTATTATTGTCTGGCTGCGCACATAAAAGGCAGCAACTTATAAAGAATGTAAATTATACCCTTAAAACAAGAAATAAAATACATTTTGAGTTGTTTTTATTGAAGAAAGGTAAACATACCCCACAGGTGCCACACGACAACTCTTGTTCGTATTAGGTACACAGCAAATGGAAGGTTTAGGAAGGAAGGTTCTCGAAGAAGAAACTTCGGAAGAATTGGTGTCAGGATTCGATGAGCCAAAGAATCTATACCGCTTAGTTTTGTGGTACTTAATTGTGTTATTATTATACATCAAATTTTCTCTCTGATGATAAAACAATGATATTATTTTATCTTTACTATTTTTTAACTGAGTAATGTCTCATACTAGTTCAACATTGTTTGATACAGAATTTAAAATGATTGTCTTCAATAATCAAGTGTTGCGACTGCAAGGCAAACAACAAATTGTTTAAAATATTTATTACCTGTCGGAAAATGAAGAACTATCGTTATATTCCATTTCCAACTGCTGAAGCCGAAGCTCTAACAGAATAAATGCAGTCAGGCAATAGCATTATTTTATATAATTTTATCTTTTTTGTTATTCTTAGAGGATTTTTAATATCCCATAATAAAAATTGTTTTTGATTTAGTTACATGTTCATACTGGTCAATTATAAAATAATCATAGAAATATTAATGTATCCTCCCATGCACAATGTTAGGTAAAATTTTTTAGTAACATTTGAGATCCCTTAAGTTATAGATGAACCCCAGAACCTTCGGACTTTATATCTTTTGAAATAAGAGTTAAAAAACTAATTTTTTTTTTTATACACTGTTTGAATTGTAATTAACATATGTATTCTATATTTTAGATAATAAATGCTATTAGCTGTTA
The DNA here is from genome assembly GCA_003667255.2 of Euschistus heros. Taxonomy (NCBI): domain Eukaryota; kingdom Metazoa; phylum Arthropoda; class Insecta; order Hemiptera; family Pentatomidae; genus Euschistus; species Euschistus heros. Next base: position 1,430,661 of record RCWM02000035.1, on the reverse strand, counting down.
AACAATTCATTTTTTTAATATTAGTATTTAGCCCTTAATGAATTATTTTTTGTACTAAGAGTTTGTTATACAGGTTTTGAGAGTTGAAATATTTTTACATCAACATCACTTCTTATGTCCCTCCTTGTCTGAAGGAAAATGAAAGACAGTTGATATGAATAGGGCTTCAAAATTATTTTCTCAAGAATCAGTGAAATGGATAATTGACATATGGAATCGAAACATCCCTAGTTCTTCTAGTAAAGTTCTTTAACCGCATGTTAAAAACCAGCTGCAGCCTGAAATACTAATACGTATCTAGTGATGTGGACTGGGAATATTCCCAGTGGGAGGGAGCTTATAAAATGGGAATATTGTTGGGAATATTTCTTTGGCCTGGGAAGGTTCCCAACAATTGGAAATTTATGAAACTTTTTAGATTTTGAATGTTTTAACACTTACTAATAGTTAAAGAACCTTAAAAATAGGTTAACTAAGTAAATTCATACATTTTAATCAAAGAATTATCATTCCATGCATTTATTTCCGGGTATAAACAATAGCCTGGGAATTTATAGAACTAAAATAAATGAAATTTGATTCCTAAACCATTATTAAAAACTCAAGCATTAGTTAATAAGCATTTTTCTTGGAACTCATGTTCAAACGCCCTAGGTCTAAAATATTCAAAAATTATCTATTTTTATCAATTCCCTGTTTCTTTATGTTTTTTCAGCTTTACAATTTGTAATTGTTGGGCCAATAATTATCAATATTGCCACACTTTTTAGTACATTAATGTTTTAATAAACAATAGGGGAATTAAAGCTTAATATGATATTTACTCAATTCATTTGGTCTTTAAAACATTCAAAACAAAAAAATATGTTTATTTCTAACAAGGAGGTTAAAACCTAAACCTATAACCAAATATTTTATTTATAATTTAAAATAAAAAAATGTTCAAATAAAAAAAAGCTAATTAAGTTTATCATAAACCATGGTTTAGCTCTTAAAAAAAAAACCTGTACCTCTTACAACCCATGAAGGGTCTCACGTTCAGTACTTAGGCAGGCTGTACTGTTTCTGAGCCAATGGTTGTGAAAGGAGGTGAGCTATTAAGGGTACTTTAATTACAAAAAGTAAATTTTTTCTTACAAGACAAAAGAGGGAATTTTTCCTGCCCTTTCAACCCTTGATACTTACCTCTTGAAAACTGCATCATTGCAATTATCAGAAAGATAGTTCAGATATTGATAGTTCAGATAAACAGTTGACAGTTCTTTATAATTTAAAGAACAAGTTTGATTAGAGCTTTGTGTTCACTGTATGAGCTGGCAGCGAAACTGACATTTCTTTTTTACAAGGAAGCTCATGAATGCTTCACCTCCAAAAGAGTAGGAGAAAGAAACAAGCAAGCATGCAAAAGGCAATCCAGAGGAAACAGGAGGGCAGGAAGAAGAAAAAGAAATCTTTGAGATTAAAGATAATGAGTTTGAGTCAATAACGATGATGATTTTTTTCAATTTGGATATGTAGAAGAGGAGGAGAAGGATCATGAAGATTTAATGGACATTGAGAGAGACAGGGACTAGGGGACCTAAACAATTTTACATTCTAGTTACTTTTCTATTGTTTTAATCTAATCATTAATAATAATAACATATAAGAGTGTTTGTATTTAATTTTTTTGCACAATTACCACATTGACCTGTTGATTTGAGCAATTTTGCTTTTAAAGTTATAAAGTCTCAGGAATTTTATTTAATTATTTTATCATTTTAAAATATATTTCAGTTCTTGAGTTTCCTTAAACCATATAATTACTGCTTTCATCTATTAATTTACAGTTTTTTGATCTAGTTTGCTAATTAATCATAAATTCCTGGGAATTTATGAATTTTAGGAATAATGCTGGCAATATTCCCTGGGAATATTTCCTCGATTTTAAATTCCCAGGAATTTTACATCACTATATGTAGTTCTAGAATAATTTTTATAAATTAGTTTAATTATGTTCTCTTTTATTTTTCATTAATTCAGCAATGGAACTGTTGCCAAAGTTTTATTCTTATGTATAATACAATTTTTTTACTAAAGAAAGTTTTCATTTTTCCTATGTTTAAATCATCAGGAGTCTACTTTGTTTGGAATACTCAATATCTGTATATTTATTTGTTTCTTAAGTCTGCTACTTTTCAAATTTAATTTTATCGACTACTTTTAAAATTAGTGTGTATTTATCATTGTCTTACCACAAAGATTGGTTCAAAATCTCAACCAAATTTCTGATCAATATGATACTTCAAAAACGTCCATATAAATATCGTTGATTATTCATTATAGTTTAAATGTGGGTTATTTCTCAATGCTGATCTTTGATTGATTTTAATCATTAACTTTTCCACAGTGCTGCTAATTCTTGCCCAGCAAGCCCCAGATCAGGAAGTCACTCAAGGCATAATGTCAGTGCTGATCTTCAAATGGCAGCAGCATATGCTGCTGTTGTAGCTGGTCCGAATCCTGTTGTTAATACAGTCACTGTTTCCACTTCACATGATGATAGGTTTGTGAATGCCTCCTTTAATTTATGCTAATGTTAGGTTTTTAGGATACATCATATTAGCCAAGTGATTATATTATAAATTTTATATTAATAGTTTAAGAAATATGAATATTTATGAATGATTGTTGTAGTTTGTCGTAGTAAGAATAAATAATCTGATGTTTATGTTATATTTTTATTAAAATTATTAGTGATTGCTCTTTGAATATTTGTTTTTGTATTTGGATCTAAACATTTAATGTTAACATACCATTAATATATTAAACTATTAAATATACAATTCAATAACTTGATTAGAAACTGGGAAATAATTTAAATAAAAATATATATGTTGTGTGGTTGCAACAAAACTGGATTGATTGTTTTCCTAAAAGTGCACATTTTGAAATCAGTTTAACATACACAACCTTCTCATTACCTCTAAGTGATCTGGTCTTAAAAGGTTAAATTAAGTTCAAGCTGAGTTATGTATTCATGGTGTCTACCAATTTCAGCTATCAAAATTCCCGACTTTTTCAAGAATTTTTTTAGAAATTCCCGACTTTTTCAAAAATCTTTTTAGAAATTCTAGCCAATCGATATTTTAATGGTGTTTCAATAATAATCTAAACAAATCAATCTATGCATACTTTGCTACTTAACGTACCACAGTTAAACAACATAAAAAAAAAACACAAGAAACACATTAATATCGAGTTTGCCATTCGGTTTGAAAAAGGTTAGAAGGTTACACGAGGTTGTCGGATAAAATAACTCCAAAAAAATATGTCCGATTAGAATATTCTTTTTTTTTTTTCATCAGAAAAAACTGGTTAAAATTACTATGAGACTTGATATATGAAATTTTGATCAAGCCCCATGATATACTCACGCCATCACGCTGAGAACCCAATACTCTTGTGATATTCACTTTTGTTTCATTAATTTCTCGCTATAACTCCGAAACTATTTACGAGGATTGTACTGAAAAAAATGTTTTTTTTTAACAACGGTATGGGATTCTCAGCGTGCTGGAGTGGGTATTTCATGGGATTTAAAACACATTTCATATAAGAGGTCTCATTGCAAATTTGACTAGCTTTCAGATGGAAAAAAGAAATTTGCATCAGACAAATAATTATAGATTTATAGCCAAAAGAATACCGAGAAACGTGTTTTCGCGATGTGTTACTTACCGCAACTTAGCCAATCTTTAGTCGTTGGTAGTGGCCGAACCGCTGAACCGATTTTAATGTAATATTATTAAAAAGTAAGTTTAATGTGACGTTTTACAGTTTTCAACTAAATATTGTATTTTCTCCTTCCCCACTACTGACAGCGCAGAAAAAAAATGAATAGAATCAAATTTGTTGCAAATTTGAATCGCTTTAATGTGTCGATGACAAACTTTGAATGATTATTTTCCTTTATTATGCAATTACCTTTTTCATTATAATTACGTAGTACACGTAAATATTTTCGTTATTATTGTTTGATTTGTAAACATTTAAATAAAAGTTATAACTTTGAAAAATGTTGAACTATAGATCCAGTTAAAATAAAGTAGGAAAGTTATACATAAAATTAAATTTAATTTAATGCTCTATCAATTTGTTTCTGACTATTTTTCTGAGTGCAGAAGAAGCAAACCTAGTGCCATCCTTGACCGTTTAGCGAAAAGTGAGGTGAAAATAATTTTCTTTTTCTTTTTCATCAATCAATTATTTCAAATAAAAAAAAAAAAAAAAAAAAAAAAATTAACTTTGATTGATAAATAAACCATAAAAAGACAGAAAAGTATTTTCCCCCAGAACCCACTTTTGACTGTTTTTTGTTATCTGCCGTATTTGAGAGAACCGCTGGGCCCACAGGTACCATTCTGATCTAAAATCATGTATTTCACAAAATAAGTGACCATATCGAAAAAAAAATAACTTTTTGAAAAAAAAAATGGCCTCTTTTCCATGATAATATCCCTGTATCTTGGGAAGCAATGGCTATATAGAGCTCACCCTGATCTCAAACTGTAGCAAATTTAGTTTACTTTAAAAATATGTGGAGTGACTATACCAATCAGACGCTTCCTTAACTCACATATTGAGCAAAAACATACATTAACGACGACTTTTTCCAGACTTTCGCAAATTTTCTGTAAATTCCCGACTTATTCCCGAATTTTTCCCGACCACACGAAATTCCCGACATATTCCCGAATTTCCCGACTAGTAGACACCCTGGTATTGCTATGCACTAATATGTTGTCCCTCCAGTATTTTCCAATAATAACTAGCTATCTAATAAAAGTTATTAATCCTCAATCATACAATTTATAGTTCTTCAAATGAATTGAAAAATAGGGTCATTGTGTGTGTATGCAACAATGATTTTGTAGTGTTTGTACTCTGTCATCTACTAAAAACTTTCTATTAGTCTTTTATACTATTATATGTAGAAATACGCTGATATTCTCAAAATTAAGTATTTTATGTCCCTTAAAAAAAAAAAAAACCTGACATAGTAGTTTGATGGAGTGATTAAATCTTAATGAAACCAATATTATTGTTTCATAAAATAAGTCCATTGTGTTTTTCAATAATAAATTAAAAATAGGATTAATAATAATAATAAACATTCTTGTGTTTTTGAAGTAATGTTTATTTCTTAATTATGTTACATCCTTTGAAAAGGAATTAGTTCAGGACTTTGTGTGCATTAATTGTTGTCGAGATCACATATCTTTAAGAATTGCAGCACTGAATCACGATGAAAGAAAGCAATAATGGTTCTTTTATTTCCATAAAGTAAAGTGCATAAGGCTAGAAAAATTTTTTGTAGTGTTTATGGTGATAACCTCTTAGGAGAAAGTAACAGCAGGATATGGTTTTTAGGAATGATATATGGGTTCTTCATAATGACTGACAAAATATTTGTTAAACTGCATTCCCATCAATGATTCTCTTCTGAAACGTTATGTTAACAACCCATTTTTAAAGAGACTAATAACAGGATGAAAAATGGTTGTTAGAAGGAACAATGTTGTTTTTAAAAATATCTGCAGGAAAAGGAGGACATTGCATCTGAAGAAGGTAATGCACATTTGACAGGATTGGAATGGTGTGCTTTACTGTGGGCTCTTTCCATCTTACTTGTGTATTACACACAATTGTAAAAATTATAGGCATCTGTGGACCAAAAACAACCAGTATCGGCTTGTGAAAAGACCATTGTTTTTCATCCGGTTAATGCCTGCCCACAAGTTTCTTTTTAAAAACATGACAAAAATTATTGAAGTTTGGCTGAACTTTTCACCCACACCCACCCTATCCTTCTAAACCCACCCTCCTGACCCCAACAGATTTTCATTAATTTTTCTCCCCGTGAAATTCCCTTAATGGGAAACACTTAGGGACTGCATAAAGCTTATAGATGAGTTCTTCAAAGAAGAAGAAATAGAAAAGGTGGCAAGATGTTATAGATAATAATGGCTAAGATGTAACTGATTAAGTATATTTACAAGCATCTGAAGTTTTTATTGAAATCACCAGTAAAAAAATCTGTGAACTTATATTACAGTTTTATAAGTATCATCTGTCACATAGGTTATATTGGCTCTAAGGAAACATCTTAATTCTTGCAGCTTTTGTTGTTCTTAATGAACCGTGAGTCATGATGTTTGTTTCCATTCACCACTAAACCTAAGGGAAGTTGTTTTATAATATCTATTGTATGTTTGATATTTTACTATAAGTTTAGGAGATTAGTAATATAAGAAATAAAATAGTGAAATTTTCTTTTTGACATTAATATTTATTGGCAAATATCCATCTATTACTACTGGGTAATATTTATTGGCTTGTGCTACATTTTAAAGCCCTATAAATATAATTCCATGGTCTAAAAATAAAATGATTCACTATGAGGCCAGGTATACACATGCTATCACATTGGAAGAGTAACTTGCTTGTTGGTTGCTGGAATGTGCCAGCAACTGAAACACTAAGTATACAATTGCTATTAATTGGCATACATGCGTGAGAGTCCCACCCAGGTTTTAGTTGGATGGGACTCTCCACGCATGCGCCCTTCATCACTTGCCATTTAACTAGTGCTCAAAATCAAGTGTGCGATCTACTGGCAGGCCAACTACTGGCATACCAGTTAGAGTATACACATGCCATTTAATGGTAGTAGCTGGCTTGGTAGGTTCTCACATGAAAATGTATGACTAGTTACTGGCATGTGCATCCCCGGCATAAGTTTTATCATTCGTCCTGTAAAATAAGGTTCCAAAAGGCTGTTTTCAAAGCCGTTTGTAATTTATATTAAATCCCGTTAAACATCCATGTAAGCACACTGAACATGTCATAATTGTCATGTTTTGCCATAACATACACTTTTAGCGTGCTAGCGTAGTTGTTTCACGGGATTTAATATAAATTACATATATAGGATTTAATAGTAAATTTAATCAGCTTCGAGATGGAAAAAAAAAATTAAGGATCGGTCAAATATTCACAGAGTTAAGAGCGAAAAATGTTAAAAAAATTAAATTTTAAAACAATTCAGGATTTTTAGCATGCTGGTATGGGTATTTTCTAAGATTTAATCAAAGTTTCATATAAAGAGTCTAATAGTAAATTTAGCCAGCTTTAAATGAAAAAAAGACTGGACTTATAGTTTCGGAGTTATAGCCAAAGGAGTAAGACAAACATGTTTTTGCGGAGAAGTGGGCCTGACCCCAAGTTGGTCAATTTCTACACTGTTTCCCAAGACCATAACTTCGCGAAAAATGGTCCGATTTCGACATACACATACACTTTTTTAGCGTGCTAGCGTAGGTGTTTCACGGGATTTAATATAAATTTTTTTTTTAATTTTTTATTTTCTGGTTCCAGCTAGTGATGGGTCGTTCTGAGTGGAACGGAACTTGGAATTGGTTCTAGCTTTGAACCGGTTTGGAACGAAACGCACTAACTGAGTTTTTCGTTCCAACTGGAATGAAAACCAACTTCAAAAGATCTACTGTTTCGTTCCACCCAAGGTCGACTTCTTCTTTCCTTCACTTGATCCCTTCCATTCACACAGAGCCCTACCGCCGTTTATCTTACTGCTCTTGGTTCTTTCCCCTTCCCTCCATCGCCTCGCCATACCTCAAAATAAACCACTTTCTATGAAATTTTCTGCTCTACCGACAGAGCTCGGCTACTTCTTTCGGATTCAAATAAAATTGGTTTTTAAGAATCAGAATCGAGCTAAACATGCAAAAAGTCTTGTAAAGGATAGGTTTACTGCTTTAACCTTCCACCAGTTGCGTCAATTTCCATAACATGAGCGGTCGCATGTTTTACAAAGTACAACACCCTGTTCTATTTATCCCTTTTTGTCCAAATTTTATATGAAATCTATTAAATAAAATATTTTGTCCATTCTACATTTAAAAGTAGAGTATTTGTACGAAATATTGCCTGTGAGAATAAAATTTTGAATGTAAATGAAAATAAGATTGAAAATAATAAAAACTAAGTTATAACTAGATAAATTTTTATTTACAATATTATGGTCAAATATAATTATTTGCAGGTCTAAAATGGTTGTTTTTATGATTAATTATTATAAATAAAGTTTTTTGAGGAATGATTTTTACAAATAAAATGTATATATCCCCTAGTTGCTCCCCCTTTCCTAATTATTAAATAAAAGGAGATTAACAGCCCGTAGTCACAAGGGATGGAACGAAACTGCATGGTAAATAGGTAGTAGGTTAGTCAAACTGACTGGAACGAAAAGTGGAACAGACCATAAAATCTCATTCTGCTTTTAAGTCGGAATAGCCCTTCACTTATATGTAGAAGGTTAGTCAAACTGATGTGAACGAAATGAAAATTGGAACGGGTTCCAATAGTGGAACGAAACCGAAAATCTCATTCCACTTTTACGTCGGAACGGCTCTTCACTAGTTCCAGCTACAATTAGTATAGTATATGAAGACTTTCTTTGAAAATAGCTTAGTTATCATGTTATAGGTAAATAACCGGTATGAAGCCAACGGCTGCCATGGTAGCAAACTTTGGATTCAGATTCAGTACCCCAAAAAACATCAAGATCTGTTGAGAATAAAAGTTCAGCTGTTTTTTCTTCGCCAAATCCTTATTTTACTGGACTAAATTTATTTAATCCATTTTTACTTTTTTATGTAAATGGATTTAGCATAAAACATTTAAGGTATTTTTACAGCAACATTATTAATAGAACTATTTGAAGCTGAGTTCTATTAATAATATTGTTATAAACATACCTTAAAATAATGTTTTATGCTGGATCCATTTATATAAAAAAGTATTAATGAATTTAATAAATGACAAAACTTAAAGTGAATCATTTTGTTTTTAGACCTTGGAATTATATTTTAAGGGCTTTAAAATGTGGTAAAATTCAAAAATGTTGCCCAGTTGTATCATATGGGATATTTGCCAATAAATATTTATACTAAGGAGAACACTTTGCTATTCCATTTCTTACAGTTTAGTAGATTTATTTTTATATAAATTTTACATTTAATTGATTGTTTTTTAATTAAATTTGATAATAGTTGTAACCATATTTTGTATTCCTTGATTAACTATAATAGCTAAAATCAGAATTAGGTTAACACGTACTTATATATATACATTGATTATCTTCTTCTTAATATATATATGAATTATGTTTCATGTTGTTTGTCCGCTATGGACTACTGAACCGATTTTAATCAAATTTGTACACCGTGTGCAGTTTGATCCAACTTGAAAGATAGGATAGCTTATATCTTAATTTATATTTGCAATATTATTTTATTGCAAATTATTTGTTTATTATGTGTAAATTATTTTTGTTAATAATGTAGATTTAGTTACCATGGAAATTTTAGATTACCATAATTAAAAAAATGTTTATAGTAGAAGGTTATATAACAGTGATTTTTATTAACTGTTTTTTTGATTTTTCTTAAACAGTGCTGAGTTGATTTCAGAATATTTTTTATCAGTGAAATTATTCCTGCTTTTTAATTATTAGTGCTTCATTGTTCAAAACTCTTTAATTAAATTAAATACATGCAAGTATTATCATATCAGATCACATAGTTATATTATTATATTTGCTAAGCATCAAATCAAATATGTATTTTGATGGTCTTGGCGTATTAAGACTCCAGGATCTGAATGAATCTGAATATATATCCGTCTATTATCGGCTTGAATCTTATGTTATTGATTTAATTTCTATAACACCCTTATATTTGCTTCACCTATATATATTGCGCAACTCATAATCCGGAGCATTAGAGAATGTTTTACAATCACTCGATTTTTTTTTGGCTGTTTCTTGCATCTATTAAGGCCATTATACTATTATATTGTTAGTAGTTAATCAATTTACAAAAGTTTATGTACCATTTTGCACATAATTTAATGGAGATTAATAATGCTATTTTCAAAAGTTAATTAACATATATATAAAAAGATGGTACAAAGCGCTTCACACTTTTTTAATAATTGTACAATTTTTTTTTTTTTTCATTATTTTTATTCTACCTATGTTAAAAATTATTTTTCACTTCTCATTTTGATGTGCTATAATAGCGTCTTCCTTAGTTTTTTTAAAACTCTATAGATATTTAAACGCTTAAATTATTATTTTCAGTCAAATGCCACCGAAAAAATCTAACCTCAACAAAGCACGGAGCAGAGAGACATGACGCAAACGTGTTGAAAGAGCACATTAATTAAAGAGTTTCGAACAATGAAGCACTAATAATTAAAAAGCAGGAATAATTTCACTGATAAAAAAAAAGGACTATTGGACTAAATCCTTTTTTTTTTTTGTTATTTCATCATTTTTACGGGTGATAATTGAAATAAAAAGTATTTATTATTAAAAATAATAAATATTATTGTTGAAAATTTAAAACTATCTGCCCTACCTACCTCATTTATAAGTTTAAATGTCACATTTTATCAACTAACAACTTTGTAATAAACTTATTTGTTACAAATTTGAATAAAAAAAATCATAAAATTTAATATAAAAATATTCTGAAATCAACTCAGCACTTTTTAAGAAAAATAAAAAAACAGGTCTTGATGTACTAAGACTGCAGGATCTGAATGGACCTGATTATCTATCTATCTATTATCCGCTTACATCTCAGGTTATTGATTTAATTTCTATAACGCCCTTATATTACCGTCAGAATCTATGATACCCTTCAGAAAGCTACAGTTTCCCATTCGTTTAGCTTTCGCCATGTCTATAAATAAGTCTCAAGGCCAAACAATGTCCATTTGTGTTATAGACTTGGAAAATCCAGGTTTTTTTCATGGGCAACTATATGCTGCATGTTCACGAGTAAGAAAACCGTCGAATCTATTTGTGTTAGCTAACGACAGGTTAACCAAAAATATTGTACACCGATTAGTGCTGATGTAAATTGAAATAAAAAGTATTTATTATTAAAAATAATAAATATTATTGTTGTAAATTCAAAACTATCTGCCCTACCTACCTCATTTATAAGTTTAAATGTTACATTTTATCAACTAACAACTTTGTAATAAACTTATTTGTTACAAATTTGAATAAAAAAAATCATAAAATTTAAAATTAATTACTTTGTATTAATTTGTGCTTAGTATCAACCCTACAAAAATTTTGATCAGTCGTGTTCAATGACCTTACTCTTTAAATCCCAATCCAGTGGATTTTTATACCGGCTTTAACATTGCCCTCTTCGTTTGTGTATAATAATTTCATTGTATTATGGGATAACAGTAGTAGAACATCAGTCATGGAGGTCGCCATGTTCTTTTACAAATGGCATCCATGTAAAAAAACATTGCCCTCTTCGTTTGTGTATAATAATTTCATTGTATTATGGGATAACAGTAGTAGAACATCAGTCATGGAGGTCGCCATGTTCTTTTACAAATGGCATCCATGTAAAAAAACATTGCCCTCTTCGTTTGTGTATAATAATTTCATTGTATTATGGGATAACAGTAGTAGAACAGCAGTCATGGAGGTCGCCATGTTCTTTTACAAATGGCATCCATGTAAAAAACCAGCGGTCCCCATGGCTGATGTTCTCCTACCGTTACCCTATAAATAGTTTACTAATGAAAACCTTAGCCAAAGCAACACGTGGCCGAGTCGGCTAGTCATATATGGAAATTATTCTGTTTTATTCTTACACTTTTCAAGACCTTGAAATCCTCATTGACATGCCCACCAAGTTGATTAACGACTGTATGTCAGAGCCAGATGGTTCATTTGATAGCAGGCTAACTGATTTTTTGATAGTTGGCCTGTTCTTAGATTCTTTACAGCTTGTCTCTTTGTCATTTCAAGCATCTATGGGAGGGTAGTCTGAAAAGTTTCTGACCTCAACGTGAAGATGGCAGCACTCGTAAATAGAAATCCAGTGAATTCGTTGTTCATCGGTTGACAGTTACTCACCAAAGTTTCAGCCATTTTGAAGGCGAAGTTGGTAACAGTTGTTTGAGTGAGCTGATGTGGGCGTTTTTGTGAAAATGGACAGAATCTGTCATTAAATATTTGTTATTGATTAAATATGATTATTGCCTACGCAAATCAAAGATGAGTTGGATTCTGTGTTTGGAGACTCTGCACCATCATTTACCACAGTGAAATTTTGGGTAACTGAATTTAAACTTGGCTGTAAGAGCTTGGGAGACAATGAACATTCGGGGCATCCAAAAACTGCAAATACCGCCGAAAACATCGCTAAAGTTCACTAAATCGTGCTAGACGACCGCCGAATTAAGGTGAGAGAGATAGCAGAGGTTATGAACATGTCAAAAGAACGTGTTTGTCTCATATTAAATCAACATTTAGGTATGAGGAATAGTGAGGAACATGGCCGCTACTGCTATGCAGCCAGCTAAATCAGCTCTGTGTTTACTCTCTTGATTCTTGTGGAATTAGCTCACATATCAGCTCGAGACTTTGTATATATTGTGTGTCTACAAACTATAACAATTTGTGAAGTATTCCGGCTAGGTGAGTTCCTAGCAACTAATATATGAAGGTGGTCTGTTAGTGTTAGACTAGATAGTTGGGCGCAGCGTGGCTAGGCGGTCTCGACCTGCCTCACGTCTGGAGCTAGGCTATCAGTTACATTGGCCTACCTGTCACTATCATCACTGGTGGCGTAGTTGGTTAGGCGCTTGACCGCTGATCTAACGAAGCCCAGTTCGATACTCATAGAAGTGGGACTTTTTTTTTTTTTTTTTTTTAATAATTTATTTTACGCATATATAAATATTTATTCATATATGTATTTTTTTCTCATTCTATTTTATTTTCTATAATTATTAAAAATAATTTAAACATTTAATATTATCATGGAGTATGAAAAATCATCGTGTTTTGATTCTGATGAAGAAATGCCATGTTCTGACTTCAGTGAATCGGACTCCAAGTTTCTCAAGGCTAGAACTTTGTCTAAAAGACAAAGGAATACTGCTCTTGAGCCTACTGGGAACTCCCCCAACAAAAAAAAAAAAAAAAGAAAAAACAAAAAGATAAGAAGCCAAATGTATCCACCACACCACCACAAACCCGCAGTAAGACTATAGTCTCTGCAGTCACACCCATAGAAACAAACAATAGATTCCAACCTCTAACAAATATGCCAACTGACAGCTCAGCACCTCAACCACTAAAACCTCTCATGGATTTCAAACCACCTCCAATCTACGTCACCGGCGTAGAAAATTATTTACAATTTTGTCAAAATATATCCGAGTTAATAGGTCAAACCAATTTCCAATGCTTCTCCAGATATGAAGACATCAAAATAAATACGGAAACAAAAGAAAGTTACAAATCACTAATAGCGCATCTGAAAAATAATAATATAGAATTTCATTGTTACCAGTTAAAAGAAGAAAAGGCCTACAGAGTAGTACTCCGTGGGCTTCATCAATCTGTTCCTCCCAACGCAATCAAAAGAGACCTAGAGGAGTTAGGTCATTCTGTCAGGCATGTCGCCAATGTTCTCCACCGTATTGATAAGCACAAACTCCCATTATTCTTCGTGGATCTGGAGCCGGCAGAGAACAATTCTGAGATTTTTAATATCAAAAGATTGGTATACTCCGTCGTAAAATTTGAAGTCCCTCGACTCAAAAAAGAAATAGTTCAGTGTACCAGATGCCAAAACCTGGGACACACAAAGACCTATTGCAATCGGCAACCAAGGTGTGTTAAATGTGCAGGACCACATTTAACTGAATCATGTTTAAAAACACGTGAAACGCCAGCCTTGTGTGTCTGTGTGGTGAGAGCCATCCCGCTAATTATAAAGGTTGCCAGGTTTACAAACTTAGGCAAAAGCAAAGAAGCACCAACTCAGCTACTAATAGAAATTCAGTTCCTCATACATCCGTAACTGTAGGATCATCCTCCCAGAATCAAAACATCCCTGTCATCAATAGCTCTCTCAAAGACTTCCCTTCACTTCCTTCAACATTAAAAGTACAACAGCCTCAATATCAACAACCCAGCCATTCAACCGTTCAACTCACTGAACCTCAGCAGCAGGTTCATCTCAGACTCTTCAACCAACCAATGAATTCACGACGGTCGAACGAAGAAATCGACGGTCACAAAATCAGGCGCCTCAACCATCCTTTCCATCCCGACCTCCCAAAATAATCAATCCTTCCCCATCAACTTGTCAACAGACACCACAACAAGTGAACCAACAGATCAAGCCTCCAGTACAAATACATGGGCAAACCATATCTCCTCAACAATATCCAAGCCAAATCCATTCCAGGTACCGTCCTCAAGACAGTGTAATCATCCGTTTCAAATATCAGAACCCTATCCTACTTCCTCCCAAAGTTTTGGTGATATCTCATCGATTCTTTCATCCTTCCTCCGTGAACTCCAAGAAACTATCAGACCCTTAGTTACCCTTCTCACAAGAGCCCTGTCAGAAATCACTTCCATTGTTCCTCGATGATCCAAAACTCCTTGGCAGTTCTTTTATGGAACGCAAATGGTTTGCTCAATCACAGAAATGAACTAGACATATTCTTACACGACAATAACATTCACATTGCCCTAATTACCGAGACCCACCTGACGCCTACCTCTTATTTCCACATCAAAGACTATATCACTTACAGAACTGACCACCCCGACAAAACAGCCCACGGTGGTACTTGCATTCTTATCCATAGATCACTAACCCACACCTTGATTCCTTCCTCTCCAACTGACACCATTCAGTCTACCTCACTAATCCTATCCACCCTTCCATTTAACCTTACTATTTCAGCTGTATATTGTCCTCCAGGAAATAGCCTTTCCCAAAATATTCTGCAATCCTTATTCCAATCCTTTGGGCGGCGCTTCATTGCAGGTGGGGACTACAACGCTAAACACCAGCGATGGGGCTGTAGAACATCCAATTCCCGAGGTAGTATACTTTCCCGTGTATCATCCTTAAACAATTACCCCATCCTTTCACCTAACAATCCTACCTACTGGCCTACATCCCTAAGAAAACGCCCAGATATCCTCGACATATTTGTCACCTCTCAAATTCCTGCTTCCCTAACTACAATAGATTCCTTAGATGACCTTTCCTCAGATCATAGCCCAGTTTTGCTTACATTACATTCTACTCCTATTATCAAACCTTCTCATAACTGGACGAGTAGACTGGGACAAATTCCGTTCGGCTTTAGAAAACCAACTTGACTTAAAAACTCCACTAAAAACATGTAAAGAAATAGATTCGGCAATAGAACATCTTACAAATTCAATTCAAACCTGCATAACAGAAAACACTTCACAAAATAGAATTAAAATTTCAGAAAATATCTTACCACAGAATATTCGCGTTTTATTAGTAGAGAAAACGTCGCGCTAGGGCCAAATGGCATAGAACTCGGTATCCAACTGACAAAACCTATTATAATAAATTGACTAACAGACTTAAATCAGAACTTAAAAAACTAAAATTTGAAAATTTACAAAAACAAACTGAACAACTAACTGTTTCCGATAAATCATTGTGGAACACCACCAAAAGACTGTTAAAATTCAAAACCTTCAATCATCCTCTCCTTACTCCAGCTCAAACCGGACCAAATCTGATTTAGAGAAATCGCAGGTATTTGGTGAACAATTACACAATATTTTTAAACCTCATCCTGATATCCTAAATCCTAACCATGTAGAATTTATTGAAGCAGAACTGGCCATTCCTCTCCAAATGACCATTCCTCCTAAAGCCTTCCACCCTTCAGAAATAATAGCCATCATTCGTAAATTGCCCTCCAATAAAGCTCCTGGACACGACCTTATCACTTCAAGAATCCTCAAACACCTTCCAAGGAAAGCAGTATTATTCCTAACTTACGTTTATAATGCTGTCCTCCGTACAACATATTTTTCCGATTCCTGGAAATCATCAATAATAAAAATGATCCCAAAACCTAAAAAACCGCCAGAAAACCCTTCCTCGTACCGACTTATTTCCCTCCTACCTATCATGGGCAAAATCCTTGAAAAGCTCCTTTTGAAACGACTTTATCCCATCCTTGATTCCAATCACATTATTCCTGATCACCAGTTTGGATTTCGCCAGTCTCATTCCACTATCCAACAATGCCATCGTGTGGTGGACGTTATCTCATCTGCACTGGAGCGCAAGATGTACTGCACGGGTGTCTTTCTTGACGTTGAACAGGCATTTGACCGAGTATGGCACCCAGGTCTGCTTTACAAACTTCGCCAATTCCTTCCATCTACATATTTCCTCATCCTCCGTTCCTACCTTTCTGATAGAGTATTTAAAGTTAATCACAATTCTAAATACTCATCTATCTTTCCCCAGACCGCTGGTATTCCTCAAGGTAGTATCCTGGGTCCCATCCTTTATACAGTGTATACAGCTGATATCCCAACCCATCCTAATACTATCCTCACAACCTATGCTGATGACACCAGCGTGTTATCAGTCAATGATGATCCATTTGCTGCATCCCAGACACTCCAGTCACACATCACTTCTCTTGAAGAATGGTGTCATAACTTAACTGGAGAGTTAAGATAAATCCCAGTAAATCCCAGCAAATAACCTTTACCCTTCGTCGAAAACCTACCTCATCCTGTCCTCCTGTATCCTTTAATGGAGTACCATTAAATAATGTAGAACAGATAAGATACCTTGGATTTTATCTGGACAAGAGACTTACCTGGAACCCTCACACAAGATTGAAAAGACAAGAAGCTGCACGTCGATTTCGACTATTACAACACCTACTTGACAAACGTTCAAATCTCCCGATTCACTATAAAAAAACTCATATATATGACGATTATCAGACCTATTTGGACTTATGGTCTAGAGTTATGGGGATCCACAAAACCATCAAATTCTTCCCGCATCCAATCACTCCAATCCAAAATCCTTCGAAAAATCCTTAATGCTCCCTACTTTGTCACAAATGAAATCATCCACAATGACCTTAATATCCCATACGTCGCTGATTTGGCACGAACCAGATACCTCTCCTTTCATAATAAACTCACTGCTCATCCAAATCCACTTGTTGCACAACTTGCTTCCCATTCCATTCCTGGCAATCCTCCGAGGCGTCTGAAAAGAAGATGGCCTCGTGATCTTCTTTTGTAAATATTCATTAGAGTACTACCAATGGGTAGTTCCTCTGCAAATTGTATTCATGTCATTATATCTCATATATACCGCATATTTCTAGATGTGTTTTGTAATACAGTTGTAAATTTCTATTAATAAAAGAATAAAAAAAAAAAAGGTATGAGGAAGCTGTCCGAACATTGGGTGCTGCATTTGATTGAATGAACATTTTCAAAAGTTAGGCACAATAAATCCGAGTTTTGGTGCCGATTAATTACTGTAGATGAAACTTGATACACCATTATATGCCCAAAACAAAAATACAGTCTAAACAGTGGCAGTGGACTGCAAAGGGGGGACAGGCTCCAAAGAAAGCAAAAACTGTTTTTTCAGCTGGGAAAGTGATGGCGACTGTTTTTTGGTGTAGTCATGGAGTTATTTTAATCGATTATCTTCAAAAAGGAAAAACCATTACAGGAGTATATTTCTCATCATTACTTGCCAAGCTGAAGGCAAAACTTGTGGAAAAACGGCCACATTTGCAGAAAAAGAAAATCCTGTTTCACCCAGATAATTCACTGTCTCACACCTCAGCGGTTGCCATGGCGAAAATCCACAAATTATGGTTTGTACTACTTGACCATCCACCTTACCAGATCTAGCCCCAAGCGACTACTTTTTGTTCCCTCATCTAAAAATTGCGCTCAGAGGACAGAGATTTTCGTCAAATGAAGAGGCAGTCACTTTCATAAACAATAATTTTGTGGAGAAAAACGCCGAGTAATATTTGCACAGGTTGCAGGGATGGGAGCATCGCTGGGAGAAGTGTGTATTATTATAAATAAAGAGACTATGTTGAAAAATAAAAAAATAAAAAATTCAGAAAAAATGTCTTGTATCTTTGTTAGGTTGGAAACTTTTTAGAACACCCTTGTATTATCTGACAGCGTCTGCCATGGAAAATAACACGGCACTTACCACATGCCATAATTAGAAATCAGATCGTACATATAGCCATTATAAAATTGAGCTGTAAGTTATTATTTACTATTAGAAATAAATATTGATATTGACAAGAACACTTGTTTGAAAACATTGTTTTTAATATGTTAGGGATTAAATATAAACACTCATATCTTTGCTGATGAGTATTTAATTAAATGTTTTTCTTGATATTTCTTCGGTGATATGGAGAAAATAACTACTAATAATTCACAGTAATTAAGCAATAATTATATAGCCCAGATTGAGGGGTAAAAAAATGAATGCATTTGGGAGAAAAAACAAACAAATTTTTGATGAATAGAGATATAGTTAGTGAATAGAGCTGATGTTAGTGGGTTGCCGTCTCTAGTCAGACTGTCAAATAGATACTGATCAAATGGGAGGAGCTAGAGTGGTACCAGCTATCAAGATACTATTTGAGATAAAGAAAAATTATTGTTTTTCAAGAAGAATAGAATGCTCAATAAAATATAAATATTTTGTGTTATAGCGGTAGCTACTAAGTATAACAATTATTAGTACCACTAATTATTTTTTGTGCTTAACGGACTACTTTTGTATATTTTGATGGCAACCAGTTGTCAAGAATGATTAGTTTTAATGTGAACCAGAAGGTCTTGACAAAAACTACGTGTTCAAAATTTAATACACAGTTGGCCTCTAACTTTCATAGAGTTTAAAGTGATCTCATCACTGTTAATTTTATTATTGTTCTTTGTTTCATCTTATGTTAACTAAAATAGTTTCTACACAACTTAATGAAATCGGAAGATGAGGTAGGTGTTACTTCATTAATTTCCCAAAATTGCCAACTTCTAAACCAAATGGCCACGATGTTATAGAAGACTCAAATTCGAAGAAAAGAAATCTGGAAGGCTCTCCACTAAACCAATCACCAGTAAAAAAAATGGGTAAATATTATCAAGAAATTTCACCTATAAAAATTAGCAATAGATTCCAAATATTATCTGAAACCGACCTTACAACCAATAAACCTTGCTCTTCTAAACAAACAACCGCTCAAGAGAGTATTATCACTGAAAATAAACAGGTTACACCTAAAATCCCCCCAATATTTTTATATAATGCAAATAATCACCAACTCCTAGTAAATGACCTAAATTCTTTATGTATGAATCCCTTTTCTATAAAATTAGCCGGTAAAGACACCAAAATAATGCTCTCGTCCATTGACTACTATAGAAGAATTACTCACTATTATGATGAAGAAAAAATCGAATATCACACTTTTTCTTTAGAAAATAATAAAACTCTCAATGTTGTTATCAGAAAGGTGCCATTCTCTATTACGGATGAATTACTAAAATCTGAACTAATCTCTAAAGATTTCGATGTGTTATACGTATCGAGTATATTAAATAAAGGAAAAAAACCCACCCCTCTTTGTTCAGTTTCATTAATAAATAGTTCAAAAGCAAAAGATATTTTTAAACTCAAAAATTAATTTTCTGCTCTAATTTCAGTGGAACCAAAAAATAAAAACAATGATATCCCCATGTGTACTGTCAAAGATTTGGCCACACAAAGAATTATTGTCGACTAGAACCAAGGTGTGTTAAATGTAAAGAAAATCATCATTTTTCAAAATGTCCACTAAAATTCATTGAAAAACCATATTGTCAACTTTAATGAAGCACAAGCAGCTAGCTATAGAGGTTGCCCTTATTATCAATCAATTAAAAACAAAACAAACTCACCTGCCGTTCCAAGCAATATCGAAAATAAAAATGAAGAAACTCCATCAAATCGTAAACCATTTCGTAAAGTCACACCAAATTTTCCATATTCTTCTGCCTTATCACCTGAACAACAACCGCAAGAAAAAACTAATACCGACAACAACAGTGAAAAAATATTGACCGCTATTACAAAAATAATAATCAACGCTATAAAACCATATTTATCACAAATAATGAAACATTTATGTTCGTTAGTAACCTCCTTCTTTACAACTGGGCCTTAGTGTAAACAACAGCCCATCAACTGTTACTAATTCCTTCCTCACCTGTTAAAATAAATATGTTTATTTTCATCATTCTTTCTACAGGCCTAATGATATTATATTATTTTATTATGACCTCTAAAATAAAAAAAATAAATATGTTAAACTGGAATGCTTATGGCATATTTTTCACAAAAAAACGAATTTAAAATATTTCTTGAATCACTCCATTGATATAGCCTGTATATCTGAAACACATTTATCAAGTAATATTAAATTTAATATACCAGGCTATGTAATTTTGAGAAAAGACAGGAACAGTTCGACAGCCTCTGGCAGAGTAGCTCTTATCATCAAAAATAATATCAGTTTCTCCGAAAATATTATTCGACATATCAAATATCGAATTTATATCCATCCTTCTAAACTCTACTCCCAGCACTGTTATCACAGCCGTATATAAGCCCCCAAATAAAAAACTCAAAGAAGAAGAAATTCTAAAATTATAACCTCCCAATGAACATACTTTAGTATTAGGTGATATGAACTATAAACATATATACTGGGGGTGTCGCAAACCTAACTCAAATGGTATTAAATTACTAGACATTTGTTCTAGACATAATATTAAAATCACAGCACCTCCTGAACCTACCTTTTTTAGAAGAGGGTGTACACCAGACATCTTAGACACTATGCTATCAACAAATATCAGCCTACCTATAACAACCAAAACAATAGCCGCTCCAGATTCGGACCACATCCCAATATTAATTCAGTTCTCAACCGAAACTCCTAAAAATTATCACTCGTAGTTCTATGATTACAGGATTCATTAACTGGGATATTTACAAACAATTGATGGAGCAAAATATTTCTTTAAAAAAAGATTTACCACAAACATGAAATTGATGAAGCCATAAAACAATTTACAGAAAACATATCTAACTGCATAAATGACTCCACAGTAAAACCATTCCACAAAAAAAGAAATAGTTTTTTAAGCAATGTTCCAAATTCTATTCTATTAAAAATAAAATAAAAAAATTATGCTAGAAGACAGTGGATACATAAAAATCATGTCACAAACCTGGATCTAAATGATCAATCCCTATGGAAGGCTACGAGACTTCTATTAAACAAACATGAAAAAATTCCAAGCCTATTAGAAAATGGTGGTTTCATCACCAGCGATGTGGAGAAAGCTGAAGCATTTGCAGACTATTTTGAAAAAACATTTTCTATCCCTACAAGTGAAATAGGTTCTTCAAGAAGAAATTCAGCATATGATGAGATTGATGAATTTGTAGCATTACCACAAGCAACACCACAACGTTCACTGAAATATACTACTCCGAAAGAAATTTTCGAACTTGTTACAAGACTTAAAACAAAAAAAAGTTCTGGTCATGACCTAATTCCAGCTATTGCCATTAAACAATTACCGAGAAAAGCTATCATTTTATAACCTCAATTTTCAATAGTTGCTTGCAGACTGGTTATTTTTCTGAAAACTGGAAAAAGGCTGAATTGGTAGTTATTCACAAGACAGGAAAAAACGCTAAACAAATCAGTAGTTACAGACCTATAAGCCTCTTACCGATATTAGGAAAACTTCTAGAATCAATTATAAAAAGAGGCTCTAGTAACTTCTTTTTTTCAAGAAATAAACATTATTCCAGATTTTCAATTTGGATTCCAGGTCAGTCATTCCACAGCACACCAATTTTCAAGACTAACCGAATTTATAGTAAACGGTTTAGAAATGAATTTTCATTTCTATTCATTTTTCATTACAATTCATTTTTGTATTGCTTTCAAATAATTTGGAGGAGCACCATGGATTTGTAAAATCATATTTTGGCAAACTTCAGGTGGAATATCGTGATGAAGTTGTGGTAGGATATTTTGTAACAAATCCTGGTAATTCTCATCAATCAATCTGTTGGGCAAACTGTGATTTTCCAACACTATTCAACAGCAGTACAAAAATGAAGAAACCAATGATACCCCACAAGGAAAGGTAGAAATGCCTTTCCCTGTAAAAACAGACTCATCTGTACATAAAATTCACCTCAAAAAGTGGTATTCTTCAACATCATTTGCATTCAGAAGCTATTGGCAAAATTGAGGACTATGTTCATTATCATTGGGTTTTAAACCTTACATCTAATAAAATAAATCCTAAATAATATTCAATAAATAAATGTAATAACATAAAATCCTTTGATCTGGTGTCGCTTTATTGACAGTTTTCCTTTATTTTATTATAATAAACAATAAATTTTTTCTTTTCTTTTTATTCCAATCAAGAGTTTATTATGTTTAAAATGCACATTTTGATTAAGCGATTATCATAATGTTTTCTTTACACAAGTAACTGATTTGTATACCAAAAGAAAACATCATGTTTTTCCAGTTTTAAAAGTAAATTTCTCCATGAAATCGATACAGGTCATTCATTAATTTGATCATATCATATGAAAGCTGGTTGAATTTGCAAGTTTTTGTGAAAATTGCAGTTTTATGGATAGTTTTTTTCAAAAAAACTGTGAGCATTGAAGTATTATAAGACATTGTAACTTCCCTAAATAAAGTAAAGATCAAGCTGTTCTTTAGATCCCAAGTTTGTAAAATTCAAGATTACATGTAGGAAATTTAATGATAAATATTTTTTAAAAATGGAGATATTACAGCTTTTACTTGAGGTACGCATGATGATATAGAAGGATCAATACAATTAGGATTGATGAATTAAATGCCACTTCTATTTATGCCACTCAATAGAAGTGGCATTTAATTCATCAATCCTAATTACAGCTTTTATGTTTAAAAAATGTGGTTTCCTCAAAAAAGTCTTTGATTTATCGTACGAGTATAGCTGCAACTGATAAGAATAGAAAGGTGGTGAGGTATGAGGCATTATTCTGCATTTTTGATATTTTTTCACCCTTTTTATTTATTTTTTTTTTACACTAAGAGGTATTCATCCTGCTGTATATTGTTCAAGAGGTTCAACCCAAAGATAGGAAACAATTTTTGCCTGAAAAATGTAGTGTTAAGTTAAATATGTTCATTTACGAGTAGAATGCTGAAATTTGACTATCATTATTTATAAATAATATTGATGTTGGTTTATTTGTCCAAATTAGTAAATAAATTAAATATGTAATGGTAAATAATAATTAGATATGGTATCTAAAAAAAAAATAATAATAATAATATATTGGTATAAGAAATACCTGAGGGATGTCTTTGAACTAATTACATATTTGGATGATAAATAAATTAAAAAAACTGTTAATTAATAAAAAAAAAATTGTGTATAAAAAAAATATTTCAAAATTACTTTATTACATATTAAAAATTAATACTATATTTAACACTAACATAAAATTATATTTATAGGTAATATATTCATTTGATAATTAAAAGTTTTGTAACTCAATTGATTATGTTCATTTTTATAAACTGGTTCATGAACTAAAATAAAATTTTTATTTAACAACACTTGATTTTTTTTTTTTCTTGCGATGGTCACTCTGCCATGAATTCACAGATGTAATTTCAATTCAATATTAATTTACTTCATTATTTTCAAACAATGAAGCCTTCTTAATGTTGCCTTTGGCCCAAAAATGTGTTTTATCTCTCAATCCTCAATTCCAAGTGAATAACTTAACATTTTGCTGGGCTGGACTCACACTCCCTCTTCTTCAATAACTTCTCTCTCTTCTTCTTCATTGCCTTCTTAATCAACACCTCTTCTGTAAAATCACTGCCCATTCCCAGTCAACTATATAATCTTTTAAAATATATTTTTTTGATTCTTTACTTTGCACATTAAATTGTTACATATTTTGATTTTATTATAAATAATAATAATTATTAATATAAATATGTATGGAAAATTTTTCACAATTATATGGAAAATGTGTACAGCGTTTGTTATTAAACCAGTTTATCCAAAAACATTGAAATATTTTAACTATATCACTGCCTTTTTAAATAATATTAGAAAAATAAAACTATTAATTTCAAAATTAAATATTTTCACCTTTTTAACAAAACAAAATATATAATTAAACTTTCCACTCTTTTTACAAAAAAAAAATTGATTAATGATTTAAAATATAAAATTTAAGAATTAGGAATATTTAATTTGTATTATTCTTATTTAATTTTTCTTTTTAAGTTATATTTATTTATTTTAACACATTAAATAAACATCTAACTTTGATAAATTACATATCACTTCCAATTAGATAATTTTTTTTTTTAAATGAACTATTATCCGGTTTTGAATTAGAAACAAAATTAATGAAAACAATTATTTTGGTTGGTTACAGGGAAAATGTCTGTTTATTCTCTACACTCAAACGTTAAATACACATCATCCTACAACATTCTGCTGAACAAAAGGCATTATTTTTATTATTAATCACTAAATAAAACATTAATTTTTATACTGCATTTTTAAGATCTTTAATTGTTTCCTTTATCTGGACAATACAAATATGTTTTTTGTATCGCTTTCAAAACTTACAAATTAAGAAAACAATTCAAATAAAATATATAGAAAAATCTTCATATTTTTTTTACCATATTGCATTACAGTACGATTTTAACAGAAGTAAAAATGTAAAGTAATTTTTTTAACCAACTCTCTTAAAAACTTTTCATATATAAAAATAAAATTTACAGAAGCTCTCATCTTAATGCTTTTAAGTATTTTGATCAAATACATATTTGTTTGGCAAGTAACATATTACATTCCTATAACTAAGGAGTTAAAAAAAAAATATATAAGACTAAGAAAAAAAAGAGATAAAAATTAACAAAGAGCAGAATGATCGGCTCAAAATATTAATAAAAAAATAAAACAAACAAAAAATGTTGACCTATAATGTACAACAGTAACACACAGCATAATAGAAACATCATTTTCAAAAACTATTTTGTTTTAAATGTCTTATTAGTTTGTGAATTTTTTAATTATTGAAAACTAAATCATTGATAAAGAAAATATTCTAATGAAACAACAAAGGTTTTAAAAATTTGTATTCCAAAAAATCTGGTTCTAATACTATGTTGATAATAGAAAATATACTTAATAAAATCAATGAGAATCATGCAAGATAAAAACAGGCTGCTAGTAATATATTAAAATTTGCCTGGAGTCTTATGAAAAATGACCTGGAATTATGCTTGAATTTGTTTTTCCCAACCCTTAGCTGGGAAATACAGATGAAATACCGTCAGATTAGGAAAAAAACAGCTGAAATAATTAGTATCTATATAATTTATTATTACAAAGTAATTTATAATTGCTTGCTCAATAACAAAGCCCTGGGGTTTGACATGATAAGTGTTGAGCTTCTAGAACACTGAAGTAAAACTACCATAGAATACATTAATCAACTCATTAGTGAGGTATGGATGGGAGAAAGAATGGGAGGTGAATGGAGTAAGGCGGTTTTCATGAAATCATCAAGTAGGCTAATAAGGAAGTCTATGATAACTATTGAGGTATTGTTCTGCTCTCACCAGTGTACTGTTTTGTCCATTGCAATAAATAAAATAATAGTGATTTTGATGAAAAAAGTATTAATCAGTGTGGTTTCCATCGTGGAAGGTCCATTGTAGACCAAATCTTGGCTACAAAAGATACTAGAAAAATCGTATGAGTATAATGTGGACCTGCATCACGTGCTTGTAGATCTCAAGATGGCATATGATGGTGTTAATAGAGCAAAGCTTCTGATAGCAATGAAGAGTTTAGGCATACCTAAAAAACTAGTTAGTCTCAGACAAATGAAGCTGCACCACTCGAAGGCAATGGTTAAAATCCATAATACCCTGTCAGATGAGTTTCACATATAGTTAGAGACAGAGAGAACCACTATCTCCAACAATTTTTAATCTAAGCTTGATCTGATCACGAGAACTATTAGAAAAAAAACTCACCCAAGTGGCATAATATATAACTGACTCACATAGCATCTGGTTTTGCTAATGGCTTTGTGATCTCAACCTGCTCTGAAGCTGCCCTGTCAGGAATGCTGTAAGAAACTGTGTTAAGAAAAGGACTTGAGATAAAAGAGGACAAAACAAAACTCAAATCATATTATGACATCATCGAAAAAAAAAATTATTCGCCTTTTTACCTTTTAATTCAAGACCATGGAATCCTTCAAATTCTTAACTCAGGTGCAACTTTAACCAATTAAAATTAAATTTTGACTGAAATCAAGCCAATGGGAATCAAAAACAGTGGGAAGCAGATGGATGTTTTCCCTACAAAAAATTGTAAGATATTGAAATATGTCTAGAAAAGGTAAAATAACTATTTGTAAATGTGATCTGACCAATCATGAGATACATCTGTGAAACATCAACTCTTACAAAGGAAAGGAAAAGAGTTCATTTTGAGTTGGAGAGAAAGATGTTAAGAAAGATTTTTAGTCTGTTGTTTCAGGAAGGAATTTGGATTCGCCTTAACAGAGGGTAGCACTCTTCTGCAGATTGACATAGTCACATATTTCAATGAGAAAATATTGATGTGGCTCAGCCACATTGAAAGGATGCCAGCACATTGAGTCCTCAGGAGTATGATGTACGGCAAGCCTGGCTAATAGATAAAAAGAGGGAGACCAAGAGTGATTTGGATTCTAAATATCTAAGAGGATCTCCAAAAGATTAGTGTGAGAAGATAAAGGACAACAGCCAAGGACCTTCACGAGTAGCTACAAATGGTTGCGGAGACCAAGGTTCTTCAAAAGTTGTGTAGAACTCATTAGCGAGTGAGTTTTCCTGCTCTAGCTGGAGCATATAAGAACGTTAAACTCCTATAAACAATAAAAACAAATGAGAGTGTGTTTTGTTTTTGCAATTAATAAAATTAAAGTCAACATGCTCCAATACATGAAACAACTTTTCCTTTCAGTTATATATCATCTCTGACCTTGCACTTTATATTGATTCAGTTAATCTAATCATTTTCAAATGTTGCTTAAAGCTGACTGTCAGTTTACCATTAGATTGATATTTTAATGGTATGTTTAAATTGTTAACTATATTGATGGCTTTCCTCTTTAAGAGTATGTATTAATGTATTAAGTATGTATGTATTAAGACTATGTATATTTGTTGAGCCTATATATATTTGTTTATTTTTTTTTTAAATAATGATTATTTTTCAGAGACATGCTGGATATTACTGAAAGTAATTCTGAAAGTAAACTCTTCCGTGCTAGTAATGGTTGCCAACAACCGGACTCCTATACTTCACCTAAAGTAATTATGACAGTTTATGCATTTTATATTTGTATCAGACTTGATTTTATTTATTTATTTATTTTTTTTTATTTATTCCTAAAATAAGATTTATAATGAAATTGGCTGTATAAAAAAAATAATTTTTAGAAAACAAACAAAACCGACTTCAAGATTAAACCTACAAAAACAAACTTGAACTAAAAAATAAAAAATAATATTTTAATTGCTTCGAAACAAAAACCATTAAATGACAATCAACGAAATTATCGATACTTATATACCTATTCACAATTTATGATCGGTTATTTTTAGAGTCGGTGCTAGCCAAGAAGGGCAGTGTAATCATGCCTTAGCAATAAACTTTCGAATGGCCGGAGACAGCGGTGTGGTGGTGATGAAACAGTGGGAGCATCTTTACAATTACAATTTCTTTTCAAATTCTGTTTGTTTTGGTTGGCACCGACTCCAAAAATAACTGATCATAAATTGTGAATAGGTATATAATGCTATGTATCAAACCTTTAGGGTTTAATTTAATAAGCATAATATTCGCGTGTTGTGTAATAGGGTGGCTGGCCCCTTCACAGCCTCTTGCGGGTGGTCCAGCAGTTCACACCCTTTGTTGGTGTGCCATATTTCTCTACCTGCCTATCCGTTACCTGGTGATATTCGGGGTAAACTCTGTATTTTGAGTTTTTCTAAAATTCATAAAACTTGAAAGTCGGTGGGCGTGTCCAAGTACAAGGGCGGAGCGTATACTTTAACAAAGGCTGGAAAAAGATTTTAGATCAGTTTTTGAGGGGAGTTTTAGTCGAGCGGGTTTTGGAGAGAGTCTAGGAGATGTCTGGTCTGTTCCCTTCTGAGCTAGTTCCTGGAGCCTTCGGAGCTTGGGAGTTCCCGGCTTACCACCATGAACCCACAACATACGTAGCATCGCCCTTGTATTCAAGATAAGTTTAGGCTAAGTTCCTTATGTTAAAGTTAAGATACTAGATTAAGAATGATTCCTTTTCCTAACTGTAATTTTTATATGTCAACCCATAATGGAATATATATTGTTTTAGTTCAATCGTCATTTATTCACCATTTGCATGCCACTCATTAATTAATATATTTGGTTTACCCTTATTTATAATTAACATACATAATTTTCGACCCCACGATCACCTTCTGGAGAAGATTCAATTAAATTAATTAAAGATTTAAAATACATATTTATCATTTGTCAGGAGATTAAGTCCTGACTGGCATCTCTATAATTAGATTAATGCTGATCCGGACTCAAACAGAGACGGACATAGCATTAAGAATGGCACCCCTTGCGTGGAACCGATTTGTCAGATAATTAATGTTGTTAATTATTGTTAATTATTTTAATTAGAAATTAATTAATGAGTGACATAATTTTTTTCAATTTAATTCAAATAGGATAAGTGTGTGTTGAATCAGTTTATCATTGACGTTTTATCAAATGACTTTAATAAGGGCTTTCTTAATTTTGCGTTTTGATTACCATAAAGGTTGTGTATAATAAGTGCTATTAGAATATTTTTGAGGGTTTTAATTTTTTTATCATCATAAGCAAAATGTCGCAGAAACTTAATGAAAATGATCTGAGGACGATCATGATAATGTTTGAAAGTTTAAAAAAGGAGTATAAGGATACACAAACCGAAATATTAACAAAAGTAGATAATTTAAAGGTGGAATTGAAAGATTGTAACAAAGCTTTCCAAATTGATAAAGAAGAACCTGAATGAGAATCACCTAACGATTTTTCCACTATTATCAAAATCCAAGTGGAACAAAATTTTAAAGAAAACATCCCAGCGCAAGAAGTGAAAGAAATAGCTGAGGAAGAAGTAAATGAGGAAACTGAAGATGAAAATTACAGTCCTCTAACTTCGGTCAAAGAATTTTATGAAGTAGATCTCTCGATATGTGATGAAGAAATAACTGTAGAAGAAACAAGTAAGAAGAAGAAAAAGAAGAACAAGAAAATGAAAAGTAAATTATTATCAAAGAAAAAGAAAAATAATAAAGGAAAAAAGCTCAAATATAGAAAAGGAAAAGGACTAAGACAAAGATCTTTAAGAAAAGGTAAAAGTGTTAAATTTCAAAATAGTTCGGAAACAAAAATTGTGCAGTGTTTTAATACATTAAAAAGAAATATAAATAAGACTAGTGGAGATAAAGGCAAAATAAAAAGGAAGAGATTTTGTAGAGAAGAAAAATACTTTGAAGTTATTTACAGACAACACCGATGGAGACTTTTAGAAAGGAAACAGAAGAAAGTATTTTCATTGCTCGCGGAAGAAATTGTTAGGAGGAGGTATTTCAGTATTGTAAATACCCAGAATCCCGTTGATGTACGTAATTATACACGGGGGAAGGTTAAGAAAAAATTATAATCTTTGAAAATGCCTATTGCAAATTTGGTACCGATCCGGAGAATGTTTAAGGAAAAAGACTATTTTTTAGGGTAGAAATATAGATATAATAAATAATGTAAATAGTAAGGTATTGGGTTTTATTAAATATGTTATTAAAGCAAAAGACCTCAACGAAATTTTAATAAGTTTTAAATAATTACAGTTTTAATCAAGTTTGTAATTATTATAGTTTTAACAACTATACTCAGAAAATAAAACAAGTTATAGAATGAATAATTGTGAATAAAAATTAAAAGATCTTTAGTCAAGAGAAATTTTGTGGTGGCCAAAGTTGTATACAAAAAATAGCTAACAGTAGTAAATAGCCTAAAATTGCCAAGAGTGATCAGTTAAAATACAAAAGAAGCATCCCAATGGAAACATCAACAAGTTTGGATCATGAATAGATTGATTTATTTTATGATATTTTTTGTGGAAGTAATTAGGAATATTACTCGAAATTTTTGGAGTAGACATTGCCCTCCTGTTATCCTGTTATAAGGAAAGAACTCTAAAGTTAAAGAAGCCAAAAGAAACTTCTGTTGATACCCAGAGCGATGGGAATTATAATTTGTAAGGATCCAAACTAAAGAAGAATTAAAATATTTCATTAAGTTAATGGGGTTCAATTATTATTTGTATTATTCAACTATTATTCACTTACTGTACATGTGACACCTTGGTAGGCTTATTTAATTTTATAAATGGTCATATTTAAAATGATAGAAAATTTTGAAGTAGAATATACTTCATCACTTTTATTAAATATCTGTTTAGTAAGAAAATTTATTTTATTGTTTTATTATAAATGGTTGAGGTCAATTTCTAAGATAAGGTTTTAGAAAATTAAATCGTTATTTTAAGATTTTTAAAGATTTAAATTAATTTACAATAGGGGTAAATTAGCACATAATTGGTGTTGTTTTTTAAAAGTTGTAGCATGATTTTTGGAATGTTTAAGTTAAAGTTCACTAGCGAAAGATAACTAAATAAATAATTAGTCATTCTGAAGTCAATTATATTACAGACTATTTGTCGGTTTATCAGCTACATATCTCATTAAGTAAAAAGTCACAGGTTATATTTCATTTTTTATTTCTTTTAAAGTAGTTCATTTTAAAATTTCTGGTTGACATATAGAAAATAGAAATAGAATCATTATTTTATATTTTGCTTTATATTCCTTCATTTAGGAAGAAGGATATACGACTACCTGCAGTTTCAGGTATACCTCCGTACTGCGACAATAGCTTGCAAATGGTCGGTGTAAAGGACACCCTCAACCCTCAGGTAGTGAACCCTCTTCAATAGGATTACAGAAGCAATAACATCTGGTGTGAAGAAGTGAAGGTGACATAATAGCCCAAAATAGTCACAACAATACTCTGTAGTAATAACCACTTAAGCTTGGAAAAGAGAAAGGGTCAACAGGTAAAAGAACTATTGGACAGAAAATTTCAACTCTAATTACTCATCATAATGTTTCTGTTCAAGGAAGTACAGAAAGACTCCTCAAATGGTTAAACAAGAAAAGAAACATATCATGCAATTGATTGAAGTTAACTAATCATTCTTTATCGCCCTCGCAAACAAAAAGAAGCTCCTTCCTTACAAAGAAAAGTAATTTTGTGTGATGACAAATTTTTGGACATCAATTAAAAGTGGTCAAACCTAGCAGAGCGTTGCTCTACAGTGCTAGTGCCGTCAAACCAGAAGCTCCTTAACTATTTGTTCCATATATTATTTCGTGAGTTTAGTCACTGACTAATGAAGAGGTGAAAACTGTTAATTTATTGTTTTATTTGGTAAAAAAATGATGTTGATAAAGTGTAACATTGAAAAATCTTAAAGTACATACATCTACGTTAGAAATACGGTTGTTTAAATGTCTGTTCAACTTAAAATTTTTACATAAAACGTGTATTATTTTTCATATATTTCATAAATAGTTTAAACGTTAATTTCATTTTCTTATTTACTATCGTTTGTTAGTATTAGTATTCGTAAATATTGACTTAACTATAATGTTTTTTATTATTAAATTGTTCAAGAAAGTATGATTATAGGTGGTATATTTTGTTTATTCTATTATTCTAGTTAAAAATGGTTCTAGAGTTATTTTTCTGGATTTAAATTTGTAATATTGATTAGGCTTATTTATGTTTGATATTATCCTTACTTTATGTAAATTATGTATGGCTATTTGTTTGTTTTCTTCTCTAAAGAAATAATGGTGCTAAATTTTAAGTAATTATTAAATTCACTGTTTAAACTCAAATTTGTAACCAAGTTTGTATTATATTCTAAATCACTGGTTTAGCAGATAAGTCCTGAATCATGTTATTCATAGAATTTAAAAATAGTCTTACTGTAATATTTTGTGGATATCATGAGGGTAAAATGGCGTTTATTTTTATGTGATTCAATAGTGTGATATTCAATTTTGTTATATTCTAAATTTTGTTAATTGAATTTATCTCAGGGCTAGCTATATATTATTTCTGTTAATAATTGTAGATTCGTTTAAAGAAAAATCAATAAGTTTTACTCGCTTATTAATTTTTCTTTTCTTGTAAGAGGAGGGTAATGCTATGTATCAAACCTTTAGGGTTAAATTTAATAAGCATAATATTCGCGTGTTGCGTAATAGGGTGGCTGGCCCCTTCCAGCCTCTTGCGGGTGGTCCAGCAGTTCACACCCTTTGTTGGTGTGCCATATTTCTCTACCTGCCTATCCGTTACCAGGTGATATTCGGGGTAAACTCTGTATTTTGAGTTTTTCTAAAATTCATAAAACTGGAAAGTCGGTGGGCGTGTCCGAGTACAAGAGGTGGAGCATATACTTTAACAAAGGCTGGAAAAAGATTTTAGATCAGTTTTTGAGGGGAGTTTTAGTCGAGCGGGTTTTGGAGAGAGTCTAGGAGATGACTGGTCTGGTCCCTTCTAAACTAGTTCCTGGAGCCTTCGGAGCTTGGGAGTTCCCGGCTTACCACCATGAACCCACAACATACGTAGCATCGCCCTCGTATTCAAGATAAGTTTAGGCTAAGTTCCTTATGTTAAAGTTAAGATACTAGATTAAGAATGATTCCTTTTCCTAACTGTAATTTTTATATGTCAACCCATAATGGAATATATATTGTTTTAGTTCAACCGTCATTTATTCACCATTTGCATGCCACTCATTAATTAATATATTTAGTTTACCCTTATTAATAATTAACATACATAATTATCGACCCCACGATCACCTTCTGGAGAAGATTCAATTAAATTAATTAAAGATTTAAAATACATATTTATCATTTGTCAGGAGATAAGTCTCCTGTTTCAAGATAATTTCGTTGATTGTCATTTAATGGTTTTTGTTTCGAAGCAATTAAAATATTATATTTTGTTTATGTAGGCTTAATCTTGAAGTCGGTTTTTTTTTTTTTCTAAAAATTATTTTTATTTTTTACTTTTTAGTGGTGAGTGTATTTTTGTTTATAGTCAATTCTCGATCTTCAAGCTACCCTGAAAAATAGTTCGACTAACTGAACAAAGAATTATCGAGGTTATTATTCCACTTATCTGCATGTAAATGGGAAAATTGAACACAAAATTGTAGTTGAAATCATTACTTACATTTTCATTAATGGGAATGTTGTTTGTACATACATATAAAATCATTGATACAGAAAATTAAATACCCGGTACCAATTTATCATATATCAACTGAACTGCGCTTTTTTCTGAGGGTGCCTATAAGTTGACTTACCGCCTTCCACCCACCAGTGGCAATCTTTTCTTTATTCTTTAGGATGGTTGAAAGAGAACTAGGTGGAATTCGGAATTCACTAGCAACAGATGCCCAACTCCTTTCTCATTTATCCACTTTGCAAATCAATTTTAACTTTTCGTTAATTGAAAGAATTTACAATAGCCACTGTAAAATTATTCACTCGAGTGAATAACTAATAATAAGTGACTGGTGTAACTATGAACTGGAAAGATAAGCAATGACGGGAAACAGGAATATAAATTACACATGAAATTCTTTTAATTTGAGCTCCAGTTATAGAGGCGATGACTTCTAATAGTTTATTTCATAGAGGTGGTCCTAGAAGTTCTCTCTTGTGGACCCTATTTTCAGTTCGACTTATTTACATAGTTTTTAACGTTTTCTATCTGAAATCGTCTCTTTGAGGTGAAATTTAAGTGTGTACTGTACTTTCGACCGTTGATTTTGTTCGACTTATTTAAGAATTAAGCTTGTCGAAGTACGACACATCGAGAGTTGACTGTATATGTAAATTATTTTTGTTAATAATTTAGATTTAGTTACCATGGAGATTTTAGATTATCATAATTATAAATATGTTTAAAATGGAAGGTTATATAACAGTTATTTTTATTAACTGTTTTTTTGATTTTTCTTAAAAAGTGCTGAGTTGATTTCAAAATATTTTTTTTGGGACCACCTCTGATGCCCTACCGATCTAAAAAAGAATCATCAAAATTGATTTAGCCACTGTAAAACCACTCGAGTGAATAACTAATAATAAGTGACTGGTGCAACTATGAACTGGAAAGATAAACAATGACGGGAAACCGGAAAACAAATTACACATGAAATTCTTTTAATTTGAGTTCGAGTTATTGAGGCTATGTCTGCTAATAGTTCGTTTCATAGAGGCAGGTGGTCCTAGAAGTTCTCTCTTTTGAACCCTATTTTCAGTTCAACTTATTTACACAATTTTTAACATCGAGAGTTGACTGTATATGTAACTTATTTTTGTTAATAATTTAGATTTAGTTACCATGGAGATTTTAGATTATTATATGTTTTTATTAACTGTTTTTTTTTATTTTTCTTAAAAAGTGCTGCGTTGATTTCAAAATATTTTTTAAGGGACCACCTCTGAAGTATGCCCTACCGATCTAAAAAAGAATTGATCAAATTCTTCAAAATCAAAATCAAAATTGATTCCGAATTGACCGAGTAATCGCGTAACATACACACACAGATGAGTTGAGAACCTCTCTTTTTTTGAAGTCCGTTAATAATAATTGTATTATTAAAAAAACAATTGAAAAATCATTTAATTTATTAATATAGTAAACTAGAAGTGGTTGTGACAGGGGTAGGTTGCTATAGCAACTAAGGTAGATTGTGTTCTCCATTAGTGCCCATGTCAGAACCAGTCCCGGTCTCCCCTATTCATTATTCTGTGGGCCGCTCTATGAAACCACTTCGCTCTTTTTGAGATATGATTTAATGTTCTACTTGTTATGTTGTTGTTTTTTGTGGAGGAATGTTATGAAACTGAGGCATCTATGAGAAGCTGTCAGCACATTTATATTCCATCTTCGCTGAATTTTTTTTTTTTGTATTTATATCTTGGTAAAATCTCTCATCTTGCTTTTGACTGAAAGCTTGTTAGCCCTAACCTCCTATTTCCCTTCATTCAAATAGTTTAGGAAAAGGAATAACAATGTTTTTGCTATGGTGCATTAAACCATGAGAAACAATTTTTTTAGGGGGTTTTTCATTTATGAATTGAAATTTACAACAATATGCATTTAGTAAATCTGCTGAATTACGATTATAATGATATGAATAAACTTATGGCACTCATATTCCAAAAAAAGAAAAGAAAAAAAAGAAAAGATATTTAGAAAACCTAAAAGTGTGAGGGACTATCATTTACCATAGTTGTAATGTCTGACCTTGTCAACAGAAAGCCGCGTTCCTCTACCCCTTAAGCAATTAACAGGACTTATAAAAAAAAATGACCGTTTTATCAAATTCCAGAGTTCAAAAGTCTGTAAATATCTTAATGATATTTATTATTTACCAATACTTAATAATCCCTTTAGAGCATTCTGTAAGCTTGTTTGTAACACTGGACTTCTTGAAAAAAAATGCCTCAGTTCAGTTATTTATTTCAAAACATGAAATAATAAAACATGATATTGTCCTACGAAATTCTCGTAATTTTAAGATATTACTGGAAAAAAATTTCACAGTCGCTGAAGCAACTCATGAAACTATTAAATATGAAGGGGAAGGTGTCCTTGAAGAACGCAATGCTCGGCATTGGTTTGAAAAATTTAGAAGTGGAGATACGACGTTGGAAAGGAAGAAGGGCTCGGGGCGGCCATTTATGGATATTCATGAGGTTCTGAAGGAAGCTGTTGAGTCAGATCCTTCCACAAGTACTCGCGAACTTGCCAGGGAGTGTGGTGTGTTGAAAAATATTGTTAGTCGCCATCTTCTCTCCATGGGGAAGGTGAAAAAGACCTGTAGACTGATCCCTCACGATCTTACTCCTCAACAATCAGCAGTCGAAACCAAGAAAAGTTTACAGAACTTCATGGGTTTGAACTCCTGCCTCATCCAACATCTAGTCCAGACCTCGCACCTTCGGATTACTACTTGTTTTGATCCATGGCCCATTTTCTTCAAAGGAAAAAATTTGATAATTTTGCGGAAGTTGAAAGTGCTGTCCAAGAGTTTTTTGACAGCCATCCCAAGGAATGGTATCTGCGTGGCATCGAGCAATTGGCTAGCGGATGGGTAATGACGGTAGACTATACTCTGAGTATTAATTGTATTTTATATCAAAGAAATAATAATAAAAACGGTCATTTTTTTTAATACACCCCATTAGAAGTTAATGGCTGTGATCTACTTAAACTTTGAAAACTGTCATCTTATCATCTTTATATTATTTAGATATCAGTGTCTGACTTTGGTTTGATGCCTTTGCTTAAAAAATAGTAATAATAAAATAATAAGAATTGACAGGGTCCTTGAAAGAGGTGGACAGTTTAATGATAAGAGGCCATTAACTACTTGAGGAAAAGTCAAATTAAAGTTAAATGATTCTAAATAATTTGTTATTTTTAATGAACAATTTTTAAGTTAATTTAATTGATTTCCAAATTAAGCCTCTATCAAAACCACTTGGATGTTCCTCAACTGAGAACAAAGTAAGACCTATGCTGCATTTATCAAATATGATAAAGGAATAAATGTGACAGATAATTAAAAGTATAGAGAGTTCATTTACAATTTATAAATATAATGTATTAATTAGTTATAATGGATGTATACCATAATACAAACTCAAAACCATTGAGTTGTTTAAGATCAGTTACAGTTAATCAGAAGTGAGTTTAAGCTGCCAAAATTAGCTAATTGATCTGAATAGGGATGATAATTCTTTTACATATTCTACTGTCTCTATAATCACCAAAATATATCAAATGCACTGTGTGCAACTGTGTATACATTACTATAAAAGTTCCACTATGTTTGAAAAAATATTAAGCTAGCTGCTAATTGTGTTTATGTAAATGCATTAGTAAGTGTAATCCTTTATAACTTTAATCCTAATATAGGCTGGTGAAAATCAGAATATAATAGGTTAAACTTATATTAGGAGGTTTAGTTATTTTAATATGTTTACAAACTGAATTTTTATGATTAAAAAATTTGTAACAAAGCCTCATCAGTCATTTTCAGGAAACATTTGAAATAATATCTTGAATTGAATTGTTAGAGAATTTAACAAGTTTTGCAAGTGACATGGGGTCTATTTTTCTACTATATTCAAACATTTTAAAAAATGAAGTGTAGATAATAAAACAATTCCACAAGTACCATAAAATTAAAAAATACCAGCCTCTCAACAAAGCAGTTTGGACTCCGCATTTTTAAGTAATATTTGGATAACATACTTTAATGATCCTATCCTTCAGACCAAACTGAATGAGCTAACTTTTCTATAAAAAGAAGAAACTCATCCGAGTCAAAGAAACAAAGATTTCAAGAAAGATTTTTAAAACAATTTACTCTTGAACTAATGAAAAAAAAAATAATAATCATAATAATAAACATAATTAATGGAAAGCTGGGTTTAGAAACTTTGCAATGGATCTCTAAGCATAAACTTGTAAAATAGAGTGCAATGCACCCTCTCAATCTCAGCCCAAGCTAAGCCTGGAAGAAATTAAGACAGTAAACAAATCTGTAATTAGGCAAAGACGGGCAAGATAAGCATCCTCAACTAGTGATGTGTCATTCTGGGTGGACCGGAACTTGGAACTGGTTCCAGCTTTGAACTGGTTTGGAACAAAACGAATCACCCAAGTTTTTCGTTCCACTGCAGGGTGTCTACTAGTTGGGAATTTTGGGAATATGTCGGGAATTTTGTGTGGTCGGGAATAAATCGGGAATTTACAGAAAATTTGTGAAAGTCGGGAAAAAGTCGTTGTTAATGCTAAAATTTTCAGAATGTTTTCAATTTTTACTTTATATGTCAGTTAAAGAAGCGTCTGATTGGTATAGTCACTCCACATACTTTTAAAGTAAACTAAATT
Source organism: Euschistus heros (assembly GCA_003667255.2). NCBI lineage: Eukaryota > Metazoa > Arthropoda > Insecta > Hemiptera > Pentatomidae > Euschistus > Euschistus heros. Next base: position 1,392,413 of record RCWM02000035.1, on the reverse strand, counting down.
TGCTACAATTTGAGATCAGGGTGAGCTCTATATAGCCATTGGTTCCCAAGATACAGGAATATTATCTTCAAAAAGAGACCATTTTTTTCCCCAAAAAGTGATGTTTTTTCGATATGGACATTTATTTTGTGAAATATCTCCTGAAATACATCATTTGAAACCAGAATGGCATCTGTGGGCCCAGTGGTTCTCTCAAATACGGCAGATAACAAAAAAACAGTCAAAAGTGGGTTCTGGGGGAAAATACTGTTTTGTCTTTTTATGGGTTATTTATCAATCAAAATTTATTTATTTTTGTTATTGTTAAATAATTGATTGATGAAAAAGAAAAAGATAGCATAATCGGGAATTATGTCATCATCGAACATTGTTTAACAAACATCATATATATATATATATATATATATATATATATATATATATATATGTATATATATTGTACACCTCAGGTTATCGCATGGGGAGAAGGGGAAAGGGTTGAAAATCGTAAGTTCACAGCCGTTTGATCAAATAACCCGGAATCCCTATGATTTTTTTTTTTCCCAAATCAATAGTTTTAAAGCTGTAGGGGACAACGCACTTCTCCGCGAAAACACGTTTTTCTGTACTCTAACTCTAACTCTGAAACTATTTGTCGATTAAAAATTTTAAATTTTTTTTTTTTTTTTTTTTTGTCCAGATGCTGGTCAAATTTACTATCCGATCTATATATGAAATTTTTAGCAGGTTTCGTAAAACACCCATGCCAGCACACTGAGAACCTTGTACAGTTTAGCCCAGTCAATAAACTTGTAGAGTGTATGAAATATGCAATAATTTTTTACTTCAGGGCTTTGTTAGGAGTTGTTAGAAGATAAACATACTAAAAGTCCCCCCCCATGGGGGTGAGCATACGGTTGGGTGGAGGGGAAAAGGTCCCATTTTAGGGTTTTTTGATATCTCGGAAACGGTGGACTCTAGAAAAATATAATTTGAATAAAAACTAACGCTAATTCAATTTCCTACAAAATTGTTTCTGTACGTATTTGTCATACTTTTAACGGTATTTGAGATACACGTTATTGCAAATAATTTTCGAAAAAAATCATTTTCACCTCAATTTTCGCCAAAAGTTTGCTTCTAGTGCCAGCGCCGACTGTTTCTCAGATGAATAGTCATAAACAAATTGATAGAGCATTAAATTTAATTTAATTTTATGTATTCCATTGCTACCTTATTTTTAACTGGATCAATAGTTCAACATTTTTTACATTTATAACTTTTATTTAATTTTTACATTCAAACAATAATAACGAAAATATTTACGTGCATTAGGTAATTATAATTAAAAAGTTAACGTCTAAAGATTGGCTAAGTTGCGGTAAGTAACACATTGCGAAAACACGTTTGTCAGTACTCTTTTGGCTATAAATCTATAATTATTTGTCTGATGCTAATTTCTTTATTTCATCTGAAAGCTGGTCAATTTCACAAGAGTATGGGGTTATCAGCATGATGGCGTGAGTATATCATGAGACTTGATCAAAATTTCATATAGGAAGGTCTCATAGTAAATTTAAATAGCTTTCTGATGGAAAAAAAAAGAATATTCTGATCAGACATATATTTTAGATTTTATTTTATCCGGCAACCTCGTAACTATTTTCAAATCGAATGGCAATACTATACATTGATGTGTTTCTTGAAATTTATCTAGAGTAATCTGAAATATAAAGAAAATTTCTCATTTTTTATATTGTTTAACTGTGATATGTTAAGTAGCAAAGTATGCATAGATCGATCTGTTAAGATTATTATTGAAAGCATTAAAATATCGATTGGCTAGAATTTCTAAAAAGTTTTTTGAAAAAGTCGGGAATTTCTAGAAAAATTCTTGAAAAAGTCAGAAATATGTCGGGAATTTCGATAGCTGAAATTGGTAGACACCATGCACTGAGAACGAAAACTAATGTCAAAAGATGTCTCGTTTTGTTCCCTTGGTGTACGAGTAGTATAGAGTAAATTGCATCTCTCGTTTCGTTTCACCCAAGGTCATTCCGACTTCTTTGTTAGGTTGATCCTGCCACTCTTGGTCCTCCCCCCCTCCCCCTGCTCTATTCCCTCACCAGCCTGTGCAGAGGCATCTTCAAAATAAACTGCTTTCTTTGAAATTTTCTATTCTACCGATAGAGGTCGGCTTCAGGGAAATGAAGCACACAGGGTTTTACTGCATATGGAATTCAATGACTTTTTTCACTATTTGTTTGAAAGCTAATAGAGTTTTCACTAGAATTCATTCCTCCTTTTTTCTCGAAATCAATGTAATTGGAAAAGTCTAGCTCAATTGTGCAATATAATTGAAACTTTCAGAAAAATTACTGAACCATCAGCACCCAAAAATTCCTTTCAGTGTCTGCTCTTATAACCTATATCAATGGTCTTAAAGATGTTTGTGAAAATTTATTAAAGGACCTCGAAGTTGCAAACTTCGAATTATCCACAAAGAACCTAATTGCAAAACTCAAATAATAATTAAATGAACAAGACAGATTTAGTTTTCTCTAGCAAAGCAAGACGCTGTTGGTATGCACGTTCAGCGATAAAAATTTGGACTTAATGAATCAGAACCAAGCTAAACATGCAAAAAGTCTTGTAATGGATAGGTTGATTGCTTTGATTAGTGTTGTTACATCAGTGCCGTGCAAAAGGATCTTTTCGGAAGCAGGGATGGTTATAAGCAATCGTCGCACTCACCTTTCAGTATACTAGTCTATTATCTAGTAGGTTCATCAAACTGACATGGAACAAAAAGTGGAATGGAATGGAATGTAAAATCTCATTCCACTTTTAAGTCAGAACAGTCCTTCACTATCCTCAACATGATTTATAAGATACTTAATACCATTATCTAACCAGGAAAGAACAGGTGATAATGTTCAAGTGCATTTAGAGCATTATAAGATGTTCATAATTGGTCCCTTACTGAATGCAATCTGACTCCTATGTGAATAAAGAGCTGAAGACTAGGCAATAGAACATATCCCGCAGTCATGCTTCTTAGTAGCCCACTGGAGGCAACAGATATAGCTCAACTCAACCTCACTGATTTGAAGACTAAACTCCATAGGACTCTAAATGACCTCAGGGGGACCATCGATTTCTAATTTATTGCCTCACATAGCCATCTAAGGGAAGAGTTAAGAAGTATAATGAACTGCATTATTACTGTAAATAAATGACTACTCTTATTTAGATTTCTTCAGTTTGTAATTGTAATAGATGTTTATATAATGTTTTTAAATGTTTGATCTTAAAACACAAATGATGATAATAAGTTATCTTAACATACCTATATATATAATATATATTCAGATGAATGTAAATTTACTGATGCATATGCTCTGTATTTTATAAATATATCAATTTTTAAAATACCTATGTAGGTGTGTAAATAAATAAATAAATAAATTAAAAAAAAAAAATTAAAATTACTCTAACAGAAAAACTTCTAAACACAATTATGCATACATATTATGTTCAGGTATGAATGAACTGTTCTTTATAAGCAAAATACATTAGTGAATACCACTTATAACATACATATGATGGTCCCTTGAAGTTCATTATAAACTGTTTACATTTTAGTTTAGTTTGCCGTAATTAAATACCTTGCAATCATCAGGATTGATTTCATCATTTTCTTTGCAAATTTCTCAAACTTGTCTTTGGTCCTTCCACATAATTTGGGAATAATATAAATTAGGCTTCTTGTGACCTGAATTTTGTTTTGCAGGAAATCGTAAGAATGTTACATTCAGTGTTATTTATTTATTTTCAACATACCTGAATGATGCACTGATATTAAACAGCTTTATTCACATATTACTACTTCTCACTAACAATAATCAATGCAACCAATGTTACCTTAATTGTATATCAATAAGCCTAATGTTGTACCATTAATTATCATTCCTATACCCAGATCAAATAGTAAATATATTCAATAATTAAATAAAATGAAGAAGAACACATTTGATTTTTTTTTTTTTTTTAACTTAAAAAAAAACTTATTTAATATATCCAGATTGTGATTAAATAAACATAATTAATTTGAATTAAAAATTTAATTAACTGAAAGAATGAAATGTTTTTTCTTATTTTTGAATAATTTTATATGTAACACTTTTCACAACACAACAGGAATGATGAACATTGTACCAAAAATTAGATTAAATGTCTGACCTTAAATACGTTGAAATTCTCCTGACTTATTAAATTGAATGATTTTTTCCGTATGTCCAATTGTTGGTTCCTTTCCGTAAGCCTCATGTCGTCATCCTATAAATTCAGTTTTCTTCAAAATTTCTCCTTTTTCCTTCTTCAAAATATAGAATAACTAGCTGAAAGTACCCCGCTCCGCTACGGTTTAATATCATTAGGATGAAGACAACTTAAATTAGTAAAAGTTAAGCTTAACGTTGATAATTATTATTACTTAAATAAACCTGAACAATTCCATTCTTAGAATAATTTCAATAAGTAAATTTGACAATTTGCAAAAGTTAATTTTATATTATTTTGATAGCCCTCCAGTGAAGCTTCGAGGCAGCACTACCAGCTTACCCAGCTCTGATACCAGACCATCAGCTTTTCTTATAGCATACTTTAAGTGAATATAGTCTTAACTTCTCAACTTTTTTGAAGAAAGTTTAGTCTTTCTGTTTTTATTTTTGCGTACATATCAAGCATAAATTGGTTGAGGAGATTACGAAATTAAAGTAAATAAGGTTCTTCACCTTCACCTTCCTCGCTCCACTAACATTTAGGCGTAAAAATCAGCTGCTGACACAGTTTTCTTAAGTGATGTATTGGAGTTTGGGTCACGCTGAGGGATGTTAATACTGTACCTTTCTTCTCCATGGTAGAACATGATACGGTACTAAAGAGAATCATACACTTGGTAGAACTATTGATTCTTATCTGTTTTTTGTCCCTACATCGAACTGGCCTTACATGTCATCACCAGAGAACATAAGTCTTTTAACCTCCTCTTTAACATAAGTCTTTTAATAGCTTCTCGTCACGTAACAACTCAAACTTTTAAGGGTCCACCTCTGACCACCTATATAATAAAGGGTCATGCAAGTTAAGGATATGAAAACTACACATTTATTTTTTAGGGGTGGTTTTTTATACTAATCTCTGGAATCACACCTACCAAAAAAATATATCTTGTTTGTTCGTTAGTTAGCTATTACATTTTAAAATTACAGAAAGGTCGAATTGGTGTTGCTATAAAAAATAAAAAAATTAAGTTGTTTGGATGAAATAATGTATTAGGTGTACAAAATTCATTCATTACCACTATTTTCTTTAATCTTAGTAATTATTTTAGTCACATCAAACATGGGGGTCAATATTTCTGCTGTTTTTTATAATTTTTGGAATATAACAAGTGTGTGGTAATAAAGAGTATATATATGACTATATCTGCATGAGTGCAGGAGCCCACTATTCTGTTTCTGTGTGCACAATCACAGACATATCTTCGAATAGGTGTTTGTATTTTGCTCATAATTGATAAAGCAATTATATGTCTTGCTATTGATGTGCATTGATCGTATTCTTACTTTCATATTCTCACAATCTTTTAATTATTATAGCTTTGATTCGTAGCCAGTCATTAATTCCACTAGATAACATACATAAATAATATTTTAACACCAGTTTCACACAGTTGGTAACCCGCTACAGAGCATGTCAAGATGCTCTGAAGAGGCAACCGATAAGCTGCCATGATAGTGAGCACCAGGTTCATTGTGAAAGGCAGGATGAGACAGCAGGTCACTGACTTCAACCCTATTAATGCACAACTATGCTCTATCTGCATTAAAGGGATGTTTTACAATTTCACACTCTTCAGCTGCCATGCCCCCACAGAAATTTCAGGTGATGAGAAAGAAGCTTATTATGACTCGCTTGAAAGAGCCTTTGATGCATGTCCCAGGTCTGACATAATGATCCTACTTGAGGATTTTAATGCCAAAAGGGAAGTAATTATTACTGATTACTCCACGCTTAACAGCACTCAGGAGATAGTGAGAGAAGAAGAAGAAGAAGGGAAGTAAAAAGGCATATAGGCCCACGATAGGTGCTTTCAGCCTGCATGAGGACAGCAATGAGAACAGAAAAAGGTTCATCGACGTCGCAACATCAAGAAATCTTGTCATTGAAAGTACCCTGTTTCCAAAGTGTAAGATCCACCAGGCTACCTGGAAATCTCCAGACAGTGTCACTTATAACCAGATTAATCCCATTTTGATTAGCTCCTGACATAGATCCAATCTCCTTAGTAACAGATCTTCAGAGGAGTTGACTCTGAGTTGAAATGTTGACTCTGACCATTACCTGGTTATAGCTCATATTAGAGTCAGCATTGCCACGGTCAGGTGCAATAAGATGGAGAGATCTAAAAGGTGGAATATTGCCGAACTTAAAGATTCAGAAAGCTGTCGAGCATTTCAGGAGAAAATGGATGAGTTAGTTGGGGAAGGACTCAGATCAGCAGATGCTGATGATTTAAAGGTAGCTTGGGACCATCTGGAAAGGGCATTGAAAATCTCAGCAGAACAAATCCTTGGCAAGCAGGTTCATGAGAGACAAAGCGAATGATTTAATGAGGAATGCAAGAATGTCACTGACATAAAGAATGAAGCATATAGGAATATGGTCAACAGGCATTTCACTAGGAGGGCCTCTGAGGAATACAAGGAAAAGAGGAGAGAAGAGAAGGAAAAAAGATAAACAAAGCAAAAAAAAAAAAAAAAGCATGGGAGAGAAAAGCACTGGAAGATAAGAAACCCTTAGAGTGCCAATAAAATCGTAAGTTCTTCCACAGAGTTACTTGTCAATGAACACTCTTCAGACCCAGGAATCAAGAGTGCAGGAAAGAAGATGGGACACTTCTCACCATCAAGTCTGACTGACATTCTAGACCGATGGGTGCAGCACTTAAAATCCCTGCTAAATGAAGACGCTCACATCGACAATGCAGAAGAAGGGTATACTGCTGGAGAGGAAGTGGATGATTTTGAGCCCCTGGACTTAGAGTGATTAATGGACTCAATCAGTCATACAAAGAATAACAAGAGCTGATGGATTGCCAGCTGAAATCTTCAAGTAGGGGGGAATGAGCTGCACTGGGCACTATATGACCTAATTTTGTCAATTTAGACACAGGAGAGAGTTCTGTTTATTTATAAAAATAAAACTTTAAGACAAAAACAAACTACATTGTATTACCTATAAATTATTTATTAGTTAAATAAAATTAAAAAATTAAAAAATCATTTGAAAAAAAATTTTTATATTTTTTTTTTTATTAAGTTTTTCATTTTATTCCTTGGCTAATATTTTTCAATCACTTTATCAATTATTCAAATATAGGTCCTCTAAAGAATTCTGCTGAACTGTTAATTAAAACTGGAAATTAAAAGAGTTTGTTGTATTTTTAAAATTATTTTTGTGTTATCTGTTGACTATGAATGATGATTAAAAATAAATATTTTTGTAATAGTAGGGAGAGTATTAGAGTAAAAGTTATGAGTGCTTGTTTTTCTAAACCTCTACACCAAAAACTCAATTTCTCCTTGAATGAGAAAAACAATAGATTATGGATATGTCTATCTATAATTGAATTAAAATGCTTATAATGCTTTTCCCATTTTACATTTTATAGTGAAAAGGATCAAATTACTTCAAATTATAATTAAATTTAAATGTATTAGGCAGACAACATAGGAACTGGCCACTGTTTCACTTTGGCCGGCCTGTCTGTGATTCTTGTAATTCCTATACTAAACCATAACTGGTAAGCTACAAAATGATAAGTTTTTTTTTGGAATGATTTGTGTGGTTAGTAGGTTCCTTGGACTTGGTTTGATTGGAGTGAAGTTTTTAAGCACATTCTCAGTTGGACTCGCTAAGTTGGTTTATCCGTGTCATCACTTCTGCTGTGGAATGTATGCATTTCCATTTTTCTCCTAGTCAACTAAAACATCTAATATCATCAAAATGTAATCATTTTGAGGCATTTGGAATCAATTGGAATTATTTTTATTTTGCCTATTTTAATATAAATACATATTTTTACATTTTATGAACTGTAATTGCATATTTATCTACATATCCAGCATTTTTATTTTGAATATTTTGCCATAAATACATATTTTGAACTAGAGTTGCTTATTTATTTACTCAACCGGTTTGTCAGCATTTGACTTTTAACTTTTTTTATTTTTCTGAACAGACACAAAAATAAAATTAAAATAAAACTAAAAAATTGCTACAGGAACTCCTAATCTTTTAATAAAAAAATGTGTTCGTGTTTGTCCAGGTGCTGATTCTTCCCTTTGTGGGAACTACCGATCACATTTGTTTCTCTTGGAATTGTTCATTCGGACTAATTTTTTGTTCTTCTTCCGCTCAAACACTTGAAATATTACTTTACTTTCCTTTTTTCCTTCTTTCTCCCATCTTTCAATTCCACATTCTCTCACACATTGTCCACCAAGACACATCATTCATTAACTGTTTATTTGCGTACTCCTAAAATGCCTAAAATCACTTGCAAATACAAAAGATTTTTTTGGAATGAACATGAGTTCTCAATTGAGGTTTTATTTGTGTTCATTTCGATAAAGTTATAGCAACTACAGCACAGTTTTTAGTAACGCATCTCATAAAAACAGCAAAGTACAAATAAAACAATTGTAAGAAATCAAAATTTGAATCAAAGTATGCTACACAAACTTCCACTGGATCAGAAAATTCTGGTTTTATGCTGATTTATGTCCAGCCGACATACTCTTCCATATGTGTTTTCTTTTTTAATATTCACCTTGTATTTTTGTTTTTTAATAGCCTTCTTCCCATTGGTTTTCTTTTCAACACAATTAGTTACTTAAAGTTAAGTTTGTACTTGTAGGGTATCAAATCACATTAATAATTATATAAAAATATCGATTGATATTTAAAGTCATAATGTATTTTAAATCATATGATAAATATTAGAAGGTTACATATTGTAAAAAAAATAAAAATATAAAAAGTGAACCTATATTTATTTGGATAAAAAGTTCTAAAATCTCTGAAGAAAGAAAGACAGCAACAATTTGGTGACCCCGACGTTAACATACTTATAGATAAGTATGTATTACAATTTTTTTATTTTTCTAAATAATGAATGTATGAATGAAAAATAATCTTTATTCTGGGACACCTTGTCCCCTAAGAATAACATGAAAGTACAATAAAAAGGTATTATTGTCTGGCTGCGTACATAAAAGGCAGCAACTTATATAGAATGTAAATTATATATATATAAATATATAGTATGAAATTTTAGATTTAAAAACAAGTCTTTGGGTTTATATAAGAAAAACAAAATAAGTAAATAACAAAATTAAAATATAATAAAATATAAAATAAAAAGAAATATTCTAACACCAATATATTATTACATAATTTCGGAAGCTTAATAATTGAGGAGGTAGATGAATAAATTATGTTTAGAGGACGTGAGAGAAGGAGCAATGCGGATTGAAATGGGTATGGAATTCCAAAATAAAGCTGCACGATTAATAAAGGATTTTTCAAAGGAAGCAGTTCGATGAGAAGGGATATACAAATCTATAGGCTGGGATCTAGTGTTCAAAAGATGAATGGAATAACGAAGGGCAAGGATGTCATAAATGTACGAAGGTTTTTTGGACTTGGAATTGGAATAGAAAAGAACCAAGGAAGTATTGTCGTCGAAAACTTGGATAAAGCCACCTTAACTCGGAATACCAGCAAGTGATGTGAGAACGCCTGGGGATCCCAAACATGAATCTTATAAAGGAGTTCATTAATCTTTTCAGCTTCATTTCAAGCTTGCCAGACATTCCTCCGTATACTAAGCATCCATAATCGACGTGGGGAAGGATGAGGGAGGATACTAACAATTGACAGGTTTTGCGAGGGAATGATTCATGGAATCTTAGGAGCTGTTAAAGGATGGAGATGGTTTTTCGGGTAATGTGGGAAATATGGTTTTTCCAATACAGATGCTGATCGAATACTACTTCGAGGTTTTTGACAGAGTTTGTGAACTGAATAGGAATGTTATTGAGATAAAGAAGGGAGGGTTTTGATCCAATTAGCATTGCCTTAGTTTTTTCTGGGTTTAGTCGTAACTTATTCTCCACTGCCCATTGGTTAATGCTATAAATGTCATCTTGAATCTTACGAGTTACCTCAAAAATCTCAGAAGGATCAAACGATAAGTAGATTTGAAAGTCATCAGCATATAAATGATATTGGGAATTATTAATAGTGTCTGTCAAATCATTAATATAAACTGAAAAGAGAGTTGGTGAAAGAGAAGATCCCTGAGGAACACCTCGCGTTAGAGGCACTGATTTTGAAGGAGGTTGGTTAGGAGCAATAACTGTTTGGGAATGGAGAGATAAGAAAGACTGGAACCAGCCAAGAGCACTAGTGGAAAGGGGGAGTTTCTGTAATTTAGTGAGAAGAATTTTATGATCCACGGAATCAAAGGCCTTGGAGAAATCGAAGAGGATTAGGATCGTAATTTTCTGTTGGTCAATTGAGGAATAAATGTCTTGGGTAATTTTTAAAAGAGCGGATTGTGTAGAATAACCTGAACGGAAGCCTGATTGAAGAGGAGTTAGGAGATCTTTATTTTCAAGGAATGTAGCAAGTTAAGAATGGACTATTCTTTCTAGTGGCTTAGATAGGTTTGATAGGATGGAAATAGGCCTAAAATGGGATGCTGTGGTAGGTGAAGGAACTTTATTCAATGGACGAACTAGGACCTTTTTCCATGCTGCTGTGGAAAAGGAAGAGGTTTGTAAGGAGAAGTTATAAATATGTAAGAGAGCAGGAAGGACAACAGGAAGAGTGAGTTCGATAATTTTTACTGGGATTTGATCAGCACCGAAATCTTTTGTCCGGGATTTAAAAACAGAAGCTATTATATCATCAGGGGGAATATAAAGAAAGTAAAAGTTATCTGGACTAAATGGAAATTGAGGAATGTAATAGGATAAAGTATAAAACATGTACTCTCCTATCGCTATATAATCTCCACTATAATGTGGGTTGCTTGTGTTTTCTATAAGTGTTTTTAATGTACATAATTCACAGCCCTAGTCATCACATTTCTGATTCCACAAATATTTTGGCATTTGTTTGGAAGATTGATAATTCAGCAGATAAAGAAAAATCTTAATGTTTATAGAAAGTTAGAGGTTTTCTATAAATGTTTTTAATGTACATAATTCACAGCCCTAGTCATCACATTTCTGATTCCACAAATATTTTGGCATTTGTTTGGAAGATTGATAATTCAGCAGATAAGGAAAAATCTTAATGTTTATAGAAAGTTAGAGAGAAGCTTTTCCAAATCAAAGTATGCAATAAATTCTAAAAAGAGGAAGCACAGATGATAAAGGATTTTTCAAAATGGTTGCAATTCGATGCATTGGAGTATACAGGCTGATAAATTGGGTGCTTATATTTAAGAGGTGGATGGAAGACCACAGAGTAAGGAAGTCATGAATATAGGAGTATTTTCGGTTTTTAGGGATTGGAATATGATTATACCTAGTTAGTATTAGCAATAATAGGATTCAGATTGTAATGGAAATGTTTTTTCTATGAATAGGAAGTTCATTCCTGATTATACATAATTTAATTTTTATAGAATTTTTTTTTTGCTGTTTCAGGACGAAACTAAACCACCATATTCGTATGCACAGTTGATAGTTCAAGCAGTTGCATCTGCCCCTGACAAGCAGTTAACACTTAGTGGAATATACTCCTATATCACCAAGAATTATCCATATTATAGAACTGCTGACAAAGGCTGGCAGGTAATGTCTCATTTTAATTCTATATATTGTAAATTGTATTTATATAAGCATGTTTATATTCTTATAATAACATTTTTTAGTTATAATCTTTTTAATCGATTATTCATCTACCGCAAGTGCAGTGTGAGGATTTTATGTTACTTTTAATAATTTGTATCTCGAAGGAGTGGGTAATTAGCCCTCCTGTATCCAAAGTCTGATGGAGGGCTGCCTCCAATTAGCTTTTAGGCAAGTTAATGTTTTTTAAGAAAGTCATCTTTGTAGGATATCCAAGATTGGTATCAGAGGGGGAGCACTGAGACCTTAATAGGACAGGTCAGTGGTTGGCGTTGATGAGGATTAGGTAGCTGAGAAGCATTAGGTAAGAGGGATAGGGCAATGTATTCTATTGACTGCAGAGCAAGTAAAGGAGATTCCAGCACCAATCTCCCTCTCCATCAACCCCATTGCCTAATCTTGATCCACTGAAGTTGAAATGAACAAATAAAATAAAGAATTACAATTTTTCTTGGTCATATCTTTGAGCTTTCGTTTGTATAGCAATTTTATACATAGAGTAAAAAGAGTACCTATTATTTTATGTACTGGTCATTTCATTAAAATAAGGCAAAGGACTGTACGCTCTTAAAGACAGACACAAAATGTGCTATTTAAACAGCATTTTTATGGATGCAGAACTCCTATACAGTGGTCTTAAAGGTTTTTAAGTAAAAGAAATCAAAAGTTTTAGGTTGGAGCTAAGTTGTGTATATAACCATTAAGAGAGAGCATCCGAGAGTAAAGACAATAAAGGACTGACAAAATGCATTATTAACCTTTTTTTAAGTACACTTCTTATGTCTTAATTATGACCAAAAATGAACATGCTGCATAAAAAAGGTTTAATTTATACATATAAAATATAGAATGTATATAAAATTACATTTGATTAATAAAATAGCATTAAATATTTCAAATAGGGTTTGGTAGGTCCATACTCAGCCCTAAATTGAGTAAGTTTGTAATTTGTACTTCGAGATTATTGTAGTTTTCTATGGTAACATCTAGAAGAAATTTATGAACTGATTGCCTTTTGTTTATTTGTTACCAGTAAATGTTCCAGCCATTGTGTTGTTTTCTTAAATCTTTTTTGGTTTATGATGATATAGATGTCAAAGAATATTCAAAGGGTGAAGTCATTTTTTTATGTAAATTTTGCTTGGTAATCAGCCCAATTATTTCCATAAGTCCCAGATGTCTCTGATCCCAATAAATTTGGTGGAAAGAAGTACTCCTCATCTGTTAAACTCAAAGATTCGATCTATTTATTTATCTGCCTGTATTTTGTCATCAGAAATATGTTTATAAGTTTATTTCTTAGTTTATATTCAATGGCTTTCAAAATGGCTAATTTCTCCACTACTTTGCTTGTACTTCTTGATGCTAACTAATATTGTTTGTTGAATTGTTTATCCTGTTTCCTTTAGGTCAGGACACAGCTTGTGTTCTGTTGAATTTTACTACTGACAAGGGGACGTTTGGAGTTGTAACTCAGATTTGAATGCCGATTTTTGTGTAGGTAGTAGGGAACTATAATAGTGCAAAACTAGAGATATTGCCGCCAATGAGCATTAGGAGCCGAGGAAAAAAAAAAAAAAAAAAAAAAAAAAATGAAAATCACGTTTTATTTTTTTTCTCAGCTCTCAGTCAAGATAGAGAAATGATTATTTCATGTTTAATTGCAGTTATGTATGCAATGTTTAATTGCAGTTATGTATTTTAAATAAAAATACTTTCGTTATGCTCAAGACACTACCCCTCTTTAGGGTGCTCAAAACCTAAAAAAAAAAAAAAAAGACAAAATTCCAAGGAAATCCGCTGTAAATCAGTGGAAACTTTTTTTCATGACCAACTGATCTCAAATTTCGATTTAACGCACCATAAAACCCTTATATGTGAAATTCAGTTTTTAGTTTAAAATTTTTTCTCACCCATATTTTTATTTCAAATTGCATTGAAATCCCAAGATTGATGAATAATCTAAAATTAATATCAGGTTTTGGTTAAAAAATATGTATATTTTTTTTAAATAGTATTATTTGAAATTTATTGTGAAAAAATAAAATAATAATAGAAATATCATTTTAAAACATCTTATATAATATAGGTGAGAAAAAATTTTAAAGTAAAAACTGATATTGTTTTCAGTTTCCTCATCCCAAAAAACATGTGCAACTAAATTTTGTCGAAATCAAAAATAATTTTTTTTTACCTTTAAAATTTTGTAGGATTTTAGTAGGCAAGGGCAAGGGGCTGTCAATTTCTGAAAAATTGTAAATAATTTTCACTATCTCACATATTACGCCCCACTGATTAAGACCAAATTTTAAGGTCATCTAGAAGCAGTAAAACTGCATAGTTTAGCCCAAATCCAGAGGTCCCAGGATTTCCCCTTATTGAAATATCTCAAGTTATAGCTGACCTCGGATTTTTTCATACACTTAAGTTTTTGTCCACTAAAATCTGGAGTAAATCCAATGTTATATGCATGGATAAAAAGCAGAATGAATGCTGATTCTTGTGATGCTATTACTATTGTTATCAGTTGAACACAGAAGTGGTTATGGCCTTTAGAAATTGATGATGAAATCTCAACTTAAAAATTTTAACCTCCTCGTAAGGGGTAAAAAATAAATATTTTTTGATTTTGATAAAATTTCACATATAAGGGCTTTATGGTGCGTTAAATCGAGATTAGAGATCAGTTGTTCATGAAAAAAAGTTTCCACTGATTTACAGCGGATTTTCTTGGAATTTTGTCTTTTTTTTTTTTTTTAGTTTTTGAGCACCCTAAAGAGGGGTAGTGTCTTGAGCATAACGAAAGTATTTTTATTTAAAATAGCATACATAACTGCAATTAAACGTGAAATAATCATTTCTCCTATCTTGACTGAGAGCTGAGAAAAAAAATAAAACGTGATTTTCATATTTATTTTTTTCTCGGCTCCTAATGCTCATTGGCGACTATAACTCTAGTTTTGCACTATTATAGGTCCCTACTACCCACACAAAAATCGGCATTCAAATCTGTGAATTACAACTCCTAACGTCCCCTTGTGAATATATCTTCAGTTTGATCCCACTCGTGTATTTATAAAATTTAGCTTAAGTGGATGGGTTTGAACAACATTCTGGAGTCAGTCCCAGTTTAACATTTCCATCCTGAATATTTTAGAAGGCTTGTCCTTGTTGTTTTTACTTAAGATTTTGAATTTGAATGTTTTTTAGATAGATTTTGAACTGAAAGGATATCAAACCTGGATGTACACAGGGAGTATCGTACAGTACAGTTTAGAAAGCTCTGATCACCCTTAACACTGATGAACCCTTTGTAATTTATTCAAATTAAGGCGCTAATGCTGCTGTTCCTATTACAGAATCCAATAGCGAAGTATAGGCAATATAGCCCCATCATGAATAACCTTCAGGACTTTAAAGCCAAGGCTACAGGTCATTTTTGCTGTATTTGTCAGTGCAATTGTAGTTTTTAAGTTTCTGGAAGTTACTACATATTTAGATTTTAGTATTTCAGTTCAAGTTTCCTTTGAAGTTTAAACTTGAAAACTTCAAGTTGGATGCCTTTTTTAATTTTGTTGAGTGTGAATGTGTATTTGATTTTGGAATTTTTATTTTCTAGTGAACATGATCTATGTAATATTCTCCAAGTTGAAGGTTAGTCTGTTTCTAAGAGCTAAGTTTTTTAATTTGGTCAAAAATTGTGATTGATTAGAATGTTCCACTAGGTCAGTCAGAGGCAGGAACATTGTTAGTTGCCTGGGCATTTTATAATAATGGGGTTGAATTTGGACTGACTTATTGTAGGAGAAATCAATAGATCAATTAATAGATATCATTGTGGCTCTTGTGCAATCTCAGATTTTTCAGGATCATTATATATACTATAACACTCTCAAAATGTTAAGCTTGAGTATTAAAACATTAGATTTAGATTTCAGAGAGGATTTTTAACTGCTCAATAATAAATGAGGATACTGTTTTTTGTATTTCCTTTTCAAACATTTTTCTATTACTTTAATCATAAACTGTATTAACAGCAGTAGGCGGATAGATACTTTTTCACAATTCCAGTGAAGAACAGATCTACTTCAGGGACAAAGCAACTCTGCCCACGCAAGTTCGTCTTCTACCTCATGAATCATGCCCTTTATTACCACTGTATTTCATTATATTTTTATCCCTTCCTAGATCCTTATAGCCTTTCCTTCTGGGGACTTCAGAAGGCCAGTTACTCCGAGGTAACAGGCCTCTTCTGTTGGTCCAATCACCCACAGAGAAGTATTTTTGATTCAGAACAATAAAGATGGCCTCGGATATGGACTGCCTAAACAGAAATGATGTGAAACGGAAATGGGCATAAGATTTGGAAACTGGAACATTAAGTCACTGACGTACAGTGGAACGAATCAACGCATTTGTTGAACATTGGACCAATGCTCTAATAACTAAATTTGTCCTTTTTTTGGATCTTGAATTATTCTTTATACTACTACTCAACAAAATTCATAGATAAATCCTTTAGGAAAAATTCTGAATTGAAAAATAATTTTTTTTAAAAACACATATTTTTAAAGCAATCCACTGTTTGAGACAATGCCTTAAATTAACCGTGCAACTACTGGAAAACAACTCATCTATAATCAGATATTTTAGACAAATAAAACTAGGGATTATTTTAAATGCCTGGGATTTTTCAATGAAAATTGGGGGGGGGAACTCAAAAATCAATTGCGAGAATCGCTTAAAATCGCCCAAAAAACTATCTTCACAGTAAATAACTAGGATGTTTGAAGTTTTTTTTCCATTAGTCGGATTCTGCTCCTAGGTGCTCTTTTCCGAGGAATAGGTTTTTTCATTAATTTAAAATAATTTCTGTTGATATTGGCATCTGCTTTACAAAGTTTTCTTTTGTTTACCAATGCTTGTTTACTTTCATTTATCTGAATAATCCTTATCTAACATAGAGTATTAACAATGAAACTCCAACATACTCAGTTTTTGAGTGGTATTTGAACGACGTAGGTGCAATGGTTCCTAAAACAAATTGTCAAGTTTTTCATATTTTTCAATTTAATCATATATGTATTAAAGATTATGACCTGTCATTAGAAAATTGGATTAATTAGATAGCCAAAAATGCTGTAGTACCTATTGGACAGTTGCCAGAAGATCCTCAAGAACCAAATCACAAGTTATTTAGAAATTTCAGAGTGTTTCATGCCAGAAAATCATTGAGGCAACCAAGCAATAGAGAGGTTTTAAATAACTTGTTAGTAAATTTGGATCCTTTAATTTCAGCTTTTAGACCGAAAATAATAAACATTAAACGTGATTTATTACCAGAAGCAGAATCACTTATTGTTACTTAGAATATAGAAAAAAAAATCCTAATTAAAATTATGTTGTTACAGGTTTAATTATGATCATTATTTAAATTAACAATTTTATATAGGCACCTACATTTATTATAATTTTGATGTATCAATTATACCTAGTATAATAATTACACAAGTAATTATCAATTATTATATTAATTTTTTTAATAGTTAAATTTTTTGGTTTGTTACTTTTTCGTTTGTATAACTTTATTTAATACCTATTTCTTTGTCTTTCCATAAGATACTGTATTGTACCTATTCTCCTAGCATACCGGTACAATAAATGGTAACAAAATGATAATAAATTATCTAATATCGAAATATCAAATTTTTACCTGTTTCCCCTAACCCCTAAAAGATCTGGTCCTGTTTATCATATCATTAAATAATCCATTCAAAAAGCTTTAAAACCATACCATACCAATATCCTTATTCTAGAAGAAGCAGAAGCGGAGATATTAATGAATATCCAGTCCTCCCCAACGCTCGTTCCACTGTGTGACGGGAAAAGAGGTGGAACATGTAAAGTAAATGAAAAGGTATATAGTAGACATTATGGGCATCAGTGAGGTAAAAAAGAAAAGAAGTGGGAAATATAAACTTGAAAGTGACTATGTTCTAATATATTCTGGGGTTCTCAAAGGAAATTTTGCTAAAGATGTAGTTGGTATTGGTTATGACTCAAGGAATGTTTAGGGAGCTGGAAGAGTTGGGAGCCTATATCTTCAGGGATTATAGTAGCAAATCTCCAAATGTGTGTTGGAGACATCCAGACCAATGGAAGACACTGGAATCATGGAGAAAAAGATGTTCTATGCTGATAGAAGGATTCCAAAAAGGCCAAATAGGGGACATAATTCATGTAAAAGCCAATTTTGGCACAGTTGTAGGGGAAGGTGTCCTTAACAACATACTAAAATATTGGGCAGCCGAGGTGGAGCTCTAAAGGTCCTTATTTTCACTTTTCCGTGCCTATCACTGATCACTTTGAGATCAATGAAGAATCACCTTTTCAGTTTTTCATTAATAACTCGAAGACTCTTGCCTCTAGCGAAAAAATGTTTTTTTTACAAAATTAATTTACATAAAATTTTTACAAAAAAGGTTCTATGTATTTTTTTTGTTGGGATCAATGCTTAAGGAGATATAGTAAGGGGAATATGAAAAATTAAAAAAAAAAAACATTTCTATTGTTAAAAATTATATGTTTATTGTTAAAATTGATATGCTTATTGTTAAAAATGAATATTTTATGATTAATAATTAAATGAATATGAAAAATTAAAAAAAAAAAAAAAAAACATTTCTATTGTTAAAAATTATATGTTTATTGTTAAAATTGATATGCTTATTGTTAAAAATGAATATTTTATGATTAATAATTAAATGATTATTGCTAAAAATAAAATGTTTGTTGTTAAAGCTAATATGTTTATTATAGTACAGGGAAATTTACATTCGAACCTTGAAATTGAAACAAGAGATATATGCTTTATTGAGACAATTAACAATAAACATAGTGCTGCCTAACTTTATTGGGTTGCTATAAACACAGCATACTCATCTATCCAATTAAAGACAACACTGTAATTTAAAATTTAGTTATAATTATATAATATAATACTTAATACTACCTACTACTAGACAAACTAATTACATTTTTTTTTCTTTTTCTCCCTTTTTTCTTTTTTTTTCCTTTTTCGCTTCTTTTCCTCTTTCATTTTATGTTATTCCCCCCCTAATATTCACATATCTACCACACATTCATATACATAAATGCACATTTAATAACTGTACATTGCATTGGGCCATCCTATGCACCATGTATGTGGTGGTGAATAATTCCCAGGGAGTCCAATATTATATTTTCGGCCATTATCGCTACACCTCCACGCCAAGGTCCTCCAAAAAGCTCCTTGTTTTTTCCGGGATGACTCCGCGAGACCCAAACCATAATCCTTTCACGGAGAAATCTCTATTTCCAAATGTCTCGCGGAATTTCTCTTTGAGGAAAGGGATACATTTTTCATAAATATCCATTTTCTCCCTTTCTACTTCACCTGATTGATCGAGGTAATTATTTTCATACCTTACAGTAGGATCCACTATGAGCACTGTCTGTCCGTTCTTCGGAAACGCCACAATATCCGCATACCTCGTGGATCCATTGGTATCGATGCAGTATACCTCGTCAAAGCAGGTAAAGCCTTCATTCTTGAGGAGCCTTATCAATTCATTCTTGACCCTGTGGTGACGGCATGTGATCAGGAGTGAGTTGTTGGGACATTTTCCCAGCACATGGGCTGGTGTTTCGGACTCTTTGCCGCACTTGTGACAAAGGGACCCAACCTCTCCTATCTGTCCGCTGGCACCTGGGACTCCACGCAGGGGTGCATAATTGATGTTGAGTTTTAGGGCGTTGGTCCATTCAGACCCCGAAAGTATTTGTTTTTCACAAATATATCGATTAGCTCTCGGCGTCTCCTTAAAATGAGGTACACCAACGTCCTGCCACCTGCAATTGGCCCATTCCTCAAAAGCGCCCTCTCTCAGTGACCGTCGTAGAGCTCTCACGCTTCGGTGGCTCTGATCTACACCCAGTCTCTTAGCACATTCAGTAATCTCTTTTTCATAATGGAATGTGGACTGGAACAGAGCGTCCGGAACATTAGACAGTCGCTGAGTAATGGACCAGTGCTGCAGAGGAGCCTCCCATTGACAGCGGATCAGTCCTAACCCACGGTACCTCCGTGGAGCGTAGAGCATCGCAGTTGAGGTGTTCGAAGGGAGTCCGACAATGGCCTTAACGCTCCTGCGGATCATCACATCTATACCATCCAACAACGCAGGGCTGAGCTTTGTAAGGGGTGCAGTCTGGAGAGGATATGTCAATCTGGGAAAGACATATTGATTGACAACATTGAGCTTTTGTTCCGGTTTAAGTAGGCAAGAGGTTACTAATTTATCTAAATTTTTATTTAGTTTCTCTATTGATTCTTAACTGAACCTTAGCTCTCCCGAGAATGTGCATCCCAGGTATTTAATAGAGTCATCTTCCTTTGCCGTGTGGATGACATCTCCATTCTCAAGAGAAAGCGTCGTTGCTTGCATCTCACCCCTATCCAACACAATGCCCATACTTTTCTGTGGATTTACAGCCAGACCAAAGACTCCATCAGTATCCTTTGGGTGCTATCTATAATTCTCTCTGCCGCATACTTATTACGTGCAGAGACCGCCTGATCATCTGCAAATCCTGTGAGGACCACACAGTCTTGGTCCTCTCTCAGCTTGTACCCGTAGTGTCTTGAGAAATCATGATCACAAAGGTCTTGGTACAGATGATCAATAACTTTGGGGAACTCCTTGCAGTACATTGATCTGGCTAGTAGAATGAGCTCCAACAGTTATTTAATTTTGTTTGTGGATAGGAGTGCAGCGATAACATTTCTCAGGTCCAGTGAAACACCTCTTGCTTCTAACGATCTAACAATGTGATCGTGCCCAATGTTGTCAAAAGCCCCAACAACGTCAAGAAAGACCACCACACAGTCATTTTTCTTATTATTTGCGTCTTTTATGACTGCGTCAATGATTCTTGCGCTTACGTGTGCTCCCAGAATGCCCCTAATAAAACCTCTCTGATTCCTATGGAAGGTGACCTGCTTTCTCAGTTCCTGGTCCAGAACCTTTTCTATGATTCGGCGCACGATAGAGTATATAGTAATGGGTCTCCATGATGAAATATTTTTAACATCGCCCTTACCCTTGTATATTAAGATTGTGCGCCCTTGACGTAAAGGTTCTGGTATATAGGCCACCTTCAGCATGATCTCCGCTATTCTCTTAATAATGTGGGATACATCATAGAATTTTATCGTGCGGATTAAGACCCCGTCAGGCCCCAGTGATGTGTCCAGTGACGTAGATTTAATGGCTTTTCGTATTGCCTGGACATCAAGATTCATGACATTTGGCATCGGGGCACATTTTTCATAATCCGCACGACGGCAGGAGTTCACTTGCTCAAAGAGGTTTCTAAAATGGGCATTGATTTCGGTGACCTTTAAGGGGCATCAGCATTCATTATTGTCTGGACGACCTTCTTTCTTCTGTTATAATAATTGTACTGGGCCATCTCATATTGATATTGTTCTTGCCGCCACCCTCGGTCTGCTTTATTTGCTCTCTGCGGATTCGAAGTTTTACTAGCACCCTTGTCTTCTATATTGTTTTTTCTTTTTTTTCCTAATTTATAAAATTTAATTGCCGGGTGCTGTGGGCCTGGAAGTTCTGCATTAATATTATTTAAGAACTTGAGAAATTCAACGACCTGCTTCGAATTCCGCAGTTTCCATATTATTTTGGTTACAAAGATTTTTGAACGTGGCAGACCATTTAGCAATGCCCTCCTTAATTTCAGGTATCTCATCCTCTCCATTTTTAGGGCCCACCACCTTTTTAATTAGTCCTCTTAACATATTATTATTGGCCTACCTGGGATGATTCTTGGCAATATGGGTTCCAAGGCCTCTCTCGCCCTTGAATGACAAGCCACAAATAGGGCAGACTGAATCATCAGGATGAGAGACTCTTTCTTCTCGGTTGACACCAGCCTCCGTGGTTTTAGTGGTTAGTTTGGGTAGCTTAGTGAATACATCCTCAATAGGAACCATTTTGCCCAATACCACTCCTTCTTCATCACTCCATTCTACTTTAGTAAGCTTTTTTTCGCCTCCTCCTTCGGCAGGCACCGATATCACGGAGGCAACAACCGCTTCCTGAGTAGGCCCTTCGGTCCTCGAAACCCATACTGTTTGGCCAATCTCAAAATTGTTATCATTCTGTTTATCTGTTACCTGCATCATATTTGGCCAATTCCTGTCAATCGCAACCAACACACATACATGTTCAGATCCCTGAATTAAAAAAAGAAAAATCAACATAAATGTGCACATATACGTATACTCACATATACTATGAAAATCAAAGAAATGCTAAACGTCTTTGCTAAAATTAGTTATTAAATATACTTGCTAAAAAGTGCCAACAATGACATTAATGTATTAAAATAAATGAACAATTTTGATCTATAAGAATCAATAAATAAATAGGTGAATATTACAAAACACATACATATATATATACATATTCATATCCGTACATAACTCCCTCTAATTATTCCTAACCCTTTTTCCATAATTACAAAAAAACACATGAATCAATAAATCAATACCCGACAAAAAAAACAACGGAAAAAAAAACAACAAAAAAAAAAGAAAAGAAAAAAAAACAACAATAATATCAATAATAATAACATTAATGATAATAAAGATCCACTTAAACCATAAAAGGGAATTATAAAACCTTATCCTACAGCAAACAATTAATTAGATTTTTCTCCTCTTTCACATTCTTCTACGTCATCAATACTTAAGATAAATAAAGTTAAATTTTAAAATACATCAAGTTAACAAATTTTAATAAATAAAGTTAAAATCTTAAAATAAATGCAGTTAAAAAAAATTAAAATAAATAAAGTTAAGAAATTAAAATAACTACAGTTAAAGCATTAAAATAACTAGGTACAATATTTTCTTAATAAGTTGGACTACCCCGGTGACAGGAGAGGAGTATAGCTGCTATAATATGGATGACAGCTACATATCTATGAATATTGACACTATCTATGAAAATGTCTGATTACTGGATGTTGTTCACCACCCTTCTTAGCTCTAAATGTCGTAAAAAGGTTTCCTCGAAATAGTGTCGGGTTTGGGAAGGGGGGGGGAAATTGTTGAAAACTCGGAAACAGTTACTTTCAGCACATTTTGTGTTCTATACATTATTAAAGCTATACAATTTTTCTATAAATTTGGTTCTATTCAATTTTTTGCTCAGATCAATCTCAAAGCTGGTTAAATTTACTATCAGATCCCATATATATCAAATTTTAATTAAATTCCACTGAACATATCAGAACTATCATGTTTGCCAAAATACATTGATTACATGGGTATCAAATGGAATTTAATTAAAATTAGATATATGGGATCTGATGGTTAATTTAACCAGGTTTGAGATGGAGAAAAGAAGTTCGGGATCGATATTTATGGAGTTTTAACGAGAAACATGTTGAAAAAATAAGGATTTCACAATAGTACGGGGTAAAGCCTGAAGTATGTCGGTAAAGAGCTCTAAAAGGCAATGCAAGGACTGTTTCATGCAGTATGGGATAGCAAGCAAATTCCTAAGACTGGGAATAATTCCAATATATAAAAAAAGCAATTCAACTTTATGCGAAAACTACAGACCAATAAGGATACTGTCTATAGCTTATAAAATGTACACCTCTATCCTTGAAAAAAGGTTAAGAAGTATTGTGGAGAGCCAACTTTTAGGATGAACAGGCGGCTTTTGCCTCAGAAGGCAGACCCAGGATCACATCTTCATTCTCAGAAATATCTTTTCTGATATTACGTTCTCAGAAACGTAATATCAGAAAAGCATGGGACAGAGATAAAAACATTTATTTGTCTTTTCTTGACCTAAAACCAGCAATCGATTCTATGCCTAGGTATGACATATGGAATTCTCTTGCCATGAAGAATGTACCAGCAGACTTACTGCAGGAAAATCGACGCACTGCAATGCGAAAGGTCATCAGGATTAATGACAAAGAATCCATACCGTTTTCTCTTGACAGAGAAGTCAGACGTGGAGACAGCCTCAGCCCTCTCCTGTTCATCACTGTAATGGATGAGGTGCACAGCGCAGAACACCATGGACTGCATAGGTAAATGGAAAATGTGGACAGTACTTGTAAAGAGTCTCTTATATGCTGACGATATTGTCCTAATTGCAAATTCAAAAGAAAAGCTGTTGAAATATATTTCTGGAGGTCCTAGATGTAGTAAATGAGTATAACTACCTAGGAACCATAATAATCAGATCTGGTAGGATTGACCAAGGAATAGGCAATAGAATATCAAAAGCAAACCAGATTTACTACCAGATAAATAATAGCATTATTAGTCACCGTGAAGTATGGAAAGAGGTTAAAATGCACATATACAAGGCTGTATACCTTCCGATCCTAAAAACGGTGGTGAGAGCTGGGTGATGCTGAACAAGCAAGTTAGCCATTTCTTTTATTTTTATCATAAACTGCATTAATATTTCTTAGACATTGTTAAGTTCTTTAGGGATTTAGAAAAATAACAAAGGAAGAGGTTTCCTTAATTTTTTTTATTTAACACAATCATGAAAATAATTAATACCTTGTGTTATGTCCTCTGTTAGCCAAAATATGTGTGCACCAACCATGGTCACTTTTAAGTTAAATGCTATCATATATACTGACTGATGAACTGTATGCATCCCATGTTCTATGTAGAATCTTTGGTGTCCTCTTAGAGGTGCTCACTGCACTATATTCTTCTGAAATGCTGATGGCGGACTGTTGTTGCAGATTGTCTCAAAGGGGCTTAAGATTTAAGGCCAATTTCCCAAAAATTATTGTAGATAAATGCCTAGCCAAAACTAAAATATTTCTGTCCTCCCTTTGTATTGTAATGCACTGCATTTCACTCCCCTCCTATTGGCACTCCCAGTCTCTCAAAATTGAACTAAAGCCTGGTACATGACACTTTAAAAAACGCCAGCTGCCTTTGTGATTTTTAACTTGCTAGTGACTGGTTGGTGCACACAGGTTCTGGCTAACAGAGAACATTATAAAAGGTATTAATTGTTTAAAAAATATTGTGCTTAATAAAACCAAAATATGGAATTAAATCCTTTTATTTTGTTTTCAAAATATTTCATTTTTGGAAATTCCTTTTTTAAATTTTCCTGTAGTAAAAAACAATAATTAAATATATATATTTTTTATATCTTTGATTAATATTTGTGTCTGCTGGCTAAATATCATGTTTTACATTGTTGCCTTTTTGTTTTGTTGTTTTTAGTCTTTTCATGTAATTTCTATTTTTTTTAGTTGTCTGTCGGTTGTTTTACCATGAGATGGATCTATTTTTTATGGAATTGAGATTATAAATAAACTGAAAGCCACTGGCCCTTTAGGTTGGGGGTACAGTACACTCACTCACACTAATACAGTACACTACACTCACCCCCACTCTACAGACAAAGGTCATCCATCAACAGTACATACCCTAGGGGTCACCTCCCTAAGGAGGCAGTCCCTCCACCTCACTATAGGCAGGTAGACTAATAACCTGCCATCCCGAATATTACTTACTTACGTAAGTAATGGCAGAATGGCGCTAGCCACATATCGGTCTATTTTTAACTGCACTGGGATCCACATGTCGCACCACATATTATTAGATTTTTTAAAATCAATGTAATTGAAAATAATTAAATTTTATCATAATTTTCTAGCTTTATATAACACCGTATCTTTGTAACATCTCTTAAATGGTGCTCGCCATTATCAAACCTCACTTTGCACCACATATTTATCTTTTTTTTTAATGACAATTTAATTGAAAATCTGTACATTTTATTATTGCTAAACCTTCCTTGGACTATGAAGATGATGTGGTTAAAATTTGGTACAGACTGGTTCAGTAGTTTTCATGGTTAGTGATCACAAACGAAAAATGGCTTGTACTTTTATATTATAATAGTATAGATTATAGAATGAATAAAACCTGGACTGACTTTTCCAACTTGGAATGTGTGGACAATGAACAAAGCTGGAAAGCTGGCACAGGTAGAGAACAAAATGTTACTGGAGATAATTGCCCTATGTGGGACAAGATGGTTTGATTTTAGAGAGCAAAGATCAAACAATGGAACTACTTTTCTGTTCTCCAGAAACAGAAGGAGAAGTCCTAATCAAACTGCTGGTGTGGGATTCTTATTAAATAAGAAAGCCAAACAATGTCTTCATGAATGGAACCCAGTAAACGAAAGAATTGTCACTATATGTCTGATGTTGAGGGTAAAGAAGATATGTATTATCCAATGCTATGCCCCTACCGAGGTGAGCCCAGATGAGGAATAAGAGAAATTTTATGATCAGTTGTATGATGTATTAAGGAATACAAAGAAACAATATATTGTAGATATATTGGATCATATTAATGGGCGACTTTTAACGTCAAGGTGGGATTTGACAACAAGGACACAGAGTCATAGGTAAGCACGGAATGGGAACCATGAATGGAACTCTTTCTACCAGTCTGTCTCGTGCTACTTTGTCCGCCTTTTCATTTCCAGAGAGGCCCACATGACTTGGTATCTACTGAAAGGAAAACTTATTTTTCGATTGGGTTGTGGTTTAGATAATGTTGATATCTACATATGATTTTATCTTATCTGAATGCGTGGTCTCTAGTTTGGGGCACGACGAAGCTAAGTCAGTTTAGACAGCTATGTTTTGATTGGTGTATGATTGTTCCCAATAGATTATGGCTCTGAAAATATTATACATTTCGGGGGATGCTATGCTGAATTCGGTAGAGATTGAAGTTGAAATTGTAAAATCTTTCTGTTTGTCTATTATTGCTAATGATGTTTGTAGTTCTGTTTTTGAAGCATCTGTAAAAATTTTAATATAACTGGAGTAGTTGTTGGATATGGTGAGTAATGCTTGTTGTCTGATAGCATCTAAAAAGTAAGTTTTTTCATCTAATGCTGATCTGTGGAGGGTACAAAGATGCTTTAGGCTCAGGTGTGGCTAGTTCTAGGGGACCATGTGTAATGTGCACTCCTCGAAGTAGCATGTGCATTTCAAGGGTCAAGTTATAAATTTTTTTTTTTCAGAAATAGCTTCGCACATAAGGTCTCTTAATTAATATTGTGTTGATACCTGTTAGGGCACCGTAAGGATACCAACATTGCACTCTTGAGCAGCTTTTCCCTGAAGCAACAACTCTGAAACACTGGCTTTTCGATCTGAACTGACCAATAATTAGTCAATATGACTGGTTTGTCATAAGTATTTTTAACTCTATTTAAATGTTAAAATTAAAAGATCTAAATATAATAAATACCAAATGCCTTTGTTGAAACTTATTTATTAATACACATTAGTAATATAATTAATTCAACCCTTTAAAATATGAATTTTCAATTATCCTTACAATTTGTATTGATTATGTAAAAATATATATGTATTGTTATAATTTTTAAAGCGAAAAAAAAAAAAACTGATTAAAAAAAAATTATAACACTCAAAAATCAATTATTACCAATCTAAACTTATCAGAAAATGACTATATTTAAAACTAAAATCTGTATTAATAGTGCATTTAATTAAATTATAAATACCCATGTGTATATTGGTTCGTGTTGGATGAGACAGATGATGTATAATAAAAATTGATCGTCTTTTGTCTTTGACGACCGGTGGTCTCGGCGTATAATCCACTTGAACAATCGATGGTGGTTGCCCATGAGTCTTCTAGATTTTGTTGCTGAAGTTCAATCCAGAATATTAAATAGTTGTCCAACGTTAATAGAAATTAAATGGGGAAATACGGCCTCCCAAATGCCGATAACCGAAAGTGTTGCTCGATCTTTTGGAAACTTAATCCTAATTAATACAGTTAATGATTATTAAACTGCTATCAATGTTCTGAACATAAACAACAAAAATGGACTCACAATTCATAAATATACAAACATTGATGTGCTAACAATGACGCTAAGTGGCCAACTGACTGCTTAATACTACTGGGTTAATCTAATAATTTTACCATATAATACAAAAAAACAGCTGTTTTATAAAGTGATTAACATTTTGTTTTAACCTTTCAACCAATTAGGGTAAATGCTCCAGTGGTCGACACTGTACTAGTAGTCGACACTTCGGATTTTAGAACCAAATAATAAGCTTCCAGGTAATTTTTTCTTACCAGTTTTACTATTGGCCGAAAATTCAGTACCTTTGGAACAGAAGTGGAAATAACAATGGAAATTTTGGTTGGAATTACTTATAAGTGTGTATTGTTGACTCAGCACTTTTGGTCATTTGTCAGAGTGGTTGCAACAAAACTTACTACTGCTAAGAGTGGTAAGAATAAATTTTATTTGTTTTGCCAATACTGATTATAGTTCACCTGTTTTTTGTTTTTTTATTAATGCTAGGTTATTTTCCTCCTCATTTGTAGTTTTTGATGTTTTATTTTTCAATTTTTTATAATGTGAGAGGGTGTCGACTACAAGAGCATATTTCTCCTTACTTTTTCAGTGGTTGACACCCCTGTCGACAACTGGCTCATTCTATGTTTTTCTTTTATGGCTTAAAATTTGGTTACTAGATAAATAAAAATTTTTAAACTTTTTCAACGATCTTTTTTTTAAAGTGTGGAAGCAATTTTCAGTAGTCGACAGGGGTGTCGAATATTGACACAGTTGATGTCGACTTCTAAAACACCTGTAATATTTCACTTTCTGGGTAGCCAAAGAAGGTGGGAGGGTGAAATATTGTTAAATATGATCATGAGAAGATGGTAAAAGCTGTAGATAATGTGAAAAGGAGAATGGCTGTTGCCACTGCAGCAAAACTTCATGGGGTTCCAAGAACTATATTAATTGGAAAGGTGAGAGGAATGGTTCCTTTAGAGAGAAACATGAGACCGCCTTCGATACTTCTCCCAAATGAAGAGAAGAATCTGGTAGCCTGGATTCAACATATGGCATACGTTGGGTTTCCCGTTACAAATATTCAAGTTGTTGATAGCGTAGAACATTTAGTAAAGGAGTTACAAAGAGAGACCGTTTTTAAGAATGGTCGACTAAGACGACCATGAATTGAAGCATTTTTGAGGAGGAATCCAATTGTTTCTCAACATACTCTTGGAGAGTACGCAGCCTTTTTCCTGAGAGCCAGCTTTTTGTCCATTGGATCCTTAACCATCTACCTCGACATAGTGTTACTTACCAAACCCTTTCAAGTTCAAGTTGTGTTGCCCAGAACCTCCGCAAAAAATGTCTCTGGTAGAAACTTACCCTGGATTCGTACTTTCTGAATCATGGAGAGAAAACTCCAAGAACAAGCAGAAGAAGAAAAATGATTTGGAAGAAACGAGAAAGAAGAAGGCAGCAAAAAGAGGTCGAAAAAAGAAAGAGAAGGTAGAAATGAAAAAAAGAAAAGAATAGACAAGAAGATCTATACAAGAAGAAAGGAAGCCAAGAAGAAAATTATAGTCTTCATCATCGGAAGAAGAGTGGGTACCATCAGAAAAGAGCTCCGATACTGATTTGCTTGGTTGAGGAAATTATTTCAAAGCACGATATTTTATCACCATTGGTGTGTTTTCAAAATATGGAACAAGAAAGCAACGAAACCAACATAATCGAAATGACATCTACAGATGGTGATATAATTGAAAAACCTCTCTTTGAAGTTATACTAGGAAAGCCACTGTCAAACTTACAAGAACCTCAAATAGCCTATGTAATACCGTAGGCACAAAAACAAGTGCCGATAATTGTGCGTAAATGCATAATGTTTTTATGAAACGGGACACAAAATTAAGGATTATTAACTTAAGATTATTCTTCCAAATTATGGAAGAAGTTTCTTCACCACTGATTTTTGGAAGTACCCTCTGAATACCAGATATCAGTTTCCTGGACTAGTCACTGTAGATTATTCAAATAAACAATTTAATTGCTTGTTTATTGAATGTTTTATTTAGAGACTATTTTCTAATATATATTTTACAGATAAATAAACAGATTTTTTATTGTCTTTTAACTCCTTTTTGAGTTCCAAGCACCCATGTCAGCTACTGACTCATTGGATTTTCGACAGTGTCGACTACTGAAGCAAAAATGACTTTTCGATTTTATGGGTTTTTTAAGTAATAAATGTTTAATTTTTAGCTTTAAAAAAATTACCAGAGGGTCATGAAAAAATAGTGGCCAGGAAAAACAAAACTGCAAGCTAAGAATTCAGAATTAATTATCAATATCAGAAAAAATGTAAAGTTTTGAGCTTAAGATGTCGAGCACTGGAGCATTTATCCTATGTTTTTAAATGAAATTAAGAAATAAAAGTTTTAAATAATTAAATCTAAACAAATTATCATACATACATTTAGGAATTCTTTTAAATCATAAAATGAACGGTTGAAACATACCATCCACCAAATTTTAAGCAATAAAATTTCAAATAGGTCATACCTCTAAAGGAGGTAGCAAAGGTGCTGGCTGAGCAACTGGGCTCATGTATTATCCTGTTGGGCTTTTTAACTTAACTTTCCTTACAACATCTTTACTAGGATAAGTTTCAATAATTCTTGCTGCTGGCCAACAAAGAGGAGGTATTCCGGGTTCTTTGATTAATACCTAAGTTCCTACAGTGACATTTTTAGTGTGTGATCTCCATTTGCTGTAGGCTGTTTAAGTTCTCTAATCCCCATCGCTGCCAAATGTCCTGAATTGACCTTTTCACTAACTACCAACAAGTTAATCTGTTTACCAGATGCCAATTCTTGTGTGGCAACTAGCGGACCACCAATCAGAAAATGACCTGGTGTTAGGGCATTGATGTCATCCACGAATGAAGAAAGTGGCCATAATGGCCGAGAGTTTAAGATGGCCTCTATGTTGGCAATATGGTTTATAGCTCCTCAAATGTAAGGCAGCGCTCATGTAATTCTCTTACTAAATGTGCTTTTATTGACTTGATCCCCACTTCCCACAGACCTCCAAAGTTAGGGAAGGCTGGAGGGATAAAGTTCCATTCTATTTCATGTTGCAGTGTTTGGTTATATGCTCTTGAGTTCTAGGGTTTCTGAAATGATTCCATAACTCTTTTAGTCTTCTATCAGCACGAAATTAACAATACCATAAAACAATTCCATTGTTATTAAGCAATAGGTATAGAGTCAGAGAAAAAGAAAAAAAAGTGTAGGTATGCCTGTTAAAAGAAATATATAGATCAATAATAAGAAATGTATAGTTGACTGCTATGTAATATAAGTATGGAGATGATTAATATGTCAGGTAGAAAGAAAAAAAAAAAAAAAGTTCTAATAAAAAACTTACAGAGCGCCAAAGTTTTGACCTGCCTTGCAGGTCTTCAGAATGATTTTATGGCTGAACCAGTCATTGATTGTCTCCTTTTTTGTGTCGTTTGGTAAACCTAAAGAAGAGAAGACCTGCAAGGCAGGTCTAAACGGTTTTTTTTTTTTTTGTTTTTTTTTCTTTCTACTTGACTGTATCCCTGATTATCTTCTTAAACAAATCAATAATATTATAAAACTAATTCTCTCAGAACTTCTACTGTGTATTTAAACATCATGTTGGGAAAAACAATATAGCAGTGCATTAAAAATAGAATCCAATATTTATGTAAACATCTCTTGTTTTTTCTTCTAGCCCTAATGAAGGCTTACACTGTGTGCTGAAATAATGGCACAATTAATTAAAAATATTTAATTGTGTTTTCTTGAAAGCATACCCCATATCTACTTCATTGTAAATTCCTACAGCCAAATAAACTATTTCAACATAAAAGTAAAACCCAATCTATTGAAGCTGCTATCTCGATACCCAAAGTATTGCGTTGTATAGGCAAAGTTACCTATATAAATTACGATTGCTGGGTATTCTAATTCAATTTATCTTCACCAGTCCACTTTTTATTGCAGTGGAAATGAACGAAATTAAAAAAAAAAAAAAAAGTTATAAGTAACTCCCTTCGATGAATGCTAAATAGTAGTTTGTAAGATATTTAATATAAGATATTATTTGTTTATCAGAAATTTAACCATTTATGTCTGAACGGTGAATATATCTGTTTTAGCTTTGAATTTTTTCTGAGGACTGCTATTTTAATATTTTTCAGCCAAATCAATCCAACCTTTTTTTTTTTAATCCAAATATTGATATTTACAACAGAACAAAATTTACACATCAAGTAAATGTATTGATATTGATTAAAATAACTCAAAAAGAACTCCTCATCAGTAGCGCTTCAATTAAAATTCTACACTAGAAGGTCTCGATGCCATGTTATTTTCAGACACTTTGTAGGATTATCGGGAATGGAGCAAGTTAAGAGACTTGTGGATTTGAGTGGTTATGTACCTTACTATGAAAGGATAGGTATCTGGTTTGGGCTAAATCAGCAACATATGGAAGATTAAGATCTTTATAGATAATTTTATTGGTGACAATGTAAGAATCATTGAGGATTTTTCGAAGAATTTTGGATTTTAAAGATTGGATGTGAGATGAATTGGATGGTTTATGGTCTATAAGTCCAAATAGTTCTAATCACTATCATACTTTTGTAATTAATTGGATGTTTTGAAGGTGAAGGGAATATTATTAAATGATACTTTAAGAAAAGAAGTTTTAGGTTTACGACAAAGGGTAAAGGATATTTGATGGGATAACTTAAAAACCGTTAAATATTTCAACATATTATCCTAAAGAACGAAAAACTAATAAAATTCTTAGTTTACATTTTTTGTTTGTATTATTATATAAGTTGTATATTATTATTTTATTACTCTGGCTTGGATTATAATTTAACTATAATTTATTATTGTTTATAATTATTAATTATTATTGTTAATTTAACTAGTATTATTAGGATTGATGAATTAATTGCCACTTCTATTGGAATTATTTTATTAGAAAACTAGTTTCGAATGCTTAACATTCATCTTCAGTTCTCAGGAGGTCTAAGAGATAACTCTAATTATTCTAATAAAATAATTCCAATAGAAGTGGAAATTAATTCATCTATCCTAATTGCATTGATCCTTCTATACCATCATGCGTACCTCAGGTTAAGTAGTATTGTTTATTTTGTTGTGTACGTTTTCTTTTTTTTGTTTTGTTTTTTAGTTTTCCTTCTTTTCTTTTTTTTATCTCGTTTGCATTCTACATTTGTAACGATTCCTCCTTACTACTTATTGTTTCATGTGAGATGGATGTGTATTCAGATAATGTCCTATGTTATTATTAGCCTAGTTCAGCTTTACGTAATTTATTTAAAAAAAAAAAAAGAATGTTTTATTATTGTTTGTCAAAAAGCTACCAATGTGGAAGACACTTAGTATAGATGGTTCGATTTTGGGGCTTCCTAAATGTTTTATTTTATAATCATTAAAATGAAATTTCTTAATTTATATAGAATAACCCTCAATGTAATAAAGTACTTGTGGTTAATGAAAACAAAAAAAAGTTTTATACATTCAGAAATGAAATGATTTCTGCTGGTTGAATAAAATATATCACTTATCTGCCTTCACCATCACTGATGCATCCCATTCTTTTTAAAAGTTCAAGCAAGCACATTCCAATGTCAGAATCGAATTAGAGCATTTATTTTTCCAGACGATTAGATCATTACATACATAAATAAGGATTACCTGTAATTTAAATTTCTAGTATTTAAAGGTGTAGCCTAAAAAAACATAATATTATAATTTTATAAAATAAAGTAGAAATAATTTTTTAATGTTTTTTGTTGTTTTTTTTTTTTTTTTTTTTTTTTTTAGAATTCTATCAGACATAACCTTTCTCTGAACAGGTATTTTATTAAAGTACCACGTTCTCAAGAAGAACCTGGAAAGGGATCATTTTGGAGAATAGATCCTGTCTCAGAAAGCAAATTAATAGAGCAAGCCTTTAGGAGGCGAAGACAACGAGGTGTGCCTTGTTTTAGAGTACCATTTGGGCTGTCATCAAGGTATTTTTTCTGCTCATTTACATTACATCACATCATGAATGTAAACATGATTTTTCATATTAAGGCAAATTTAATGAAATATGTTTCCCTAATTTTTTTAATTTACATATTTAAGCTGCACCACTCAATAGTTATTGTCCACCCTGAGTCAAAATTGATTACTTTAAAAGTTTTAAATCTTTGTGAACAACAAATGAATTTAACGAAAATCCAATGCAATGAACACTTCATATTTAAAATCCATCTGGTTTTAGAATGAAAAAAGTAATATTGACTTGCCTACACTTGATCGTTTATTTTCCGATGTAACAACTTTTATAACTATTAAACTGAAAACCATATTTGAAACTTCCTTAAAATGTGAGCAGTGTGATATTCTTTTCTAGGATTATTTTATAGTTATTTAGATTTGTATCGAAAAATTTTTCATTGTAGAAAAAACTATATTGGAAAAAAAAAAGTTTGGTTTTACATGCTGTTAAAGAATATAATTGAAAGATATTATATTGTTTCTCATGAAATATTCGTTTTTGGAATATTTATCTTATTCAAAATATACGAGGTGTGATCAAAAAGTTCCAGGACTTTTTATATACTATGGGAATGCAATGTCTCACAGCGATGCGGTTGGCAGCATTGTATTGCCTGACTTAACAGGAACACAGCTGTGTTTGCAGATCAATCATAACATCACTGAAAGTACCATTAGCACAGTTTGTTTGAGGTTAGTTTTATAGTTTGGCTATTTTAAGAAAATGAATGTGAAAGAAGAGCAACGTGTTTGTGTGAAGTTTTGTGTGAAACTGAGCAAAACGTTTTCTGAAACCTTTTTGATGTTACAAGAGGCTTTTGGTGAAGAATGTCTAAGCCGATCATGCTGCCATCAGTGGTTCAAGAGGTTTAAAGATGGCCGAACATCCACAGACGATGATGCTCGTTCCGGACGCCCTTCAACGTCAATCAATGATGACAATGTTGCTAAAGTGAACGCTCTCGTACGATCAGACCGTCGACTAACAATCCGTGAAATGGCAGAAGAGTGTAACATTTCATTTGGGTCATGTCAGGAAATTTTAACTGAAAAACTTCAAATGCATCGTGTTGCAGCTAAGTTTGTGTCAAAACTGTTGACTGAAGACCAAAAACAACACCGAACTCATGTTTCTAAGGAACTTCTTCAAAAGGCAAATGACGACGAAAGCTTCTTGAAACATGTCATTACGGGAGACGAGACATGGGTTTTTGGTTATTTTTCATTGTAGAAAAAACTATATTGGAAAAAAAAAAGTTTGGTTTTACATGCTGTTAAAGAATATAATTGAAAGATATTATATTGTTTCTCATGAAATATTCGTTTTTGGAATATTTATCTTATTCAAAATATACGAGGTGTGATCAAAAAGTTCCAGGACTTTTTATATACTATGGGAATGCAATGTCTCACAGCGATGCGGTTGGCAGCATTTTATTGCCTGACTTAACAGGAACACAGCTGTGTTTGCAGATCAATCATAACATCACTGAAAGTACCATTAGCACAGTTTGTTTGAGGTTAGTTTTATAGTTTGGCTATTTTAAGAAAATGAATGTGAAAGAAGAGCAACGTGTTTGTGTGAAGTTTTGTGTGAAACTGAGCAAAACGTTTTCTGAAACCTTTTTGATGTTACAAGAGGCTTTTGGTGAAGAATGTCTAAGCCGATCATGCTGCCATCAGTGGTTCAAGAGGTTTAAAGATGGCCGAACATCCACAGACGATGATGCTCGTTCCGGACGCCCTTCAACGTCAATCAATGATGACAATGTTGCTAAAGTGAACGCTCTCGTACGATCAGACCGTCGACTAACAATCCGTGAAATGGCAGAAGAGTGTAACATTTCATTTGGGTCATGTCAGGAAATTTTAACTGAAAAACTTCAAATGCGTCGTGTTGCAGCAAAGTTTGTGCCAAAACTGTTGACTGAAGACCAAAAACAACACCGAACTCATGTTTCTAAGGAACTTCTTCAAAAGGCAAATGACGACGAAAGCTTCTTGAAACATGTCATTACGGGAGACGAGACATGGGTTTTTGGTTACGATGTGGAAACAAAAGCCCAATCATCACAATGGACATCAAAAGGTTCTCCAAGACCCAAGAAAGCACGCCAAGTCAAATCAAATGTGAAGGTCATGCTTACGGTTTTCTTTGACTGTAAAGGTGTTGTCTACTATGAATTCCTTCCACAGGGTCAAACAATTAATCGTTTTGTTTATCTTGAAACCCTCATAAAATTGCGTAATGCTGTGAGAAGAAAGAGACCTGAGCTGTGGCAAAGTGGTGATTGGGTCCTTCACCATGACAATGCTCCTGTTCACTCTGCATTAGTTATCCGTAACTTTTGTGTAAAAAACGCAATGACTGTCATTCCTCAGCCCCCCTACTCACCTGACCTGGCTCCAGCCGACTTTTTTCTTTTCCCGAAGCGCAAGAGACACCTGAAAGGACGAAGATTTCAAACAGTTGACGGAATTAAAGAAAAAACAACGGAGCTGCTAAACACCTTTACAAAAGAAGAGTTTTCTGGGGCCTTTGATCAGTGGAAACACCAGTGGGAAAAGTGTGTAGCTTCCCAAGGGGAGTACTTCGAAGGAGACAAATTTGAGTAACCTGTATGTTGTATGAATAAATGTATAAAATTCAGTCCTGGAACTTTTTGATCACACCTCGTATACTTTTTTTTTTTTTTTTTTTTTTTTTTTTTTTTTTTTTTTTTTTTTTTTTTTTTTTTTTTTTTTTTTTTTTTTTTTTTTTTTTTTTTTTT
The DNA here is from genome assembly GCA_003667255.2 of Euschistus heros. Classification (NCBI taxonomy): domain Eukaryota; kingdom Metazoa; phylum Arthropoda; class Insecta; order Hemiptera; family Pentatomidae; genus Euschistus; species Euschistus heros. The sequence goes on along the minus strand of RCWM02000035.1, from coordinate 1,355,574 downwards.
TTTTTTTTTTTAATGGCACCTCAGCCTTGTGGCTCATTGTGCCTATGCCGTTTATCCTGTACCATTATTAGTACAGTCCTAGTGTTTTCATGTACCCTATAATGCTAATGGGGTCTATGTTCACACTCGGATCTAGGATGATTTCTTCCCCAAAGTGAAGAAACCTTCTCCTTGCCAGCATATCGCATTTGCATATAATGTGGTAAGGCGTCTTATCCTCCCTGTTGCAGAATCTGCAGCTCGGTGAGGTCTTGATTTTCATTATGCAGAGATGTTTGTTTAATCTGCAATGCCCTGTATACATTTCTGTCAGGTGTTTGAGCTTGGCTCTGTCAAGATTAAGAAGTTGTGTGCTTCTTTTCTTGCAGTGCCCTCCCAGAAACAGTTTTGACTGTCTCAGTTGTTCTATTTGCCAGTTCTGAGAGGCGATTCTGTTGTAGAGCCCTGCAATTTCACTTTTCGCAAGGCTCCAGGCTATTCCACAGATAGGTTCAGGAGCAATAGGTTTGCTGTCTGAACCTTGTCTGGCCAGTTCATCAGCCTTCTCATTCCCTGCAATATTGGAGTGGCCTTTAACCCATTCTACCCAGATGCTGTTGTTTTCAGCCAGCTTATTAAGGTATGTTTTGCAGTCCTCAACCAGCTTAGATCTGGTTATGACATTGCTCAGAGCCCCCAAGGTAGCTTGGCTGTCTGAGTAAATCTTTATGGTTCTGTTCCGTGTCCTATCCTCTACTAGTTGTTGTGCACAGAAGCAGATTGCCATTACCTCAGACTGGAATACCGAGGTGTATTTCCCCAGAGGGAGAAATATGCTCTTATTGTCGCTTGCTCTCCAAATTCCTGCTCCTGAACCTTTCTTGGTTAGGGAGCCATCGGTATAGCAGTTGATGCCATTGCATTTTCGGTGTTGCTTCCCGATGTCTATTTTCACATTGAAGGTAATCTCAATGTGTTTCTTTATCTGGAGGTCTGAGTTCATTTTAAGCACCTCTATTCCCTCCATTTTGTTTAATAGCTTCTTATGCCCATCTCTTCTAGATGGTTCAAAGAGCGATCCTTGCTTAACAAGTTTGTACATAGAGAGCAAAGCTCTCGCTTCTACCTCCAATTGTAATGGCCTGAGGTTTAGTATAACCTCCATTGCCGCAGTTGGAGTGGTTCTCATGGCTCCTGTAATTAGGAGACATGCCAGTCTTTGTACTTTGTTTAGTTTGGCTTTAGATCTCTCCAGCCCCGCTTTGTGCCACCACACCATAGTGGCATATAATATTGAGGGTCTGATTATCATAGTGTAGATCCAGTGGACTACCTTTGGTTTCATACCCCAGGATTTGCCTACTGCCCTTTTGCAGGCCCATAGACTCCTTAAGGTTTTGGACGACACATATTCTATGTGTCTTTCCCATTTTAATTTGTTATCCAGATAGACTCCCAGGTGCTTAACCTGTGTGCTAATCTTAATCTGGATTTCATTTAATTTCGGTGGTCTAACGACCACCTTCTTGCGATTTGTAAAGATACATAGTTCTACTTTGTTCGGATTGATGTTCAGACCCCTGTTGTCACACCAATCCGTCAGTATCCTCATGCATGTAGTAATCAGGTCCGATATGGCAGCCTGATGCTTGCCACCCACCAGGATAGCGATATCGTCCGCATATCCCTGTGTGTAGAACCCTGCTTTGTTAATGTTATTCAATAGGGAGTCTACCACCATGCACCAGAGTAAAGGCGATAGGACCCCCCCTTGTGGGCATCCACCAGCGGGCTTCGCCCACAGTTTGTTATTTCCTAATTCGGAGTATATTATCCTCCCCTTTAACATTGAGCATATCCACTGGCGGATGATTGGGTCGATCATTTTCTCCTCCAGGGCTCTCTTTATTGTCAAATGGGGGGTTCTGTCGAAGGCTCCTTCTATATCTATGAAGATGCCCGCCATTATTTCCTTTTGGTCCAATGATTTTTCAACCTTGGATGTTAGGTGTTGAAGGGCCACCTCACAGGATTTACCTGCCTGATAAGCGTACTGCTAGTGATGCAATGGTCTCAGCAGTAGCGTGTTGTCCCTAATGTGCCTGTCCAAGACCTTCTCCATGGTTTTCATCAGGGAGGATGTCAGACATATGGGCCTAAATGCCTTGGGATTGATATAGTTCTCTTTCCCAGGTTTTGGTATATAGATGACCTTGGCCAACTTCCATTTGTTTGGTATGTGTCCAAGTGCCAGGCTTCCTCTTAGTAGTTCTAGGAGGTGTGGTTTGAGTACAGATAGCCCTTTCTGCAGCAATGCTGGAAAGATGCCATCTACTCCAGCTGCTTTATATGGTAAGAAGCTGTTTATTGCCCATGCAATTCTCTTGCCGGTTATTATTTCATTTACTCTATCCCAACTCACCCTATCAGGGGCTTCGTTATTACCCGGGAATGAGCTTTGGTTATATTTTACATCGCAGCCAGGAAAGTGCGCCCTTGCTAGGACTTCGAGTGTCTCCATGCTATTCATGGTATACCTCTCTCCATCCCACAAAGTGCCCAGCTTATCCTTCTGCGTTTGTTGGGATAGTATTTTGTTGATCCTACTTGCTTCAGCAGTGGATTCAACTTCTTGACAAAACTTGATCCAAGTCTGTCTTTTCGTTTTTCTGACAGATTTATGGTAGATTGTAAATTGTGCTCTGTACTCTTCCCATCTGCCAGTTCTCTTAGCAATGTTAAATTTCTTTCTCAGAGCTTTCCTTTGATTGCTAAGATCTTTGTTCCACCATTTGGTGTTTCTAGTATTCTCAACATCACATCTTGCGTTATTGGACTCATAACACTTAGTTATGGCTAAGTTAGTGTGGTGTTGAGCACCTCTAATTGCCATTTGTTGGCAATCCTTCTTGGTAAGTTTATTGTTTCTCCTTCCAGCATCGTGCTATATCCCTCCCAGTTCGTTCTTCTGGGATTTCTATAGCCGGATGCTTGGATGGGATCAGTTACTAGATCAAATCTAATATATTTATGGTCTGAGCATGTTTCCTCGTTTGAGACATGCCAGTTTCCCACCTTTTGGCTGATCTCTATGGTCGCTAAGGTTATATCGATTACATCTTGCCTATTCCTATTGACAAAGGTCAGTTTATTACCCCTGTTAAGAATGTCAAGATTATTACCTATAATAAGGTCAAGTAATTGCTCACCTCTTTGATTAGAGTTGGAGCTCCCCCACATCTCGTGATGGGCATTGGCATCCAGGGCCATGATGATATTGCCTCTGGCTTCTTCCATGAAGTTCATGTTCACCATAGGTGCCATTTCGTAGGGGAGGTAGACTGCTGCAAGGCAGATCTCCATCCTCTGCGTCCTCGTAGTGAGGCTTATTCTAGCTGCTGCAAAGTCTCTGGAACAGAAATGCCACAGTGGCAGCAGTTTTAAACTCCTTTTATACAGGATGCATGCCCTGGGGTTATCCGACGAGGAGACCAGACCATAGCCTCCCATCCTGATACCCCCTGCCATGCCATTTAAAAGGTAAGGTTCTTGTATTAAGATTATATCAATATTCTTACCTTTCACGTATTGCTGCAATACTCCACACGCTGCTATGCAGTGGTGAAGATTAATTTGCAGCAGCTTTATCATTAATTGGTGTTTATTGCTCAGGGGCTCCTTTGGACTTTCCCTCCGGAGGTCGCTGCGAGGGAGCCGCCGCCCCAGAGGCCTTTCTCGGGTCTCTGGGCGCCACATCCCCCGCTGCCCCCTTTGGTTCAGCCTTAGGAGTTCACTTGTTTTCGTGTCCCTCCGGTATTGCTACCTTTGGGCAGTTAGGTTTACTTGTGTCAGCCCCCTCCTCCTTCCGGGCTGACTTCTTTATTTCCCTCAGGACCACCCTATGGAGGCCGTAGTTGACCTCCATATTGTGCTCCCTCAGGTATGCAGCACTGTTCCTGGGTAGTTAGGACGGCGTAGCAACCTTTCTCATCCCTCTTCAATCCCGCCACTGTCCAGTAGTTCGCTCCAGGAACCCTTTTCTTATTTTGAATGCGAATCCGTTTCGCCAGTTGGTCGTCATCCAGCCTCTTGCCTGGAAAATAACCACCCATTCTGGTGGCCAAGAGGACCTCCTTTGCATCGACAATGCGGAGGGGTATGCCCTCCGCATCGCCAATGGGCCGGACGATCTCCCCGAGCCACCTCCTGGTCTCATTATCCTCACAATTAAATATGCTAGCTCCAAACTTGAAGCTAGCACCGTTAAACCTAGGTTCAATAGAGCCGTCATCTACAAAGTCGTCAATCATATCAACGACCACCTCCTGTATCCGACTGCTCTGCTCTCTGGTGAGTTGTACATGCGGTTACTCATTGGGAATAACCGCAGTCATGTACCCCCCACCAGTCGCATGGGCATAGCTTGGCTTGCCCTCACTACCCCGGACTTTCTTCGCTGAAGGCGCAGAAAAGCCAGGTGAATTTCGATGCCTCTTCTTGTCTGGCAGGTTCGATTTTACTGGCCCAGCCTCAGCCCCTCCACCTTTGACCGCCGGCTTGCCCGAGGGCTGCCTTGCGGCCCGGTCAGCAGGAGCCTTGGCTACACCGGCGCTCGCTCCCTTGGCCGACGACTCACCCAAAGGGAGCCCAGCGGCCTCAGTTGCGGGCACCGATGACACCCTGACGCTTTCGACTTTGGCGGCCGACTCACCCGTAGGGAGCCCAGCCTCCTCCGTCTCACCGCCCTGGTGGGGTTTTCCAACCGACGCCTTGCCAGATTTCGAAGATTTGGCCCTCTTTCTAAACCGCTTCCTTGTGACAGTTTTGAAGGGAGGGTCTTAAGCTGCTACGTCTTGCGACGCAGCTGTCGATTCCTCAACCTTCGAGCTGCCGGAAGCTATATTAATATTTGTATTTTGGATTGGGCTTACCTCTTGTGCCTCCATTGCTTGAGGGCTGAACGAACTAGCGTCCACATCCCCCGAGCCGAGGTCCACGTTGAGCCCGCCCACCTCCTGAGTCAGCGAGAGCATTAGCGAACTCACCGACTCCTCGTCCAATGTATCCAGGTCAGGACCTGAAACAAAGCCGTGATTTTCCGAGGATGAAAGTTCATCCTCGGACGAATTAAAAGTAGAATTTTGTTTTTTTATTAATTGGGTGCATTTTTGTTCCCACGAGTATGGGAGCGTTTAAATTACACTGCAAGTAAGCTCCCTATCCCTGCAGCGGGCTATGTAGGTTTCCCTACTACCTTGGGGTTTTGCTTTGTGCCCCAAGTGGGTCGATAGAAGACAGTATATTTTTATCCACCCTCTGCCATTCAGTCTCAGCTCGAGCTCCCTCCACCTGACTTGGGTGACCATAGGACCCCTGACGATAGTCAGAGACCCTGCCTCTGTCGTTCGTGAATCCCATCGGATTCTCCAGGGGGCACCGCTTGAAGGTGACAGTTGGCGTTGATAGGGATAAGGAGAGCTGGAATCAGGCTTACAGTGAGTAGGGCACTATTGCTTGCATGATTCGCTTAGAGGTCAGGAGATCCCCGCACCTATCTCCTTCTCTAGCCCTCCCGTTACCCTACCCATTTGCCCCCCCACCTCGTATACAGTGGAAACTCGTTATTTCATCACTTGATAATTCGTCAGGTTTTTTTTTTTTTTTTTTTTTTTTTTTTTTTTTTTTTTTTTTTTTTTTTTTTTTTTTTTTTTTTTTAAATTGGTAACTATAAATAACAAAATTAAATACGTATGTAATTCATTTTTTCTCCTTGATACGTATTTAATCTTAAAACCACCTCATTTGCTTTGTCGCTAAAAACTATGCTTATATTTATACATTTTGTAAATCATTTGGTAGAAAAAAACAAACAGAACAAGCCCGGAGTTGATCCTTCAATCGTATCGATAGATTTTATCAGTTAGGAAACTACAAAGTTAAACTTCATCTGAGAAAAAACTTCTTTCTCTGGTCTCATCTTTCTGACTGCCAGTTCATATCCACTAGTTCGCTTCTCCGCCGTTCCGCTGCAAATACACAATTGGATGATGCTATGTTCCTTTGGTTTGTACAACAAAGAAGTTTAGATGTACTGCTTAGTGGGCCAATTTTAATGCAAAAAGCTCTTGAAATGAATGTAAAATAAAAAGGAGATCCCCAATTCAAAGCCAGTATTGGGTTGCTTGAAATATTTAAGCAGCAGCATAGTATTTGGCAACTGTCTATTCAAGGAAAAGTGGTGAGTTCTAACAGTGAATTTGTCAAAGAGTATTCGTATTCAAAATGTATTCGTTGTTCAAGTATAAAAGTATTTTAAATCAAAATGCTTTTTTGTTACTTCACCAGCAAAATTCTGTAATTTGTCATTTTCATTATTTCGTCACCTCCACTCCCACACTCAAGACGAATTATCGAGTTTCTACTGTACACCATTTGAAAAAGTTTGAATCTTGTGATGAAACTAAGTAAGAGAAGCATCTTTTGATGTTATAATCATTTGTAATTTTCTTGCATAAAATTATCTAAGTTCTAAAAAAATTGGTGGTCTGTTGGAGATAGATTAAACAATATGGGGGATTATGTAGGACAATATTACCCTGCTCCTTTAATTTATTTACTGTCTATATTGAACTATGAAGGTCATTTTTTATGCAATAGGATAGGTCCTTCCCTATTCACAAGTGCAGGTTGTTGTTTGATCAAATTTTGATGCATTCAGTCAATTTCTTGGAGACCATTACATGGTTTATGTTTATAATTACACTGAAGTTAATATCATTTTATTTTGTTTTCCTCGATGTTAGAGTTTGTATTTATAACTTCATTCTTCTCCATTTTTTGTAACTGTTTCAAGTGTCCACTAAAGAATGTACCCTGGATAGCACCCTTGCTTGGCAAGTTTATACATGATAAGCATGGCTTTTGCATCTACTTGCATGTGCCAGTGTATTATATTAAGTAAAACCTCCATTTCTGCAGTTGGAGTGTTTTTCATAGTTGCAGTAATCATAAGGTAGGCAAATCTTTAGAATTTCCTAACTTTTGGTTGGAATCACCCTCACCTCCCCTGTGCCACTATGTGATCGATAGATACAAATCATAGCGTGTAACCAATATACACAACCCTTCACTGCACTAAATTTAAAAGTAGTTTACCATGAACAGTCAGCAGTAGGTGCATATACTTAGTCAGATGTCTACTTGCAGATGCGACCAATCTTGCCAACTGCTCCTAACATTAAAAACTTTCCCTCTTTTAAATCAATTTCATAAGGTTTTGTTACTTTTTTTTAAATATATATAGTTTTATGTATTGTGGCCAATTTATATGTGTTGGGGTCCAAGGGTACTTTTTTTTTTATAAAACGAAATAATATATTCCACTTAACTTCTCATCAATATATATATATATATATTTACAATATTTACAAATCTACGAAGGTATTCTTAACGGGAAACATCTGAGGTATAATATCAACTAAAATAATAAACAAAGTCATTTATATTTATATAAACTAATTTATCCTATCCTATAAGGTATAATACAATAAACTGCTAATTAATATTAGAATGCTTACCGCTGGGTTAAGTATTTAAGTAAACGTAAACAAAGTGATCTGTCTATATGCTGATTTGTTCTGCAGCAGATACAGTATGGAAGTAACTTCTTCCTTGATGGACCACCCCACAGTGCTAGCGGCGGCCAATGCCTTACGAATCTAGGCTTACGAAGAGCTTAACAGTTGAACAAGCCGTTACAGTATTAATACGACAAATATTTGAAAGAAAAAATTTCTATTTAAAAATATTGGACTGCCTTAGAAAAATATTGATTGTGTATTGATTACCTATCCATTTTTTCGAGTGCTTATCTTTTAAGCCCAGTTCCCATATTCAATCAATATTGTTTCTTTAAAGTGTTTTCAGGAATTATTCAATTTAGGTACTTTATAATTAAAATTTTTATAAGGACAAATTAAACATATGACTGTCTAAGTTTTGTTGTTTAAAGATTCAATTTACAATTGTTTCTATATTGTAATGTATCAATATGTAACTAACAAACACTTGAGCTTAAGTAATCAACTAGCTTCTAAACATTTTTTATGTTCTTTATTTGTTAGTTATATGAAGCATAGAATTCCAAAACCAGCTAACTCAATTTTGTTTTAATTTTTCATAGCTGTTCAATAAAGGTAAAGGTCAGACTGGATTAGGAAAGAGCCTAATTCTTTGTATGGCCGTTTTCAATGTGATTTAACTACTTTTTGAGAAAACCTTTCACTTAAAGATGGTCTTGTATAAAAACTATTAACAAAAAAAAGGCTGGAAATTGGATGGCTGGTTTTGGAATTCCACACCTTATATAATGTATCCTAACTCTCTTATATTTACTTGTTTTTTTATTTAATTAGAAGTGCTCCTGCTTCACCTAGCCATGTTGGAATGTCTGGTTTGATGACACCCGAGTCTCTTTCTCGAGAAGGTTCTCCTACAGAATCGGCATCAGGTTCTCCTGCTGGTCTTAATAGTCAATCAGCCCCTGGTTCTCCTAGGAATAGGAATGATGGTATGTAGTTGTGGTAGTTTTCAAAAATAATATTCTAGAGTTAGCTTATCTGTAATCATTTTATTTGAGTCTTTTAAACAACTTCTATTCCAGTATTTGTAAATTTCAGTCATAATATATTTATATATTATATAAATATAATTCTTAGTAAATTTCACTACATTATATGGATATAAACATATAATCTCTCTCTCTCTCTCTCTCTCTCTCTCTCTCTCTCTCTCTCTCTCTCTCTCTCTCTCTCTCTCTCTCTCTCTCTCTCTCTCTCTCTCTCTCTCTCTCTCTCTCTCTCTCTCTCTCTCTCTCTCTCTCTCTCTCTCTCTCTCTCTCTCTCTCTCTCTCTCTCTCTCTCTCTCTCTCTCTCTCGAAAAATGTTTGCATACACTCTGTGAAAAGCATATTATTTGCAGTACAATGTTTTATATAGTTTATAGTACAAATCAGTACATAATTAAAATTACATTAATTTACTTCAAAATTATATATATCTAGAGGATTGTACTAATTTAAATTAAAAAGTTTAAATTAGTAATGGTTATTATAATTAGATAGGATATCTGAAACAAAATATTATTATGTTAGTATAAGAATTATCTGAGGGATGTTTTTTGAACTAATAACATATATTAATGATAAATAAATTTTTATAAAACTTGTACAGGCATTGTATAAAAAATATTTAAAAATTACTTCATTACATATAAAAAATTAAAACATCAAAAATAATATATCTGTGCACAATTTTAATATATTGAAAAGATTAAATTAAAATCCATGATGATAAAAGTATGGTTGACTGGATGATGAATGGAGAAGAAGATAGTCAGGGATGCAGTCAAAGTAACACCACGTCAAAGAAGAATCCCACGTTTTCCCTTTGGTGATTTCACAATATATAGAAAGACAATTTAGAAAACTCGCTGGAACCACAATTTTATTGTTTTTTCAGATGATGTATAAAGTTCCAGTTTCAGAGATAGATACGAGGGTGAATCAAATATAAACGGTAATTGTGCTGTTGACTGTACCAAACACGTTCGGACGTGATGCGGCTGTGGGCGATTGGGGTGTTGCTTAATAGGAGTGGGGGAACTGCTTGCCTCACACTAGCGTTGTGTTCTGCCTTCAGTACAGCCATGACCGAGCGAGAGGTACATCCATCTGTTGCGCAACGCATCGTCATAAAATTTTTAACAAATGAAGGTGTTAAGCCTTCGGAAATTTTTACTCATTTGCAGGCACAGTTTGGGGACACTACTCTGTCTCAAAATCGAGTGTATACATGGGCCAGAGAATTTAGGGATGGCCGAGAACGTGTTGAAAACGAAAGTCACGGTCGACGCCCAAGGTCAAGTCTTACAGATGACAACATTAGTGCGGTTCGACAGCTTATTGAAGGTGATCGCCGGTTAACTGTTAACAAGAAATCTCGTCGGATATTGGTATCAGCTATGGGAGTGTTCAGTCTGCAATCACAGACCACCTTGGCTTCAGAAAAATTAGTGCTCGCTGGGTTCCGAGGTTGTTGACCGGAAATCAAAAACCGGTCAGGTCGGAGATTGCTGGGAGACTTCTGCAACGATTTCAAGAAGAAGGTGAAGATTTTTTGAGGCGCATCGTCACATGTGATGAAACGTGGGTCCACCATTACACCCCCGAATCGAAAATGGCAAGTAAGGGGTGGCAAAGGAAGGATGAAGGCTGCCCAGTGAAAGCCAAAACTCGTCTCTCAGCCGGAAAAGTTCTTGCAACAATTTTTTTTGACTCAAGGGGAGTTCTACTTATTGATTTTCTTCACGATCAACGAACAGTGAATGCGGCTTACTACTGCCAGGTGCTACAGTCAGCAAAAACCAGTTACCGGAACAAAAGACGAGGTGTGCCCATTAGAGATGTCATCCTTCTCCATGACAACGCAAGGCCTCACACCGCATTGTTGACAAGGGATAAATTGGAAGAAATGGGCTGGGAAACTCTCGAACACCCTCCTTACAGTCCAGACCTGTCCCCTTGTGACTATTTTTTGTTTGCGCCCCTGAAAGAATCACTTGGAGGAAAACGATTTGAAAACAATGAAGACGTCGAAAAGCACGTGCGCGAATGGTTAAAAACTCGCCCTCAGTCTTTTTATGAACAGGGAATATTCAAGCTTCCAAATCGGTGGCAGAAGTGTGTAGATAATGCAGGAGACTAAATTGAAAAATGTTGAAGGTATAGTTTCTGTATAATATTATTCAATAAATATAATTTTGAAAATTACCGTTTATATTTGATTAACCCTCGTAATTTAATTTTTTTTTAAATTTAATTACCTGGCTGTTAATTTCCAATTTAATTAAACTTGGCAAGAACATCATCCCAAGCCCTTTTATTGGCTGCTGAAGAAACAGCATCTGTTTCTTTGTTTTCTAAAACTGATTTTTTTTTTTTTTTTTCAACAACTTGTGAAGTGAGGAAATTTATTTCCTCAGCAATAAACCTCTTTCTTTTTGATTCGCTCATATTTAAAATTAAACAACTAAACAAAATTAATTAATAAACAAAACAACTTCAATAGACAACTGAACATTACCTAACTAAACCAAAACAACTAAATAAACAAATCCAAACAACTAAGTAAAAACAACTTCAATAGACAACTAAACTTTTAAATAACTAAACAAATTAAACATTAACTAACTAAACCAAAACAAATAATCAAATCCAAACAACTGAATAAACAAAATCGAACAGCAAAGTAAACAACTTCAATAGAAACAGTCTTGAAACCTCCTCTCTTCAAACCGGCTGCTCTGTAAGGCATTTAAATTAAAGGCCTTACTTAGTAAGTTACGTTAAAGGCTTCCTTTATAAAGGAACGTTTAATGAGAGTAAAAGGAATGTCTATGCATACCACCCCTAGTCCCATAGTAGTTTTTTTATTCTATTCTATCCCAAGTAAAAAATAAGATTAAAAAATGTGTAATTTTTTTTTGTTTTTTTAAAAAAAATTGTGGAAACACTGTCAAAATTTATTTTCCATTTTGTGAGCTTGCGATGTGAGCACCTTACGATTTGATGTGCTGCTTTCCCCTAACATTTTATAACACCGACTTAAAAATTGGTACTGAAGTTGCTTTTGGTACTTATATGTTTAAACAAGTTTCTGAATTTGTATACCTTGGCTCATAAGTGACGTGCAACAACAGAATCTCGACTGAGGTCCGGAGAAAAATTATCTCAGCGAATCGCTGTTATTATGGACTCCGCTCGCACCTTTTATGGACTCCAGCAGCCTTGTCTCTCAGCGCACTAAGGTCATCCCATACAAGACCCCTATTTGCTGTTTTAACTTATAGTTCTAAGACCTGGACCACTACAAAGGCTGATGAAAAAGACCTTATTTTTGAAAGGAAAATCCTGTGTAGAATCTACGGGCCCACCTTTGCAAAATGGACAATGGAGAAGGCCTAGTAATAGAGAAATCTATTGAGAAATAGAAATATCTATAGTTTCTATGACGGACCTGATGTAGCTGTAATCATGGCAGGGAGGTCAAGATGGACAGGACACCTCGTGCAGATATCGGATGGGTCGGTACCATACAAAATTCTAATAGAACAGATATCTGGCCGGTAGAACAGAGTTGGAGGATCCAGGTTACGGTGGTTGGACAGAGTGGCAGTTTCAGGACAGAAACACGAGGTAATTGCTGTTGGAGGAAACCAAGACTCGCTTGCGGGTTTTTGAGCTAAATAAATACATTAACTTAAAAAGCAGATACTCAATGTGACCTGTATGAGCACAGAATACAGAATATAGTAGAAGCGGCAGAGACACTAAAGCCGTACGGTACCTGTGGCCCTAGTTCAGCCGGCTCTCCCCCCACCACCTCCACCCCGGGCAGCTCCACCTCAGACTTATTTACAACTTTATAATCTAATATTTAGGCTTAAACTCTTACCAATTTTATTGGATTCCATCTAATTGTTCAGAAATGTATCACGTTCATGCATAGATAGGTAGTTTAGCAACGAAAATAAAACAAAATACTACCAAAAGAAAATTTTTTAACTGAAATTAAAAACAAAAGAAACTGAAAACTATATTTTACAAATAATTTGTTTATTACTGGCCTTTAAAAAGCACTAATTTATAACATTTTGATCTTTATTTTATTTTTATGTATATTATCATTGATGTTTTTCAAATAATGGTGGATTCGGACTTTAAAAAATATCATTCCGATCGATCTGATCAATAACGAGTAATAAGAGTCTTCTAAAAAATGTGGAGATCTAGAAAAAAGGTTTTTCCCAAGGCATTGTTTTAGAAGCAATGAAAGCAAATTTTACAGATATTCACGACATCATTATCTGGAATTATAAATCCACCTCGATCCTTAACTGTAATTAATCCTCTTGCCTCTTTATCGAATGTACCTTCCATAGCTTCTAGGCAAAGTTCACTGTTCAATAATGAATTCAACCTAGCAACAATGAAACCTAGAACAAATAAAAATATATAGGGATATCATGAGCTATCAAGAAATGGCAATTTAAAAATTCAATGAGAAGAATCAAATGTTAGACAATCGTTTTACCTGATATATATTGTACTATATCCTTGGTAACTTTAATGAGGCATGTATCATCGACGTGTATATACTCGGGGATATTATTCAGATCCAGCTCTGAAGGGATAGTTAAACTGCTAGCCATGTCAAGGTCCAAATCTTCAAAAAAATTAAATAATATACCTTCATTATACCTGAGTTAAAAGTTTAATAAAATAAAATGTAATAGCCGTACCAGTATCATCTTCATCCAGCATCCTGTTTCTCGTCGATGTTAAATTTATAGTTTTAATTGGGCATGATGATACATATCCCTGTCCCGACTCCCAAAATATTTATTTGGTCTAGCAGAATGGCATTCGAGCTTGAAGCCGATGTTTCATGGAGTTGTTTATGTACTAAAATGGCTCGAAAAGCGAACATAAACTCCCTGCTGCTAGGATTATTATTTCTTCCTCCTCTGGCGCGAATATAAGAAAAAAATCTCTCAAGATGGTCTTGCAATATTTTATATGTCGGAAAGTATTTCAACATTTGTTTTTCCTCAACGTATGTTTTATAAAAAGTGTCCGTGCTTTCCATGCATATCAAAAATCCTTGAAATCCAAGTTTACGTTTTGAAACAAGCACAGACGTTCCATTTATGCATTTTAAATTGCTTATATATTTCTTGGCTTCTTCAAAAAAATATCTCACGTTTTGTATATTATGTGGGTTTAAAGCTTGTTTGAATCCTTGTACGTTTTGACTCCTGGAATTTAGAATATCAAATAGTTTATTAATAAGCTTTACAAAGCGAATGGTGCCGTCACACCCATCAAATCCTTTTATATTATTATCGAGGCAATTCTGAAGTGCATCACCCACGGAATCACTGAAAAGCTGGGATGCTAGCTTAACTTTCATTTTTTGGTTTTTGTAAAATACATGAGAGTGCAATACGGAGATTCTGTATTCTGTGATTATATAACTACTGAATGCAGCTTTTGAGCGAAAAAAAAATGTTTGGTCCAGAGGGAAATATTAACAGAAAAGGCTTGGTCGTCAAAGTGTTGACTGAAGGGAAGCTAAGGAGAAAATAAAAGTTAAAATTGTAACTGTTTACCTTTTAAAAATTTATTCAAATCTAAAACTATATTATTATTGTAAAACGTCACTTGGTTTTACGGAACTTTTTTTTGCTTGATTGTTAATTTATTTTAATTTTAAACATATTTTTACTGGTTAGTGTCATAAAGAAATAAAACTTCCATATTGTTATGTTGTACTATTGCTACAATAGGGGACATTGTTACAATCATAGAATACAGAATATACAGAATAACTTGAGGTACGCATGCTGGTATATTCAATCCTAATTGAATATACAGAATATTCTGTATTCTGTGGTTACAATGGTTTCCACCTACCATTATTAATATAGGGGAGTTTAACAATAAAGTAAATAAACATATTTTAAATGTGGCAAAAGGGAAGGAAGATTCGTTTCTCAATTTATTAAAAAACTAAACTGTGTACTTTGAAACTTACCGATGAAGTGTTATTGAAATCTTTGTTGGACTCCTTTGTAGAACATCCAAACGCGGCACAACACGGCATTTTCTTATTCAATTGATTAAAAAAAATAATAAAAAAAAATACACACAACAGAGACCTAACAATTAGCAATTGTTCCAAAGAAAAACACGGGAAAAACAGTGGTACTGATAGGGACAGCCGGGGTTGAGGTAGTGGGGATAGCGCTCCTTGCAGGGAGCCAATCTCCCCACACATACCCACCGCTTCTATTATATTCTGTATTCTGTGTGTATGAGAGGCCGAACTGTACTGATCCTCTCAAGGTAGGTGGGGAGAGAACCAGCAACCCTACACCACTTTCATTGGCTCTGACCAGCCACATCTCCCTCCCTTCACTTTTACCCAGTTTTAAGTGCCATCAGCCAGCGCTCAGGCTATAACTTCCTTTAAACATCATCTATTTCTTTACCTTCTCAATTACCAGTCTTCCAAACATAAATAAAATATGAATATTTTTGTAATATATATTTTAATAGTATGCGTAAGTTGTATCTTCTATTTCTTTTTTATTTTGTAACTCATAATGTAATTATTAATCAATTGTCATAGCCAGACGATTGCCCTATGTATTGCACCCATATTTTATTCATAGGGGGCAAGCTGTCCCAGAATAAAGTTTATTTTCTTCTTTCTTCTTTCTTCGTACTCCTACAATAAATTAATGAACATATATTCATGCTGATGATTCATTTGGTGATCGTTGCATGCAAAAAAAAAACCCAGGTTTCAGGATTTTTCATCTTTGCAATTGGCTTGAAGAAATAAGCGATGGTCGATAAGCTGACAGTTTCTATTTTCCACCTCATTTCCACACTAGTAAATTGTAAATAAACAATAAGTCAAATCAAAATACTGTTACAAAGATGTTTTTGAAACACGCTAAGGTGTTACGCACTTCTACAGTGATGGAAAAAAGTATTTGCACATCATGTTTTTATGAATAAATGAGTTCAAGAAAACAAATAACTTCGCTTTCCTTTGCAAAAATGAAAAATAAATTTATTAAAAACTGAGAAAAACCTTTTGTAAAAAAATTACAACACTCCATAATAAAATGAAATAAAATAATTAAAACTATAAAAGTGCTTGGAAAAAAGTATTTGCGCACTTCCACATTTACAAGTTAAAACTCAATTTTAATAGTTTTAATAATTTTTAAATTGGCCATTTGAGTCAATAATTGCTTGTAAACGTCTAGGGATTGAGTGTATAAGGTTTTTAATTAAATCTGGACTGATTAGTTCCCACTCTTACACCAAAAGATTCTTGAGATGGTACTTTCCGGTTATGTGGTGTTTTCGAACATTTTGGTCCAACACAAGCCATATATTTTCAAATATATTCAAGCCTGGTGACTGGAGGGGTGTGAAGTTGTTGACGTACATTAAATATTAACCATTCTGTAGTCTTATAGGCTGTATTTTTCGGATCATTGCTCTGCTGTAAAATGAACTGATGCTGGATTCCCAATTTAGCTGCATTTGCTAAGAGGTTATGGTGCAAAATCCTTATATAACCTTCTACATTTAAAATACTTTCAATAGGTTTAAGATTTCCAACTACATTATTGGCTACGCATCCCCTAATCATTACATTGCCACCTCTCATGGTTCACAGTAACAATAATGTTTTGCTTTTCCAGTTCCTTATTTATCCTACATAAAATGGCCTTGCGTCCGTCAGATCCAAATAAACTAAACTTACTCTCATCAGAGAACAGCACATTTTCCCAAAACTGATGGGCTTGTTAATGTATTCTCTAGCAAAAGAAAGTATTTCTTTGCAATTGGTCTCGATTGCAATATAAGGTTTCTTTCTCGGAACCCTCCCATAAAGACCCTGATAATTTAAAACATTCCTTACCATTCTCTTGCTTACACACTCCCCAGAAGTTGATTCGGCCTTATTAGATAGGGCACCTACACTTCCAGCCGGATTTTTGAGAGCTTCAATTTTGATTTTTCTCTCCATTCTTTGATTTAGTTTCCTAGGACGACCTTTGCGCCATTATTTTCAGTTTAGCCTCGTTCTTAATATCTCTTGATCAGGTATCTTACTGTGGTAACATGAATACCCAAGAAATCTGATATTTCACGGTACTATTTTTGTTGGTTGCCCAATGAAATCACTTTTTTACTCAGTTCACTTGTTTTTGGCATTGTTCAGCAGTTGAAAAAATTTGCAGGATTGAAATTTTTAGAATACTGATAAGAAAGAACAGGAACACACTCTAAGAAGTAAACTACAACAAATGAACAAACAAACCTTTGTACTTATGTGAAAACAAACAAAGTGTGCAAATACTTTTTTCCGAACACTTTTATAGTTTTAATTTTTTTGTTTCATTGTGAAGTGTCATATTTTTACAAAAGGTTTTTTGCAGTTTTTAATAAATTTACTTTTCATTTTTGTAAAGGAAAGCGAAGATTTTTGTTTTCTTGAACTCATTTATTCATAAAAACATGATGTGCAAATACTTTTTTCGATCACTGTACTAGAGCACCTCTATTAGTGTTTTTATACGTCAATTACTGCCATCTAGAAGTGAGTGGAATACACCTAGAACTTTGTAACATTACAGTATAACACAAATGTGATTGAACTAGCGAATTTAGCAAGTGTATGCTCGCTCAGGGCGCATACTCTGAGACTGACCTAGAAATTATAGGTACTGGCAGGAAAATTAAAATGGTGTAGGCCCGCGGAACCCTTGGAAGTAATCAGTATGGCCCGAATGCTGAGAAGTTTGGAGACCCCTGGTCTAAGTCTTTGTTTCTGATTGCATGTTTTTTTTAAATTTTTATGTTGTCAGTTCTGTTGTTATGTAACTTAAAGGCAATTTACCTGCTAGGATACAAGCAGTGTCATAATAGATGTTGTTGAAGGCTTTAGGGATTCTATAAATCTCGGTACTCATTGTAATTTTGTCAGGTTAGCCTTTTGCTTGGCTCCTGATTCTGACACAGAGTTCGTCTCCTGTAGGGTACAGAAGTTTTGGTATTATGACACCTTCTTTGATTAATCTGAATACCTGAGTTCCTTGCCCCCAAGTAAAGTAAGTTTTGCCTCAATAATTAGTGTGTTTAAAATTTTTATAGTCCTGTGCATAATGATGTCTTTGTGTTTTTCCAGTTCAATCTCCTTTCTAAAGCTATGCTTAGATAGGTCATTGTTTCTGTTTGTTGTATTATCCTAGAGTTGAGTCTAATATATAAATTTGGGAGATTATAATTGCTTATAAATGTAGTATGTTTTTTTCTATTCTGTGTTTAATTTTAATTTATTGGTTATTTCTCATTTTTCTAATAAAATTGTCAGAGATTGGTCTGTCAGTAATCAACAGTTAAAACAAATAATCAGTTGTTAGTTGAGGAAAATCTGTGTTAGGGGAAATGGTGCTCCTTCAGGAAGATATAATTTAAATGTATTTATGAGGACGTTCCAGAGTACAGGAGTAAGACATGAGCCTTGTGATATTCCTGTTGTGTAGTATTTCTTAAGTGTATATTGGTTAGTCCTGTTTTCGAGGGGAAAAGAAGAAAAAAAAAAAAAAAAAAAAAAAAAAAAAAAAAAAAAAAGAGATTAATAAAAATATATTTTTCGGAAAATTATATTTTTTCAAGTTTTCTAATATAATTGGTGTCCAAGCAATGTCAAAAGTTCTGCTTTGAACATAAGGCAATTTAATTATTTGTTTACTGTTTGTTTGTTCAGTTCTTCCATCGTGATCGACTTAAAACTGCAGACGTTTTCTTCGAAATTGTGCAGTGTTTCAAAAATGGGTTCTGGTTTTTGAATTGAAGATATGACTCATCAGGTTTTGAAGAAATACGTTTTTTATGCGTCACTCACTAAGCATTTATAAAAGGATCTTACTTGATCAACAGAGTTTCTTCACATTCATCAGAGGATGAACAGATCCTGGTTGTTCGAAATCCGGGAAGCTTTTTGAGTATTGAACTCTCGAAATCTTCTGCAGTCCTTATTTCTCGCTTCTTGAGCTTCTTTTGAGAACATGCCGATTGGGAACATAAAAAATTAAACAATCTCTGTGTCATGAAATAGTAACTTATGCACTGTTACTGGCATATAAAACCAAGGGTAGAGGTTGAGGTAATAATCTTTTGTTACTTTCAGATATGATTCGAATTTGTCAAAATCTAACCCAAATCTACAATTAATCGCATTGAGTATATAATAAAACCTTCGCAGAATTTCCTCATTTAATCCTGTTATTTTTGAACTTTGTCGGTAATTAAAATAAAAATTCTTGCTGTTTCCATCATTTGAGGACCCAAAACCAATTATAATTTAATTTCTTCTTTTATATTTCTCAATTCGGTTCTCTCAGATTCACTTCTTACTTCCCATTTCTTAATTTGAAGCCGATGACTTATGTGCAAAAAGCATTCGAAGGTCCCAATCCAAGCATGGAGGGTGGACAGACTAAAACTATAATTTTTTGTTACTGTTAGATTTTGGATTCTTGTTCATATTTTTAGGAGTTGCTCCACAAATATAACATGTTTGAGATGATTTTAGATAGGTCAATGAATTGCATATTTTTATATCTACCATGGTTAAAGTCATTTTGTAATTTAATGTAATTTAGTTTCCTTCGACAATTATTTTAGTAGGATCTAAAGAGCCGATTTCTTGTTGCAATAATTCAGTTTCTGTTCGTGTGAGTTCAGCTATTTCTTTTGCAAATGAAAATTTAAATGGTTGGCCATGTCTGGTTGACGAAGGAATATGATTTTGCCACACAATTTTGGGATTAATTTTCAAGTGCACATAACTTAAACGGCACCATGGAAAACATAAATAAATGTTCATTGTCGTCGTCACCGTCATTTCAAAATTTTTGTTTCTAGGTACTGTGACCTGAACTACCATCGCATCTCCATTTACATATTAATATAAGGTTTTTTTGTCTCTGCCAAATCCTTAATTACTTTGGGTAAAGTAGCTGTTAGACGTTGAACTGTTATATCCAGCAATGCTTGCAAACATATTGCAACTGTTTTCCTATATGGAAATACTTTCTTTTGGTGGATAACATTGACCTTTGGCTTTTTGTAGGGCATAATATGAGGGATATATTTTGTGACCTAAACTCATCGCACATTATCGGGCCAAATTATATTTGCACTTAGTTAATTTGCTGTCAATATAGTATGCTAAGGCCTCATCATGTGTAGTGGTCTCTTTTTTGCCGAATCTAACCTTAACTTTTTTAATTGTTTGGCGGTCTCTCCTGGCTTTTAAAATATATATATTATATCTAACACTGGTCAAGACAATTTTTGTTTCCTTGCTTTTTTTTTATTGTTACTGGTTATTTTAAAGGCCCTGACTATGAAAAAAATACTGGAAGATTGCTAACAGCTTTATTTTGTGAAATATAAAGTTTTAGTTTTTTGATTAAAAAATGTTAGGAAATTAATACATATTGTTAACAAATTTTTATTAAACATTATTATCAAATGATTTTTTATAGGATTTCCTTGAATAAACGACTTTAGGTAGATCTCTTTGCATAAAATATTTGTGTATTCTTCTTTCAAAGTCGTCGCATGGGCAATAGTACTTGTTGCTGCTATGGAGCAAAACACACTTTAAACTTCTTTCGATGCTGTCCATAAAAATACACCAATCCCTATGCTTGTAGTTTATTAAACCCATCTGTTGCAAAAACCAACATTGTTACAAAAGACTAAATCCTTCTCTTGAGAAAAATACGGTAACAGATTCTTTTCTCGGGTACGATAAAAATTAATGTTGGTTTCAGGACTAAGCAAATTTGTTTCTTTTAATGATATGCAAAAAATTCTGATGATTCTTTCGATAAGTTCATATCCCTCTCTAAATCATTTAGTTATTTCTGATTAGATGGTTAAGTTTCTCAAAGGCTACATTTGTAATCTGGATCAGAGTCATCACTTAATATATTTTGTTTGCGTTCACAGAGATTTGGATCATCAAAGGATTTAGATGTGCTGGGTTGTACCTCTCGAGATTTCAATTGAGATCGTTGAGCAGAAGATAATTTAGGATATGACGAATTACTTCGATTTCCAGGGTTTATTCCGTTTATTTTCACAACCTAGAAGTAGCAGTCGTCATGATGGTTTTGAGGTTCTCGCCAAATCATGGGAGTTACGAACTTCACTGCATCTCTTTTCCAGCTCGACCATAACCGTAGACAAACAACACATTTTTGGCAAACAATATGAGGAACCCTTGGCTTGTCCTGATTGTACAAATCTATTTTGAAGTATTGATGATATGCAGTTTTTACAAAGTCTAATATAGGTTTTCAATATTTTTCAAGTATATATTCGCCACAAATATAGCAAATACAATCTGGATTATGCGCACAACACCGCCTGGACGAATGCATATCGAAAACAACAGAATATATTTTACTGTCTAAACAAAATTAAAAATCAAAATAGAAAGGCTAAATAAGGTTGGTAGCTATAACACAAAAACAAAAGCTGTTAGAGAAACATTGTTGTCATATTTAAAAAATATGTATCAAATTGAGTTAGAAACAACAAAATAGTCACAGGAAACAAACAATTTATTTTTTTTTTTTTTTTTTTGACCAGTGTAATTTATAATATTATATATAATATTAAATAGTTGTTTTAAAATATTTGCAGTGTCTCACTTTCCAGATGACCGCACGGTGACTTCAGCTGTAAATGTGATTTCTGAGTAGCTTTTAGTTTCTAGCATATTTTGGATCTTCTTTTTTTTTGCTTTTTCACCACATTCTTTAAAACTTTTTGGAGGTCGACCTGGAGGCGAAACATAGTGTGATATGATGGTCCTGGTGAATCTTGGTACTGTTCAGATAAAAAAGTATCAGGTTTTGAGAGCTATTCTTGAGATTTCTTCAAATATAATTTCTCATTTCTTCGTCACTTTTGCCATTTGTCCGTAAAACACGACAATGTATTTTTCATTGTTCTGATAGATTCTTTTTTCAAATTAAATCAACCCAATTTTTCCATCAAACGTTCAAAAATATATCCATTTTTATTTTCATTAGAACTCTTCCATAAGGAAATAATTTCTTATCAAGGAACTGTTAATGTTGTATGTTGTACCTGAAATGGTAGGAAAATCAATCAAATTATTAAAACAACAGACCATTGCAGCTGGTATAGTTAGTATACAATCCAAGTGTTAGTTAACAATTATGAAGGCGGTATCATGTGGTGGCATGTTAAAAATATTGTAATGAAATTAAAATTACACATTAAATTGATTTATTTAAAACAATAAAATTGGTAAATGAAATCTAATACTTACAAATAGTGATATCGTTCATTTTTAATAAATAAAAAAATATTTCAGTCCCTATGGCTCAAAGAAAACTAGCATTAACACTGAAAACAGCAATGTAATTAATCACTAAATAATTATGTCAATTCTTTACTTTTAATCTAATAAAAGCATAAATGTATTTGGTATGGATTTAGAGATTAAAAAATTAATATCTATAACTAAGTAACTATGTATCTATGATTATTAAAATAAAAAGCGATTTGCAGTGATTATTTAAATTCAAAATTGATTATTAAATGTAAAAGGAAAAAACTACTATTTTCTAGTGATTATTTAAAAAATTGACAATCTTACAGAATACCATTATTATGGTGTGTATCTATATTTTTAACCACATGTAATATTATTTATTCACACTTAATGTTTAGGACCCAAGGTCTGCACCTAAGAATTGTGGAATTTGACTACAAAAAATTAATTATCTTATTTTTTCATGGAATTAGAAAATCAAATTCTTAACCTAATGAAAAACATTTTGGAATTACAAGTGTTGAAATTTATAGTAGAAACTTTGTAGTGTTATTTATTTATATTCAATTGAACTTTTTGATCAGCATTCATACAATGATGTTTTTGTAAATTTTAATAAAGAAAGAGATTAGGTTAGTAACCTGATCCAAAATTCCTTACATAGCATTTTGGCAAGAATTTTTGATCGTTTTAAAACATTAGAGAGAAAAGAAAAAAAAAAAGAAAAAAAACTGTACCACTTAAAACCCATAAAGTGTCTCGGGTTCAGTATTTACCTTTAATTCAATCCACGGCTGAAATAACAGAATATAACTTTTCTGCCATCAGTTTGACTCGAACTCGGGCCCGGGAGCATGGTAGTCAAGCGTCTTACCTACTGAGCTACTTTGCCTCCCAATTTGGAATTGAGATAATATTAATTATAATTGTAAGTAAATTGTATAGATAAAAAACAAAATTTAAATTATCGGTAAATCAAATTTTTATTTAGTTGAGAAACGTGTAAAATTTTATATAGGTATCTATCTTTTCTCTTATTGTTTCAAGTATGTAGCTTTTTGTAGACTCTGGCTGGTGGTTACATATATTATCAATATCCTTAACATCTTTTTTTTTTTTTTTTTTTTTTTCCCCACATTATTTCTTTTATCCACACCTCTTGCTCAAACCACGTCAATAAGAGGATGTGATATATATACTATTGGCATGTCAGTCATGAGGGAGTTTAGCACCCATCGGTACCTACTGCAGTCTTGCATTTGTTTAGATTTATCTTCGGAGATCTCTTAACCTGCTCCTTTTCAGCCTTCTTCGGGTTGACATATGCATATCCAAAATCACTATGTTTTGAATCAGTTTGTTGTAGTGTCCTTCAAGTTTGTCATAACATCTTCTGTATGAAGTGTGAATGGTTCTGTACAGTGGGTTTTTTTTCAAGTCTGTATGCAGTGTTCTATTACTGACGTACCTGGGTGAGCGAGTTATGATTCTTAAAACCATAGACTGATGAGTTCTTAATTTTTGAATGTGAGTCATTTTTACTGTACCAAAAATTTTTGATGCATAGGTCTATAAAGGTTTGTGTAAGGAAGTGTAAGTATTTGATCGTTGTCTAATTTTTAGAGTCAATTTTTTGGGAAGTAGAGGGTAAACTTGTCGTGAGGGCACCAGGTTATCCTTCTGTCGAAAGTAAGTCCTAGGTACTGTGAGGGCACCAGGTTATCCTTCTGTCGAAAGTAAGTCCTAGTTACTGAACTTTATTTGTTTGTTGAATAGGTTTTTTATATAGACTGCAGGGTAGGGGTCGTGTCTGAGAGTGAATGTGATATGCTCTGTTTCGTTATTATTGAGTTTAATTTTCCACTGTAAGTAATGTCTTGTCAGAATAACAGTATCATCTGGATATGTTGCTATTATTTTATTAGGTTTAGTTGGAATGTCATGTGTGTATATTATGTACAGCAAAGGTGCAAGAATTGATCCTTGAGGAACTCCGGCCTTGATCGGATGTATAGAAGAGACATCCTCACTCCGACGGACTGAGAAGTATCTGTTGGAAAGAAATGAAAGAAGGATAAGGTAGTAAATCGATGGTAAAAAGGATTTAAGTACGTAAAGTAGTCCATTGTGCCATACTCTGTCGAACGCTACAACTACATCCAGGAATACGCCAGTATTCATACTAGTTGTAGTAGTCTGTAAATCTGGTTTCTTTGATCGTGAAGTAGAAAAGTAAGTTGATGAATTTGGTGAAATAGTGTTAAACGAAACTTTATAGAGCGCAGATAGTAGATTTTTTCCTCTTGGACTACCTATTCTGGAGCCTCACACCTGGTGCTTTGCATTATAATCACCTCTAGAAATAAAACATCTTCCTAGTTTTTCAAAAAAAAATATCTAAACATGTCAGGTGTTAGCATATACTGAGGTGGATAATACACTGCTGTTAGTGTTATTGTGTTTTGTGAAGTGTATAATGTTATGGGTTGGATGTGTGGTGTAATTGGCAAATGTATAGGGTAGTGTTTATCGAAGTGGCTTTGGACACAATTTCTCTGATAATCTGCTCTTATTGCTGCCTCACCTTCATTACATAGTAACAATGACCCAGTCTCTCGTATTCTATTAAAAGTTAACGAAAAGACTCGTCGATTAGGCACTCTTCTATTTGGAAATCGGCGTGCATACTCCCGCACCGCTTCTAAAGCATTACCGTTACAGAAACCATCCACAAAAATCATATCAGTGTATTCATTATTAGAATATGTATGCGGCATTGTGGCTGATGCTATTCACACAAAAATATCTGAGTAACTGACTGAAGACTGATTTAGGAATTATAATCCTAGAAGGAAGCCAAAATGTAAACAAATAAAAGAATGTATAGGATATCATTGAGTGTTTACATATCTCACTGCCTAGCCTGACGAGCTTTGAAAGGTGATAATCGCTACCTGTAACATTATTGTTTTGTTTCTTTTTTTTGCGATTTTCTCTAAAACTAAGCAAAAACGAGCAAATCTCTAAAGGACTTTTTATCTTAGTTTTTCGGTCCCCTATAAGTTCCTGAAGTTTTGCCATTTAAATTCGGGACACCCTGTAAATCTTATGATGAGAGGTTAGGTGTGTTTCAGTAATTAAGGCAGCCTCTGTCCATTTTCGATGTAGGTACATGTCAAGTTCAGTTTTATGTTGTAGTAGCCCGTTAGTATTCCACAGAAGGATGGACAGTGAACCCGCAGTTAAACATTTATGGTTTATATGTGTGGCAAAATGCTTGTGTTACCCAAGAAATTTGTTGGATTAGGCTGTAAAGGGCCTGGATAAGATCATTCAATCCATTTAGCAAATTTAGTATCTACGGAGCTTTAGCTTCAGAAGGAAGCATCAGCTGAGAGATGCCCACCCTCATACCTGGCATGGCTGTTTTCTGTTGTCTACCTGATGTCTGCCAATGGTGTGGAACACTCTGCTGAAACTGGTCCTGGGGAAGGTTGAGGAGGCTGTAAAGGCTGTGGAATTGAAGGAAAATCTTGAGGTGCTGATGGTACTGGAAGTTGACTAGATGGAGGAGATCTGGGATGAGGTTGATGTCGAAAATTACGGATGGTTCTGAGTTCTTTTAAGACCTGGCATCCCCTATGGATGCGTTCCCTGACAATATGTACATGTAGCAGGCGTGTCTTGGGTTTTTTGACATACAGCACTTTCATGACTTTCGCCACATCTTGCGCACTCAGGTGTGTGATTGCAATAAGTTTTTGTGTGACCATACTGCTGGCATCACTATGGAATGGATCTTTTTCTGTGAGGTTTTTGGATTTTTATTTGGAAAATATCTCATTATTGTTCATCGTGTTCTCGCTAATGTCAACAAAAAACATCGGTAATGGTTGTTTATGTCTTGATATTGCATTTGTGACGTTAACTGCTTCAAAACCTTTAATCTTTTATTCATCAGTAATTATTGACTTTGGGTGGAGTGATGCAAGTTTTTTATTATAACTCATGGGCATCTATTTTCGGGTAATTGATAGGTATCAAATTCAGCCCCTTCTTTTCGTAAAGAATTAACTATAACTCAGTATGAGTCTGGTATATCAGGATATATGGTAATATTATTTCCAATACTTTTTAATATAAAAGTTCTTGGACCACTAACCTTTTCAAGGTATATAATCACATTAAATAGTTTTCAATACCATTCATATGGATGGGCGGTGGTTTTGTAGTAGCTGACTTCTGTGGTGAACCTGTTGGGCCTGTGGTGTTGTATCATTATTCCTTAAAGCCTAATTAAAAACTTTAAACCTGTTATGAGTTACAGTGACTGGTGTATTGATTGTTGGGCATCTATTTTTCGATGTGCCTCCTTCTATGACTTCAGACAGGTGTTTGCAGCCAATAACTACAGACTCCTTCCTGAGCCTGATAATTATTATTTATGACGGTTTTTAGTATATCTATAGGTCTAGTGTTATCTGAAGTCGATGAGCTTTTGCCCATTTTTTATGTTAAAAAAATAAATAAATAAATAAAACACTGAACTCACTGCACTAGTCTTTTAATAAGTCCACTAAACTATTAAGTTCTTACAAAAGCACTTTTTACCTATTAAATTTCATTTTAACTGTAGAATATTACCAAAAAATAAGAATATAACCTATTTTTGAACTTAGTTTATCACCATATCTTATTTATTTTTAACATGCCTTTTTGTTATGATAAAATATTATTTTTTAATTAAGAAGTGCTTGCACTTAATTTTATTGTTAATCAATAATTTTATTTGATAGTATTTTCTTTTATTATGTATATTTTTTTCAGTTAGTTATTATATTAATATCTCCATTGACTAGAGATATTTTGTATTTTAAACCTTTTTTTATTGCTTCTTGTTTACCTTCTTTCTTTGATTGTTTATTTTCCCCTCTTTTTCTGTTGCATATCCCTTTTTGTTTCCCCTTTTTATTTGATCTCCTATTTCGGTTATTCCTATGGTGTAGGGAGCATGGTGAATAGCAGTGGTGGTGGTAATAATAATGTGCACAATGTTCACCATGGAAAAACAAGACTACTCTTGCCATCTCCACATATCGCAGTTATCAACAGTTATGAGGAATCAGGTGAGTTAGTGAAACATTTTAATCTATAAAAATACCTTAAATTATTTTTACTGTTTTAATTTGACAATATAATTCAATTTATGAAATAGAAAACCTTATACATTTTTTTATGTTCCTTGTAACTTGCTGTTTATTTATACAAAACTGCTCTTTCTAGGAATGGAATCAGAATAATGCTTTCATCACAGTTTAAAATTTTAGCATTTATTTTTTTATATTCCACAGATGATGTCACTTTTTTTTTCTTTTTTTTTTAAGGGTACACCCATATTTTTATTAGAATAGATCCTCTTTTCTACAAGACTGAATTCTTGGTCTATAGGAGGTTCTGGTCTTATTAACTTTTTGGAAAAATATTCTGCTCATATTTGTATCTCTGTGTGTCTCCACTTCTTCCAGCTGTTTATTCTCCCATTACGCTTTTTCTTTCTGTGCAGTTTCTTCTCAACTGATCTTTCTTCTTCTACACTGTGCTACGACCTTTGGTAGGTCCTGGCCTCCTCAGTGAGCTGCTGCCATTTGGCTCGATCCTGTACAGCCGATCTCAAGTTCCTTATACCTACTAGGCTTAGTGCATTCACTACCTCACCATTGATCCATCTCAACCTTAGCCTACCAGCATGTCGTGTCTTGTGCAAGACAATGCCCATAGCTCTCTTGGGGATCTCATCGTCCCTCATTCTTACTTAGTGGCCATTTGAGTCTCCCTAGCTTTATAAACCTGACCACATCTTTATCTTTATACTGGTCATAGAGCTCCCTTTTCCTCCTAATCCTCCATCTACCTTCATCTATCACTGAAACTATTAGTCGACTGAGAATTTTTCTTTCGAATTCCTAGGAGATCATTTTCATTTCTTCTGAAGATTGTCCATCTTTGTTAAGCTTAGGTGATAACAGGGTGAACCAGGGTCATATAGATGGTAAGTTTTATTCCCCTAGTCACAAGCCTGCTGTGGAATATCTTTAGTAGAGTGAAATATGCCCTATTAGCTGGCACTAGCCTCTTCCATATTTCCACAGATACATCATTGACTGGCATGACCTGAGATCCTGTATGTGAACCTGTAAGGACCCACAACCAGTGCCTCTCCACCACCGACACCAGTGCACATGCACTTTGTCTTTTCTTCATTAATGGTCAAACCCATAAATGTGGCAACATTCATGAGATTAATCGCAGCCTCCACCAATGCTATTCGGGGCCTTGCCACAATATCCAGGTCATCTGCAAACATAAAATATTCATTATAGTTTTGAAGGACTGTGTGGCTTATTTGGATAACAGACTCCCGAACAGCTTTCTCCAACACTAGATTGAAAAGAAAACAAGCCAAGCCATCACCCTACCTCAGTCTCCTGTCAGGTCAGCTTGAATTCACACATGACTCTTTACCTCCTTCATTGTCAACTTCATGAGCTGGATGCTTCCTGGGATGCCCATGCCCATCAAAGCCTTGTACAGTTTGGGACGCCTGAAGTAAGTTGAAAGTAAGTTGTTAGCTTCGTGGCTGCATTCCAAGATGGTACGGAGGATGAATATTTGATCAACGGTTGATCTACCACATCGAATGTCAAACTGGTATTTCCCTATCTCGCGCTCCTGTATCTTGTAGCCACATGATAATAAAGATATACTGCTATAGTTCCTGCATAAAATCTACTTTCTTGTGAAGAGGGCATATTATAGAATTAGTCCATTGCCGCGGGGCTCTCTACTGTGTCCAAATTGACTAAATTAGGTCACATAGTGCCTGGTGCAGCTCATCCCCTTCCCTTGTACTTGAAGATTTCAGCTGGCAATCCATCTGGCCTTGGTGTCTTGTTGTTCTTTGAATGACTAATTGCGTCCATTACCTCCTCAAGTTTCGATGTGAGGATCCTCATTTAGCAGGGTTCTTAAGTGCCTAACACATCGATCCAGAATGTCAGGCTTGTTGATGATGAGTGTAACTCGCCTTCCCATTCTATAATCTTCGGTTTTCGGTATCGTATAACACTTCTGAACCATTAGCCTATAAGACATGTTTTTTGCTTTAGTTACTCTCCTATGTACCTGATTGAACCATGGGGATCTTCTTTCAAGATTTTTAACTCCAAGTACAGCCATGTATCCTGAAAATTCCCTATATTGATTAAACGTAGTTTATCAGCCATTTCTTCCTCTATTTAAGTTTTAAATGAAATGAATGCATCAGGTTCTTTCAATTTCATTGTATTTTATTTTTTTGTTGTGGCTGAATCTTCACACTTCAAATACTTGCCCTAATCCAGACAATGATCAAGTAATCGTCAAAATCTACGTTTGCAATGCTTAACAGATTAGTTCTATGTTCCACACTAATCATTAGGTGGTCTATTTCAAGCCTTTGTCGTAAATACTTTACTGGAAATACCTTACTTCCTTTAATCGTGTTTCACTAAGCAGAAAAATTAGATATTCTTCCCGTTTTCGTTGCTCTTATTATATATACTGTGGAGGCCAATGGTCGTTTGTGCACTTCTTCCTTCCTGATTTTAGCATTAAATTCCTTTAATAAAATCTTTATATCACTCTTAGGGCTTATATTGTGGGCCCTTTCTTAATGCATTGTAAAAGGTCTCTTCTTCTTCACTTGATGCTTCAGTAGGGGCATGGCAACTAATGATGCTGTAATTATAACATACTCCTTTGATATGTAAGGTACAAAGTTACCCATTAATGGGAGTAAATCCAATGATTTGGAGTCTCATCCTTCCTCTCACTATGAATCCAATTCCAAATACGTGATTCTTTTGGTGGCAAGTATAATCGATCCTATGATGTTTTTAATAGGAAAATGCAAAACTATCATCAAAGGCCTTTTTTCTTATTTATTCATTTATTTTTAAATATTCTCAATGTTATCAATTTTGTCATTTTCTGATTAGAATAACAAAAAAAGACATTTAAATATTATGAGTAAACATAATAAGAAGGAAAACATAGAATGAAATTAATGAGAAAGAAAAAACAAAACAAAAAAAAGTAGAGAAATTTATATCTTGGAATTTAACCCAAATCATCAATTATTTCATATAGAGTGTTGCTATCTTTAATTAGACAGATTGGTATGCTATGTATTTTGCAACCCAATAAAGTTGGGCAGCAATATGTTTTTTGTATTAATAAAGCATATATCTCTCCAGTAAAATTAGGGTTTGCCAAAGAGAAAACTGCAGAACTTTTATTCTTAACGGATCTTGATGTTTTTTGGAGTGCTGAATCCGAATCTGAAGTTTGCTACCACGGCAGCCGTCGGCTTCATACCCAATATCGCAAAAAAAAAAAAAAAATTATTATATATAATTATTATTTCCTGTTAACGAAAACGAAGCTTTTTTTTCGAAGAAAGTTTTTGAATATTAACTGTAGTTGGAATTATAGTCTCTGGAAAAAGTGTAGACATTGGCGAACTTGCGGGCGGTCTTGTTCACAAACTTCTCTGTGAAAATATGTTGGTTGTACTCTTTTGTCTACAACTTCGAGACTATTTGTCCGATTCAAAATTACCTTTTTTATCTAAAAACTGATTAAATTCACTATTAGAATATTACATATCAAGTTTAATAATGTCCCTTAAAATACATGTGCGAGCACGCTAAAACCCCTGTACTGTTGTGAAATCCAGGCCAGCCCACTCAACATGTCACAATAGCGTGGGTGTTTCGCGGGATTTAATATCAATTACACATATAGGATCTCATAGTAAATTGAACCAGCTTCAAGATGAAAAAATGAAATTTTGGATCGGCATAGCATAAAATAACATATAAACTAGGCGACACTTGTGTCGCCCAGTTCCATGACTTGGCCGCCCAGTGAATGTAGTCGGTGCCGGCAAATTTTTACGGGAGCAAAAATTTCAATTTAAACACAGTTTTTCAAAATAATAAAAAAAATATTAAAAAGTTCAACTCCACAGCTTCAATTAAAAAAAACCTTGAAAGCGAGCTGTACTTGTTGTAGAGTTGTACTTCTATCTTTATGAAATAGGCCCCTGGTGTCAATTTAAAAATGGGTACATACGTCATAGAGTGGACCAAATTAATTGTCAAAGGGCCTGGGATCATTAATTAAAGTAGGGAGTTCCCGGTATTCAAAACCTCACGAACCATGTTAATTAAGAGTTAAAACGGCCTAAAAATGCCTCATTTGACACTTAATTTTGGAAATTTTTCCGGGACCCCCCGCCCTACCCCGGTACTTTTGCCGTCCCGTTTGTCGCCCAGTCAAAATTCCTTAAAATATACACTGTGGATCGGACCAATAGTTACGGAGCTTTAGCGAAAAATGAGCCAAAAAAAACCTGGATTTCATAAAAGTACAGGATCTCTAACGTTCTGGTATGATTGTTTTAAGAGAGCCGATTAAAACTTCATTTACAGAGTCTAATATTAAATTCGACAAGCTTTTAGATAAAAACAAAAAATTTTAGATTGGACGACTAGTTTCGGAGTTGTAATGGAAAATGAGCAAAAAAACGTGGATTTCACAACAGTACAGGGTTTTTTAGCGTTTGTATTATTCAATAGTAAATTTAATCAGCTTTAAGATAAAAAAAAAAGGTAATTTTTAATCAGACAAATAGTCTCGGAGTTATAGACAAAAGTACGATAAACATGTTTTCGCGTAGAAGTGGGACTGACCGCTAGTTAACCAATTTCTACACTTTTTTCCAAGACAATGTGCCAAATAAACGTGAAGACTATAACTTCACGAAAAATGGTCTGATTTCGAAAATGTTTTTTTTCATTTCGAAGGTACGAATTCCAGCCACTATTAATATTCATAAACTTTCTTCGAAAAAAAAATTCGTTTTCTTGTTATAGGCAAAAAACCGAAAATAACCGGTATTTTGGGTATGAAGCCGATGGCTGCCGTGGTAGCAAACTTCAAATTCAGATTCAGCACTCTAAAAAAAACATAAAGATCCGTTGAGAATATAAGTTTCGGCAGTTATTTCTTGAAAACGGCTTTTTCCAGCCTTATTTTACTGGACTAATACCTATTGCCTAAATAAACTCTCCTTCAAAAGTATGCAACACTTTAAAATGTTGGAATTTTATAAGAACGTATTTTTTTTTTCTTTATAAAGGAAGGTTCTGAAGTCTATAATAAACATTCCAAACAAGTCATAAACAATTTTTATTAAAATAAATTACAATATTTCTTCTAATAACAAAAAGTTAAAAAGCTTACGTTTTAAAATTTTTGTGTTTTATAATTTTACCTTTTAACTTTTTAATTTATATTTAATAAGACATATTTCCTCCTCTGGCTTGAATGACTGCTTCCACTAACTAGTCTTGGCATATAGTCCAGTCAATGAGTGCTGAAATGAGGGTTGTAGAGTGAATGGAATATGCGATAATTTTTGACTTCATAGGTTCGTTAGGAATAGTTAAAAGGTAAACATACTTTAAAGTCCCCGCTGCTGGGGGGTGAGCTAACGGTGGGGGGGAGGGGGAAGTTCAATTTGTTTGTTTTTTTCGATATCTCAAAAACTGTTGGCTCTAGAAAAATATGTTTCAAATAAACATAAAAGCTAATTAAATTTCCTATAAAATTAATAATAAATAACTTTGTCGTAGTTCATACCGTTTACGAGATATTCGTTATTGAAAATCGGTGATTTTCGGAAAAAAACAAATGTGTACCTCACTTTTTGTCAAACTTTTGTTTCTGGTACCTTCCACAATCGTTTCTCAGAAAAAATTTTAGAATCAAAATTGTAGAGTATTAAATTTACTTTAATTTCATTGATACATTTCTGGTATTTGAAGCAAGTGTTTAACAAAAAGTGAGATAAGCATTTTGTTTATTTCTAAAATTATCGATTTTTAACAACGTATATCTCGAAAAATGTTGGAATTTCGACGAATATGTATATAATTCTTTTTATAGGAAATTTAATGAGCTTTAATTTTGATTTGTAGCATATTTTTCTAGAGTCCACTGTTTTCGAGATATTATAGAAAACAAAATTGGGACGTTTTCCCCTCCCCCCACCCTTAGCTCACTCCCCAGGGGCGGGGACTTTTAATATGTTTACCTTTTAACTACTCCTAACAAAGCTGTGAAGTCAAAAATTATCGCATATTTCATGCACTCTACACTCCTCATTTCAGCACTCTTTAACTGGGGTCGCACTACTCTGAGAAATTTTATATATGAAACACCTATATATACAATTTTGATTATGTCTCGTTTTATACTCAAACCAGCCCTCTGAATTTGTCGATATCGTCATACTTTGCCAAAACATACATATATATGGTTCGGGTTTGGGTGCATTACGTGACATAATCTAAATTTCATATATAGGGCATGATGGTGAATTTCATCAGATTTTAGTTTAAAAAAATAAATTCAGATATGACAATTAGTTTTGTAGTTATGGTGAAAACTATGCCAAAAAAACTTGGATTTCGAAATAGTAAGCTGTTTTTAACGTGCTGGTATGGGTATTTAATGGGACTTGATCAAAATTTCATTTATAGGGACTGATAGTAAATTTAAGGAGCATTCAAATAGAAAATAGAAATTTTGGATCGAACAAATAGTTTCGGAATGAGTACCAACAAACGTGTTTTCTCAGAGAAGTGCGACCCCAGTTAAAGAGTGCTGAAATGAGGAGTGTAGAGTGCATGAAATATGCGATAATTTTTGACTTCACAGCTTTGTTAGGAGTAGTTAAAAGGTAAACATATTAAAAGTCCCCGCCCCTGGGGAGTGAGCTAAGGGTGGGGGGAGGGGAGAACGTCCTAATTTTGTTTTACTATAATATCTCGAAAACAGTGGACTCTAGAAAAATATGCTACAAATCAAAATTAAAGCTCATTAAATTTCCTATAAAAAGAATTATATACATATTCGTCGAAATTCCAACATTTTTCGAGATATACGTTGTTAAAAATCGATAATTTTAGAAATAAACAAAATGTTTACCTCACTTTTTGTTAAACACTTGCTTCAAATACCAGAAATACATATATGAAATTAAAGTAAATTTAATACTCTACAATTTTGATTCTGAAATTTTTTCTGAGAAACGATTGTGGAAGGTACTAGAAACAAAAGTTTGACCAAAAGTGAGGTGACATTTGTTTTTTTTCTCTGAAAATCACCGATTTTCAATAACGAATATCTCGTAAACGGTTTGAACTATGACAAATTTATATATTATCATTTTTATAGGAAATTTAATTAGCTTTTATGTTTATTTGAAACATATTTTTCTAGAGCCAACAATTTTTGAGATATTATCGAAAAACAAAAAAATTGAACTTCTCCCCTCCCCCCCACTGTTAGCTCACCCCCCAGTGGTGGGGACTTTTAGTATGTTTACCTTCTAACTATTCCTAATGAAGCTATGAAGTCAAAAATTATCGCATATTCCATGCACTCTACAATGTGTTTATTGACTGAACTATAAAGGAAATTTATGTTTAGCTTTTCATTACAATAGTGATATACTGTATTAGGTGAAAAAATGCATTTTGAAAAATCTCATTAGAGATTTGTTTTCTTCAGAATATATATGGCTTGAGATTATATCCATAAAAATTAGCATTCCACTAATAAATACATGTACTTGGGTGACGTCCTGAAAAGGCTTTGAACGCATCTTGTGCTTGATCCCAATAATACAAAATTAAAAGTCTTCATGATAGTTTTTCTGATGACATAATCCTAGCAGCAGCCATCCTAGCAAGAAAATTCCAGGAAAATCGGTTAAATGTTTCAGTCCTGATAAAGCTTTAGCACTAATTCTGGACGCGTCCCTCTCAAAATATCAGTATGAAATTTTGAGGAAATCAGCTAAAGAAATAGGATGTAACATTTTTCCTTTCTATAATTAAGTTCCTGCATCAAAAAAAGAATGTTAGCCATCTAATGTCAAAACAACAGAGAGTTACTGTAAAGTGGGTTTATATCAGTTACTTGACCACACAGCTTCTAGGATTTTACTGACCAAATCAGGAACAGATTTTGATAAAATTAGTCACAACCTTACTTCAGTATCAAAATGGGGTTGTGACAGCTCTGCTGGTCATAATGAATTTAAACAGACATTTTTAGGAGAAAACACCTCTGATGCAAATATTTTCTTGTCATCTCTCGTGCCTCTTCATATAAGAGCAAGTACTGATTCTTCTCTAGTCATGTGGGAAAACACTAGACCATCTTCTACTAGATATTGCCGTCCTCTTCAATTTCAATTCCTTTGAGAAAATCCGCTTACCATTAAGAATGAAGCAGACAGAATCAGAAATTAAATTATATAGCTCACTGAATCGGCCATCAATGTCGATGACAGCTTAATCAGCGTGGAACATAAACTAATTTTTTCTATGGTTTGATAGTAAAATTGAAATAGTCTACCATAAATAGTCTATGGTAGAGATGTCAGCAATGACCGTGTGTTTTATCTGCAAAGCCAAACCATCCGAAATGAACGATTTCAATAAAAAATAAAAAAAACTTAAATCTGAACAAGAAAGGCACTTTACATGGGTGTGTCACCCCATCATGGTCATATAAAATTCATGGAATGCATCCTACACATAGCCTATTATAAACAGCCTTTTGCATCTTGGAGATGTAATGCCAAAACAAGACAACTGAAAGACAAAACTAAATCAGAAATACAAACCAAATTCAAACAGATTTTGGGATTCAGCGCGCAGATTTTTTGAAAATCCTGCCTTGACAGCTGAAATAACTGGAATCAATCAAGACCTTATACACCGATTCCACATTATTTTGGACAATTCAATGTGGACAACCAGTAGATACTGCAAAAATATTCTTGCAACTATACAAATGGTACTATGTGCCTATTACCATCCACAAAATTCTTCATGATGCAAATATAATATCTGCCGCTATTCTACCAATAGGTTCTTTATCCAAGGAAGTGCAAACTGGACTAACTCTCCATTAAAAAAAAAATGCAAATTATTTTTTTTTATCTAGAACCTATTTCCATCCCATTCTAAAATTTTGGACGCGCAGTTATTATGCAACAGTCATTTGAGAGAGTTGATGTGAAAATGGGCAAAATCTGTCATTAAATATTTGTTATTGAAAGGCAATATGCCTCCGTAAATCAAAGATGAGTTGGATTCTGTGTATGGAGATTCTGCACCATCATTTACCACAGTGAAATTTTGGGCAACTGAATTTAAACTTGGCTGTAAGAGCTTGGGAGACAATGACCGTTTGGGACGTCCAAAAACTGCAAATACCGACGAAAACATCGCCAAAGTTCACCAAATGGTGCTAGACGACCGCCGAATTAAGGTGAGAGAGATAGCAGAGGTTATGAACATGTCAAAAGAATGTGTTTGTCACAAGCATGAGAAAGTAGTCCGCGCATTGGGTTCTGCATTTGCTGAAGAACATTTTCAGGCAGGGCTCTGTTGGCGTAGTTTAGGCGCAATAAACCTGAGTTTTGGCGCTGATTAATTACTGTATATGAAACTTGGATACATCATTATACACTCAAAACAAAAATACAGTCCAAACAGTGGACTGCAATGGGGGAACCGGCTCCAAAAAAAAGCAAAAACTGTTTTTTGGCTGGGAAAGTGATGGAGACTGTTTTTTGGGATAGTCATGAAGTTATTTTAATCGATTATCTTCAAATAGGAAAAACCATTACAGGAGTATATTTCTCATCATTACTTGACAAGCTGAAGGCAGAACTCGCGGAAAAATGGCCATATTTGCAGGAAAAGAAAATCCCCTGTTTCACCAAAAGCACTGTCTCACACCTCAGTGGTTGCCATGGTTAAAATCAATGAATTACGGTTTGAACTTTTTGACCATCCACCTCACCAGATCAAGCCCCAGACTTCTTTTTGTTCCCTCATCTAAAAATTTCGCTCGGAGGACAATGATTTTCATCAAATGAAGACGCAATCAGCTTTGTAAACAATTATTTTGCAGAGAAAAACACCAAGTACTGTTTGGACGGGTTACAGAGATGGGAGCATCACTGGGTGAAGTGTGTTGAGTTAAAAGGAGACTATGTTGAAAAATAAAAAAAAATTCTTGTATCTTTGTTAGATCAGAAACTTTTCATACTTTACATAACACCCCCAGAGGATAAAACTACCCTGAAGAGAAATATATTTTGATACCATATTACGGCCCAATATCCACCAAAGTCGGAAAGGAATTTTAAAAATTAGGTTTAAACCCTGCATTAAAAATAGATAAACCATTTTCATCATATTTCCCTTCACCTAAAGACAAAATTGACACTTTCCAAAAAAGCGGTGTATACGAATTAAAATGTTATAAAATACACAAAGCTAAATACACAGGAAAAACTGGACGATCGGTAAATCAAAGAGTAAAAGAACATATAAGAGTATACATTAATAAAACCCCAAATTCCAATTTCGCTATCCTTTTAAATTAAAATAACGACAAATTTAATAAAAACTCCGGATTATAAATAATACATCAAGTAGAAAATATCCTAAAATTAAATATTTATGAATCATTAGAAATAATAAAATCGTTTAAAAACTGATCCAGATTTATGTTTAAATGACCAGATAAAAATAGACCTATTTAAAATTGTTTAGAAGAATACATTGAGTCATAAGAGAAATCCCATCGTAAACCCAAAAATTTAACCTGCCCTCCCCCTTTCCATAATGGATGTATTTCTGATATCTGTTAGATCTCCTCCAGTGAGTACCAATGATTTATTTCTTGTCTTACATTTTTAAAAACTTAAGTATATGTAATCCAAAATAAAATTTTTTATGTTTTAGAACTGAAGATGAATGTTTAATATTCAAACTAGTATTCTAATTAAATAATCCCTATAGAAGTGACAATTAATCCATCAATCCTAATAGTTTTTAGGCAGTCATAGTTTGTTTGTTTGCCATTACCTGAACCCCTGATGAAGACTTGCAATGCAAGTCGAAACGTTGGCTTTAACAATTAAAATAAAATAACAATTTTATTTTGATCTTCTGAGTATCTATGACTGCCTACCCTAACTATCTACATCTCCTATACATCACAGTCAACTATACCTTATGAATACTAATAGTTTTTATTGTTAGAAATTAAAATCCAGTCAATTGAAATAAAAATTATTACCAGTACAAAATGTCCATCCTTTGCTTTTTGATATTGTTTGTAAAAATATGATTCATGGGCCTTTAGTTGTTAGCACTAATAACACAGTTTATTTTCCTCATTTGTTTCTTAATGGTCTATCCATCTGGATTACCAAATCATTCATTAAAATTATAAATTGGATGTCTAATTATGCTTTTATTTTTTTTTCCTTTTTCTTAAACCACCAAATCTGTGGAATTTCAAACCGGTTAAAAATTACTGCTATGCAGAAAAATATCATTAAAGAAATAGTGCTCAATGGCATACTTTAAAACAAGATTTTTAATCGATATATAAATACAACTTCAATTATTAGTTAAGATTATTTAAAAGCTTTAAATATTAGAGCTGGCGAAGCCGCAATAGGGTATACTAGTATATATACAAAAAAAAATTGACAAAATATTAACAGATGGTTACAATTATTAAAATTGTTTTTGTTATAAAACGTTTTACCCATAATTGTTCATCCCGTCTTGTAAAATTTTATTATTTACTTTGTAAAAGAAGTTTTTAAGTTCAACATATAAAAAACAATTTCCAAAAAATAATTACATTTTTTTTAATCTTAACATTTTCAATTTGCTTTAAAATAGAAATATTTTAACTTGTATAAAATTAAAATTTCACCATATTTCTTAAGAATTATCTTCCCAGTTATTTTATATTAGTCCATTGAAAACATAAAAAAAAAACAAATATTTACATATTAAGTTAAATTCATAAAATATCTAAAGAATTTATTTGTTTAATGTCGAATCACCAAAATAAATTTGTTTAAAATCGACTAAAGACAGTCTGCTGAGTACCCTTAGGTCAGGAGGACTTAAGGATTAAGAATAGATAAAAAATACTAAAATTGGTCTGTAGAAAATGATTTGTTGAATTACATTTGATTTATTAAAATCTTTAATTTGATGCAACAACTTAAAACAATTAGAATTATGAATTATTTGCCACTTCTATTGGAATTTGTTTTATTTGAAGACTAGTTTTAAATGTTATGCATTCATCAACGGATCTAAAAACATACAAAAATTTCAAAACCATCAGCACTTAACTACATTGATTATACATATTGTTAAAAAAAAAAAAAAAAAAAAAATTTGTTTTTAGAATTAATGATAATGAATGTTTTAACATTTGAAACTAGTCTTCTAATAAACAAAATCCAATAGAAGTGGCAAATAATTCATTAATCCTATTTGTATTGATCCTTCTGTACCATCAGGGCTACCTCAAGTGAACTTAAAAAAATATAGCTTCTTTCAATATAAAAGAAATTAATCTTTTCAATTTTCAAATTTAATATATATATATATATATATTATATATATATATATATATATATATATATATATATATATATATATATATAAAGTTTTTTTTTTTTTATTAAATTGGCAACTATAAATAACAAAATTAAAAACGTGTGTAATTAATTTTTTTCCCCTTGCTACTTATTTAACATTTTGTAAATCATTTCATAGAAAAAAACAAACAGAACAAGCCCGGAGTCGATCCCTCCATTGATTGAGTAAGAGGTGAAAGGAAGTATGAGAGCAGTTGATGAATTTTTGGAATCCGTTATTACTGGAAAGCTCCTCCTACAAATACATTAGCATCTGGTTCAGCAACTTCTGCTCCAGGTTATAAAATAAGAAAAAATAAGTAAGAGGTAAGCAGGTGGTTAAACAAGGATAGAACGGATGTAGGATATGAAATGACAATGGATTTATAGAACAAGTGCTGAGTGCTCAAAATGAAGTTAGTGATGAAAAGGATGATGCGTGCCTGGATCTCCTCCTCCTCTTCTAATGCTTCATTAAACTGTGCGACGAGATACGTAAAACTAGAAAAACATTGGAATGTGTAATTTCCAATTGTGTAGCACCTCAGGGGACACATGGGTTTCTTAATGCCATAATCTTGGTCTTTTCTTCATTAATTTCTAGTCTGAATTTCCTGGCTTCCCTTTCCAGTTTCTTTAAAGCATCTTTAATATTAAGGAGAGATCTCCAGCTATCACCACATCATCAGCATATGCTAACAATTTGACCTCTTTGTTGAAGATATTACCTCCCTCATCCAGAAGGATAGGCTCTTGCTAGTATAGTTTGGAGCATAATGTTAAATAGAAGTGGTGCTAAAGAGTTATCTTTCTTGAGTCCAATGTTTACTTGAAAGGGCTAGATAGCTTGCCATTAACTTTAACTTGGCAGATGGTAGAATTCATTGTACACATGTCCAGTCTGATAATTTTTAAAGGAATATTCATTTCCCTCATTGCCGGAAACAATTCATCTCTTAAAACTGAATCATACACTGCCTTATAATTAATGAACTGTAGCCACATAGTGTTTTGATACTCCTTCATTTTTTCACCCATTAGCCGCAAGATTTTATCCATAGTGGATCTATTGGGCCTAAAACCTCCTTGGTAATTTCCCAGCTTACACTCAGCATAAGGGAATAGGCAGTTTTATATAGCTATCGACAATATTTTGTACAAGGTGTTAAGCAGACTTAGCCTCTATATAGTTCTTACAGTCTACTTTTGTCTCCCTTGCTTTTATATGGTGGCACAGCTGTTGTGGCTGACTACCCTTTCAGTATATGTAAAATGCATGGCATCCACTTGCCATATGTGTGATATGAGGCCATTTAACTCACTGCTTAATGAATCTTCACTTGCCAATTTTACCAATTCTGCATGTATTCTATCTGGACCAGGAGCCTTATTGTTCTTCAGCTTATTTATAATGGCTTCGATTTCCTCTTTATCTGGGAGGATATCTCCATCATCATCATTACCTTACCCTCACTCACATAATTTAGTAGACTTGGGACTTCGGTATCATACTCAGATTTCAAGATTGTCTGAAAGTATTTCATTCAATGTTTTTGCTGCTCTATGTCTGTGTTCAAAAGGCATCCATCTTCATTCCTTACAATCGGGTTTTTATTTATTATACTTGTTTTCTGCTGTTGAACTTCCTTGTAGAACTTTCTGGTTTCATTGTATCTTCTGGCTACCTCTAATTCATTCATCCTATCGTTGATCCAGTTTTTTTATTTCTTTGACCTGATGATTCTCTTAGCATTAGCTCTAGCATCATGGAATTTTTTTGTTTTGTTGTGTGTCCTTACCCAGACACTTGGTCTTTTGAATATTGCATGCCTTGATAGTTGCATTGCTCTGCTGCTCCAGTAATTGACATTTTCAATTCCTACCACTGGGTTTCTACCTCTTTGTCTCCGCCTACAGCAGGGATGTTCCTTATATTTTCTTCCAACTTGTCTCTAAATTGCCTCCTTCTTTCCTCATTTCTTGATTTGTCTCTATTTCACTTGTTTGCTTGATTGAGGTGCCTATGGGGTTTGTGGGCTGTTTTGGAGACAACCTTTGTTATAACAAGGAAATGGTCAGAGTTCACATCTGCTTCTTAGTATAATCTAACATCATTGACTTCATTAGCATGCCTAATGGAAACTAGTACATGATCAATTTGGGTAAAAATTCTGTTTCCTTAAATGCCATGTTTGTTTATGATTTTCTTTGTGGGGGAATATGGTATTCATCACTATCAAGCTTCAGGATGCAGCAAAGTTTATCATTTTCATTTGTTTTATTATGCAAACAGTTTTTCCTGTGGTAGGCAAGAAATTCTTTCTTTCCCAACCTGAGCATTGAAATCGCCCAGTACTATTTTCATGTCAGAGGAGGCGCTGGCTACTATCCAGCTCATCATAAAAAATGTCTTTTTCTTCCTCACTCTTTTCCTCCATAGGTGCATGGACATTTGTGAGAGTCACATTCCCTCTCAGCCTTAATTTAGTCTCTCATTGATGGGCTGAAAATCCATGACTACTCATCTTAGTCTAGAAGTCACTACAAAGTCTGTTCCAAAGGTATGTTTTTAGAACTTCCACTGTAAAAGATGATATTGTTTTTGATCTGCACATTCCCACTTCCTTTCCATCTGTTTTCCTGTATGGCTGCTATATCGACCCTCATCTAGCTCAGGCCATCAGTCAACTCCCGAAGTGCTCCTGCTCGATACAAGGTCCTCAAATTCTATAAACCTTTTCTGTCATTTCATTTCTGTAAGACAGTCAGATAACCAACGAGGTTTGGTTTTTGAGCTTTTGTAACGGTAAAAGTTTTTACTAAGACTGGGTTGTTAGCCCTACCTACTCTTAACCCTCCTGGTTTATCCGGGCTTGGCAATGTGGTCTAGCTAGCTAACCCAGTAGCACAGTTAATCTTTTTTATTATATTAATTACAAAATTATTTGTTAATTATTAAGCAATATAAATAATTAGCTTATTTTGTTTCAGATAAGTATATGACCACGAGTGGAGCCACAGCTATTGCAGCAAACAATTTAATGAGCTTGTCAGAAGAGCAGCCTCCTTTTTCTCAGGCTCCTGTCATTGTACAAGCCACTTACTCAAATTATACGTAAGTTTCTTTTATTTTTTATTAAAAGAATTTTTTTATATTAGTTAAATTTATCAAAAACCCTTGTTTTTGTAAAACAGCTGCTTTTGTAGTCAGCAAAAAGCACTCAGTAGTCAGCTTTTTATTCATTTGTATTTTATGCTTAGAAATAGGTTTATTGAAATGAAAACATGGCTGTGATTATAATTTTTATTTCAGTATTATCTTTACAGTTTGTTGTTTATTACAGGAATAGGAACACTTTTTTTTTTCCGTAATCAATTATCGAACTTTAATAAAGATCATGATATTCATGATAGTCAGCATAAAGTGACTTTAAACGAAATAAACAAACAACCTTTTTCCATTTAAAACACATATTTTTCTCTAAACTTAACTTTTAAAGGTGTATATTCCACTAAATTAGTTTTATTTTACAGAAATTCTTACATCGGGGAGAGGAGAAATGATATTGGAGTAAAGCGAGAAGCTGAAGAAGACGATGATGATGCTAAAAAACTTAGACGAGATGAAGATTCTATAGACAGCCAATAAACAGTGGTAATTGTGGTCATCTTCTTTTATAATGTTTAATAAGAATGAAGATGAATTTTAATACTTTTTGTAATATCATTTTAAGCCAGATTTAAAAAATAGCCTAATTAGATTAAATCTATAAATTAAATTTTAATAGATAATATTTCTATTATTAAAATTGTAAATTAATTGTTTTGATTGGAAATATAAGTTTACTCAAAACAATTGGTGTGTGTTACCTATCCTGATGATTGGATTACTGCTACTTCTCCAGTACAGCTGTGTAATTCTTTCCTGCTTGAAGTTAAAGTTAAATCAATTAATGGAATCTTAAGAAAAGTGGTCCTTGTGTTGAAAGTGGGAACATGCTTCTTCAAGAAAATGATGATTTTTTCTAGTTTTTCAATTTTCTATTTAAAAAGAAGTTTTTAAATTTTCACGAACACCAGTGAATTCAGCTATAATATAAATGTTAAAATTTTTAATAAAATATATAAATCTGTACTAATTTTCTGTAGGCTGTTGGTTTTGGTCAATAAAATAAAACAAATATTCATTTAGATGTAAAAAACTAAGTAGATTGGTACATGTTTCTTTTGCACTTGTTGATATATATAATAAATTTTAAAAAAGAAAAGTAATTCTAAAACAAACTTTCCATATAGAATAATAATGTTTAACAAAAAATTATTTATAAAAGACAAAAAAAAAATTATTTTATAGAAAAAAGGCCTCCTTATTTTATAAGTTTAAAACCTTTCATTTATCAAATTTTATGTTTTTAATGAAGTCATCATATCAATATTAATTGAACTCCTTAGAAAATGTTTTTGTCATAAAGTTTTCTTATAGTAGTATTTTCCTGCAGATGGATAAATTAAATAATGTGCCTTGTAATGTTTATAGTGTAATGATAATTTCAGTATAATTTCTTTATTATATAGCCTGATGCTTGCTATAAAGACTGATGTTTTGATAGTTCATAAAAAAATTAGGGGCTTTATAGTAGCATTGATATTATTTGTCGTTATACTACCAACATATATCAATAAATAAAAAAATTAATCATATTGCATTTGACTCTTTTTATATTTCTATTTCTATTTGAAATTTATGAATAGTGGAATTTCGATGGATTTTATATTCAACTTGTCCTGTGATTTTCATAGTGAATGATAGGTAAATAAACTACTAGTTATGAATGTTCTTGTAAACCCTTAT
The DNA here is from genome assembly GCA_003667255.2 of Euschistus heros. Taxonomy (NCBI): domain Eukaryota; kingdom Metazoa; phylum Arthropoda; class Insecta; order Hemiptera; family Pentatomidae; genus Euschistus; species Euschistus heros. The sequence goes on along the minus strand of RCWM02000035.1, from coordinate 1,311,062 downwards.
AATTGTAAAATTAGGCATGTGCAACAAAACGAAAATTGCCACCTTTAATAATAAACTGTTTAAGTTAAAAATTAAAAAAAATTGGTTTGTATGTCTTGGAACATAGAGGAAACAGCCTTGAATATTTCATAATTTTTAAAAATGATGAAACAGCTAATTTATTTTTTTTTTTTAATCACTTTAAATGTAATGACACAAGTGACCGTAGATGATTAATTCTCGAAAACTAAAATGTCTAAAATAATGAAAACTAAAATATCTTTAAAATAGCTTTATAGCTTATAAATTATAATAGCTTTAAAATTATAAATTTATCAGATTTATTAATGTTTATTTGGTCAGTTATAACCTTCACAATAACACACAGAAAAAATAAATTAACCTAATTCCAAGACTGAAAAGCAAGAGGCATACTGAAACCGATGACCACCGACAACTTCCGAATGAACCCAATGTCCCCCTCTCCATCCACCTAGTCCACTGCCAAAATTGATGGGTAGACTCAAGTCTAAATATTCATTTCAAATTTATAGATATTTTATTTAATTGATTTTTTGCCATTCGCTGGCTCTGGAGTTAAGCTTAATCCTGATTCTAGACCATCCTGTGGACCTTCCTGACTGTCTGGTTTCGCTTTTTATGCTTTTTTTATTATTTTTTTTTGTAATTCTACGTATATACCTTTTATTTATTTTTTTGTCCATATTGAGTAAAGAATAATATCCATATAGTTCTTTCACCTAAAAATTTCTATTTTAGTACAGATCAAGTGAAAAATGTAAATATTAAAAAATCATTTTTTGGTCAAAAAAATTATTAACAAATTTCTAAGAATTCAAGTAAACTAACCGTATATATTTTTTCATTCCAACAGTGATGTTAGATTTTGATTCGATACTTTAGACGGCTCATCCTTGATTTTAAACTTGTTAGCCCATTTAAGCAGCGACATGGTATTCGGCAGCTGTCTATTCAAGGAGAAGTGATGAGTGCTAACAGTGAGTGTGTCAAAGAGTACTGTGAAAACCTGGTTTGAAAAATCTCAAGATTAGGCTTAAATAGGGAACAGGTCTATAACTGCGATGAAAGTGGCTTATACTGGAAAGCTCTTCCTATAAAAACATTAGCATCTGGCTCAGCAACTTCTGCTCCTGGTTATAAAATGAGAAAAGAGCGATTAACAATCATGGTCTGTTCAAATGCAAGCAGTAATCATAAACTTCCATTGGCAGTCATTGGGAAATCGGTGGAACCCAGGGCTTCAAAAAATTTTAATCAAAACTTATTACCCGTTAATTACTATGCCCAAAAAAATTCCTGGATGAATCAAAAAATTTTCATTGATTGGTTTCAAAATTATTCATTTTTCAATTAAAAAAGTATTTGAAATCAAAAGATTTGCCTGAAAAAGCTTTATTAATTATAGGCAATGCTCCATCCTATCCTCTAAATGAACTAGATTTGGATGAAAATGTAAAATGTGTTTTCCTTTCAGCAAATAATACTACATCTCTTATACAGCTGATGGATCAGGGAGTCATCGAAAATTTGAAACACCACTACAGGAAGATATTTCTGCAGAATTTTATTTCTTCTGATTCAAGAACAAATTTAAATGAATTTCGGCAAGTATACACAATTAAACATGTCATTTTCAATATAGCTGATGCGTGAAACAATGTTTCCCATGAAACACTTGCCTCACAGCTAGAATGAGCTGTGGCCATCAGGGGCAGGCGATTGTACTGAGAATATTGATGAAAACCAACATTTGCTTGAAGATTTATTCCAAATGTGTAGCAATTCTGAGCAAGTAGATAAGCAAGAGGTAAAAAGCTGGTTTAACACGGATAGTATGGATTTGGGATATGAAATTTTAAATGACATTGAAATTATAGAACAAGTGCTGAGTGCTCAAAATGAAGCTAGTGATGAAAAAGATGATGATGATGACATTTCTAATTCTTTCACTATTTCATGCAAAGAGTTGAGGAAATGTTAACTAAGTGCATTGAGTGGTACGAGCAGCAATGTGAATCAGATATTTCACACCTGATTGCAATGCGGCAAGTGCGGGCCCTAAGCTATCAAGAAAGGAAGGGTGGGTAAAGGCAGTACAAAAACAGATAACTGATTTTTTTAAGAACTGATTTATGTGTTATGAAAGAGTTTCGTTTTTACATTCAAGATACATATGTATTGAATAAATATGGTATGTATGTCTGGTTTTTTTTTCTATTTTATATATGTATGTACGTTTTTGTATATGACTTCATTTTTTAAAAATGTTTGTGTTCCAAAGTTTTTATGTTTTTTGTCATTGTCTCTCAAGTCGAATGTTTATAATGTTCATCTGGTCGTTTTTTCATTCAATAAATTGCAAAGAAATTACGATTATATAGTTTAAAATGCTTTTTTGTTACTTTACCAGCAAAATTCTGTAATTCGTCATTTCCATCATTTTGTCACCCCCCCCCTCCTCCCCCACTCATGATGAATTATCGAGTTTCTTCTGTAATGTAACAGAGATAAAGGGACCTGGAAATCACTAGAAATTGTCACTATAAAGCAAATTTAACATGTAATTAAAAGTTTATAAAACAGGTCAAAATCTCATATAGTCCAGTCAATCTAGACCAAAGGAGGTGCTTAAAATTAGAGATGTAATGGATAGTAGTTTTAGCCAGATACCGGATACCAGATATCCAGTGATGTTCTAGGCCGAAGCGCTGAATATCCGGCTTAAGTAGTGTCTGTAATGATTCAACCAGAAGTTATGGAGACAGTGGCTACTGCGAGGCGGATTGTAACCCATTTTAATCACTCTGTTATTGCACAAGAAAAACTTAAAGAAATTAACTTGCCAGATCACTAATTTGTGCAAGACGTCAGCACTAGGTGGAATTCCACTTATTTATATCATGGAATGGCTTTTAGAACAGAAACGAGCTGTATCCTTGTATGATACCGACCACGATACCTTTAATAACTTGTTGCCAGCTCAGTGGGAATTAATGGAGCAATGTATCAGACTCCTCAAACCAATCGAAGAGTATCACTAAAATTACTAGCTCTGGTCTTTCCATACCACATGTAGTAACACTGATTAAATACCTGGGAAAGGAAGAGACTGCAGTAGGAACACCGAACTTATTGAAAATGAGGTTGTCACTAAAAACTCAGCTTGAGCAACGTTTTGACTGTAAAGAGAATGACAAATACTTGGTTGCAACTTTTCTAGACCCGATATTTAAAACCATTTTCTTGGGATTAGCTCAAGCCAAAAGAGCAAGACAAACAATTTTATTACAAGCCAACGATATTGATATTGATAATGGTTATTCTCCACCTGCCAAGAAAACTAATAATCAAAGTAGTAGTGACAGTGAAAAAATGCACAACAGTTTCTGGGACTGCTTCGATGAAGTTGCAAAAGGATCAGACCAATCTCGTGACATTGGGAAAAGCTCTGCAGCAAATGAGATTGACTATTTTTTGAAAACTGTTCGTCTGGGCCGAAAAGAAGACCCTTTCAAGTGGTGTTCAACCAACGCCAAGCAATACCCAATTCTATCAAATATTGTAAAGGTATATCTCTCATCTCCTTGTAGCAGTGTCTACAATAAAAGGCTATTCTCAATAGTAGGGCTTGTGTACGAAGCAAAACGCAGCCATTAACTGTCAATACAAGCTGAAAAACTTGTTTTTATTCACTACAATTGTACAATTTGTTAATTAAATATGACTAATGATTTTTTATATAAAGTTCTATGAATAACTAAAGTTTGTACTACAATACCATACTACTCCATATTAATACAACTATTTAAATCTTAAAGGTGTTTTATTAATTTCATTTACATTATTAAGTATCCAGTATCTGGCCGAATGATAGCAAATATCCAGCCAGATACCGGATACTAAAAAAAAAAAAAAAGGCCGGATACCGGATAGTAACCGGATATCCGTTACAACTTTACTTAAAATGATCAATTTTTAAGTTTTTCTATTATAACTCGAAAATGGTGTGTTGCATTGAAAAGATTTTTCAGTATTCAATTACAGCTTAATTAATTTGCTACAAGTTTAGTAATATAATTTTTACGATAAACTGGTATGATAAAAAAACATGCTGTTGTTGTTGTTTTTGGCACATTATTCCCTATAACTCCGAAACTATTTATAGGCCAGTCAAATAAAAGACATGAACATCGGAAAAAATTAAGAAGTTCTGATTTTTTGATATGTTGTTGGGACACATGAGAGTAGTGTAAAACCAAGTTTGCAACTTCCAAAGACCTGTGCTAGCTCCGTGGTGGTCAAAAAACCTCAATTTTTTTCCACTTTTTTCAGAATTTCGTAAATATTTCTAGAGTCATGCATCTTACGAAAAATATCCTTTTTTTTTTTTTAAGTAGATAAAATTACCTACAATTTGTGCCCAAGATCTGCTCTGTAGCTTTAATAAGTTTGGAAATTTAGCTCTTCAAAGATGGAGTGTTTTTTTTCAAAAATGCTCAAAGACCACTTTTAGTCATATGTTCATTAGAATAACGCCTTCTATACTCATTCCTGTGCATTTTTTCTATTATAACTCTCCTGTAGAGCAGTTATCACCATTAATTTATGTATTTAGCTGACAGGCCAGTAGCTCTATCATTTTCAAAAACCGAAATTGGCAAATTCTGAAATTTTGCAACTTGAGAGTTTGATAATTAACATGACTCATATTATTTCGATTGAAAGAGAGAGAGAAAAAAAAAAGAAAACACAAAAGATTTCTAATGTCAGTTTATTCTTAATTTAAGAAAAAATTATAATTGAGAAAGAAAGAAATAATAATGAATGTGAAAATTGTGTATCATGATTGAAGCTAATTGTGAAATAATATCTAATACAAAAAATATTAACATTGAAAAAAAAATTACATATGTATATGTTTAGACGCAGGCCTGTGCTCTAGTCCTCATCGTCGGATTCTTTGATATCTGTAGGAATATTGAAGCACGTCTTTCCCATACAAAAGCTGCACAAAGCAGAACACTTTAGCCCTGCTTTCTTGCAGCTGATGAAGCCTCCTCCAGAGTATTTTTTACGACACTTACAGGAGATAAATTTCAGCAAACTTTGTGAATCAGGCTCTTTTGTTGTTGGCTTCTGGTCCATCCCCACAAGGTTGGATCCTTATCCACTCTTAGCCATTTTTCAATTTGGTGGTACGTTCGATAGGAGTGTTGAGTGTTGGACGGCAGCCTCTTCAGTTGGGAGCAGATAAGCCGGGTTGACCTTTGCATTGGCAGCTGCATAAACAGCTTGTACCGCAAAGAGTGCAGAGTGTCGTAGGTGTCTCCTTCATACAGTGCTGCAAGGCACTTGTTGCCAGGAGCAGCTACCTGTCCTTGAGTTACGCCAGACTTTAGGAACACGTCCACCTTGTCCAATAGACGTTGATTTTTCTCCAGAGCAGCCAACGTCTTTGTTTTTCCTTTCCCAAATATAGCCGATGTGATGTCACAACCGCTAAATGCGTGGAGGAACAGGACGAAGGAGGGGGGAAAGAACAGATCTCTATGTTTGAACGAGGTGGATGCAAATTGCTGGCAACCTGATCTGCTACTTTTCTGGAAGAAGATGTTTTCCTTATCTGACCCTAATCCATTCAGGAGAACCACCAGGTCGACATATTCTCCAATTATTAATACATTTTCAAAGAAAGCGCTCTTATCGATTGCAGTTCTTATGATGGTGGAGTCTGCGTCCTCTTCTGCCTGTCTTGTTTCTATGCCCACTTTTTCTAAACCGGACCGGAGGAAGCTGATTAGGCGTCGTTTGTTGCTTTCATTTGTCAAAAACTTCTCCTGGGGCACCACTATTTGAATCGACTCTTCAAAAATAATGTTGCTGCAGGATGAGGCAGCACAACGACATAAACACTCCGCCGATTTGGTGCTTCGTTTTGAATCATCCTCGGGTAGCAATCGATAGCCAATGGTTGCATTTCTTCCAAAATTCTTGGATATGTAATACGCTACTATTTGACTTATTGTATTTTTCGGGTGCCAAATTACTAAATTACACCATCTAGCATCGCAAACAAATTTACTCCTATGACAATAATTTTAGGACGTGGCATGAATGCTGAATAAAATGTTGACTTGGTGCCTCTGCGAATTCCTTCTTCACTAAATAATTGACATCAAAATTCCCATCTGAGTTTTAGAACACTGAACAAATTTGGTTCAGTGTCTGTCTGTCCGTCCGTCTATATGTGGTCACATTCCCTACCCCCCCCCCAACTTACTCAATTTTTATCCGATTTCAATGAAATTTCCAGGTAGTATGTAGTTTGTAGTCTAGATGGTCTCCCTACCAATCTAGTTGCAATCGAATCAATAGGAGGCTTTTTACAATCGTTAGAAATTACATGAGATTCTGTAAAAGTGTGTTGCTTGCCAACTAATCGTCGAATCCGGTTGACACTTTCGAGGTAGTTAGGGACTAGCATCCATCGGCATGGTTTCCTATAAATACGTTGCGATAGGATTGAACTGTCCAGTTGGACAGTTGTAATCATATAATCTACCAATATGAGGAAACTGTTCCATCCTTCTTGGCAGACAATTTTTTAATTATACGAAAGAGCTACTGGGCTCACCTCTTTGTGCATAAATTAAAGGTAATAATTTCTCTACAATAGAAAAAATGCCGTGGGATGAGTATAGAAGCCGATATTCTATTGAACAGATGACTTAAAGTGGACTTAAAAAATTTTTGGAAAAAATACCCCATCTTTGAAGAGCTAAATTTCCGAACTTATTAAAGCTACAGAGCAGATCTTGGGCTCAAATTGTAGGTAATTTTATCCTCTTTAGAAAAGGAGTAAAAACTATTTTTCGTACGATGCATGGCTCTCGAGATATTTACAAAATTCTGAAAAAAGTGGAAATAAATCGAGGTTTTTTGACCACCACGGAGCTAGCACAGGTTTTTGGATGTTGCAAACTTGGTTTTACACTACTCTCATGTATCCTAACAACATATAAAAAAAATCAGAACTTATTCATTTTTTTCCGATGTTTGCCCTTTTTTTTGTCTTATTTAACAGGCCTATTATTTGATTCATAATTTCATCTTAAAGCTAGGTAAATTTACTACCAAACATACATCTAATATTGATTACATTCCATAAAATACCCACGCCAGCCCACTGAACATGTAAACTTTGTCATATTTTGCCAAGACATACAGATTTAGCGCGCTGGCGTGGAATTGAATCAAAATTTAATGTATATGGCCTGAAAAAATTGGAACTAGTATTGTTAGTTCCTTTGATTTTCCTATTTTGACTGGACTAATATAGGATTTCATATTGTATAGGGAAGCAAAAGTGGGCTCTGACCACATTACTGTTAATAGCTCAGTTTATAGATCTAATATCTGTTAACAAGAAGGAACCGAAAAATCATGCTAAAACACGTATCACTTCCCAAGTTTAATAAGGAATAAGATTCAAGAAATGCTTTTTAATCCTGTTTGACTACTGAACAATGATGAGGGGTAGATGTCTATCATAAAAATAAATGATCTGGAATAACATGAAGAGCAGGGAACAGTGAAAAAGTGGCCCAATTTTTCTACTTCTCAACTCCACAAGTCACTTTTAACCACTTGACTAAGGCATCATTCAATTTGTAAAACTAGGCTGCTGAGCAGGATGGTGGTCAAATGATGTACTGCTGAAACTTAACTTTGTAACATTTTCTGTTTTGATGCTATCCACTTATTTTATACATGACATGGGATGCCCTCCTCAAAAGAAACTGAAGAGGAATAAATCAGTAAAGGCCGACGACAACTTTTATTAAATGAAGGATTGTCTGACCTGAAAGATTCTGACTTAAGGAACTATTGACCAAAGAAGAACTAAATTATTGGTTATAATGCTCGTTCACTTGTAACATTTGAATGTTCTATGTATGGGAACTTTTGTTAGAAGGTTAAATGTGTCTTCTGTGTGGTTTAAGCAGTAGTGAGAAACTAGGGAAAAAGTAAGACATCTTTGTTGAGTCAATGGATCCATGTGCAGGTCCTACTTTAAATTGACTGCTGAAGTTCAATACATACATGCTCGAGAACTGCTGTAGTAAACCCTTATGTCGGCAGTACACACTCACCAAGCCAAGACGAATGCAGGCGAGCATGAGTGTGTATTCGGTTGCCCAATGTTGGCTCACCTTAGCTCGGGCTCGGCTTACCAGCGCTCTGAAAAAAGTCGATCTCATCACAAGCCGGGTGGTAATAAGTGACGAGGCAAGAATACCCAGTATACACTCGCCTAATCTCCTGATTCAGATTTATGTGAATGGCAAGCTGTTTGTATTATTTACATCTAAGTTTCTTTTAATCACATTTTAACGCTTCCATTATTCAATTTCCAGTTACTACCTTACTAACCTTGCTGTGGTATTGTTACCTTAATCTATGCATTTTTTTGGAGACTTATCAGATTGAACCAGTTATTTGGGACCTGACCAATAAACACGATAAGGACAAAACAAAAGTGAATGATGTGTTCTTTTGATTGGCTTAATGGCTTCATTTAGCCAATTTATTTTATTTATTTAGCCAATATGTTTATATATATATATATATATCTATATGTGGATAAATTTCTTGACTGTTACTATTAAATGTTTAGTAAGGTTCTTGAGGTTCAGTCAATAAATAAAAACAACTATTTTGGTGACGTTTTGAGACTATATTGTTCTGATAATCATGTCCCGCAGTGAAAATAAAATTATATAATATATACAAGTTATTTCAAAACATAGAGTTAGCTACAATATAAGTATATAATAACATGTGTTAGAATAATAAAAATATATATAATTGCAAAATATAGAGGAGTATGAAACTACTTACAATGTTACTGGTGGATATGGTATTGACTTACTTAATTCTAACAATACTAGTACACAACTGACCTGGGGAATTTTTGAAAAACAGTTACAAGTTTTGGGGGGGATTTACCAACTTGTGGTATTCCCAAAGATGCAGGTATAAAAAAGCTTTCCATATTTAGGTGTAATATAGTTATAAATGGATAAATGATTTATAATGATGTATATTAATGTAAATGTATATTATTGGTCCGAATGTATTAAATTGGAATAATAGGTGTTGAGATTTAGAACATCTGATTGTTTATTGCGCAATTTTTAAATTTTTCTATGGTTATCATTTCTTTTTTTTTTTTTTCACGAAACGGCCTTGGAGACCACGCGAATATCAATTTTTGGCTCCTCTCTTGTTTTTTCTTTCTTCTGTCCACGCCACTCCCTTTTTTGAACTTCTTCTGCCCACAACAAACTTCAATTCCCTAAGTCTGTTTCTATATCTTTCTCTGTCCTGACAGTCCTGGTCCGTTATGCTTAATCTTTTTGTTTCTTCTTTCATCTGTTTTATATATCCTCATGAGCTTTTATATCCACGGATTTTCTGAAATATTTGTTTATTTAGTCTTTCTGGGACCATTCTTATCATATGTCCATAGAATTTTTGTTATTATCATTTCTTTAATATTTCTTTTAAAATTATTTTGTTCATAGTGAATAATTTTGGGAGAATCAAATTTAAAAGAATGTTTTGTTTTCCTGTAATGTGTGGCGAGAGCTATTTGGTCAGGTTTATGTGGGTTTTTATTTATAGATGTTTATGTTGATAAACACGTCGTTTAAGGTATTGTTTCGATGTACCGAAATAAGACTTGCCACAACTATCTTCACATGGTATTTCATAAACAATACTAGACTGTAATTCTAACTTATCTATATTTTTGGTTTTGGTGAATAGTTTATCAATGGTGGAGGTATTTTTGAATGTGACAGTGTAATCAGTTTTATGGTTATTTGTGAGTGTTTTTCTGATACTGTTTGTATATATGGAATAGTGTAATATCTTTTATTGTTATTTTCATGTTGTTTCTGTTGAGTGTTTGTTTGTTTTACCAGGTATGCAAGTTTAAAATGTCGTTTTAATTCCAATAGAATGCGCTCTTAGCCTATTGAAGGATTTGCTTATCTCTAAACGCTATTTTGTTTGTTAGTCATTTGTTTACAAAAGTCAGTTGTTTTTAAGTCGTTTACGTGGACGTATCATACCTTTCTTTGGTGTTAAAAATGTCTAATTTTAAGCCAAATAAAGAGCATTTGCGGCATGTCATGATTTTCTTATTTAATCAAAAGAAAAAGGCATCTGAATGTCATCGAATTCTTGTTGAGACTTATGGCGATGTTGCTCCAACCGTCAGGACATGTGAACGTTGGTTTCAAAGTTTCAAACGTGGTGATTTTGATGTTACTGATCAAAAACGAGAAAATCGACCAAAAAAGTTTGAGGACTTCGAATTGCAATCTTTATTAGACGAAGACAATACCCAAACCCAACAAATGATGGCAGAACAGTTGAATGTCACTAGGCAAGCCATTTCCGATCGCCTGAGAGCTATGGGAAAGATTCAAAAGGTTGGAAAATGGGTTCCACATGAATTGGACGAACGACAGATGGAAAAACGAAAAACTGTGTGCGAAATGCTGCTTTTACGCCACGAAAGAAAGGGTTTTTTGCATCGAGTTGTAACTGGCGATGAAAAATGGATTTATTTTCAGAATCCCAAACGAAAAAAATCATGGGTAACTCCAGGACAACCATCCACATCGAGTGCAAGACCGGATCGTTTTGGGAAGAAGACAATGCTGTGTGTGTGGTGGGATCAGAAGGGAGTAGTCTACTACGAGCTTCTCAAACCCGGCGAAACAGTCAATACCAAGCGCTACCGACAACAAATGATCAATTTGAGTCACGCATTGATCGAAAAACGCCCAGAATGGGCTCACAGGCACGCCAAAGTCATTCTTCAGCATGATAACGCTCCTGCACATTCAGCCAGATTGACTAAGGAAACGATTTCTTCGCTTGGTTGGGAACTCCTACCCCACCCGCCGTATTCACCTGACCTGGCGCCTTCTGATTATCACCTCTTCTCATCGATGGGACACTCATTGGCGGAGCAACACTTCAACAATTTCGAAAACGTACGAAAATGGCTCGATGAATGGATTTCAAATAAAGATGAAGCATTCTTTTGGAATGGTATCCATATATTGCCCGAGAGATGGACAAAATGTGTAGAAAGCGAGGGTCAGTACTTTGAATAAAATATATTATACTTTTTTTTAAATTACTGTGTATATATTTTAAGAAATAAACGACATTTTAAACTTGCATACCTGGTAGTAGATTACAACTGAGTCTATGTGGATATCCATTTGTTAAAAGAAGGTCTACTACTTTATTTTCCTGTGTTTGTTTATATTTTTCTGTGAATAACTTTATTGCACAATTTATTAAATTTTTTGCGGTGTTGATTTTAAAACTTTTGGGGCATTGACTAGTTTAATGTAAATATCTTCCGGAATGTATTGGTTTTTTCCACCATTCTGTTTCTATAGTTCCATTTGGGTTTCGAATTAAAAGTAAGTCTAGAAACGGTATTTTATTATCATACTCAAATTCCATCATAAAATTTAGTCTATTTGAAAGTTTGTTAAATTCGGCTAAAATTGTTTCTTGTTTATTGTCTTTTGTAGGTATAGCAGTAAGGATATCATCTACATATTTAAATAGAAATGGAATGTTAAAGGGGATTTTGGGGATAACTGAATCTTGGAGATCCTCTAAGTATATGTCTGCTAAAATCGGAGCGATTGGAGATCACATAGAGCACCCATACATTTGAATGTAAAATTATTCATTAAATAGGAAGTAACCTCTATCAGTACATAGAGCTAATAATTTGAGGAATTAGTGTGTATGTTTGAAGTTTGTACCAATGTTTTCCAATTATTGTTTTTACTTTTGTGGTACAGATATTAGTAAATAACGAGAATGCGTCTTATGAAACTATTTCATAGCCTTGTGGAATCCGGATATTTGTTATTTTATTATGGAACTCAAATGAATCTTTGACATTATATTTATCTGTGGACAAGTGTTTTAATATATTGGTTTGGTATTTTGATAATTCGTAGGTGGGAGAGTTAATAAATGAAACTATAGGTCTTACCGGGTTGTCAGTTTTTTAATGAATAAATATAGTTTAGGGGATTTTGGGGAATTTGTTTTAGTTTTGCTAATGTTGTGTTTGTATCATTCATTAGTGTTGGGTGTTGGGACATTTTTATATGTCTTCCTATCTTTTAATAGAGCATTTGTTTTGTTAATGTACTCATCTTTAGTAATTGCCACTGTTTGGGTAGTCTTATCCGTTTTTGTTATTATTATATTAGGATTTTTTCAGAAATTCCTTAGTTGCTTTGCATACCTTTCGTGTTTTTACTTGTTAATTAGTATTACATTGGTTATTTTTATTCTAATTGATATTTTTGTAATTAGTTATTATATTAACACACTTTTCCCTCATTCCATTCCGTTTACTTTCTTCTACACTGTTATGTATAATAAATTCTATATCACTACTAAGAGATGTTACAGGTAATTGATTTGATTCATCCTTACATGCTATGTTAAGGACTGAGAGACTGAAATTGTTTGACTTCTTTTCATTCTCTAAATTACACGAATCTGTTTTGTTTAATTTAGTTTTTTTTCTTTAGTTTAGTTAAATTTTTGTTCATAATTTTTATTTATATTGATAAAAAATTGTTCGCTAACATTCGGGGGAATAATTTTACATATTTAAATTGACTGATAATTTTACCTTGATTGACTGGGTTATACGATTTCTTATTTTTATAAAAAAAATTGTCTTCTTGATTAAACAATATTTTAATACCTAACAATGTTTTGATTGAATTATTATTATTATTTTTTTTTATTTACAGATGAAAAAAATATCTACTCCATAGAAAATGATAGGTGATTTTATGGTTAAGAAAACACTTTCTTTGACCACCAGAAAAATGAATGAAAGTAATATTCTGACAAATGCTGTTTCAGAATGAAATTGCTGTTATATTTATTTTTTTATGTGATCACTTAAGTCATATTATATTTTTTTTAATTTTTATTATTATTATTTTTATTTTATTTTTTTTTTTTTAGAGTGAGATAAGGGGAATAACCATTATAATATGTCATCCCCATGTTACTTCTGACTGTAACTTTATGCTGTAAAAGTTTTTTTCATTCTTAAATATTTATGTAAAATATTTATTTTCTGTTTTACAATATGTTTTTGTTTATAATGATGATTAAGGAGAAAGACATTTTCATGAGTACTTTCAATTTTTCTTATTTTATTTTCTTTCTTTTTTTTATGTCTTTTGTTTTTCTTTTACTATTATATTATCTAATTTTATTTCAGAGGTGTTTTTTCATTTTTTTTTTTTTATTATAAAAAATATTTAAGTTCTGAACCAGACATTTTCTCCATATTTAAGTAAGTCTCTTCATATTAGATATTTCATTGAAAATATCTGTTTCTTATATTCTCATTCCCCTCTCCCTTCTTGGTTATTTATATGCACTAAATGTTTATCGATAAATGCCTCTATTGTTCTTTGAACAAGCTGTTTGCCTTCAGTTCTAAATAGCTAACATCTAAGTCACAATGTACTATGACCTCTAGCTTTAATATAAAATTATATAGTTATTTAAATATTTATGGGTGTATATACAACTTTGTAAATGCATTCAAATACCCTCTATAAAAATGACTTATTTATAAGTTATGTTTTACTGCCTGTATGTATAGAAATTATATAAGAATGTAATATGAATTTGTGTTTGTAAGTGTATATATACATACACATTTATAAATACATTCATATATATACACATATACACATGCCAATATCTTTGGAAAATATTGCAAAATTTAAGTGCAGGTTTTTTAAACAATTTAAACAATTGTCTTTTTTTAAAATTTATATATTTATATAAGAACACTGAACAGTGTCTCATATTTTATGGATATTTTGTTGATTGTTCTTAGAAATATTACTTTGTTAAAGAATTTGTAAATAAACATTGAAATGTGTTATAAATAAATGTATGTAATTTAAGAAATGTGGGTATAATTGCCACTGTGAACTTAATTCTTACTTATAGAATGGACAAAGGAACAATAACATAAAAAAGCTTGGAAAACCTATTCTCTTCTTTAATTGTTATTTTAAAAGTATTTATATCTTTCTTCTTTTTTTTTAAAAGGTTTTTTTAAAGTGTATTTAATTGACAATAAGTTAAGTAACAATAGAATACAATTTTATTTTTTTTAAAGTTATATGTATAATGTGTAATTTTAATAATGAATATGAATATGTTTTCTGACCTTGTTATTGGCTTGTGTCTGAAATTAAGTGCTCTCATAGTTGCATGCTTGCTCTTATTTTTTTTTTCCTTTCTTTTTTTTTCAAACAAAAAAAAATTAAAATAAAATTAATATTGGTATATTAAATATAGTTTTCCAATTGTGCTCACAAGGTTCCTAATTTAGTGAGTGGAACTGTTTTCCTTTATCATCACTTGTATTTATAGTTAGGTAAGAGAAAAGTTAATTTCATATGTTATTAGCATTTAACTTTGGAGACCACTATTAAGTGTATTAAAAAAAAAAAAAAAAAAAGTAAATAAAATATAAATTATATATATATATATATATATATATATATATATATATATATATATATATATATATATATATATATAAATAAAGATAAACATGTAAGCAATGTATACTATTTTGACCAATATGAGTTTCTAAACTATTTTTGAGAGAAAACTATCAATTGTATCTTTACTTTATAAGTTTATAGAATAACAGAAATGGATGGGTTTTGAAACGATTATGCAGTTGTTGGTTTCATACATAAGGAATACTTATGAATGATTTACAATCAATGTTTAAAAGTTAAAAGTCAGGTGAAATTAAAATTATTGTTTTTAACAAATTTCTATTTTTGTTCAGAGGACATGGTTTTTTATCTAAATTACCTTATAATATTAAAAGAAAAGTTTTAATTTCATAATATTTTCAAATTCAATCTATATGTTTTGATTAAAGAAAATATTTCTGCTGCTATATAGTATTTTAAATTTTAGTTGTTGATTACTTATGTCTTATGTTATTTATTTATCTAACACTCAAAATAACTCTGAAATAATGGGGAGGGGAGGTTGTTTTCATAAAATATGGAAGTAAGCTAATTGATATATAGAAGAGGATAATAAAAATACCTTTGATTTTTAAAATAATTTTAATTTTATTTATCGTAAAGAAGTGAATTTTTTTGTAAATCGTAAGAATTTAGACACCAATTTTTTTAACTTTAACGTTTTCTTTTTTTATTAAAAATTCACCTTAGCAAAAAACAAATATTCTTAAAAGAACTTTAACTTTTAGAAAAATTAGAATAAAACTTAAACATTTTTCATAAAAAGATCCGAAGCAGGCAAAAAACTAAAGTGAATTTAGAAATTTTCTTATAATGGAAAGTTATTTCAAGATGTTATTATTATAAAAATCAATATTTTTATCATTATTTCCTCACCTATATTCTTCCTTCTGGATTCCTTCCCGTTTAGTGGCTACTCTATTAAAGTCTTCTTCTCTTTCTTGAATAGTCACACTCCCGTTTGTTTCCTTCATTTTTATTATTATTATGTTAATATGTTTTAAATGTCCTAGATTAAACCTTAATCTTCTTTATTCTATGACTTCTAGAATGATAAAACAGCATAATAGGATTATCGCAATAATTTTGAAGGTTACAATAGATGTTTGTTATTAGACATTATTATGACTGAAATCAAAATTCTGTCATTTCTCTCACTTAAATTATACTTTGAAATTTAAAACTTTTCCAGTGAGGAACAGCAGCCATAAAATTAAAAAAATTCAATTGAGATTAGAAATGAAATGTAATTACTTCTAGTATTGCTAAAATTATTTTTGAGATAAAGTTAAGGTACGTCATTTTCTTTCTTTTAATCTAAGGATTGCTTCTTTAAAACAAACACTATATATATTTAGACCAGCTTCGATGATTATGCTCATCATGAACCAACAACTGGATTACTTATATTTCTTGTATATTGAAGTTTGGTTTTTGTTTTTATTTTGGTTATTAGGCATTGTTATTTGTTTTCAATGTCATTGAAATTATTTTGAATTTGTGATATATTGGTTTTAACACCTTTGTTTACAATGAACTAGTCAATGTGTAAATTTTTATACATGCACAAAAATATGTTTCACTTATCTACTGTTATATTTGTATTTCTTATCATTTGTAGTTTCTGGAATCTTACATATTTATTTAAATTGTTACATGCAAGTGGTGGTTAATATGTTTTGCAAATAGGAATAATGAAATAAAAATGAAGCGTTATAGTTTCTTAGTATGGTGGAATTTATTTTTTTATTTCAGAATCAAAAAAAAAGAAAAAAAAAAAAAAAGAAAAAGTGAGAAATGGATTTATGTTTGTTATTTTTCTCCCAAAGTTGTCATTATTTTGTTGTAATATACAGAAAAATATATGATTTATGAAATTATTTACTTGTTTTTAAATAATGCAATGAGATTAAAATTTATTTATCGTAGGAAATGTTATAAAATTTATCATTGAAACAAAAATATGAGCCAATATTCATTCCCCCTCTATAAAATGAGGAAATAATCCTGTTGAAAGATGATTTCACAAAAGATAGAGGAAAGTTTAAAATTTCGTTAAAGAAATTGTAAAATTTATTTTAAGATAGTGCTATCTTTACCTCTACACTCAATATTTTATGTGATCTCTGGAGGAAACTGATATTAACATAGTTTACTAACAATTTTTTTTCAAATTTAGAAGTGATTTCTTTACAAAGTCGGTCTAAAGCCTAGTTTGCACTAGGATTCTTTGAATCAATTCATGATTGACTCATGTCTGGACAGCGTAGATTCATGTCTGACTCTGCTCAGGCTCAGCCCTGATTTAAAAGATACATGTTCACACCATGATTGATTTTTTATTCAGTCCTTCCTGAAGCGATGATGTAATAATACTATATTTTAGCCGTATCTCAATAGTGTCGTTCTAAATTTTAATTCTTTTTTTTTTTTTTTTTAATACCTAATCATCCATTTTCATGAATTAATCTGTATTCATTAGGTTGTTTCACATAAAATGTTCCTTTTCATACCGATGGTTATATATCTATAAATAAAAGTTGTGTAACTATTTTATTCTATAAGTCTGGAGAATAAATTGATGGTGGAAGAATTTTATTCCCTCTTTTAATTTATCCACTGTCGACTTTCGATCATAAGTTCATAATTGTCTAAGAGGGTGGCACCCTTCCAATTTATCAGCATAGACTCTCGCGAGTATCAATTCATACACAAAGAGTCAATTCAAATGAGTTCCAGTGCGTATTAGGCTTAAGCAATAAGCGGTAAGGTGAGGACCGGATCTGGCCCAACCGTCACTTTTCCCAGGCCCCTGCTTGCCCCTCTCCTTTCAAGAGGTCTAACTGTTAAGAAACCCTACCAGCCAATTTCGCAACAGTGTTGTAGAGTTTACAGTTACACGGTAAGTGAATTTGGCTTCCTAGTTTCAATTTTCTCTCAAGTTCTTTCATTCCAGGTCGCTTTGGAACCAACGGTACCATTATCGTAACTAATTTTGCCAAGAATTTTTTTTTTCTTTTTTTTTTTGCACCCAGATGGCTGCTGAAGTTCTCACTGAGATGATTCGTCGACAGGCTGGTTCAGACAAGGAAAATGGTGAATCTGACCTGGAAGAATGTTTCTCAGAATCTGAAGAATATTGTATATGTTTTTTGGTATAATGAGGAGGAAGACAGTGATATAGAAATATAAGAACACAGAAAGTTTGAGTTAGGGAAGGACGAGGAAACAATCTGGACTGATAAGCCATTAATCTCTTCATTTTCACGAATCCTTCTTCAAATGTGATTGATTACCCACTACCTGGAACTATAGGGAATGCATAAAACATAGCAGACCAAGAAACATAATTTTCACTTTTTATTACAGATGAAATCATAGAAGACATCATTCGGTATACCAATAACGAAGTAGAACGCTTAAAGCTCAATTACAGTAGCCCTTCTCTGTTCTTTTTTACATCCAATCGACGTAGCTAAAATAAAAGCTTGCATAGTTATGTTATTTATTAGTGGTGTATTGAAAGATTCTGGATTAGACCAAGATGATAAGTTTTCTGAGCAAAATGGACCATCTATTTTCCCCTGCATCATATCTTAGAAAAGATTTTCATTCCTCCTACAAAATTTAAGATTTGATGGCAAGCCAAAAAAATAATTAAAACAATCTCGCTTGGACTTTTGCCAAACCCTTCATGACAAGAAGAATACACTACCAATGAATTAATCTAAGTGAAACCTTTGTTTGACTATCAAAAAGATCTTAAGAAAAAAAGAGGAGCTTCAAGATCGATCCACAACTAAACAAAACGAGAACATCCAAAAACTAAAACAAAAAAGATATATCTTGTGTGATCCCTCGAAAGATAGGTAGGAAAATGAATTTTGTATCAAATATAATTCATGTGTATGGTGAGTATAAATCAGTACTGTTGGTAAGGTATGTAAGTGATGATTCTATTGAAGAAACAGAAATGTGATTTTCATTTTCATTTGGGATAATTCTCCCACAATATCGTTTTGGATTTTATCAAAGACAACTAGAAATGTATTATTTTGTGTACTTTGATTTAGTTTGAAAGGCCACCAAATAAATTGGCTTTATATTCTTTAGTTCCTAATTATTTCAGTCTTTTTAGTAGTCTCTTTCATATAAATGTGATTGTTGTAAAATGATTCAGAGACATGTAAATACAAAGATATTTGTTGGAAAACATTATTTATGTACAATAGTTAATTTTTTTTTTCCACGAAAAGGCCATAGAGACCACGCGAATATTACGAAGATGGATTTTTAATTCTGTTCCTTCTCATCACCCATATCTCCTTCATTCTTTCTGATTGCCTCCGTCTCCTCTCCTCTGTCCAGGCCATACCCTCCTTCCTGTCCACAAAAACCGCTATTCCTTCTAGTTTCTTTCTATATTCTTCTCTATCAAGGCAGTCACGTTTCTTAATCCTCAGTTTGCTGGTCTCCTGTTTTAGCTGTTTTATGTATCCCTGTGCACTCTTGTAATCCCAAATTTTCTGAAAAATAGCCTTATTAAGTCTTTCCTCAGGCATTCTTATCATATGTCCATAGAACTTCAGTCTCTTAATTCTTATATCCGTCTCTATGTTCGTTGTTTCTTTGTAGATCTCCTCCTTGACCTGTATCCTTCCGGGGTTTTCCTAGGGCCGTAAATTCTCCTTAGGATCTTTCTTTCTACTTTCAGCATTCTTTCCAGGTTAGGGAGGTTCATGGTCTCTGTCCCATATAGTATAACTGGCTTTACTACAGTATTGTAGTGCCTAATCTTTGCTTTTATGGACAGGCTCTTTTTATTGTAAATGTTACTGGTTACAAAGCTCAATCTTTCCAATCCTCTACTGCAGATGATCTCCCCTAGGTATTTAAATTTCTGTGTTACTTTGATTGGCCCGTATTTAGTTTCCACTATTTTCTTTCTGGAGTTTGTATCTGTGGTCATCAGTTCTGTTTTTTCAAAAGATATTTGTAGTCCTGTTTTTTCAGCTATTTCTTTGAGTGTGTTAATTTGGCCTACTGCCTCTTTCTCTGATTCTGCTAGCAGAGCCAGATCATCTGCATATGCGAGACACTTAACCTCGATGTGGTTGTATTTCGTACCTATTTTCGCCCCTTCATTGTTGGACTTCCAGAGTTCTTTCATAATTTTGTCCAAAACCACATTGAAGAGCATTGGTGACAATCCATCCCCCTGTCTTAGTCCTGTATTAATCTGAAAGGGTTTGCTTACCGCTCCTTGGAATTTTACCTTGGATACCGTGTTAGTTAGGGTTAGTTCTATCAATTTTCTGGTCTTTCGGTCTACCCCATACTCCTTCAGGATTTCTATAAGTGTTACTCTGTCAACAGAGTCATATGCTTTTTTGAAGTCGACAAAGGAGATGTACAGGCTCTTTCTTGGGTCCTTTCTGTAATGTTTTATTAGTAACTTGAGACTAAGTATTTGTTCCGGACACGATCTTCCCTTCCTGAGCCCTCCCTGATATTCTCCAAATTTGAGTCTAATTGTGGAGTTAGTCTATTAAGCAGCGTTTTTGAAAAAAATTTGTAGTTAACCGGCAGTAAAGAGATTCCTCCGTTGTTGTTGGCATCTGTTAATGTTCCTTTTTTGTGTAAGGGATGTATCAGAGCTGTTTTCCAGTCCTCAGGGATCCTTTCCTCAGTCCAAATGTCATCAGTTCTGTGATTCTTTTCCTGAAGTCATCTCCTGTAAGTTTCCACATCTGTGCTACAATCCCATCCTCACCAGATGCTTTGTTGTTTTTCAGGGCCCCAATGATTTCATCTAATTCTTCATCATCTGGTGGGACAGATTCGGCCCACAGGAGTGTCTTGTTTACAGTTTTAATTCTTTCTTTGGGTCCTTCATAATTTAACGGGTTCTCAAAGTATTTTGCAAATATATCACAGTTTTCCTCTTTCGTCTGCGCCAAGCTACCACCCCCTCTTTTTAGTAGTAAACCCTGGGATGTATATCCCCTGACTTTTTGTTGGAAACCTCTGTAGTCTAGTCTGGTATCGTTACTCTTGAAGCTCTCTTCTATTTCTTCCAGTCGTTTGTTATGGAAATCCCTTCTCCTCTTCCTCAGGACTTTATGTGCCGTTTTCCTTTCATCTATGTACTTTTTAAGATTTTCTGTTGTTTTTCTTTGGTTCCAGGCTCTCTACGTTTCCAGCCTTCTCTTGATTGCTTCTTCACAATCCCTGTTCGACCACTCTTTCCTCCTGCTTATCCCTCGTGGTGCCAGTTCCTCTGCAAGCTCTCTCATGTTTTGTGTTACTTCCTCCCAGCTCAGTGGATTTTTCAACCTCTCCCTAAAATCCGGTCCACTTAATTTGGTTAATGCTTCCCTGTCCAATTTGTTCATCCTTTTCTTCTCTGTTGTGTACCGTGGTGTTCTCGCTGGTGTTAGTCTTATCTTGATTTGTGAGGGAAAATGGTCAGATGTGACATTGATTGCCCTTTTAACTCTTACATTTTGTATTTCCCTGAAGCATCTTCTTGAGATTGCCACATGATCCAGTTGGAACTCTCCCAGGTTGGTGTTTGGGGATACCCATGCCTTTTTCTTGCTGGGTTTGGCTCTGTAGTATGTTGACATGATTTTTAAGCCTGCGTTTTGGCAGAGTTGTATCAGTCTTTCCCCATTCCTGTTTGTCCTGAGATGCGCCGGGTATTCTCCCACCATTTTCCTATGCCTTTTTTCTTCTCCTATTTGAGCATTGAAATCTCCCATAAGAATCTTTACGTTGTGTTGTGGTATCTTGTTAATCTCATCTTCCAAAATTCTCCAGAAGTCATCCACTTTCTCAGGATTTCTTCTACTATCTTCATTTATGGGTGCATGAGCATTTATCAAAGTATACTTCTTATTGATTGCTCTCAGTGTCAGAATTGATAACCTAGAACTGGGGCTTCTAAAGTCCATTATTGAGTTTAAATGTTTCTTGTCTATTACGAAGGCTGTTCCCAAATGCGGTACATTCTTCATGACCTTTTTCCCGGTTCTCCCTTGAGTATTTTGTACCCATCGAAATCTGTTACTTCCCTGTAAGTGAATCTAGTTTCCTGTATGGCCATTATTGAAATTTTAAGTCTACGTAGTTCTGAGGTTAGTTGTCTGAGTTTTCCGACTTGCAACAGTGAATTGATGTTGTATGTGCCCATAAAATACTTGGTATTACACCACTTGGTCTTTTACTGTCAGGCTCCCTGGAATCCGAATGCCTGACTTTGTCCTCAGGGTAGTTAATTAAGTTAGAAACCATTATCATAATATGTCAGCATTTAGTTTTGGGTCAGGTTATCCTGATGAGATACAACTAAGGTTGTTAACCTTAGAGGGTTTCGTTTTAGTTCCTCTATCCCTAGCCTTTATCGAGAATAGAGTAATCCAGCCGTACCACGTGGAGGCACGCATTCCTTAGGAGCTTAGGTGGAAAGAAAAGGCGCTCCTAAGGATGCGGAAACATTACCGGCCATTTACTAGTTAATTTATTATGTAGAATTTGCATTTTTTAATTATTTTTAGTTATTTTTTAAAATAAGAACTTTTTTTTTTTTTAAACCGTACTTACAAAACTAAATTAAATATTACCTCTAATACATAAAACTCTAATTTCATTTCAACATTCTG
Source organism: Euschistus heros (assembly GCA_003667255.2). Taxonomy (NCBI): domain Eukaryota; kingdom Metazoa; phylum Arthropoda; class Insecta; order Hemiptera; family Pentatomidae; genus Euschistus; species Euschistus heros. The sequence continues at coordinate 1,288,702 of RCWM02000035.1, read as the reverse complement.
TTCAATTTTTTTATTATGTGCAAACTTACATTTCGTTAGTATATATATATATATATATATATATATTATTTTTTTTTTTTTTTTTTTTTTTTTTTTTTTTTTTTTTTCGTCTAGGTAAGAGGTTCGTCTTCAGATCCAAGGGAACGTGCGATTTGCGCGTGCTCTCTCATTTTCTGAACACACACGGCTCGTTCGTCTTCAGATTCCAGAACACGAGTATTTTGCTCATATTTGGCGGCTTTCTGAAGACGCAAAGCTCGTTCTTCTTCAGGTTCGAGATAACCTGCGATTTGCGCTTGGTTTCTGATTTTCTGAAGACGCTAAATACGTTCGTCTTCAGATTTTACGGGTATTTTCTGACATCCGACTGAGTCGCTGAGACCTCTGAGGTTGGGTTCCCGCAGAACGAGTTTTGTGTTGTCTCTCCCTTTGATCATATAGTCCCTTTGTCCTGTCGATGCTACCACCTGTCTCACGATTCTTCCTTTTTTTTAGCAGAATCTCTCGATAAAGATCTCCTCATTGTTACGAAGCAGTTTTTGACTTTTAAATTACTAATAATCAAATGTAATTACTTAGATATTACCTATCTACCTATAATTATAATAATAAGTTATAACTATCTACTTATTTGTATCTTGGCTTAGTACATTAAAAATTAAGAAATAAAAGTAATTTAAAAAAAATTAAACTGACTTCAAATGGGTAGATAGGTATACAAAATTAGAAACAGCCAGTGAACTCAAATGGAAAAAAATAATATTTTTTAGGAATTGCGGATAAGGAAAACAAGATTCAAAAGCGGATTTGTCTTAGATATACCTAATTCGGTACACACGCCGACAATTTTTTTGAGGTCGGTGCCAGGAGCAGGAGCTGGTTAAGTCCGCCTACCCGAACAGAGATTAAAGCGTGCCGTAGATTTTTTTTTATTTTTTTTTTTTATATAATTATTTTTCCTAACATTTTTTAACTTTTTGTTATCACTGTGGTTGCTGGCACCTACCTTAAAAACATTGTCGGCGTGTGTACCGAATTAGGTATAACTTAGACAAATCCGCTTTTGAATTTTGTTTTCCTTTTCCGTAATTCCTAAAAAATATTATTTTTTTTCCTTTTAGTTCACTGACTGTTTCTAATTTTGTATACCTATCTATCAATTTGAAGTGGGTTTAATTTTTTATAAATATTATGGGAAGAGAGATTAACTTTTCATTTCAATCGGATATATTTTCATCTTAACTTCACATGATTTTATCGCAACTTTCATTTGAAGGTAAAACTCTTCCAATTTCATTTTTCATTGTTTTGAAGGTTTCCCCAAGTTTTTACATTTTTCACCAATTAATGTGCCAAATTTCTACAGCACATTGTCCTCCTGAACTTCAAGCTAAACGTGCCCCCTTCAGTGGAGCGTTTGAAACAGTAGAATTTATTTCCGTATTTTCTCCGAAACGGAACTTTCTATTTTCAATCTGGAAAATGTCTTGTTTATTTGATAAACACGGACTTCACGCTACGAAGCGACTTTTTTTGTATGAATTCAAAAATTAGGAAAAAAAAGAACGAGAAAATAGGTGTAAATTTTTTTATTTTTAATATGAGATTATAGACACTTGTAGAAACGTTTAGTGAAACGAATGACAAATTCCAAATAATTATAGCATAGATATTGCGACAGTTAAGTGAAAAATACTAATTTTGTTAACAAGCAGGTGGAATTGGGTCACCGGCTGGAACGGTCTCTTCCTTACCGAAAAGACTCTCTCTCACATAGGTATTCCTCGATTTGTGAAAAGCCAAAGTAAAATTGTACTATTTTGACGTGAATACGTCTTTAAATTTGTTAACATGTGGGGGCAATCCAAAAAACCTAATGATAACAAAATCAGAGGATACATTTTGGCGTTGTAGTTTCGAATATATATCAATTAAAGTTGTTATATATATTTTGATAAATTTATCAAATTTGTTATTTGTCAATTTATTACCAAATAAAAAAAAAAAATTGAATTTTGTTTAGTTACTGCAACAATGCAATCCTTATTTTATTGCGGTATCTATACCAAACACTATCTGGCTCTTTTCTCTAACGAAGTATTTTTTATAATAAAAATTAAATTATATAATAATTTTTAAACTTTTATTTTTACTTGAAGCGTTTAACGGTCCATCAAATCGAATGCCAACAATGATAACTAAAATATATTTAAAAAACCAACAAAAAACTGTTACTAAAATGTGTTCTACTGTACTTTGAAGATCAATGAAAAATCTTGAATTGATAAAAGCTGCATAGTTAACTTATAGTAGTAGTTGGGGAGGGGGCTTTTCACTTTTGAAAAACAATCACCATCCCAACTGAACGCTGGTAAAAAATTACTATCAGCTAAATGATGCCCGATTTTTAATTAGAGATGAAAAATAAAAGAATTTCACCAATTTACTATAATTGAAAATTGGGAAACCTGAAATAAAATCAATAAAATGCAAAGAAAAATAAAACCGTTGTAGAGGAACACCACTTGTAAACTAATTATATTTTTAAAAAAACTAATATAAATATATAAATGCAAAAAAAAAAAAAAAAAAAAAAAAAAAAGTGGTGATTAAAAAAAAAAAAAGAAAGAATTATAATACTAGAAATAAAATATCTCCTATAGTGAGTACAATTCATATATAGATATATATTCATAAAAATAATAGAAATTTTGGCGAGAAAAGTGATATAAACTAGAAAAAAAATATCTTATGATTATTGGCAGAAATTGAAATTAAACAAAAATTAATTAAAACTAACTGTAAAACTATTTTGATAATTAATGAATTAAACTATAGGGCTTTAACAGTAATGATAAATAAATTTTTTTATAAAGTCAACGAATGAGTTAGTTGTCAATTTATTTTCGAATAGAGAAAAAGTTTTATTTACTTACTGCAGAAATCAAACACTATCTGACCTTTTTTCCGGCTAAGAATTAGGGACAAATAATATAAAATAGTTCAAATAAAATTTATAAATATTACCTAGTAACTACGTATAAATTTAGGTAGCATGTCGGTATATGAAGTCAAGCCCATATTACAGAAACAAGTTAACAGATATTATAAAAGACTTTCGGGTAAACCCAATAACAATTGAAAATATATACTGTTCAGAACAAACTATATGTTCATTCAATCCATATCATTGTAAAGATGGGGCATAACAAAGAAGAACAATCTATTGGAAGTAGATTTTTATATAAATAGTTGTAGACGAAGGAGAACTGATTATAAAAAAAAGTAAGTACCCCCATAATATTTATTATGTAATTTGAATTTATAGTGTTGTCATTTCGGTGATCTGTGGAAATTCGACGTTGAAAATTAATACTTTTGTTTTAGTTGACCGTAAAAATCATAAATAAAATTAAACAATGACAGATAAATATCATGAGCTTCGTAAATATGCTTGGAATGTTGGCCCTTGGAAATGTTTTAGAATTAACGTACTATAAATAAAAAATGAGCAGAATTAATCATATCTAAACATTTAACCACTAATTTCTTGAAACCACCTGATTTAATAATGATTAAATCTTTCAGTCAAATAATCATTAGTTCACTAAAAAATAGACTGAAATATTTAATCATGATTACTCACTGATTGATCCCAAGAAATTAGTTGTTAAATATTTAGCTATGATTAAATTTTGCCCAACTCTGCTTTAAATTAATTTCATTGTTCCCAAGGCTCGTGGATATGTACTTTTCTTTTCATTCATTAATTCAAGAATCCCGATTCTTTGATTTTTTTAAAGTGAAAACGTATAAAATGTTTATTTTTAAACCAAAAGAGCATCACATTCTTTGAAAATAGATTGGTAAGACTTAAAATAATTTTGCAATAATGTGTTCTACACTACTTTGAAGATAAATCAAAAATACGAAAAAGCTTTTGATAAGTTCAGCGAATGAGGGAGTGGTCTATTTATTTTCAAATAAAGAAAAATAATTTCTTTACTTACTGCTGGAAATCAAATGCTATCTGGCCCTTTTCACCGCCTAAGTATTAGATACAAACAGTTCAAATAAAATTCATGTAGTTTCCTAGCACATAGGTACCTCGAGGTACCTGCTTATAAATTTAGGTTGCATGCATATAAACTCAAGCCCGTCGTACAGAAACCAGGTAAAATAAATTAGGAAAGATATGGGAAAACCCCAATAACAGTAGAAAATATGTCTTGTTCAGCACAAATTGTATTTTCGTTCAATACGTGTCATAAAGATGGAACATAACAATATATAACAGGTTTTTAGCAATAGAAAATGTTCTCCTAATATTTATGTTGTTTATACTTTGAAATTCTTAGTAGACGCGCATGAAACTTTTTATTTATTTTGGCTTTGTGTATATCCACATCTGCCACGTAAAATACATTCCTTTTTTATCATTTATCTATATTTCGATTTGGTGTTGAAGGATATACTGAACAATACTTTTTAGCACCTCCAAATTTTTAGTATTTGATACCAGTTTGGCTCACCTTTGTGGGGAGCGGTACCGTGTTGCACACCAGTGTTTCTATTAGCTCTTCTCTTCCTTCTTCGTATACTTTACATACCAATATTACATGATCTGGGTCAGCTACTGTAGTATTATCGCAGCTGCAACTGTTGTTGTTTATAATGCCAATTTTATGTAGGTGGTAGGGGAGGCGGTTGTGGTTGAATCTAAGTCTACACTGGATTGTGAAAAATCTTCTAGGTCTGTTTATTATCTTAAACCATGCTTTGGTTTGAATTTTTGGTTGAACACTAGAACAGTAACGCCCCTTAATATGTTTTGAGTCATCATATTTTCTTTGCCATTTTTTATTATGTATATTTCTGCAATCGGCGATTATGCCTGTACTTGTGATAGCATTGTTTGGGTCTCCGGTGAGTGATACTTCCTTGGCTAGGCAGTCCACTTTGAATTGAAGCGGTTTTCGCTATGGCTTTTGATCCATATAAAATGAACAGTTCTGTTACTTCTTTTTAATTTGAACAGGAGTAATTTAATGTCTGTTATAATTGGTCCGCCGGTCATTTCGGAGCTATTTAGTGCTGCTAAAACGCTTAACGAATCTGATAAAATTATCACCTTTTCATGATTGATGCTTTCTATATATTTTAAGGCTTCAAGAATGGCGCATGAAACTTGATTATCAACTTTTATAAATATCATTTGTTACATTTTATATTATAAATGTGTTTTCAAGAATGGTTCAATGAAGGAATTGATGAATTATTATTAGTTATTTATTTCTTAGTTTTTCACAGAGTTGGAAAAAATACTGGTCCCTAAGGAGTATTATGAAAACCAATGTTGATATGTTATTTAAAAAACAAACTTTTGAAATGTGTATCTTTCCAGTTCTGTCCTATGGAAGCCGAACATGGTCTCTCACAAAGTTTCAAGAAAATAAAGTAAGAGTCTGGCAATATGCAAGAAGTATGATAAATATCAAAAGAAAAGATAGGATCAAGTGCATTGATATTCAGAAGAAAACAGGGCTCAAGGATTCTTCCATGCTTATAAAAAAATTAAAATGGAAATGGGCTGGACATGTGTTGAAATCTACTGACGACAGGTGGTCATATACTGTAACCGAGTGGACACCATATGACAATAGTAGGAACAGATGAAGGCAATTGAAGAGATGGAGGTACTCCTTCAAAAAAGAGGCTGGCCCAACATGGTGGAGAACAGCAAAGAATAAAAATTCACGGTGGGAGAAGTGGAATCAGATTTCGAACCCCGCTTCCCAGTAGGTTTGGTCACCTTGGGAAGTGTAAGACCATTACTCCTCTTAAAAAGAGGAAGGCTAGTGCAAGGAAGATAAATGTGTATTTATTCATTGTTTAATTGTATATATTATTTTGTTGCACAATAAAAGCCATTTTCATTTCTTAGTTAACTGTTATCAATAAAATTAAAAATTTCACTTTTATAAATAAACAGATTAGAGACAAGTACTTTCTGTAGGTTTAGTTTATTCATTATTTACCTTTTTATTTATTTTTTAAATATCTACATAATTGTATTTTTCTTAAATCGATCCACTTTTTTGTCTTCAAAACAGTTGTTTTCAGTGAAAAGAAAAATATATAGTTTTGCTTTAAAAAAATATAAGTTTACAGATAGTTGTAAACATAATTATTAACATGAGAACATGACATTTATATTTCTTTAAACTAGTTGGTCCCTTTTGTGATTTTCTAATTTCAGTGGTCTTTATTGTCAGTACACTCATTTTATATACTGCAGGTGGGAAAATTCCATCACTCTGTTTCAGTTTTTTTTTTTTTATAGTACAAGGCTCCTGTAGGCTATCCAGCCAAAACAGGCCAACGTTTTCCTCAATTTGTGACAGGTATATTGAGTACAATAAAACATATTGTGGCGATGTCTTTTCCTTTGGTTTTCTTGTTACTACCTCTTTGTAATATTATTCATATGTTTATTATCATTAATTAACTAATATAGTGTGTGTTTTTGCTTAACCTTGTCATACTAGTTCAACACGTTTATGTATTATTCAGTTTGCTGTTTTTATTTAATCTTATTTAAGACCACTATACTGGTGACCCCGAGAAGAACAGTTAAAGCCTTCTGTTGGTGAGAACATTTTTTTCACCGACAGCTGAAGAATTACTGTCCCTTCAGAGGCAATTGGTGGCACTAGAGTTAAAGCTAAACGTGGCAAAGATAACCCAAGCACTCCTATCAGCAAATTCAACCCGACGTCACCTGTAAGCAGTCTTCTTCACGAATTCGGCCAAATTTCCGGTCATTTCCCGCCTCAGCTATCCCGTCCATTTTCCACGCAACACCACATAAAAACAATAGGACCTCCAATATATTCCAAACCCAGACGGATAGGACCAGATAAAATAACAGCAGCTAAGACAGTATTTGACAATATGCTCGACTTGGGGCTATGTCGACCTTCAGATAGTCCATGGTCCAGCCCACTACATTTAGTAAGGAAGAAAGATGGCTCTTGGAGACCCTGTGGGGACTACAGACAATTAAATGACGTAACTATACCTGATAGGTATCCCCTAACCTTTACGTAACGCTGCACAAACCTTTCAAGGATTTACTAACGAAGTCCTCCGCGGGCTAAACTGCCAATTTACGTATTTGGACGACGTCCTAGTCGCCTCGTCGTCTATGGAAGAACATATAAACGATCTCCGTAGCATATTCCAGCGACTTACCGAACACAGTTTAAAGTTGAATATTTCCAAGTGTGTTTTCGCTCAGGAGGAATTACACTTTTTGGGCCATCGAATAACAAAAGACGGTTGCGGGCCTCGTTTAGACAAAATTAAGGCTATATCCGATTTTCCTAAGCCGAGCAGTGTATATTTTAAGGAATTTTGACTGGGCGACATACGGGACGGCAAAAGTACAGGGGGTAGGGCGGGGAGTCCCGGAAAATTTTTCAAAATTAAGTGTCAAATGACGCATTTATTGACCGTTTTAACTCTTAATTAACGTGGTCCGTGAGGTTTTGAATAATGGGAACTCCCTACTTCAATTAATGATTCCAGGCCCTTTGACAATTAATTTGGTCCACTCTATGACGTATGAACCCATTTTTAAATTGGCACCAGGGACCTATTTCATAAAGATAGAAGTACAAATCTACAGCTACAATTCCAAAAAAACCTTGACATTTGAGCTCCCATTGGTAGGTTTCAAGGTTTTTTTTTAATTGTAACTGTGAAGTTGAACTTTTTACCATTTTTTTTTCATTATTTTGAAAAACTGTATTTAAATTGAAATTTTTACTCCCGTAAAAATTTGCCGGCAACGGCTACGTTCACTGGGCGACAAAGTCATGGAACTGGGCGACTCAGGCTCCTCTACACCTACCTCATGACATAACCGACAATCAGTCTATAGATTGGACCCAATCGATGACAGACGCCTTTGAACGCACGAAAAGCGACCTTTGTCGAGTAACTCTTCTCGCACATCCTAAGCAAGGTACACCGCTTACAACAGATGCTTCGGATACAGCTATTGGTGGAGTAGTCCACCAGATCCACCATTCGACGTTAGAGCCATTGGGTTTCTTGTCAAAGAGCTTACACCCACGCAGCAGAGGTACTCTACTTATGACAGAGAGTTACTGGCCTTGTATGAAACCATAAAACATTTCAGATATCTTTACCTGTTATACCGACCACCGGCCGCTTACTTACGCGTTTCAAAAAAAACTGAGAAGGCTGCTCCTAGACAATCCAGACAACTCTCGTATATTTCTCAGTTCACCACGTCGGTCAAATATATCAAAGGCGTAGAGAATATAGTAGCCGACTGCTTGTCACGGATTGAAGCACTAGCGAACAATAGTTTACTGAATGAAACTGACATCGCCCAGGCTCAAATGGAAGACCAGGAACTACTAAGGGTTCGCGGCGCATCGACCAACCTATTCGCAGCCATGTATTCTTACGAGATGATCAGGTTAGACCCCCACTAACTCCTCCATATACAGGCACTCATCTAGTTATCTCCAGGGACGCCAAAACATTCATCATCAGCAAAAACGGCCGGAACATAGTCGTTTCAAGAGGTTGAGAGAAACCTGCCCATATACTCTCGGAAAAGCTTAACAGCCCTATGCTACCTTTAAGCATTATGAGAACACCGGCAACGGACAGCAACAATTAAAAAATCCAACACGTCAAAAGAAGCGCGTCACCTTCTACCTTCCTCCGGTTTGCACCAGAAGTGGACGTACCACAAGTGTACCTGAACGATATCGTTGACACTGGGGGGAGAGTGTGTGGTGATATCTTTTCCTTTGGTTTTCTTGTTACTACCTCTTTGTAATATTATTGCCATATGCTTATTATTAATTAACTAATATAGACTAGAGTCTGGGGATAAGATATTCCATGAGCCGAGTGATGGCCGATTCCACCCGAACTCCCCCCACTACATTCTCTCGCAGCTCTTCTTACCTTGCGGATAAGATATTCCCGTCGCCCTTACTATATCTACTGTAAGACTGAATGAAGTATGGGGATATGGTATTAATAAATATTAATAATGATTAATATTATATATATAATTAATACTATATATTAATATTAATTAATTAATTAGTCAATTATATATATTTTTAATTGAAAATTTAAACGTATAAGTAAACATACATACATTTAAACGTAACAATTTTTATACTAAAACTTATTTCATTATCAGATTCCTCATTTCAAAAAACATGTAGAAATCAAATTAGGTCGAAATAAAAAATGAAGGTTTTTTTATTTTTTCAAAAACATTAGTGAAGAAATTTGTTTAACTAAAAACTGATTTCATTTTCAGATTCCTCATATAAAATAACACGTAGAAACCATATTAGGTCGAAATCAAAAATTATAATTTTTTTACCTCCAAGAATGTGTAGGATTTTAGAAGGCCTGTTAACTTGCTTCAAAACGTAAATAATTAGCGCTATCTCACAGATTTCGCCACCGATTAAAACCAAATTTTAAGGGCATATAGAAGTCGTAAAACTGCATAGATTAGCCCAAAACCGGAGGTTGCAGGATATCTCCTTACTGAGATAACTCCAGTTATATTTCACCTCGGAAATTTTTTAAAAAATTACTTTTTGCCCACTGAACTTTGGAATAAACCCAATGTTATATACACAAATAGAAAGCGGAATGCACGCTGATTCTAGTGATGCCTTTACTATTTTAATCGGTTGACCACAGCAAATGTTACAGCCACTAGAAGTGGTTGCTAAAATCTCAACGCCGAAAAATGGTGAAAGGGGTAAAAAAATAAATATTTTCTGATTTTGATCAAATTTAATCTGTAAGGGTTTTCTTGTGCTCTGAATCCAGATCTGAGGTCAGTTTTCCATTAAAAAAATTTTCCATTGATTTACAGCTGATTTTATTGGAATTTGGCCATATTTTTCGAATTATTGAGCATCCTCAAGCCAGGTCGTGTTTTGAGGATAAAGAAAGAATTTTTATTTCAAATGGTACTCTAGTCTTACAGTAGAAATAGTGAGGGCGACGAGAATGGAATATCTTAATCCGCAAGGTAAGAAGAGCTACGAGAGAATGTAGTGGTGGAGGTTCGGGTGGAATCGGCCTTCAGGTTCGGGTGGGATCGGCCATCCTCGGCTCATGGAATATCTTATCCCCAGACTCTAGTGTAGTAAGACTGGAACGATAGAAGTTAGTAGTGACATTGTCACTGTTGGAACCTTGAAACGGCGCGCCGTTCAGTCAGCCCATACCTGTTATAAAATAACAGGTCCAGTATTTCTGAGCCACCACTAGGTAGGGTTGGGCGATAGTCAATAGTTAGCACTATCGATAGAACAATACTATCGGTTGAGAACTATTGAAACGGAATTTACTGTATTTGCCTGAATATAGGGCTTATTTTTGTTTTTCTCGATATAGGTCGAGGTTTTTTCCTATAATTTGCTCCTCTCCCTTTATTAATATGAGTGTTATGATAAGTTATAACTTGTATTATTTCTAATTACGAAATACCAAAATTATTTGATAAATTATTTATTTATCTCTAAACCGTGAAACCAAGTTATTTTATTTTAACAATTTTGTAATATGATCTTTTTAACTTGACCTGCATGTAATTAGTCCAGTAAAATAAGGTTTTGCCGAAGAAAAAACTGCCGAACTTGTATTCTCAACGGATCTTTATGTTTCTCGGGGTGCTGAATCCATATTTGAAATTTGTTACCACGGCAGACGTCGGCTTCATACCCAAAATCGAAAAAAAACGCCCAAAATATCCATTATTTTCGGTATTTTACCTATAACACGAAAACCAAGCTTTTTTCGAAGAAAGTCTTTAAACGTTAATTATAGCTATAACACCGAAACCATTTGTCCGAAACAAAACTAATCTGTTTTACGCAGTCATGACAGTGATCTTCTCTTGAATACTCCTGAATGTTTGAAGCTTGAAGGAATGTTTAATTCTTTACAATAAATCTGTCTTGTATAAAAGTTAAAGTTGTTTAAAAAAAAAAGTTCATGGAATGTTTAATTCTTTACAATAAATCTGTCTTGTATAAAAGTTAAAGTTGTTTAGAAAAAAAGTTTGTATAAAAGTTGTATAAAAATATATATATATATTATTAGGAGCAAAGAATTCAAATTTAGTAATTTTCATGAATATATATGTTTTTCCGGAATTTTCTGTAATTCGCAAATGGCCAACAACTAAAACCTTAAAGTACATGCCAATACAAATATACTTTTTTTTCATCTTAAAGCTGATTAAATTTACTATTAGTCTATTAAATATGAAGTTTTTCGAAGAAAGCCTTTAAAAGTTAATTATAGCTAGAATTATTACCTACGAGATGAAAAAAAACTATTTCAAAATCGGACCATTTACCGTGAAGCTATAGTCTTCGGAAAAAGTGTAGAAATTGGCCCACCGGCTGTCAGTCCCACTTCTGCGCGAAAACATGTTTGTCGTACTTTTTGTCTATAACTCCGAAACTATTTGTCCGAATCAAAATTACTTTTTTTAATCTTAAAGATGATTAAATTTACTATTAGATCATATATATGTAGTATACAGGGTGTCCCGAATTAGAGATTTGCTCGTTTTTGCTTAGTTTTAGAGAAAATTGCAAAAAAAGAAACAAAACAAAAATGTTACATGTAGCGATTATCACCTTTCAAAGTTCGTCAGGCTAGCCAGTGAGATAATTCTTATAATATAATTCTTTAAAAGCGGTGCGGGAGTATGCGCACCGATTTCCAAATAGAAGAGTGCCTAATCGACGAGTCTTTTCGTTATTTTTTAATAAACTACGAGAGACTGGGTCACTCTTAATACGCAATAAAGGCGACCAATTCAAGGCTGCAATAAGAGCAGATTATCAGAGAAGATATTGTGTCCAACGCCACTTCGATAACAATCCTGAGACTAGCATCCGATGAGCATCTGCTGCTTTAGCAATATCGCGGCAAGCAATATGGCGAACTTTGAAAGGTGTTAATCGCTACCCATACCATCTTCAAGAAGTTCAGAATTTATTACCTCAAGATTATGTCAAGAGATTGAATTTTAGTAACTGGTTTCTTGACAAAATTCGCGATGATAATTTATTTTCATTAAAAATTATATTGACCGATGAAGCTACCTTTAAAAGAGGAGGAATTGTTAATCAAAGAAATTATTATGTATGGGCTCTTGAAAATCCCAGAGCTATTAGAGAGAATAGGTGTCAGCATGAATTTGCTATTAACGTTTGGCTTGGATTTTGGAACGGATTACTGGTTGGACCATATTTTTTACCTGGAAGATTGTATGGTATCACATTTACACATTTTTTGGATACATACATTTTTACTAGAAACATTCCATGAACTTTTTTTTTTTAAACAACTTTAACTTTTATACAAGACAGATTTATTGTAAAGAATTAAACATTCCTTCAAGCTTCAAACAGTCAGAAGTATTCAGGAGAAGATCACTGTCATGACTGCATAAAACAGATTAGTTTTGTTTCAGACAAATGGTTTCGGTGTTATAGCTATAATTAAAACCGGCTCCACACATTCGTGTTATGTCATAACACGCAACACGAAACTGTTTCGCCCAATGCTCACCAAACCTGTTTCGTGTTATGTCATAACACATAACACATCACCCAAATTAACGACGAAACAGTTCTCTGTTATGGCTTAACACATAACACGAAACAGTTCTCTGTTATGGCTTAACACATAGCACAAACAGTTCTCTGTTATGGCATAACACATAACACGAAACAGTTCCCTGTTCTGTCATGACAATATATCAATACCTACTAAAATAAGCCAAGTTCGTAAAAGCGCATGTATCTACTATTTTTTATTATGTTGTTAGGACCCATAAGGATAGTTAAAATCCAAGTTTTCAAACCTCAAAACCAGGTGGGATGTTCGTAGTAGGAATTTTAGCACTATTTTCGTTTTTCATTAATATCTCTCAAATATGTAAATTTACTTGACGTAGCATTTACAATATTAAAGAGTACTAAATGTGTGACGATTTTATTCTAACCGCAGCTATGTAGATTAATTGGTTGCGGAAATACAGTTCTCCAAGAAATAGTGATTTTTCACAATAATTGAAATTTTTCTCTTGAGTCAAGTTCTCGGCCGCATTCTAAAAAAATTACTGGTTTCACAAAAAAAATGTCCTCAAGAAAGAATTTAAAGGAACTTTAATTAGCTTTATTTGATATGTATACTGTACCTGTAGACCAACTTTTTTTTAGAAACGGAGAAAGATCACAAAATCGGATTTGAGGAAGAACATTGCACTGCTGGTTTTTGAAATGAGTGAGAGAATTGGCAGGAATCTACCTGCTTCTTTTTTAATTAAAAAACATTTTCAAGTATCTATTGCTGTATTTAAAAACATGTATCTTAGGCTGATATCCTCCGATGTATAAATCGACTGGGCTATGTTGTTTTTCCCTGTTTCGGTCTCCCCCCTTTCTTATATTATATTTTATCTTACCATAGTTTCAGGACTCTTTAGTCTCTCAAATACCATTTTTTTAATGCAAGGCTACTTAATCTCCTTACAGTCAGCTCTTATTATTTCTTAATCACATTGTCTCATGTGTTAATAAAGTTTGCGTAAGCTTTATTTAGGCCAAGATCTATCTACTTTCAGACTGAACTAAGAGCAAAAGTGAAGATAAGCTACGAAAATCTCTTCTTGACTAATTGAATAGACGAAAAAAAAATTGTCAACAACGTAATTTCCCATTACAAATGCTACCGTAAAAAAAATATACCTAATATAGTCCAGTTCAACTCAAAATGTATGAAATTAGCTATCGATTTAAATTGTATATTTTTTAAATCGCTACGTGCTTACTTTACGTTATTTATTATCAAATTTAATAGTTTTTTCATTTTAAAACAGTTATTATTGATAATAATGATTAACTGGGCTTTACGATTATTCGCTGTTGCTAAACGAATTTGTGGATAAGCGATTGTCTCTGTTTCGGCTTGTGTTATGGGGAAACAAATTTCCTTTGATGTGTGTTAAAACCGCCTCCTATAGCGATACACCCATAACACGAGCAGAAACAACTTGATAACACATAACACGAGCCGAGTGCCCATCCACACATTTGCCAATCTTTGACGAGCATGTCTGTTTCGTGTTGCGTGTTATGACATAACACGAATGTGTGGAGCCGGCTTAACGTTTAAGACTTTCTTCGAAAAAATTTTCGTTTTCGTGCTATAGGTAAAATACCGAAAATAACGGATATTTTGGGCGTTTTTTTTTCGATTTTGGGTATGAAGCCGACGTCTGCCGTGGTAGCAAATTTCAAATATGGATTCAGCACCCCGAGAAACATAAAGATCCGTTGAAAATAAAAGTTCGGCAGTATTTTCTTCGGCAAACCCTTACTGGACTAGTTTAATAATACGGAGGTGTATTTTCTGAATGGTGGGGGAGTTAGAAGAGGAGGGAGATGGGAGTGGTAAACTGATCTCTGCCCCCTCCTCCTGACATTTCTCCTAGTTCCGGTCATAAATAAACGAATAAATGCGAAACAGTTCTTTAAAAAAAAAAAAAAAAAAAAAAAAAAAAAAAAAATTCAAATTTAACAATATAAACAAAGAAATTAGAACGCTAAATTCTTCGAACTGAAAGTGAATACTGAAACAGCAGAACAAGCCCTAGAGAATTTTCTACTACTATTATTTTTTTAAAACCATATGATTTAAAACTTTCCTCACTACTATCAAGTTATTTTATTGTTACTGAACACGGTACTAGAAACGTTCACTTTAATAAGCGAACTCGTAGAATAAACCTCCTTGCTAGTATATTTTGGTCTAATTTTATTATGCTGGTTAACCCAATAAGCATATATTTTCGTAATTTGACCACTTACTTTCTATAGTTGCAATTCTTAGTGTATATATTATATTAATTCCTAAAAGAAAAGTAAGCTATGATTGTTTGAATAGGTAACTAATGTATACAATTTATATGTTCATGTATACTAGGAAACTACGAGTCACGGTAGACTACTATTTAGTACTTACATAACCTCAACCTTCAAATAGGATTATCTTTTATTATTGGGTAATAAAAGTAATGGGTCAATGTTGAAATTTAAGTACCAATCAAAATAATGGTTTTGATGTAATAATAAATTAGCGTTGACTAACAATGACATAAAATTTATTTTGTTTTCTCAGTATGTACTTCCTAAACATTATTTAAATTTAATTCTTTAATAGCAATTTCTTAGGCAGTGGATACTAAAGGAGTCAATGTAAGTTGTTATTGTTCTGACAAGATTTATTGACGTGCATTGAGTTTCTTGCCAATTTCCTCGTTTTTGATTGATTTTTGTTTTAAACCTATGAGAACATTTATGTCAAATCGTAATTAAAAGATGAGTTATGATAGAATTTCACAAAGAGTCGATAACATGATATCCCTCAAAGTTGGAAACATAACCTATAGAACAACTTGTGACGATTTGAAGTATATTTTCGGTAAATATGGACAAGTTGGTGATGTTTATATTCCTAAGGACAGATTTACTAGAGAAAGCCGTGGTTTTGCGTTTGTAAGGTAGGTGCATTTTAAATTAATCATTTGAGCCAGGTGATAAGATCGTGATTTCAGTAGTGTTCTTGCTAGGGAGGGGGCACCTATATGTTGCATATCCGGTTATACTTAGGAGCTTTGATCTCGGGGCGCCATATTGTTTCTGTGTCGTGCGTCGTTTAGGTTTACTATTGCAGTGTTGGCTTTATTAGTTGAGCGTATTTCATTGTAAAATGAGTTACGGACGACCTCCACCTCGCATTGATGGCATGGTGTCATTGAAGGTTGACAATTTAACTTACCGAACTACCCCTGATGATTTAAGACGTGTCTTTGAAAGATGTGGTGAAGTCGGTGATATATATATCCCTCGAGATAGATTTACTCGTGAAAGTAGAGGCTTTGCATTTGTTCGGTAAGAAAAACTTATTATTAAATCTTTAGAATAGAATTACTTTTTAGCTAACAGGACATAAGTTAATGTTATTGTCTTCATGGTTGGAGCTTGTGATTTTGATTTAAAGTTGTGTGAAATGTGTTGACCATGTTTCTTTGGTTTGTTACTAGATATGGTTAGTTTTCTTCGTCTGTTTCATCTTTTATTTTTAAGTTATAAACCACACAGTTGATTTTTTTTTTTGTGTGTGTGTAATTCAAATTTGAGAATATACCATCTGAATATACTTGTTATTGAATAATTAGCAATATTATTTGAAAAGTGTTGTGTTCTTGGAATTAGTTAAATTGGTTCTATGTTTGTTCAAGTAATATGTTTCAGTACTTAACATCCTTATATTGTGTATTTTTTTTGTTTTCTGTGTATTTGTCGCTGACATTTTCACTCTTCTAAGCAGGATCCTTTGATTTATATTTTGATGTGTTCTTAAAAACTTGAACTTTCCTTTTATTGTTTGATAATTCACTTCTCCCTACTTTTATACAAATTCTGAATGAAACTTTTAGTGCTATTCCTATCTGTTTTTAAAGTTTATCATTGCTGTTTATCTTTGCACTTTTTCCACTAATCTGTGTTTTAATTTTTCATTTAGTGTATCCTAATTCAGGTTTATGGATTTTATTTTCATTTGTGTTTGTGGTTCTATTTTGAGTTATTTTAATGGGTTTTTTTTATTGTTCCAATTTTCTTACCATTTCAGTAGCTCTCTATTAAATCTGTTACTGCCAATATATTGGTGTTAATTTTTTTTTTTTTTTTTTTTTTTTTTATCACTTGACTGTTAAAATGTCTTAAATATAATTCAGTATTTAATATTTTAAAATTTTCCTTCAGATTTGTTTGTATGATAGCCAATTAGAAACTATATCTGTTTGACCATTGTTATGGTTTCATTTCTTGTTCTATTATACTGGTGTGCACTGTTTTATATTAAGTTTTCAGTATTGAATGTCTATAATAGAATTTTTGCATTTAGTATTTCAAATTTTTCCTTCAGATTTGTCTATAAGATTGCCAGTTAGAAACTATATATCTGACCATTTAATGAATTCATTTCTATTTCTATTATACTAGTGTGGACTATTTTGTATTAAATTTTTCTGTATTTCTAAATCAGTTTATGTTTCTCCATTTAGTCATTTCTCTAATAGTAATTCATAGATGTTGATTATTGAAATATTATGATTTGTTTCTTGTTTTTCTGGGGTTATATTGATATTTATACTTATGTCTATATTCTGACTTATTCTATTAATATCTTATTTTACAATTAAAAACTGTATTGTTAGATGTTGTTGTATTTATTATTATTCTAATTTTCATCATCTTAATTTGTAACAGGTTTTATGACAAA
The DNA here is from genome assembly GCA_003667255.2 of Euschistus heros. Taxonomy (NCBI): domain Eukaryota; kingdom Metazoa; phylum Arthropoda; class Insecta; order Hemiptera; family Pentatomidae; genus Euschistus; species Euschistus heros. Next base: position 1,271,248 of record RCWM02000035.1, on the reverse strand, counting down.
AGGGATGCGGAAGATGCACTAGATGCTATGGATGGACGAATGTTGGATGGTAGGGAGTTAAGGGTGCAAATGGCACGTTATGGACGTCCATCATCTCCCTATCGACGAGGAGGGAGATCATCTAGGAGAAGGTTGTGTTTTAATGCTTTTAAGAATGTTTTTTAACTTGATCATGATTTTATTTTTTATTTATGAGCAGTTTCATTTTTTTTTTAAACCTTTATAGCTTTTACTGTTATTTCTTTTGTATTTTAACTCTTTTAATGCTCACTGTTTTTTGTTGAACTTACTCCACGTACTAAATTTTTTTTTTTTCATTATTTCATGTGTAGTATAATTACATATTATTAGTTAACTTTTTTAATGTAGACTTAAAAAAAATTACTCGGAAGTGAACTTTAATTAAGGTCCTTCCCAGAGGCCCTTCAGTACATGGTGGAAATCCAGTTATGCAACCCTTAACATTGGTAATGCAACATGTACATCGTTATTTATGTTTACAAATTTAAGGTAATTCATGCATAATGTAAAAAAAAAAAAAAAAAAAAAAAAAAAAAAAAAAGTTTTATTTGATTAGTTATAATCTATATTTATTTTTAGAAAAATTAAATTTCAAAAGTTATTATTTTAATATAGAAAAACTTTTTTTAATTTACATCTTAGTTGTCTATTTTATATTTACTTGAAATTACAATGATTTACATTATATAAAAACAATTATATTCATTCAAATTATCTATATTGTATATATTAATAAGAAACATTCATAAAAATTATTTATATTATGTAAATTAAAAAATAAATAAAAATATGCTAAATCTATATTAAAAAAAAATAATTAAATAAAATAATAATAATAAGAATTACTTCAAATATAAATAGTTAAACTATCATTTGATGGTAAATTAAACTTGCCTATACACACAATTTGAGCATATTAAAGTCTTTAGAAAAATATACAGTGTTTCTTGAAATTGTCCAATTTAAAAACAGTCTTAATGGTTTCAAACTGAAAGAAGTGCTGAAGGATTTAGTGACTGCGAAAGTAGTCAAAACAGCGAATCCCTAACAGGGATTTAGACTACTGACTAAACAATGCTAACGGGAATGGCCAATGTTAGCTGTCCTTCCCTGAGGCCCTTTAGCACTGAAATTGTTAAGTTGTTGATTGGTTTATTGAATTGCCATCTAATAATCATTAGGGACAGTACAGAGAGTTGGTAGAAAGAGGCTATTTATATTAACATTGTAAGAAACATATTCCAGTTAAAATTCCTATTTTTTAAACCTATATCGTATTCTTAAACCTAATTTATTCTTCTGAAATATAAATTAATCTATAGGTATTATGTTCAAATAAGTTCTTTAAATTTCTAAGATGTATTGTTTGTCTTTAGTATATATATTTTTTATTGTAAAATATTTGATTATGATAAGTGGTGTTAAATAATTATTTCATGAAATGTGGTATATATAGTTTTCATATGTTAACTAGGGAATTTAGATTTAGTTGTAGTAAAATTTTACTGTAACAAATTATAGTTTCTATATCAATCAGACACCCCAACCCTTCACACGCCCAGAATACTGTTCTATTGATTCTAACCTTTAAAGTTATGTTCAAACTAATATTAACTTCTCATATTAAAATATAAAACATTAAATCAATGTTGAATTAATAATATAGTTAATCAGAATTAAAGTAATACTAAATCACAAATATTGTTATTTGACATTTTAACATTTAAGTAGACCTAATATCAATATGACACTAAACAACACAATCCCAAAGGAAACTGTAGAAAATGGATGCTTACATATGGGGTTATAGGAAAGAGCTATCGATTATTGTGAAACTTGAAGTGAAGCTTAGAAATTGATCTTGTAGTGCATTGGGGGTCAGGCTGATTTGGTAGAGCGCCTGATCAATATAGATACCCAAGTTACATTTAACTAATTAATGGAGTTAAGTTTCTTTTGCTACTTAGTTCATCCCTATTAATCAATGAAGCTTGTGAGTGATCTTATTATTGTTTACCCACTTTCTTTTATAAACTTAGGTATTAGTTTCCTTCATTTTCAACCATTTTTGTATAAATAATAATCATTCTATAAAATAATACCTTGGTAGTATATGGTACCTGTTTCAAACATTTCATCAGTAGGTTATAGATTACACAATATTTTATTGAATTTTAAATATTGATTTAACGTTTTTTTGATACTTTAAAACAGAGGTGGTAATTGAAAATTGACTTTTATTCTTAATCAGTTCTGATATGATATACATTTTTATTTCTTGATTTTTTCTGTTTTGTTGGAACTTGAACTTTTTCTTATAAAAAGGTTTTATAGAACTTTTATTTGAGAAGGTCTATGAAAGAGATTCATTTTACTATAAATTAAGTTTTCAATTTTCATAAATGTAATGGTAATATGGCTAAGGTGTTGGTCATTAAGGGCATTAGTAAAAACTTGTAACTTTTCAGAACAAGGTGTGTAAGGTTTTGATGAATCATATTTTTAATTGTTTATACATTTTTTCACGAGTACTGAATATTCTGTTGGAAATAAGCATATTAATAGATCTTTGTACAATAATAAAGAATGAACTATTTGGTTATTGAAATATGTGGGTTTTGCTTTAAAAAGTTTTACTTACTATTGAGACATGATAACTAGAAAATCATGAGTTGACTTGAAACCAACACATTAGATTTTTTCTGTGATATCCAAACTGAGGTGAATGAAGGAACATATAATTATTCTAGCGAAAATATATATCGATCTCAATTATTTACTATTTATTTTTCATTAGTATGACAGATTTAACTTGATTGGCTTTATGAATCATTAGAATATGATTATGCCCAGTCATTCTAATTTCATTTGGAAAATAATTTTTAGAAATTATAAAAATAAATCCAAAGTTTTGTCATTAACTCCAATTTTTCAAAGTTGGCCTGTAATCTTAGCCACCTTTAAATAAGGGAAGGTAAAGACATAAGTACAAAGAGGTGCCTATTTTTGATCGTCTATTTTAAAATATTTCTATAAATAGTTCAATGTTTGATTTATGGGTTAAAATAGAATGGGAAGGAACTTAAATAAATGTTTAGTTTCAATTTATTATAACCAAATGGTTAAACAGTTTGTTAAGTTATTTTCAGGTATAGAAATGTACCAATAAGAAACGTGAAAACTACTGCACCAATTTGTACCAAATTTTAACCATATCATTTTCATAGTTCATGGAAGGTTTAGCATTAATACATTTTACAGATTTTCCATTACATTGTCATAAAAAAGCTGTAAATATTTGGTGCCTAGTTAAATTTGATAATCGACCGACAGTTGGCGAGCACCATTTAAGGGAGAGGGAGGTTACAATGGTGTTGTAAAGAGCTAGAAAATTATGACATTAAATTGTTTTTTTAAAAAAACTAAATATGTGGTGCAACATGTGGATCCAGTTAAAAAATCGAACGATATGTGGCTAGTGCCATTCTGCAACAGAGTTGGCAATGTTAAAACTGTTGAACCTAACTGCATCTAATTTTAACTACATCTTTATAATTCTATGAAGGTTTACATTAATAAAGTTTAATTAATTATTTCAATGTACAGTCTTGAGTGGCAGTAATGAGGTTTACCAAACTATCATGTATTTTTAATGGCTGAAAATTAAAATCCAACCAGATGAAATCGAAAAAATTAAAATTTCAACCCCTTGCTTTTTGATATTGTGTGTAAAAATATGATTCATGGGCCTCCTTGATTATTTAATTTGTCCTCTCCTTGCATAAATTAAATAAAATTGTATAAATTGCATAAATAAAGGAACCATGAAGCAGGAAGTTTATTCGGTGTCAATCAACGCAAGGGAACAATAAAGCGACCGAATCATAGATGCAGTGCACCAAATATCGTCAGAACAATGTTTAGCTGCAATTTATCAAGTGAGTGCTAAATGTAATGCTTGCATTGGTGCAAGAGGACAACATTTTGAGCAATATTTACATTAAAAAGAACATAACATAAATATAAATGTAAATAAATAAGTATAAAAATGAAAACTTGTTTTGTTTCTGTTTTTGTGATTTTCTCTAAAACTAAGCAAAAACGAGCAAATCTCTAAAGGTCTTTTTGTCTTATTTTTTCGGTCCCCTATAAGTTCCTGAAGTTTTGCCATTTAAATTCGGGTCACCCTGTATATCTATTGAAGAAAGATTTTTAAACAAAAAATTAAAAAGGTGAACCAAAATAGCTTGGTCTAAATATTGGTCAAACAAAGATATATTAAAAAGTAACATGCCTATAGCCCTGAAAAAAAAAAAAAAAATTTAATATTTGCGTTCTACGTTCCCTAACTTACGGTTGCCAAACTTGGCCTGCAAACAAACTTATAATTAATAGCCCAGCTATTACCCAAAGAGCGATGGAAAAGAGCATGCTAGGGCTAAAGTTAAGCGATAAAATCCATAGCAGGAAGATCCGCAAAATAACCACGACGAAAGTTGCTGTGACAACCTTCCTAGAACTTAAGTGGAAATGGGCAGGCCACATTGCAAGAATGGACGTAGAAGATGCGCCAAAAGAACCACTGATTGGTATCCTGTTCATTCAGCACGGAAGAGAGGAAGACCTAGTTCGGGATGGCGCGACGACATCAAAGATCTTTTCGGGGGTCTATGGCACCGGTCAGCACATGATAAAGTTGTTTGGAAGAAACTGGGAGAGGCTTATGCCCAAAGATTGGTCACTTTTCCCTGGGTGGGGGAAAAAAAAAAATGTAAATTTCTATTATTATTGTTGTAAATATCTTATATGGAAATAAAGGACCTATTATTATTATTATTATTACCATTGATTGTGCAAAAGAGCTATAATTTCACCTACAAATATTATGGAAATTCTTAACTTAAAATGAGCGAAACCATGACGGAGATACTGGTTTGTAATTATCTACTACTTCAAACTTGATCTCAGAACACATCTAACAATTTTGTGATCACTACTATCTATGTGTCCAAGTTATGTAATATTTATGTATGATAGTTAATTTTTTTTAATTAATTACCTTTAATATAGTTGGGTTTCATCTAGAATTTTTCAATCAATACCCTCTCTAATATTTATTTTCTATTGGGTTATGTATTTTTTTGTTAGAAGGTCCAGATCCAGGTCTCGATCAAGATCACGTTCTCGCAGAAGGTCATACTCTCGTTCTCGTTCTAGGTCTCGATCTGATTCCAAGAGCTCCCGTGGACGGTCTCGCTCACATTCCAGATCTCGTTCCAGATCTAGGTAAGTGTTTTATTGTAATATATTAAGGTACTGTTCTTATCCAATTATGTAATCCGTAATTGAATTACATTGTAATCGTAATTCATGAAGTAATTGCATTATATCATGGAATGTAATCCCGGCCGGGATTACAATTACAGTGTAATCGTAATTCATAGAATATATTTCAATTACATTTTGCCCAACTCTGGTACTGTTCTTTATCTTTGTAGTTATCATAGGAACTTCTGTATCTTGTTAATTGTCTTAAAGGCTACGTTTATATTCCAATTATTTTTTGGCAGTTCGCAAGTTCCTGTAGAAGAATGCAGAAAAGATTTGTTCTAATTAAATCTAGTTTATATACGTGATCTATAATGCATGCAGTAGATTCTCACCAAGGCGCTTATCAACGAGATGCCAATGAATAAGAAACAAACTTATAATAAATCAGAGGCTGTATAAATATACATATATTTATATAAATATAAATATATTTGTATCTGCACAAAATAACTGTAGAACTAATAAAAATAACCCTGCTTTTTAAACTTAAAGATATTCAACCCAAATATACAGACATACATATATTTAACCTATTCAGAGGGAATAAATCCCATTCTAAATAAAAATATATAAAATAATTGCTAAGTAAAAACAGAAAGTATAAAGAATAAATATAGAAAGTAGAAAGTAATCATAAAAAAAAAAGTAACAAATCATTATTTGTGTTAAGTAAAATGAATCAGGGTGCCTATCACTTAAGAAATTTGGGAAAAAGTTGTTAATTCTAAAACTTATTATCGTGCTTATTTTTCATAATGAATTTATATTAAAAAAAATTATAATTTTCATAATGAAAGTCCTCTCTTCATAATTTTTATTTCTTATCCATTAATTTATAATTCAAACTTCTTTATATGCACAAAATTGCAATGTTATAGGTGGGGGGGATTGAAATGTTCTTCTAAGCTCTCAAAACCTCTTAAAATCTTTCAACAGAGTATTAAATCTGGTTAAAAAAAAAACCTCAGTAATATGTATTATAGATTAAGATTCTGCCTCAAGAGATCGCAGCACCTACAGGATCAATTTTAGATTCCTCCTAATTAAGAAACCAATAGACATTTTTTAGATTTCAAAACAGATTTATTAATAAATTAGACATAGAATTTGATGTATCTATTTTAGAAGGTTTTGTATATGATATTTACAATTTTAGGTTTTAAAAAAAGTACTTTCTAGCATTTTTTAAAGAAAAGGCAAATGTAGAATAATGAAATATAAATATTAGCAAAAAAAAAAAAATTTAATTATACAAACTACTTCGGCCAAAACACATAAATACGAAATTTCTATCCAATTTTTTTTTTTTTAGGTAGCATCTGTATCTATCATGACTAGAGCAGCCTGAAACTACAAATCTAAAATAACATTTCAATCGAATGCATCGGTTATTTTGGAACTGAAAATAGAATTTTCAGGATCATGACTGAAAATTTCGAAAAATTACAAAAGTAAACAATAATTAAACTATATAACCAAAAAAACTGCATACTTATTGTAAATATATTTAAAAATGTGGGGTGCATCAAAAATTAAGAAGCGATTAGGAAAAATCATGTTAAAAGAATGGCAGAGGATAAGTGATTATAAACACTAATCCCCTAACTTTCCGCCGCCAGGTATAAAAACTTCTACACTATGGCTTATTTTGGAGGGCCTACAACTTTTGTTCTATGATATTAACCTTACAAATAGTAACCAATGTTATCAAGTTTGTCTGGGCTTTGCTTCCCAAATTAATTAATTAAATTACTTTAACAAGTTTGGATTTCAAAACAGGTCGTGGTTTTTAGTGTGGGGGAAGGGGAGAGGTCCCAATTTCGTATTTTTCGATCTTATCCCGAAAACAGTGGACTCTAATAGAAAAATATGCTACTAATCGAAATTAAAGCTAATTGATAATCCTATAAAATTAATTCTATACACATTTGTCAAAATTCCAACGGTTTTCAAGATATATGTTATTAAAAATCAATAATTTTAGAAATAAAAAAATAAAAAAATGTTTGCCTCACTTTTTGTTTAGCATTAGCTTCAAATACCAGAAACCGTATATGTGCAATGAAATTAAATTCAATGCTCTACAATTTTGATTATGTAATTTTTTCTGAGAAATGATCGGGGAAGGTACTAGAAGCAAAAGTTTTACAAAAAGTGAGGTAACAATTGTTTTTTCCTGAAAATCACTGATTTTCAATAGCGTATATCTCGAAAACCATTAGAATTTTGACAAATTTATACACAATAAATTTTATAGGTAATGTAATCAGCTTTAATTTAGATTTGAAACAAATTTTTCTAGAATCGATCATTTTCGAGATATACTCAATGTCAAAAATAAAGTACGAATTTTTTTTTTGGAATCAAATGTTTCAATAATGTTTTTAATAAATTTATTCATACACCTAGCCGTTTTCTGATTGTAAGCTAATAAATATCAATATATATATCCTTTCAACAATTTAGTCACCGAACAGAAAAAAATGAATAAAATGGAATCATAAGTGGTAAAATATACTTAATTCGCAATAAAAGGGTTTTAAAACGCGCACTCCTTTTTTAAATCAAATACCTTATTAGATCCATTGTAATCTACTATATATTTGTCAAATACCACTCACTCATTTAACACGAAATCTCAGAAACCACCTTAGGTGCTCGCTAAGAAAGGAATTTTAAAAAAATCGACCTGGATCGCAGCTAATTCGCGAAAAATGCGATTACAATTTTGATTGGGTGAATAATAATAATAGATTAATAGTCATATGGTATTTGGAGATAAGCTAAGTTAAAAAATAGGTTAGATGTTTAAACCGCACACTTTTACCACAAATTAAGTTCCTTTTAGTTGTAAACAAACAAAAATACGATCGATGTCGAAACCTTGTAATATTGGTACTTTCTGTGAACTGAGATGGTGGCTGCAGAGGTGGACTCTTACAAGTTTGAGTTGTTTCGTGACGAAAAGCTATTAAAAAACTTATGTTAAAGAGGAGGTTAAAAGACTTATGTTCTCTGGTGATGACATGTAAGGCCAGTTCGATGTAGGGACAAAAAACTGATAAGAATCAGTGAGTTCTATCAAGTGTAAAGAACCTTATTTACTTTAACTTCGTAATCTGCTCAACAAATTTATGCTTGATATGTAAGCAAAAATAGAAACAGAAAGACTAAACTTTATTTGAAAAAATCAAAAAAGGTGAGAAGTTGAGACTATATTCACTTAAACTATGCCATAAGAAAAGCTGATGGTTTGGTATCAGAGCTGGTTAAGATGGTAGTGCTGCCTCGAAGCTTCACTGGAGGACTATCAAAATAAGATAAAATTAACTTTTGCAAATTGTCAAATTTACTTATTGAAATTACTCTAAGAATGGAATTCTTTAGGTTTATTTAAGTAATAATTATTATCAATGTTAACCTTAACTTTTACTAATTTAAGTTGTCCTTCATCCTAATGATATTAAACCGTAGCGGAGCAGGGTCCTTTCAGCTAGTATGTTTATAAATATTTTCTTTGTCTTTGTAGCCTTCCGTGTTTGTTGACCAAAACAGGGGCCCGAATAGACTAGAGAAAAGATAGTATGCAGAAGTTCAAACAAATATTTTATTTATTTTTTTTTTTAAATAAATAAAAGTAGTATTTACGAAATCAAATTTTTCCAAAAATTACTTCTTATTCAAATCAAAAGGTTTGTAATGAATTACTTTTATGTTTTTAACTGTTTTCTAATTTTAAGCTGTAAAAAAATTTTTTTTTCTACAGCTACTACCTTGGGAAGTTTCTCATACAAAAAAGCTTACAATTATTTATTATTACCTTTACTTTAAGATAAGGGTTTGGAAGGAGGAAATTGATCAAATAAGCCTATACTGTGTGTGATATATCGAATAAATGAGAAATGAAACTACTCCTGGAAGCATTTAAAGGATTGATCAAAATGAAAAAAAAAAAAAAAAATCAATTTCACAAAGAAATGTTTGTAAACACCTTGTCTAACGAGACAAGAACTTGAGAGAATGAGAGCATAATCTTGACTGTGGATTCCTACGGCAAATGTAAGATAGAAAAATGAGTTTTATATCTCAGGAATACGCGCGGCAGGAAGGGAAAGAAGGAAACTGCCTATTTAAACTAGCCTACAAATTTATAAACGCCGAGGCGAATGTGCGCAGGTATGATCTAGCCCTGTAAAATTTAGCGGCAGAGTTATGCAGGAAGTGCAATAAATTATAAGCGTTTTATTAGACGTCGGCAGATAACTATTGATTGATCTATAAAAAACTTTAGAAATAATAAATTGATTTAATCATTGCGTTACTTATAGGAAAAATAATATCTTCATGCCTGGGAAAAACTATAGATCATGGATATGTTACCTACATATCCTATAACCTACCGATTTTACCAGTTTACATTTTAGAATTAAAAGAATCAAATTACTATGAATAACTAAATTAAATTATAATTAATTAAGTAAAACCCCAACACTTATAAATTGCTTCTTTTTTTTTTTTCATTAAACCAATTTAGCGCCTAAACGGAATGTCCTAGAGACAAATATTATATAAGAAATATTTTTCATTAACTTTCTGATTAGGTAATAATTTTCATTTCAAGAAACACCAACAGAACTAGTGTGTCAAAAAGCCCAAGCACTTAAAAAATTATGTCAAACCACGACTTATGTGATTCATACCAATACAGCTACTAAATGGTATGTTCTATTTCTACTGATAGCGACCGGGGGGGGGGGGTAAAGTTATAATTTAGCCAACCAAAATTTAGTTTCACAAAATGCAGCGGAGGTGAGAACACTGTTCTAGTTGGCAATACTAGTTATGGATATAAATCGTCTCCCTAGTTAATCGTATTGGAGGAAGGTTCATTTCGCTTGGCATAAAAAGTAACTTGGTTTGTGCATAGTTCAGTGCTACCTGTTACCGAACAAATGTTTATTACACTAACTATTTGTTTTGGTTTTTATTACACCAACTATTTATAATTCCATTATGGATTATGAGAGACTAGATATACAGGGTGGACCAAAAAGAATATATGTATTTTAAACTGATATATTTAATAAACTGTAAGACATACAACTATGGAACTTGGGACACATATTTATGAAACTCTCTAGTTTAGATTACAGGTGTTCAATATGTCCTACACGAACAATATCACACTGATACTCAAATTCTTGCCATACTCTACTTAGCATGTCCGGTTTCACTGATGTAATGGCAGTACGGATTTGGTTCAACTCATCGAGGTTCTGTGGTAGTGGAGGAACACAGACTAGACGGTGTCCTTGATGAAACCCCACAGGAAGAAATCACACGGCGTCAAATCCAGTGACCGTAGATGCCAGCTGAAAAGTGCTAAATCTTCCCTTCCTTGACGTCCAATCCAACGGTTCGGAAGAGTTTGATTCAGAAACTGACGAACTTGACGACTCCAGTGAGGGGGTGCCCCGTCTAGTTGAAAAATGAGGTTGTCCTTGTTCAGCCTCGGAAACAACCATTTTTGCAACATATGAAGATACTGTGGATCGTTAACCGTGTTTCTATCAAAGAAAAAAGGGCCGTAAACAGATGAGTAGGGTATAGCACAAAACACATTCACTTTAGGTGAATCTTGAAAATGTTCAATGTGCGCATGTGGGTTCTGTAGGCCCCAAATTCTAACATGCTGTTTGTTCATCTTCCCACTAAGTTGAAAACATGCTTCATCACTGAACAAGATCCGTTCTGAGAAATTGTTATCGTTGTTAATAACATCCTGAATCTCGCCACTAAATTCCACACGTTAATGTTTGTCATCATTATTCAGAGCCTGTAACAGCTGTAACTTGTACGGCTTCATAACTAACCTGCATCTCAAAACACGCCAACCTGTTGTTTTAGACTGCAATTCCCGACTGGCACGACGTGTTGGTTTTGAAGGGCTACGTTGGTAAGCAGCTTGAATCCATGTGACATTTTCTTCAGATACACGAGGGCGGCCAGGAATCTTGCCTTTACATACACAGCCTGTGTCAACAAACTGACGGTACCATCTGCGAATGTTCTATCCATTCGGAGGATCAATTTGGTACCTCAACTGGAAACTTCTTTGCACTGTAATCACGGAATTACACTTCGCAAGCTCAAGAATACAAAAGCTTTTGTGCTGTGGCATAGCCATCTTACAACAACTGTGAATATGTCATTGTAACCAAGCACAACTGACATCTGGCGGACATGGACACAAACTAGACAATGCACTCGTTCCTTCGATACCTGCAGCACACCGCTACTATCGATAGTTTCCTAAATATATCAGTTTGAAATACATATATTCTTTTTGGTCCGCCCAGTATATCTATGCTATAGCATAATATTATTAATTAAAATATAGATTAAGGCTACAAAAAAAAAAATAAACGAAAGATTTAATTTAATTTTTTAACCCAATTTATAAAAAACTGTGTGGAATAATTGTTGTTTAAAGTCTGCCTAGAAATTTAAAGCTTGTTAAAATAATTTAATTAATTAATCTGGGCTGCAAAACCCAGACAAACTTGATAGTATTGGTTATTTTTTGTAAGGTTAATATCATATTTCAAAAACCAAAGGTCCTAGATTTTATACAATATTTTTTCGAAATCAGCAATACAAAATATATAAGAAATGATGATATTTTTGGTTGGCTAGACCTACCAGTTACCTCTCTGTGTTGGTGTTCCATATTGGTGTTATTTTATTGAACTCACATTCAATTGAAAAATTCAATAACTTTTTGTACTCATCACTTTTATATGAAATCAGTAATAGTACTAAAGCTTTTTGATGTGGGTATTAAAAAAGTAAATAATTTTAATGAATACAGCTCATAATATAATTATTCCTTATTAAGAATAAGCAACATTTATGTTAAAAATAATATGTCATATTTGTTCATAATATATATTTTTTTAATGTGCTGTAATATAGCATAAGTAATTTAAAATTTTTTAATTAGTAATAGGAATAGATAATACTTTATTGTTTATGAATTCCTTTTTTTTTTTTCAACTAGTTTTATGTGAATTAAAAAAAAAAAATAATGTTTTTATTTATATCTTTTTCCCGTTATATATGAACACTGTTATAATTCTAGTCAATAAAATCATCATTGGGGAAGTGAAATAGAACAAAAGTTGTAGGCCCTCCAAAATAAACCATAGTGTAGAATTCTTTATACCTGGTGGCGGAAAGTTAGGGGATTAGTGTTTATAATCGCTTATCCTCTGCCATTCTTCTAATGTGATTTTTCCTAATTGCTTCTTAATTTTTGATGCACCCCACATTTTTAAATATATTTACAATAAGTATGCAGTTATTTTGGTTATATAGTTTTAATTATTGTTTACTTTTGTAATTTTTCGAAATTTTCAGTTAGGATCCTGAAAATTCCATTTTCAGTTCCAAAACAACCGATGCATTTGATTAAAATGTTATTTTAGATATTAGTTTAGCTGCTCTAGTCATGATGGATGTAGATGCTACTTGGAAAAAAAAATTTGCATAGAAATTTCGTATATATGTTTCGGCCGAAGTTGTTCATATAATTAAATTATTTTTTTTGCCAATATTTATATTTTATTATCCTACACTTGCCTATTACTTGATTTTGCTTTTAAAAAATACTAGAAAGGAATTTTTTGTTAGCCTAAACTTGTAAATATCACATATATGGCCTTCTAAAATAAATACATCAAATTCTTACGGAAATATGGAACAAAATTAACTTAAGGAGATGAATTTGTCAGGGGTGCAGTCAAGGTTGAATAAACACAGCCAGTTTTTAAATGAAAAACTTATATTTTGGCATGCCAACGTTTCGACCTTCCTTACAGGTCTTTATCAGGGCTAAAATAACAAAAATTGGATGTGACCAAGATGATACTAACATTAAAAAAATAAAGAAATAAATAATAAAAATAATTTAAAAATGAAAAAGAAACAAGAAAAAATTCTGCAGTTAATTAGATCATTGAATACAAAATAGTAGTAAAGTCTAGCCGAAGATAAAGTTGTAATAGAGTAATTAAATAATTTTAATTGAATAATATAAATTTAAAATTTTGTAAACTAATACAACAATACAAACTAATGTAACAATTTTATTAACATATGTTTTTTATTAGGAATTAAAAAAGGTATAAGGGATTTATATGAAAAGGAAAATGGTAAGATAGAAAGGTAAGAAAAATAATAAAGTTGGCATAACAATAAACGAAGGAAGAGGTTGGGAAATATGAGAAATTAAAATAAATGGACTTACTGAAGTAGTCTAGATGAATTCATTATTTTGCTTACCTTTCTATCTTACCATTTTCCTTTTCATATAGATCCCTTATACCTTTTTTAATTCCTAATAAAAAACATCTGTTAATAAAATTGTTACATTAGTTTGTATTGTTGTATTAGTTTACAAAATTTTAAATTTATATTATTCAATTAAAATTATTTAATTACTCTATTACAACTTTATCTTCGACTAGACTTTACTGCTATTTTGTATTCAATGATCTAATTAACTGCAGAATTTTTTCTTGTTTCTTTTTCATTTTTAAATTATTTTTATTATTTATTTATTTATTTTTTTATTAAGTTAGTATCATCTTGGTCACATCCAATTTTTGTTATTTTAGCCCTGATAAAGACCTGTAAGGCAGGTCGAAACGTTGGCACGCCAAAATATAAGTTTTTCATTTAAAAACTGGCTGTGTTTATTCAACCTTGACTGCACCCCTGACAAATTCATCTCCTTAGTTAAAAACTCACAGTCAACAATACAACCATCATCAAAAATTAACGTAACTTTACAGAACCAAAATCGGATGATCCGTTGAGATTTGAGGATGAATCTAAATTTTTTTTATTTTGACACGCTATGTGGTGGCAACATTTGGTACTACAGAGGGGACATTTAGCCTTAACTTTAGGATAACCTGCCTTCCTGCCCTAGTTTGAGTATATAATGATGTTTAGCTCCAAAAACAACTTAAACTGTATCTAACATTAAAGGCAAATAGGCGAACCATATAAAAAAGGCAGTAATACACTCAGGCTGATATCCCCACCAATAAGAAGGATGAGGATAAGAGAACCCTCTTAGGCTAAATAAAAATAAAGTAAATTATAACATGAAAAAGTAATAAATAAAAATCCAAGTTCAATTAACTTTTCACATCCAGAATAAATCTGATATATATCAGTCATCATTAAACAAAGAAATAATATATGTTAAGCAAATTAAGCTACAAGAAGGACTATGCAACTTAAATATTACACTAGAAACTGATGAAAAATTATAACAAAAAAAATGTGTAAACAAACAAAATACATACAATTATAAACATATGTATTAATACAAAAAAATATTTAATAAAGGCTTTAAAAATAACAATATATGAATGAATTTTATCTTGATAAAACAAATACACTGTATTATTAATCATTACCTTTATTATGAACTATGCTAAGATATATAGACTTAAGGCCCCTTCACAAGACAGTTAAGACCAAAAATATCAAAAGAAAAATGCAACTCATCACCATAATTATTTATATGTAAATATAAATATATAAACATCTATCTATTAGCTGTATGCTATTTTGTGCAATTTCATTGATAGTCATTTAAATTTTAAGTCGTCACCCACGCTCTAAAATATAAAAGTTGTGTGTGAGATTTTAACTTGTCAGTCATACCATTTTTTTTTTTTTTTAATTATTTGTCCTCTGAGAATAGGACCCCCAGCAGTCTGCGATGATTTACTATGATGCTATATTCAGGGTGTCTAATGCCCATCCAGCTCTGTTTTATTTGTTGGTTTTTTCTTTAACAAGTGTAGGCACAATTATCGGAAACCCTATTCCAATGACAGATTTTATTTCACCTCCATTTACCATGAAGAATATAATCTAGTCAATAAATGATTGTAGAGTGCGTTTTCTGTAATCCATGGTTTTTTCTCAATACATTTTCAGGGTAGTTATGATAGTTAACATCCTAGAAGTCCTGGCATTTGTGGGCCTGGTAGCAGGAAGAGTGGGGGTTTCCCAATTTTTTCAAAGATTTCCTGTTTTTTAATCATATCTCGAAAATGGTGCATTGTACACAAAATATGACTATTTATTAAATTTAATTGAATTAAATTCTATACAAATTGTATTCTATACACTTTTTTCATATTCTATACTGTTCCCGAGAAATACGGTTGGCACATTTGATTTTCACCTCACATTATCTCTCCATATCTTCTGAATTGTTCAATCTATGACAAAAGCCTTAATAAATGTTGTAGAACATTAAATTCACTTTTTTTAAAAATGTATATACAGGGTGTCCCAGATATAGTGTAATAAAAAATAAAAATAGGCAATACTTCATGCTAAACGTGGTAGAATGGTGCAGAATCGAGTTTCCTATCTCAATCCGTTGAGGAGATAGAATTTTTTTTTGTTTTTATTTTTAAAATCTTACTTTTTTTCTGAAAAATGGCAGTTTTCTCTACTTTGGTTTAGTGTAGAAACAATGATATTTTCTTAATCAGCATTAAAATTTTTAAAAGATAAGATAGGTCTGGTTATTTTTAATCCACTTTTAGGGGGTCTTTTAACACACAAAACACAAAAATTTATTAAAACTTACATTTTTAATAGTTTTTGAAAATTCTTCACTCCCCACTGGAGCACCCTAGGAGCCGTCAAATTTCCCAAAAACTGCGGAATTTAGTTAGCTTTTTAGTGGTGTAACCCATGATACAATTGCACTTCACCTTTTGGGCCTTAGATGTTATTATCTTAAAAAACGAGGATAAAGAAAATTGTCCTCGCGTATGGTCAGATGTAAACTCCCTACTCTTAATAAATAGAATTTTCCCCTTCCTGAACTTCCCATGAGTTAATTTTTTTTTTCTTCACTTTCTAGCAAGAACAATGTATGAATTCTAAATAATGTAAAAATGGTAATAATAATCTAAAATAAAAAATAAAAAAAAACTCCTTAGTTTACATTAAAAAAATATTTTCTTTAAAATAAATTGAATTTTTTTCGTCTCATCAAATTAAAATTTGAAAAATTCTTCATAAAAAATGTTGAAGATAGAAAAAAATATATCGAGGATTATTATTATTGTAGAAACATATTAAAATGTATTATTGCAGCAAAATGTCCTCCATTACTTAGGATGCAGACTCTAGCGTGCTTCCTCATTGCCGCAACAGTGACATTTAATGACAACTAGGCTTTTACTACTTCAGCAACCTCAAGTATCTTTGCTCATAGTTCTTCCACACATGTAATTGGGGTTTTGTACACCTCTTCCTTCAAGGCACCCCAAACAAAAAAATCAAGGGGGTGAGATCCGGGGACCTAGGCAGCCAGGATACCAACACTGCTACACATGTTTTTGCCACAGGTTATATCTTCTTCAAGGATGTGTTAATTCTCATATTTTCAGGTCGAGTATTACCATTTTCCTGAACATTTTTACTCTATTCAGCAAAACCGAAAATGAATTAAAAAGTTAAATAAATTTATAACCGAATAGCCCAATCAATTTATAAATCGATCCTCGCGAAAGTGGGTGTATTAAATAAGTTGCCGTAAATCGCACTTTTTGAATGAAACAAGATGGACGGGATGTGGTAAACTCAGCAGAAAGGATTTTGATTTTTACTATAGCGGAGGCGAGAAAAGACACGAATTTGGTACTGGATTTTTGGTTTTAAAACGCACGAAATCGTCAATCCTCGATTTCCAGCCGATAAATAATAGAATATGTACTATGAGGATTAAAGGGAAACGCCACAATATTACCTTGATAAATGTACATGCACCTACTGAGGAAAAGGAGGAAGAGGAAAAGGATAAATTTTATGAAGAATTGGACAAAATTATTAGAAATGGCCCTTCCTTCGACATGAAAGTAGTGTTAGGTGATTTCAATGCACAAATAGGACAGGAGCTTGCTTTCACCCCTACCATTGGAAGATACAGTATGCATCCAGAGACAAATGACAATGGTGAACGATTGATCAGCTTTGCGGTGTCTAACTCACTAACTGTTATGAGTACAATATTTCCTCACAAAAAAAAACACAATGAAACTTGGACCTCACCAACTGGCGTTGCAACACAAATCGATCATATACTGATCTCATCCAGGCATTTCAACTCAATAAACGATGTTAGGTCATATCGTGGACCAGATGTAAATTCAGACCACTATTTAGTTGTGGCAAAGATGACCGAAGGAGTGAGGCCCTTGCGCCGTAGGAACAAGAACCAGAGGTCCAAATGGGACAGAACGAAGCTCAAGGAAGAGAAAATTAGAAACTCATTCCAGTCAAGCATGGAACAAGGAGTGAAGAATATTCCTGCAGTTGAAGATGTAAGAGAGGTGGAAAGAGAGTGGGACTGCCTGAAGCAGGTCATAGCAGATTCAGCGGACCAGTATTGTCAGAAGGATAGGAGAACCGATAACACCTGGTTTGATAAGGAATGTGAAGAAGTAGTGGCGGAACGGAATGCAAAGAGAGCAGTTTTCTTGAGCCGAGATACTAGACGTAGTAGGAAGGAGTACAAAGAAGCAAGAACTAAGGCAAAAACGGTACTTAAGAAAAAGATGAAGCAAGCGCTACTAGAGAAGGTGAAGGCAATTGAGGATTCTAGAAGGAGTAGTGACACAAGGAAGTTTTTTAAAGAAGTTAAAACCATAACTACAGGCTTCAGCAACAATTCAGCAATTAGGAATGCTGAGGGAAAGCTACTAGTGGTGGACCAAGACATACAAGAAAGATGGAGAGACCACTTCAAGAAACTCCTTAATCCCATAACTGTGGATCAGACGATTGGTAACCCGCCAGAAGAGGAAAATGAGAGGGAGTCGTTGCCACCTGATAGCATTGATATTCATTTAATTTTGGATAAATTAAAAAACAACAAAGCACCTGGTTCAGATAGCATCCCAGCAGAATTTCTAAAGGCAGGAGGTCCGCAACTAATAGAAGAAATTATAAAGATAATAGAACAAGTGTGGATCTCGGAGACGATGCCACAAGAATGGAGTGAGTCTATCATTGTACCAATTTTTAAAAAAAAAAGGCGATTCGACTCAATGCAAGAACTATAGGGGAATCAGTCTACTAAATACGGGATATAAAGTGTTCTCAATTGCCCTGTATAACCGTCTAATCCCATACGTGGAATCGCAGCTTGGAGAATACCAGAGTGGATTTAGGGCTAATCGTTCAACCATTGACCAAATTTTCTCGCTTAGGCAGATGACGGAAAAAATGAATGAGTTCGGTAGCTGCATGTGGCTACTCTTTATAGACTATAAAGCTGCATATGACTCAGTCATCAGAAAAGAATTATATCGGGCCATGAGAGAGATGGAAATCCCAGCTAAACTGATTCGACTCACAATGTGTACAATGAATGACATGACAGGCAGGGTGAAGATTGGCGGAAAGTTAGGAGACTCATTCTCTATAAGCTCAGGACTGAGACAAGGGGATTCTCTTGCCCCGCTACTGTTCAACATAGTCCTTAATGCAATTATAACAAGAGCAGGACTGATATCTCAGGGAACCATATTTAATAAAATGACACAGGTAATGGCATATGCTGACGATGTTGTCATTGCAGGAAGGAACCGACAAAACATTAAGGAGGTATTTGCGGTACTTGAGATGGAAGGAAAAAGAATGGGTCTCCAAATAAACGAGGATAAAACAAAGATTCTCACGTTAAGAAGGAAGAATCCAGTGCACCCGCAGAAACACTACATACTGGGAAACTATAGATTTGAGTGCGTTAAAAGTTTTAAATACCTTGGATCGATGATCAACGACTCCTTAGATGAGGAAGAGGAAATAAAATGTCGAGTAGTGGCAGCTAATCGATCCTATTTCAGTCTATCTAAACTATTTAGAAGTAGACTGCTCAGTCGCACAACCAAACTCAGACTTTATAAAACACTCGTCCGACCCGTCCTGACATACATACGCATCTGAAACCTGGACATTGCGTAAATTATCAGCTGAACGTATTGACAGGTTCGAAAGGAAGATATTGAGACGCATCTATGGACCTGTAAAGGAGGATGGTTTGTTTCGACTCAGAAAAAACAAAGAGCTGTACGTACTTTATAATGAACTGAATGTTTCCCAATATGTGAGAATACAGCGAATTAAATGGCTGGGACACGTAATCAGAATGGACGAGGAAAGGACAGTCAGAAGACTGTATTACGGAAGCCCCGATGGAGTGAGGCCTCGTGGAAGACCGAAGGGAAGATGGAAGGACAGCGGCTCCGAGGATCTGAAGAAAGCAAGAATATCCATCAGGCGTGCCACTGACAGGGAAGACTGGGGAAGAGCCGTTGAGCTGGCCAAGGACCGCTTCATGCGCCTGTTGCGCCGAGAATGAATGAAAATCGCACTTTTTGGTGAAAACACATTTTTCTGTACTCATTATAACTCCAAAACTATTAATCCCATCCAATATTAAATTTTTTCACCTTGAAGCTGTTTAAATTTACTATTATGCTGGCAGTACACACTTGCCGAGGCAAGGCGAATGCAGGTGAACACGAGTGTGTACTGGGTCACCTCGCCTTAGCTCTGCTCGGCTCAGCAGCACTTCAAAAAAAGTCGGTCTCTGGGCACGAGTCAAAGGACCGAGAGGAAATGAGTGATGAGGCGAACCTACCCAGTACACACTCGCCTAACCTCATGATTCAGATTTCTGCGAATGGCAAGGCACTTATGTTATTCACATCTAAGTTTCTTTTAATCACATTTCAACGCTTCCCTCATTCAATTTCCAGTTCCTTACTAATTAAGCAACTAAAGAAAAAAATATTTACTAAGAACTAGTGAAAATAAATATTCCCTAATTGCTTCATTTAGACGATTTTATTTTATTCATTTAACCAATATATTTTTTATATTTTAAAATATATATATATAAGCAATAAATAAAATCATGAAATCCTAAAAAGTTTTTAAGTGGGTTTTTACAACTTCTAATTAAAGAAATTCTAAGTAGTTAATTAAAGTAGCTAAATTTTCCTCCAAAATTCGCTTAAAATTCGTTCATTGATTATTTTCTTTTCTTTATTACTCATTTTAATGTGTGCAAAACTTATTACATCATGTTTGCTTTTCTCGTTTATATCTTCGTTACTCTTCTTTATTGCTTGTTCGTTTCTTTTTTCACATTTATTACTTAAATTATTCTTAGTTAATTTCTCTTTACTGCCCTTACTTCTAACTTTCTACTTTTTCATGTCATATTATTGCTTAGTGTCTTCTGAATCCGCTATTTCTTTCTTCCTTTCTCTTTTCCAGCATCCTTGTCATGACTAGCGTCCTAACTCTCTGTCATGTTAACGCCCAATCCCTCCCTGCTCACTTTACCGAATTCCATCAGTACTTCTCTGATAATTTTTATCATATCATTGCAATATCTGAAACCTGGCTTAAGCCTTCAATACCTTCCCTCAGTGTCTCCCTTCCTAACCACTATCTGCTACATCATGATCGTACTAACCGCACTGGCGGAGGTGTTTGTATATTTGTACATAATAATATCCGAACCAAAGTCCTAAGCCTATCCCCTTCTTCTGAACATCCCCACATTGAATTCCTGTTTGCCGAAATAACCATGCATTCACAAACTATCCTAGTTGTAGTAGTTTACCACCCTCCCAATGTTCCTTTTGACTCCCACTTCGAAACCACTCTAATCAACATTGTTCCTCTCTACTCACATGTTATTATTGCTGGAGATTTCAATACCAATCTCCTCACCGATTCCTTTGACAAGTCTTATCTTGAAAACCTTTTTTTTCCCCTCAACCTACATGTGGTACCATTCTCTCCTACCCACCACACATTTACATCTAATACCTGGCTTGATCTCCTAATAGTTGATTCTCCTAAAAACCTCATTTCCTCTTCCCAGTTACCAATCACGTTTCTTTCTAATCACGATTTAATATCCCTGTCATACAATATCCAAACTCTAACATTCATTCCAAAAACTATTTCCTATCGCAATCTTGATTCCTTAACATTTTCCTCAATCCAAAATGATATTGACGCTCTGGACTGGGACTCTATATATTCCTCCCACACTATTGACAACATGGTTGACATCCTCACATCCAATCTCTTATCCATCCTCGACTCACATGCTCCCCAAAAACCATCCTAATCCGACGTCCACCAGCACCCTGGATCACAATAGAAGTCAAAAACCTACAAAAGAGACGAGAGGCCGCCCGAAGACGTTTTCGACGGACTGGACTTCAGGACGACTACACTCTGTTTAAATCCCTTCGGAATCAGACACAAACTGCCATTCGAAAAGCTAAATCACAATATTTTCATGAAGCCCTCTCCAGTGCCTGTGATCCAAAATCAAAATGGAAAATTTTATCAAAACTTTCCTTCAGTAAATCCTCAAATGCTCCGCTTTCATACTCTTTTACTCCTAATGAAATGAATTCCTTTTTTGCTACCTCATCATCAAACTCCTCATCTCTTTCCACCAGCTACGCTCCAAGCGGTCCTCCTTTTAACTCCTCCAATTTTTATTTTTCCTATATCACACCCTCAGACCTCATTGATGCCATTTTCCAATTTTAAAGCTCAAGCTATTGGACATGATGGTATTCCACTAAAATTAATCAAACTCTGCCTTCCTAAAATCCTTCCAGTCCTCCTACATATATATAATTATTCTTTGCAAAATTCCACCTTTCCTTCATCCTGGAAGAAAGCTAAAATACAACCCTTACAAAAGAAATCTAACCCATCTTCACTTAATGATTTCCATCCCATATCAATACTTTCCAATTTGTCCAAACCCTTTGAAAGACTAGTTCAATCACAAATCTCCAATTTCCTAGAAAACTCTCATCTCCTTAATCCGTTCCAATCTGGGTTCCGACCTGGTTATTCAACTCAGACAGCCTTATCAAAAATTACTAATGACATACATACTGCTCTTGACGAACGAAAAGTAACTGTCCTTATCCTTCTAGATTTTACCAAAGCCTTTGACACCCTAGACCATTTTATTCTCCTCACGAAACTAAAAGCCCTATCTTTTTCCTCAAGCTCTCTCCTCTTGGTTTCATTCCTTCCTCTATAGTAGAACTCAAATAGTATCCATACCAAACCAACCACTTTCCTCTTCCCTTTCATTGACATCAGGGGTAGCCCAAGGTTCCAGTGTCTCTCCTACTCTTTTTTGTGCCTACATAAATGATCTACCAAATTCCATTCGCCATTGTTCCTACCATCTATACGCGGATGATTTCCAGATATATCTATCCTTCCATCCCTCTGATTTAATTAAATCATTCTCCCTTATCCAAGAAGACCTTAATAGCATTTGCAAGTGGGCCTCTGATAACAAATTAAAATTAAATGTAGAAAAAACGCAGGCTATTATCATAGGTTCTAATACCCATCTCAGATCCCTTCCCCACCTCCCGATCCTGTCTATGAACTCCCAACCCATTCAATTCCACCCCACAGTCAAAAACCTTGGTATTACCTTTGACCAAACCCTTTCATGGAAACCTCATATCTCCCAAATTTCTAGACGGGTTATATCCATCCTTAAGCTATTTCATTCTTCCCAGGACTCCCTTCCGAAACCTACTCGTCAACTCTTGGTTTCTTCCCTTATCCTACCCCATTTTGACTACAGCTGTGTTGCATATGGTGGCTTGACGGCGGAACTCGAGAGTAAACTAAGGAGACTAATGAACTGTTTCGTTAGGTTTATCTTTGGGGTTCCAAAAGCCTCCCACGCATCACATCTATATACAGAGTTAAAATGGCTTTATCCTTCATCCCGCATAAATTACTTCCTAGCCTCCTTCCTCTATCAAACCATCAATTCTCGGAATCCCTCCTGCATCTATAACATCTTCCAGTTCAGATCCTCGGTCTCCTCCCGCACTACAAGATCTCGCTCCTCTGACCTGTATACTTCTTCCCATAAGAGTACATCGTTTGACCACTCCTTCA
Organism: Euschistus heros; assembly: GCA_003667255.2. Taxonomy (NCBI): domain Eukaryota; kingdom Metazoa; phylum Arthropoda; class Insecta; order Hemiptera; family Pentatomidae; genus Euschistus; species Euschistus heros. The sequence goes on along the minus strand of RCWM02000035.1, from coordinate 1,247,806 downwards.
TTTCCCGTGCTACTTCCTTGTGGAATTCACCTACCCTGTAATATCCGTAATGCTCCATCTCTGTCCACATTTAAATCCCTTCTCTTTCAATACCTCCTTTCCCTCCAGAATGATACTGACTAGCAAAACTTCACTTAAAAAAAAAAAAAAAAAAAGAAGAAGAAGTGCATTCAGTAGATGTAAATAGGTTTTTATTTTTTCTCCTGCAATTATTGGATTTTTGTAATTTTTATTTCTATTTTTGTTCTTTATTTGTAAAATTGTAAATAGTTAACCAGATTGTTAATTTATTTTATTTCATCTTATGAAAGCTAGACTCATTGTATTTATTTATGTACATTATATTATTCTTAGGGGACATCGTCCCAGAATAAAGTTTATTTTCTATTCCTTTTCTATTCTAAAATAAATTTCCTATCAGAAAATATCAAACAAATTTTTTTTATTTTATTTTTATTTTTTGCAATTTTTTCATGGTTATCTACGCATACTTATAATATACATTGGCTGCAATAGATGCAACTGCTGTAACCAGAATCATCAAATCCATCTTCATCAACTTCCAATAAAAAACTTGCTTTATAAAACTGAACAACCCAACTTCTATAAAGTTTGCCTTCCCTCGTCTACAAGCCACTTGGCAAGTGTGTACTTGCACCATTCGTGTGCACAGCTCGCTTACGCGATTACATTCTGAGAAATATCCATGCCAGGACTCTTAAGTGTATGTTAAACGAATGCCAGGACTTGTAGTATGTTAACTTCCTTACTATCCTGAACTAAATATGTTTCCAAAGAAAAACCTGGGATTACAGAAAATGCACTCAACACCCAATTTTCAGCGTTCATTGGCTGGACTAAAACTTAAAAAAATATTACTTGAATTTTAAGCCACAAAAATGTGTTTAAATTTAGAACTCATATGATTAAACAATTACTTTCATAAAAATGTCGAAAAACTCCTCCAATGGGTGGGAGACTTAAATATAATCGAAGTGTAAACTGACAAACATTTTTCATAAAACCAAATTTTTGATAATGAGGAAAAAACTATTGTATAAAAATATAGTAAAATTGTGTACAAATATCAAGTATATCAAACTCGGGAACTCATTTTATATAGTTTTCCAATTCAGTGCTTCATATGTTTAACAGGTTTATTTATATCTCATAAATTTTAACTGTTATATGTAATGTTTTTATTTAAATTTATTTATTTCTCTTTTTAGATAAATGTGTTCAAAACTAAAGTTTCTGGATGAGAAATGATTAAACATAATAACTTTTTCCAGGTAAATATTTTCTTTGACATTAGTAGTGATTAATTTTGCAGGTGTTCATTTAGATTATATATATATATATATATATATATATATATATATATATATATATATATATATATATATATATATATATATATATATATATATATATATATATATATAATTCTTAATATTAATTTATACTTAAGGGACTTTGTTATTGTTTAATTAGCTTTTTATAACATTAACATTTTTATTTTGTTTGTTTTTATTGCATTAATTGTGTTTAGGTACAGAGTGGCCAATGTCATAAGTGTTGTGAAATCTATTTATATAGTGGTTAAATGAATTTCTTATGCTCTAAGTATACTGGAATACAACTTTTTTAAACTATGTTTAGATGTTGATGCATATTCATTTGCTTTGAATATATTGCTTGCTTTAAACAGCTCATTCATTGGTGTTAAATGTCCCATGCTACATTTTAATTACTGATATTTATCTAATAGAAAGACCAGAGCAACTAGTTTTCTATTTGTAATTTTAATCTATTGACACTGATTTTATTATAAACTAAATTCAAATATGAAGGAAGTCTATTTTAGTTATTCACTTATAATTAATTAATTTTTATTAAATGTAATACCATACCAGTACAATTTCCATTTTATTTGAAAAGATTATTCAAATTTAATTATATTTATGGGAGAATATTATTAAAGACAAGTTGACATTGCTGTTAAACAGCTAAGGAGTGTTATGTCTTTCTACAGTACAAATATGGTTTTTATCTTTCAAACTGGTCAGAAGAGTCCATTGTATTCAGCTTAAATATCTCCATTAATTTATAGTTCCACTTATTCTATGCCCAATTAGTTTTAACTTACCTGGCAATCGTGGCACAGATATTTTCTCAAATTGTGTTATTTCTTTATGAACATATTAGAAAAAAAAATCAAATAATGTTTTAGAAACAAGAATTGGTAATTTAGAACTATCAATTTTTAAAATAGATTTTTTGTAAGAGATCAGACTACCAATGAGCACAGCATTCAAATCTTGGAAGCCTAATGAGTTACAAAAATCGATTGCAGTTGAACTAAGTAGGCTATTTAATTAAATTAAGGGTTGTGAGAGGTAGGGATATCAAATAGTTGCAGAATATCTATGGTTCCTGTGGAAAATACTGTTGACATCGACTTGATTGTTGTTGTAGAGTCTTTTTCTTATTTTCTCCAGAAACTGGAATCACTTCTTTAAAGCAAAAGTTTCGTATTTCTTATATTTCCCTCAAAGGTAATTTCTCATTTGCTGATAAATGAAAGGTTTTGTATCATGTATAATTTTTAAATCATGCTCTTTTGACAGTTTACAATTCTTATAAGCTAAGGGTATTCAGATGGAGGAAAAAGATTCCTCATACTTTGTGTTCTAGATAGACTTAAAAAAAAACTACTTCTAATTGGTCAAAGAGGATATATAGATTTATGTTTAGATCTCATTTCCTATTCTTTATTTTGACTTTAGTTTCTATGCTCCGGCCGATTTTGCTGTGTTTTTCTTTACATTAAGGATAGTTATCATTTCATTTCATATACATAATGATACTTTACTCTCTGGAAATTATTACTGAATATTATAGGTTATTCTATTATCAAACTTAATTTATTGCTAAGGAATAATGAATTGATTGTGACAGATATATTTAACAAATGTAGTGTTATAATTAAATTTTTTGATTATCAAATATGTGTACATTTTCTTTAAGGTTATAGGGTTTTGAGTTTTAATATGTGGTTTTAGGTAGACTATTACATATATGTTTGAGTCTTAACTTACTTTGAGTAAGTTTTTAAAGTTATAAAAATAAAATATTTATTATTATTATTATTATTAACTAACTCCTCAGAATCAACGGTTTTTTATCTGTTTGTTTTGAAGTTAATATACAGTTCTGGTTAATCGACTACAGAATACAGAAGTTACTATTCAATTTATGATTTATGACTATTTAATTTTTGATTCAAAAAGTAGTTTAGGTGTGTTATTTGTGTTCTTAATCATCTTCACTAAGAATTGTATCCTCTGATAAATAGTTTTATACCATAAAAAAATATGTATATGCATAAAAATTGTACATTAACATGTACATATTATATTATTAATTGTGCAAGTGTGTTATAATATTAAATATTTTAGTTAGTGTTTATTTGCATATCCAATATAAATATATCCATTATAAACGAACCGTCCCTTATTTTTAGGTGACCAAAAAGTTTAATATTGAATTTATCTCCCCCAGAACACCTTGTTCTTACATTTTTCTAAGTTATATTAACTTTTCACTTAAAACAGCTTTATTAGTCTAAAGAATCCTGTTATGCATTTACTTAATTGTTTTTTGTTTGATTTGGCTATGGCAGTTAAATATCCAATATCCTTATGCTTATTATTTCCAGTTGAAGTTTTACTTGCTGCTTAACTTACTGCTATATCATATATTGTATTTTAATCAAGATATGTTTTTATTTGAAAAGTAGTTAATGATTGTCTTTCAATGAATTTCCAATATATGTAATAAATTATTCCATCTTATTTTTAAAGTTATTATTCATTTAAAGAAAGAAGCAATTGTTGTGTGTGTGAGCAACCATTGAATTTAAATTTGAGTATTTGCATAGCAATGAATGAAAGATGCACAATCTGTTTTAAGTTTTTCCATGGTTAATTTTATTGTTATATACTCACAAGTTACTTATACAACCCATTGATTTAATAAGGTACATAACTAAATGGCTTAGCTTCTACCTCTTTCTTTATTAGTAAGTAGTTTTGGCTGAGATATAAATTATTATGTTGGTTGTATTAGTATTTTGTTAGTATTTGTAACTATATTATTAAAAATTCTTTGATTATTCACTTTTTTATTGTATTAATATAATAATTAAAATTAATGATGGGGTTATATAAATAGGCCATTGGATCCTAGATTATGACTAACATAAAACTGTGTTCTTTGGGGCGCAGGAGGTGTTAAAGCAGTCACGGTGTTTGTCCCGAGACAGACAGAGAGAGAAAGAGAGGGGAGCTGTTACTTGCTGTTTTGCTGTTTCCTGTTCTTACATGCAGTCGTTCCTGTTGCAGTACAGTCGTCCTGTGTTATTCATTTTTAATATTAATATATATTTATATTTCTTTTTTAATACCATAATTTACCCATACCGTCAATTCTTTATTATAATTTACTTCATGTATGATTACTTAATTCAAAAGTGGGAGTTAACTTCTATTTTATTTTTCTTCTATTTTATTTTATTTATTTATTTTTTTAAATTTATTCAGACGCGATAATTACTGTTAAGGTTTCAATATTTATTTGTATTTTTATTTTTACTTGCAATTTGAAATAATTTAATATTCCAGATCACCGAGATCTGTTTTTAAAAATAAATTTAATTCATTATTTAATTAATATAATTCCTCTCTCTTTTTTCAAATAAAAAAAATATTTATCGTTTGAAAAACTTATCTATGATTCTCTTTTGAAATTTGATTTTTAAAAGTGGTCTAAAACAAATTTTTAAGTAATTTTCTAACAGATGATCAAGGAGTGAAGTAATTGAACAGGTACGTCCAACATTCAAATGGAAGGTATATAGTACATTTCAATTTCAGGTTGAAATATTGTTGATTATTTAATATCAGTTTTCAGCCGTTACTTAATGGTACTGATCTCTTTTTTTTTCTTTTTTTTATTTTATTTATTTATTTTTTTTATTAAGTAGTGCTACAACAGACCATTTACTGACTTTTAATTCATATTTAATTAGAATCATATTCTATATGTGATTAAAGAATGATTATTTGTATTAAATTTTTTTGTTTTGTTTTTTTCCAGGTTAGTCCCAGGATTATTCATCTAGACAACTTATGTATTATTGTAATACTTTTAATTAACTCTTGTAATAAATAGTGATTGGATGTTTTTTCTTTTTTTATATAAAAATTCTTTTTGAATTGACTGCTGTTTATTGCCATGTTTTTTTTAATTCTATAATTTAATTTAAAATCAGCATAAACACATGTGACAAAATGTAGTAAAAATTATATTGACTTGATTTGAATAAAATACTAGTCATCAGATTGGTATTCAAAACAAATGTTTTATATTATACCTTGCCTCTGAAGTTGCTTGAACACGCACGGTACTATTAGATGCTTACATTAATAGTATTGACTATTTATTATGCTTTTTTAAAATTTAACTAACCTTCTTCATGCGATTTATCATTATATTTCATCTGTGTTTCATGAAATGCAACCTTGTAATACATATAACTAGATTGGTCATATGTATTACCAGGTCTTAATTGAGTTTGAGGATTTACTAAAACATTTTGACAGATGTTATGGGTCATAAGTAATCAGTTCTTATTGTTTTAACATACTGGTTACCAGCTCAAAGTAATGATCTTGCTTTTATCTTAAATTATGTGATTTATTATAAAATATTGTTGTAGTAGCTGTTAATAAATAAAATACAATTTAAATTTTTTTTTTATCTAAGTGAGTATTGCTGATTACATTTCTAATAAGACAAAAATTTTTGCCATTGTTGTGTTAAATCATTAAATTTAAAATGTATTCCAAGCATTAGAACCATTTCCATAACCATGTATAAATACCCTTAAAAAATTTGTAGAATTAAGAATTTGTTAATTATTTGTCTACATCTATAATATTTAGGTTATTAGAACACCGGTTTCAATGTTTTAACATGCATCTTCAGTTCTCTAAACATACCAATGTTAAAAAAATTAGCAAATTGAATTATATAATATATAAATATACAGGGTGTCCAAAAAGAGTATCAGGTATTCGTTACATCGTTAAAACAAAAAAAAAAAAGTTTAATGTTAATTATTAAAATATAAAGTGGAAAATATGATATCTAAATGGTGACTGTTAATCTGCTGGCACTCTTCTAATCAGGAACAAAGATTAGGGATCAAATGCTGACACAAGGCTCTCAATATTGCTGCCATTTCTGACCTGATGTTTTGTGTCAAGTTCCTTAGATTATTATCATAGGACCTTACTTTTAAGGATCCCTAAGCAAAATAGTCGAGTGGACTTAAGTCAGGACTTAGAGAGGCCAGTTGATATTACCCCTACATGAAATGACCGTATTAGGGAGTAATTTGTTAACAGCTTCCATTGCTAGATGTGATGTATGGCAAGTGGCCAGATCTTTTTCTAACCACGTTCTTGAGTAAAGTGTTGTCATCCTCTAATAACCGAAGCCATAACCTGGTCAAAATCGGACGATGAAAAATCACTTATTTTTGGCCTGCACCTTTTCCAAACTTATAACCCACATCCTGATATACTTAATCTTTCTCGCCTAGAATATTTGGAGGCAGGACTTCAAAATATGGTGTGGTGTGGTGGACGTTGTCTCCTATGCATTGGATCATGGAATGTACTGCACGGGAGCCTTTCTTAATTTAGAAAGGTTTGACCGAGTCTGGCACCCGGGACTGCTGTATGAGCTCCGTCAATTACTACTCTCTACATATTTCCTTATTATTCGATTCTATCTTAGTGACCAAACCTTCAAAGTATACTGTCCTCACCACTTACACTGTTGACACGTGAGTTAGCAGTGAATAATAATCCTTTCATTGTATCCCAATCACATATTACATATTAAAGTTCAAGAATGGTGTCGAAGTTGGAGAATTAAAATAAATCCCATAAAATAACCTTTATCCTTCGTCGTAAACCTATGACTTCCTGTCCTACTGTATCGTTTAATGAGGTAACTCTAATCCCTGTTTAACAGATCTGCTAGCTAGGGCTCCACTTGGAATGCACATACAAGACTAAAACAATTAACTGCTTTTCGTTACAGATTACTTCAACATTTTCTAGACAAATGTTCAAAGCTCCCAGTTAATTACAAAAGACTCATTTACATAAATGATTAGACCTATTTCGTTGTACGGAATTGAGCTTTGGGGCTCCACTAAACCATCCAATTCATCTCGTATCCAATCCTTATATTCCAAAATCCTCAATGCTTCTTATTTTCTGACCAATAAACTTATCCATATAGATCTTAATGTTCCATATGTTGCTGATTTAGCCCAAACCAGATACTTAACCTTCCATTCTAAGCTCCATAACAACTAGTCTCCCGACTTGCTTCCCACTCCATTCCCGATAATCCTCCGAGGCGTCTGAAAAGGAAATAGCCTTGAGACCTTTTAGTGTATATTTTATTGAAGCGATACTAGTGAGTAGTTCTTCACAAGTTATTTACATTCCATTATTGTATTCACTACCAACACATTTACTTGATGTATATTATTTTGTACAGTTGTAAATATCAATTAATGAAAAAAATAACTTTAGTTTAGGCCTAAGTAATATTTATCCTGATATTTTAACTATCGGTAACGATTTAGTATTTCTGTTGACATTTGTGCTTCATTTGAGGAAGGCTTCACTTTCTATAAGAACATATCACACATGTGACACAACTCAGTTTTGCATTATTAAAAAAAAAAAAATTTTCCCTTACAGTAACTCTGCAAGAAGGGCGTGTTTTTAAGTATTTGTACATGCACCATGCATCTAGGCATATTATTTATCTAACATGTTCAGAATTTTATAAAATATTGAATATTTAGAGATAATTGTATATTTAATTGTTTGAATATATACAGGGTGGGGCACGGGAACCTCCAACATTTCAAAATGCTGGTAAAACAAAAGTACATGAGCTAGTTAAAAAAAAAAAAAAAAAAAATGCCAGAAATATATATTATGTTGTTTTTTTCAGACTGTTCTAAAAATTTTATTGTCCGAATGATGACCATGGTGGGCAACACACAAAACTGATTCTATAGCCTGCTCGAATGTCTTCGGCTCTTCATCGGTTGATGATAGAAAACAGTATGCTGTGTACAGCTCGTTGTCATCCGGGTTTCTTGTTTCTTCTTTTTGTGGTAATTATTTACTCTTGTGCATTGGTATCTGTTAAACCTTCTTGTAAATTATTCTCCACCACATGTTCGCTGTCTTCATCAGTTTCTACAATCGTATTTTCTTTGTCAATAGTCCAAACTGGATTATTCACTTGGATTGGCTCTACACTTTCTTGAGAATTGTCTTCAATTGCATTTTTATCTTTGTATTCCATTTTAGACTCATCAAATCTTACATCTCTTGGCTTAATTATTTTTTTTTTTTGTAGCCACCTCCACTGTAATCAACCTTTTGCCGCGCGAACTGCTTGGGGCTCCAACTTCCCAGGCTTTGTTTTCGATGTATGCCATGCTTGCCAGCCAAATATTTTTAATTTGGATAGACCATTTCGTCCATTCCACAGATCCGAGGGAGTTTTACCTTTATGAAAATCTGAGGTTGGAGATCTATTTGTCTCATAAACTGTACATTTTAATGCTTCTCCCCATAAAAATTTGGGGGTCTCTGTTTTGAAAGGAAATTGCCACCCCAGTTCCTCCTGGTTCTATTATGGGAGTTGTATCGCCATCTGCTTGGTCCATGTCCCCTGGTTTGGCTGCGCCACCTAAAATTTTTAGGACAGGTTGCTTGGAAGTGTGAATTAACCCCACATCGAAAGCAACCATTGTTGTGAGCTTTAAGACCTGTCTCAGAAGTATCTTGACACTTATCTATATCTTGAAAATTTGTTCACTAAGTCATCAATAAGTACTCCCACTTGGGAAGGCGTCTAGCTCAGTGAAAAGATTTATTGTTTGTGAGTAATTGATACACACATGCTTTTTGTGGTTTTCATTGGAAACAACTAAACCCTGGGTTCACCATGGCGAATAACTTTCCTCAATGATGCCCTCCCTGAGCAGCTTCTGAACCTCAATCTATAAATTTAGCATCTGATTCTGGATGGCATCAGTATTTGAGACAAATTAGATGAATGTTAGGTTTAAGATTAGGAAACAAGCAAGCAGGTTCAACAGAATCTGCTGAAAGAGTACAGATATCAAGGGCCTCCTATGAGCCACCAAACTTAACGTTAACATTGGAATGGGGACTGAGTATACCAGGTATGCAAGTTTAAAATGTCGTTTTAATTCCAATAGAATGCGCTCTTAGCCTATTGAAGGATTTGCTTATCTCTAAACGCTATTTTGTTTGTTAGTCATTTGTTTACAAAAGTCAGTTGTTTTTAAGTCGTTTACGTGGACGTATCATACCTTTCTTTGGTGTTAAAAATGTCTAATTTTAAGCCAAATAAAGAGCATTTGCGGCATGTCATGATTTTCTTATTTAATCAAAAGAAAAAGGCATCTGAATGTCATCGAATTCTTGTTGAGACTTATGGCGATGTTGCTCCAACCGTCAGGACATGTGAACGTTGGTTTCAAAGTTTCAAACGTGGTGATTTTGATGTTACTGATCAAAAACGAGAAAATCGACCAAAAAAGTTTGAGGACTTCGAATTGCAATCTTTATTAGACGAAGACAATACCCAAACCCAACAAATGATGGCAGAACAGTTGAATGTCACTAGGCAAGCCATTTCCGATCGCCTGAGAGCTATGGGAAAGATTCAAAAGGTTGGAAAATGGGTTCCACATGAATTGGACGAACGACAGATGGAAAAAAAAAAAAAAAAAACTGTGTGCGAAATGCTGCTTTTACGCCACGAAAGAAAGGGTTTTTTGCATCGAGTTGTAACTGGCGATGAAAAATGGATTTATTTTCAGAATCCCAAACGAAAAAAATCATGGGTAACGCCAGGACAACCATCCACATCGAGTGCAAGACCGGATCGTTTTGGGAAGAAGACAATGCTGTGTGTGTGGTGGGATCAGAAGGGAGTAGTCTACTACGAGCTTCTCAAACCCGGCGAAACAGTCAATACCGAGCGCTACCGACAACAAATGATCAATTTGAGTCACGCATTGATCGAAAAACGCCCAGAATGGGCTCACAGGCACGCCAAAGTCATTCTTCAGCATGATAACGCTCCTGCACATTCAGCCAGATTGACTAAGGAAACGATTTCTTCGCTTGGTTGGGAACTCCTAACCCACCCGCCGTATTCACCTGACCTGGCGCCTTCTGATTATCACCTCTTCTCATCGATGGGACACTCATTGGCGGAGCAACACTTCAACAATTTCGAAAACGTACGAAAATGGCTCGATGAATGGATTTCAAATAAAGATGAAGCATTCTTTTGGAATGGTATCCATATATTGCCCGAGAGATGGACAAAATGTGTAGAAAGCGAGGGTCAGTACTTTGAATAAAATATATTATACTTTTTTTTAAATTACTGTGTATATATTTTAAGAAATAAACGACATTTTAAACTTGCATACCTGGTATTGTGACCGATAATTAGACCAGCACTTAGATCTGATAGGACATTTAGCGTTACAGGTCTGCAATTATGACCACTGAATTCTAAATTAAGAATATATTCCCCGCTGGTGGATGTAACTAGAATTCGAAGCTGATTGATCAGCTTTTGGCTTATAAAACTGGAAGAACCCCCCCCCCATGTCAACTAGCGCTGGCGCTTTTGACCCATTTACTAAAACCATAACCAATGCCTTAGGAAGACATGAAGGAAGCGCTGCAATTAGGGCTAAATGACTGAATAAAAGAAGTTATACCTCTTTTCGGCTATTTCTTTCGCCGGCAGATGGAGTCTTGCACTGGGTCCTGGGATGTCTCGAGTTATCACAGAAATAGCATTTCAAGTTTATGGCAGCTACCCCTTCATCTGATGTTTCGCTCTGTCTTCTTGGTTCGGGTAATGCTGAATTGATGGGTACACGCGAGCTCTGATAGTAGCTAGATTGGATCTCGGATAACCCGAGTGATCTAGCCTGTGTAAAGGCGTCGTTCAGCGTGAGGTTGGTATTCTAAGGAGCCGCTGCCTGAAGTGAGAATCACTTAGCCCGGCGGTGAAGGAGTCACGGATGCAATCATCACGATTGGTTTCAAATTGCAATCCTTTCCCAGTTTTTTCAGTGGTTTTAGGTAACCGCTGATAGATTCGCCCGATTCCTGCTTTCTGGTGGCCAACTTATGCCGAGCAAAGACTTCATTAACAGGCTTGAAAAAATATTCTCCAATATATTGATAGCGTCATTATAAGTCTCACATTCACTGATAAGTGATTAATCAGTAGCCGATGTCTGCCCGCTTCATTTGCACCTGTTATGAGTAAGAAGTTCTGGAAGGTCCCCAGTAGTTCCATTCTTTGCTGGCTGATGATGATTCGGGGTCGATGTCCAATCTTTTAGAGCGGAGTAGACGATCCATCAGAATGATTTATAATGCTGTTCAATAAATTGAGAAAGAAAGAAATACCTCTTGAAAGGTTTTATTGAACACAATTTCACACATAAAAACTACATAGCATGGCTTGTAAACAACTAATAACACGTAACCATAAACTGAGGAGGTTATACAAAAACATGATAAAATGAGATACAAATATAATAGCATTATTTACTACAATAATGTTGTTTTGTTTTTTTTAAATGACTCCAGTTCTTTAAAGGTAAATGGGGGCCCGGTATCAGACATCACACATTGAGGAAAATCAAAATGAGAAAAACATTCTTGCAATTTTTCGCATACTACTGAGGGTGTGAGCGGCCCTGAAATACTGTTGTATATTTGAATAAAATATACACTTTTTTAATGAAACATACTTAATGAAAAGGTATAAATCACAGGAAAATTACAAAATGACTAACCTCGGTAATTAGGGCTATCCGGAATTATACCCCTACTGGGAGGTTTTCTGAAGTCAGTGTTACCAACTGATGTTTGTTTTCTGTTATGATTAACAGAAAACAAACTTACTACATTGTTTATTGGAAAAAAAGATATACCTTATAAATATAACATGTGTTTAAATTAAATTACAAGGAAACATGGAGTTATAGACGAGGAGGGTGCTTACCTCCCAATCGCTGAGACTACAACTGACTAGCGCAGCCATTTTGATTCGCACTATATAGTCAGCATATTAGCCGTTTTTCAGTTCAAAGTTGGGTTTCTTAGGCTTTATTCTGGGATTCTATTAATTTAATGCGTTATTTTTCCATTTAATAATGGGGTAATACCCTAGGCCAAATGGAATGCAAGTCGCAAGTTGGACAAATTCGTGGCCGGTTGTTGTTTTAGTCACACCCCTCACTGAAGAAAATACGGGAAGGGCCTCTCATGGAACATGGAGTTATAGTACTATGGAGAGGCCCTTCCCATATATTGTTCCGTGAGGGGCGAGACCAAAAACTAACCGGCCACGCCCACTATGCCCAACTGGCGACGCATTCCATATGGGCTAGGGCAATTGAAAGGGTTCGTAATAAATAAAATAAGTAAATCGCTACAGTAAATAAACCACTAAAATAAAATAACAGCAGTATAAAGCCTAGGAAACCAAAATTTGAACTGATAAGAGGTTAATATACTGATAATGCGGTTCACACCAAAATGACTGCCTGCCCTGGCTATTAAGAGGTAAGCCCCCTCCACTTGTCTATGACTCCATGCAGGGAAAATAGGAAGGTTACACATAGGAATGAGACCAGAAACTCGAATACTAACAATTGATACTGCAATCAATACAATACACAACAAGAGTGTAGCACCTTCCAGGTAAATACCAATAGTGGTAAAAAAAACTCAGGGTTTGCGCTTTTTTTGTCATGGGCCCAGCAAAAGATTGGTTCGAAATAAATCTAAAGAAAATTGGTGTAAATGGTCATTGGAATACATGAAAGGAGTCATTCTTAAATGTTTTTGTTGATAAAGGCTGGTATATTGTTAGGAATGCTTTTAACTACAAATATCTACTTCATAGTTTTTGGAATGCCTAAAGAAACTCAAGAAGAACTGGATAGAGATCAAATTAACAAGATTGAAGACTTATATGCGGAACTTCGAAAACTAGAGGACGCGTTTTCTTGAAAGAAGAACGAAAATTCCTAAAATCCTAGATTAAAAATAAGTTCTGGCCCGAAAACGTTTAAGAGAGATGAATTTCACGCAAAAAACGAAGTTCAAAGGAAGGCTTGTTCGATTTGTCGCAATCGAAATAAAGTCTCAGAAAATAAATATCAAACCTGACTGAACGTAGAGTTATAAACAAGTGGATGGGGTTTACCTCCCAATCGCTGAGGCCGTAACTGACTAGACGCAGCCATTGTGAGTCGCGCTATATAGTCAGTGTAGTGATTTTAATCCTGCTCATATGGGGAAACCTTCCCTACTGTTAGTCTAACTGATTGTTAACATTGTGTAAACTAGCTCTTTTGTACTGTTGTCGTCTCAAGCTAATAAAAACCTTTTCTAAAGGTAAAACATTCGTTTTCTTACACTACAATTTTATTAGCTTGAAATAAAACTAAAATTATAACCTTAAGTTCGGGAGATTCAATCACAGCAGTACCGTTGTTTAGTTTGTGATTTAATGGATGTGAATTTTTGTAAAACATTTAAAACAAAACAAAAAAAATTAAAATTCGCAATGGAAAAGTATCCAAGGCCCGACAAATTCTGTACAAGTCCAAATTCGCCGTCTGCTGGACATGAGTTTTCACATTGGCTAAAAACCTTCCGAAACTTCATCTCCTTATCTACTGAACCGTTGGATGGCGCTAACAAACTGAGGGTACTCCAAAATTTTCTTTCATTCAATGTTTATAAACTGATTTCAGAGACCACAACATATAATGAAGCTGTTGAAACCCTGACTAAGATTTACGTTAAAGAAAAAGGGGAAATGTTTGCACGTCACATTTTGGCTATACGTAAACAACAAAAAAGCGAAAGTGTTGACCAATATGTTCAGGCTCTGAGGTAGTTGGCAAAAGACTGTAACTTCAAGGCTGTTTCTGCTGAAGAACACAAAAATCTGTATATTCGCGATTCCCTTATTAATGGACTACTCTCTTCTCAAATTCGCCAACGTTTACTTGAAGAGTCCAAAACATTGAGCCTAGATGACGTCATGCAACGCGCACAAACTCTCGAGCTGGCCCATAAACAAGCTGAAGGTTACTCAAATGCCACAAATGATCTTTCTTGCGCGGGAATTGGCAGTGAACCGAATTCAATTCCTCTTACCTCAAATTCTGGTACACGTTCCGTTGACGCCAAATATCAGACAACAAGACCACATGATTGAACGATCTCTGTGCTGGAACAATTCAGAATAAGGGCAGCCATTGTTTCTTTTTTGGATTTACTCGCCATCCGCGATCGGCTTGTCGCGCTCTTGAATCAGAGTGTTCGTGTTTGTCAAAAAGCGAAGAAAAACGATCGGGAAATTAAATCTGTATCTTCAGCTGTTTTAGCACCACTGAACGACGGGTTTTTGTCTCATTTAAGCCGTGCTGTTACCCCTGCTCTTGTTGATGGAATACCATGTAACTGTCTTGTGGACACTGGGAGTTCTGGTAGCTTTGTCAGGGTACACAATATTCCAGTTATAACTAATGAAGGAAAAGTATCCATGGCGTCTACGTCCTTATGGACCAAAGTCGTAGGATTCATTCTCATAAATCTCGAAATAGTTAAACGCACTTGCAATAAATTTAAGTTGACGGTTCTAAAAAAAACTATGTTCCGATATTCTCATCGGACATGATGTACTGGAAGAACTTTCGAATATTTTGTTAGAATTTGGTGTTGGTAAGGCGCCTCTCACTATCTGTTCATATACAGCTATAGCTGAGATTGACCCTGTATGTCTGTTTGACCACCTCTCTCCAAACTGTCGTCCAATTGCCACTAGGTCCCGTCAATACTGTGATGAAGACACAGAGTTTATAAAGACAGAAATCACCCGGTTACTTTCAGAAGGAGTAATCGAGCCCTGCAATTCACCATGGAGAGCTCAGGTATTGGTTGTGAATAACCATGGGAAGAGGAGACTTGTGGTGGATTATTCACAAACAATAAAAGCGGTATACATTACTTGATGCCTACCCCTTACCAAATGTTTACCAAATTGTCAGAAAAGTTGCTAATTACAAGCATTATAGTGTCATAGACTTACGGCAAGCGTTTCATCAAATCCCAACATGCAAAGATGAGAAGAAATATACTGGTTTTGAAGCAGTAGGTAAGCTCTATCAGTTTACCCGCATACCCTTCGGCGTAACTAATGGAGTAGCCTGCTTCCAACGCACAATAGACCAAATAATAACTGCCGGAAACCTCACCGGAGTGTATTCGTACCTCGATGACATAACTGTGTGGAATGGATAAATCTGACCATAACAAAGATTTAAACAAGCTTATGATGACACTCGATAAACTCGGTATTGAAATTAACAATGAGAAAAGTAAATTTGATCTTGCAAGCGTAAAATTTCTTGGACATCTTGTTTCATTCCACTCAATCAAGCCGGACCCTTCGCGCCTTACCCCGTTGTTGGATATGCCACTGCCACATAACTCGGAATCACTGAAGCGAGTTCTTGGTTTCTTCGCCCATTACTCGAAGTGGATACCAAAGTTTTCAGATAAAATCCGGAAATTAATTGATGCCAAATTATTTCCGCTGAATCCATCTGCTGCCTCTGCTTTTGAAAATCTGAAAAAGGATATTGCTAGCTCAGTCGTCACTATTGATGAATCTCGCCCGCTTGTAGTGGAAACCGATGCCTCTAAGTTTGCACTAGCAGCTACGCTTAGTCAAGATGGACGCCCGAGTTATGTAGCTCGACGTTAAAATTAGTAATTAAAAATTACTTTTTTAAAAAGGAATTTATTATAAAACAAATACAAATTACAATAATAAAACTGATAACTAATTAAGAACTATAGCAACTCCTACGTATGGTCTTCTAATGATTCCGTGATGAGATGAGCAGGGGATTCTATAGGTATTTTATGCTGAGCTTTGCAGGTCGGTATATTTATTCATATAACTCGTCCCTCCTTAAGTTCGAGTGTCCTCACGAGAATGTTGGAAAAGAGGGCTGAAAGGAAGCATGTTCGTCAGAAATTTCCATTGGTTCAGAAGTGTAGTCACTGTTTGGATTAGAATGGGAAACGCAGAATTTCTTCCTGAAGTAGGTGGCGATTGAGGTTTTGAACTATTGAAAGAGTAATAACAGGAATAAAATAGCTATAAGTATATATATGATGGATAGGTGATCGGTAGTAGCGATACCATCAAGTAATTCCAGAGGTTTCATTTGGATAATTAGTAGATGCAGTTTTTCAAAAGAAATATTAAGTTCGGCGGTGGTAAAATAATGAATATGTGTGTGAGTTAAGGAACAATGTACTTTACCTGTTTGCCAAATTTGGCTCCTCGATACAGGTTCTTAAGAAAATTACGCTAACCCAAAAATTATAGCCACTCATATCCCGCTTATAAAAGAAGATTTTGTAGTATCCACTCCAGCCGGACCAAAAACTTGAGAGGAGTATATATTAATAAATTTAAAACCCTACTTTGGAATAGATGAATATATTAAACTATATATACTCCCTTTTTCAGACAGATATGACTTACTGTTAGGAAGCGACACAATGCTTCAACTCGGAATGCATATAGATTTCGAAAATTTAATTTTAATTTATAAGGATAAAAAACTATCTATTTTTAAGCAAATAAGAAATAAGACAATACAATTAAGAAAGGGTTTAAATATAGTAGAATTAGATGTAAAAAATAAAACTAATCTTAAAGAAGGATTAATCAAAGAATTAAATAAAGATGAATATACCGTGCATGAAGGTTTATATAGGATAAAAAATGATAGTTAAATGTCTAATAGATGCCAAGGAGCTCATGGCCTAATGCTTTAAATAGTGATTCATTAGAAATAGATAAAATCAATAATATACCTAACATTGCCTTCGACCAAATCCTTTCATGGAAACCTTATATCTCCCAAATTTCTCGACGGGTTATATCCATCCTTAAACTATTCCATTCTTCAGGACTCCCTTCCGAAACCTACTCGTCAACTTTTGGTTTCTTCCCTTATCCTACCCCATTTTGACTACAGCTGTGTGGCATATGGTGGGTTGACGGCGGAACTCGAGAGTAAACTAAGAAGACTAATGAACTGTTTCGTTAGGTTTATATACAGAGTTAAAATGGCTTTATCCTTTATCCCGCAGAAATTACTTCCTAGCCTCCTTCCTCTACCAAACCATTAATTCTCGGAATCCCTCCTACATCTATAACATCTTCCAGTTCAGATCCTCGGTCTCCTCCCGCACTACAAGATCTCGCTCCTCAGACCTGTATACTTCTTCCCATAAGAGTACATCATTTGACCACTCCTTCATTTCCCGAGCTACTTCCTTATAGAATTCACTACCCTGTAATATCCGTAATGCTCCATCTTTGTCCACATTTAAATCCCTTCTCTTTCAATACCTCCTTTACCTCCAGAATGATACTGACTAGCAAAACCTGACTAAAAAAAAAAAAAAAAAAAAAAAAAAAAAAAAAAAAAGCATTCAGTAGATGTAAATAGGTTTTTATTTTTTCTCCTACAATTATTGGATTTTTATAATTTTTATTTCATCTGTCTGTTTTTGTTGTTTATTTGTAAAATTGTAAATAGTTAACCATATTGTTTATTTATTTCATCTTAAGAAAGCTAGACTTATTGTATTCATTTATGCACATTATTATTGTATTCTTAGGGGACATCGTCCATGAATAAAGTTTATTTTCTATTCTATTCAATTCTAACATTATCAGAACAAATCACATGAATTTGGAAGAAAAAGAAAAAATAATAGCACTATAGCAAAATTATACTGAAATTATTAAAAAAGAGACGGATGAATTAAGCTCCACCCCTATAATAAAATATACTATCAAAACAAGAGAAGAAAATCCCGTATATACTAGAAATTACCGCTATCCCCAAATTTTTAATGAAGATATAAAAATAGAAATAGAAAAATTATTAAAAAATAAAATTATTCAAGCATCCACTTCTCCCTACAATTCGCCTATTTGGATTGTCCAAAAAAAATTAGATGCTTCTGGAAAAAGGAAAGTTCGATTAGTCATAGACTACAGAAAACTATATGAAAAAACTATAGATGGCAAATTCCCCTTACCGAATATTAAAGACCTATTAGGCAAAATTGGTAGAGCTGCTTATTTTAGTGCTCTCGACTTAGCTTCAGGATTTCATCAAATAGAATTAGACCCTAGCTCGATACCGAAAACAGCCTTCAGCACTGAAAATGGGCACTACGAGTTCTTACGTTAAACTACGGTTTAAAAAATGCTCCACCCACATTTCAAAGAGCTATGATTTTGATATTCTCCAATATACCGAACGTCCTTGTGTACATGGACGACATAATAGTCTTTTCGGATAGCTTAACTGAACATCTAAAACATCTAAAAACAGTTTTCGATCTATTAAAAAAATATAACCTAAAAATTCAATTAGACAAAACCGAATTCTTTAAGAAAGAACTTCTCTTCTTAGGACACATTATCTCTAAAGACGGCATTTTCAACCTAATCCCCAAAAACTAGAAGCAATTAAGAATTTCCCAATACCAAGCACACAAAAACAGGTCAAACAATTTTTAGGACTAACAGGTTACTACCTTAAAATGATTCAAAATTACGCTAAAATAGCTAAACCAATAACTAGTAAATTAAAAAAAGATACAAAAATAAACATAAATGACCCAGAATATATGAAGGCCATTACTACTTTAAAAACAATACTTCAAAACAACCCTGTTCTTCAAATGCCAAATTTCGAAAATGATTTTATAGTAACGACAGACGCCTCAAACTTCGCAATAGGCGCAGTTCTATCACAAATAACGAACGGAAAAGACTTGCCCATTGCTTATGCCTCTCGAACCTTAAACAAACATGAGGAAAACCTCGGTACTATAGAAAAAGAACTGCTTGCCATTGTATGGGCATGTAAATATTTTAGGCCATACATCTACGGACGCAAATTTATTATTCAGACAGATCACAAACCACTACAATACCTATATAATATGAAAGAACCTAATGCAAAAAATGATACGCTGGAAACGTCAACTATCGGATTATAATTTCACTATAAAATACGTAAACGGAAAAACCAATCATGTGGCCGATGCTTTGTCGCGAAACCCTTCGTATGAATTAAATACTATCAACTCCGATAAAAATGTCGAAATTAACCCTAATGTGGCTATTGACAATTTCCTACAATCCAATCATAATCCGCCATTACAAACAGGCGATATTGAAGAATTAAGTAGGGCTCTTAACATCCCAATCCAAGAAACTACCCCAATTACAAATACGAGAGAAGAAGACAGTGAAAGTTTAATGACAGCCCACTCTCAAATTAGCTCTAACGAACAAAAATAGGTATAGTAGACAATCCCGACAAGGTTATAAACTTAGAAAAATTACAAATTATTCTTCAAAGAGGAAACAAATCTAAAAATCAATATGACACTATTTAATTCAACAAAGAAACGTTTTATCTGGCACACGGCTTGGCTCTATAATAATGATTTGGAAGAAATATGTATTGAACGCCTTAAACCTAATAAAACTTACGGAGTATACTGTTCCAACCCCAATTCAGAAATAGAAAACAAAATTTCACAAGAAATTTTTAGACAGTCCCAAAAAATAATTGAGGAAAAATTCCCTACTGTAAAGATCAAAAGATACCTTAAATATGTCCAAGACGAAGAAAACAAAGACGAACAAAACTTGCACATATCAAACTATCATTGTGGAAAAACTTGTCACAGAGGAATTAATGAAGTTTATAGAGCATTACGAAAAAACTATTATTGGCCCGGAATGTTCACAGACTACATCACTTACAGAACAGATGACCCAGACGACACCTCCCATGGCGGATCTTGCATCCTTATCCATAAATCAATATCCCACTCTCTGGTTCCCTCTACTCCATCTGACACCATTCAATCCACCTCAGTAACCATTTCAACTCGTCCTTTCCATATTACATTCTCAGCTGTATACTGCCCTCCTGGTAATTCCCTTTCCCATACCCTCCTTGATTCCTTATTCCGCTCCCTTGGACCGCGCTTTATCGCTGGAGGAGACTACAACGCCAAACACCAGCGATGGGGTTGTAGAACATCCAACTCCCGTGGTAACATCCTATCCCGTATTGCAACCTCCAACTGTTATTCTATCCTCTCTCCCTTGAACCCTACTTATTGGCCAACCTCTCCTAAAAAACGTCCCGATGTCCTTGATATTTTCATTTCTTCTCAAATTTCCACCTCTCAAACAATCATCAAATCCATGAACGACCTCTCATCAGATCATAGCCCTGTTCTGCTTCTATTGCATTCAAATCCAGTTCCTAAACCCTCTACTCCTAGACTGATAACCGGACGTGTAGACTGGGATGGATTTCGATGTGATCTTGAGAATCAATTGGACCTTAAAATTAACCTTAAAACAAAAGAAGATATAAACTTAGCAATTGACAAACTAACGTCATCAATACAAAATAGTATAACTGAAAACACCTCACACCGAAAAAATACTAATAGTCAACAGTATAACTTACCACAGCATATTCGCACCTTATTGACAGAAAAACGTAGAGCAAGGGCGAAATGGCACCCTACTAGATACCCATCAGACAAAAATAATTACAATAATTTAACGAACAAACTGAAAACAGAAATAAGAAACCTCAGAATACAAAACCTACAAAATCATACTGAAAACCTAAACACTTCCGACAAGTCATTATGGATGACAACGAAAAAGCTCCTTAATTACAAAAACTTTAATCACTCTCTACTAACTGATTCTCAAACCTGGACTAGATCAGACGAAGAAAAATCCCAAATTTTTGGCCTGCCCTTTTAAAAACCTTTAACCCACATCCTGACATCATCAATCCTACTCACATTGAATGCATTGAAGCAGAACTAAATGTCCCGCTCCAAATGTCTCCTCCTCCGAATGCATTCCATCCTTCAGAAGTTTCCAACATAATCCTCAGATTACCTTCCAACAAAGCCCCTGGATATGACCTTATTACAGCTTATATCCTAAAAATCCTTCCTCAGAAAGCAATCCTATTTCTAACATACACATTCAATGCGGTACTTCGCACCACATATTTCCATGATCCTTGGAAAATATCAATAGTTAAAATGATACCTAAACCCAAAAAGCCACCTGAACTCCCATCCTCGTATCGCCCAATATCACTTTTGCCTATTATGGGCAAAATCCTAGAAAAACTCATCCTGAAACGCCTGTATCCTATCCTAGATTCCAATCATATCATCCCAGATCACCAGTTTGGTTTTCGAACATCACACTCCACTATCCAGCAATGTCATCGTGTGGTGGACGTGGTCTCCTCAGCGTTAGAGCGCGGAATGTACTGCACGGGAGCCTTTCTCGACGTAGAACAAGCCTTTGACCTAGTCTGGCACCCAGGACTGCTTTACAAGCTCCGCAAATTCCTTCCCTCAACATACTTCATTATTATCCGTTCCTATCTCAGTGATAGAATGTTCAAAGTAAACCATAAATTTTCTTACTCTTCCCTCTTTACCCAATCTGCCGGTGTTCCTCAAGGTAGTATCCTTGGCCCTATCCTTTACACGATCTATACAGCTGACATCCCAACTCATCCTACCACTGTCCTCACTACTTACGCTGATGACACATGTGTATTATCAGTAAACAATGATCCAAACACTCCAATCTCATATCCTAAACATTCAAGAATGGTGTCAAAAATGGAGAATCAAAATAAACTCAAACAAATCACACCAAATAACCTTTACCCTTCGTCGTAAACCTGCGACTTCCTGTCCTACAATATCCTTTAATGACATTCCACTAATCCCGGTTGAACAGATCCGCTACCTAGGACTACACTTGGACAAACGTCTTACTTGGAATCCACATACAAGACTAAAACTCTCAACTTGCTTCCCACTCAATTGGGGAAGCAATTCCCGATAATCCTCCGAGACGTCTGAAAAGTAGATGGCCCAGAGATCTTCTTGTGTAGATTTTGTTTTTCATTTTTTTTACTTAAGTGCTACTGATGAGTAGTTCTTCTCAAGTTTAGACATGTTATTGTAAACATTTTTTTTTAGCACATTTACTTGATGTATACTTGTACAGTTGTAAATTTCAATAAATTGATTTTAAAAAAAAATAATCTAATTATACACAATTAAAAAAAAAAATTAAACCTTTACTTATATAATTATATTTACAAAGAAAAAAAATAATGAGTTACTTTGAATAAATTAAATTTATTTAATTTAATTTAACTCTATATCCAAAAAAAAAAAAATATTGTTTCTGAAACAACTAGAATTAATCATCAACAAACTTAATGATTTAGATGTATCTCTAGAATTCTGTAAATTAAATTTAATTCATAATAGTATTATATCGTATAAAGAACTCACAATCTTACATTCCCACAATAATGTCCAGCTTATCTCCGAAACTCCTGAAATTCTTTGGCAAACAGGTAAAGTACATTGTTCCTTAACTCACACACATATTCATTATTATATCCAACTCTCTTTACAAACACCTCCTATTGAAACTTACTTTCTACTCTCCTATCCTTACGTGGATGATACCCTTCTTAAAACTGCTCATACTCACCCTTCCCTGGTACTTAAAACTGATTCCCTTTATACTGGAAATTGTAATCTTATTTTATGTAATTATTATTGTACTAATATTACACGTATTACCAATCCTTGTATCACTAACCTTTTGTAAAATATGTTAGTATTATTAATCAGTATTTAGTTTAAAATCACACCTTGTTAACTATTCTAAGAAATAATGTTACTTTTTGTATTAGTCTAAGACCTACAACTTTGAATCAACTATCACCCAACTAAGTACTATTGGACTATCCACCTTCTTTTACATACTTTTGAAGAATCAACTCCAGTACGCATTACTCACGTTCCGGCCCTCACCACCGCCGAACTTAATATTTCTTTTGAAAAACTGCATCTACTAAATATCCAAATGAAACCTCTGGAATTACTTGATGAAATCACTACTACCGATCACCTACCCATCATATATATACTTATAGCTATTTTATTCCGGTTATTACTATTTCAACAGTTCAAAACCCCAATCGCCACCTACTTCAGGAAGAAATTCTGCGTTTCCCATTCTATTCCAAACAGTGACAACACTTCTGAACCAATGGAAATTTCTGACGAACATGCTTCCTTTCAGCCCACTTTTCCAACATTATCATGAGAACACTCGGACTTAAGGAGGGACGAGTTATATGAATAAATATACCAACCTGCAAAGCTCAGCATAAAATACCTATAGAATCCCCTGCTCATCTCATCACAGAATCATAGAAGACCATACGTAGTAGTTGCTATAGTTCTTAACTAGTTATCAGTTTTATTATTGTAATTTGTATTTGTTTTATAATAAATTCCTTTTTAAAAAAGAAATTTGTGTATCGAGCTACATAACTCGGGAGTCCATCTTGACTAAGCGTAGCTGCTAGTGCAAACTTAGAGGCATCGGTTTCCACTACAAGCGGGCGAGATTCATCAATAGTAGTGACGACTGAGCTAGCAATATCCTTTTTCAGATTTTCAAAAGCAGAGGCAGCAGATGGATGCAGCGGAAATAATTTGGCATCAATTAATTTCCGGAATTTATCTGAAAACTTTGGTATCCACTTCGAGTAATGAGCGAAGAAACCAAGAACTCGCTTCAGTGATTCCGAGTTATGTGGCAGTGGCATATCCAACAACGGGGTAAGGCGCGAAGGGTCCGGCTTGATTGAGTGGAATGAAACAAGATGTCCAAGAAATTTTACGCTTGCAAGATCAAATTTACTTTTCTCATTGTTGATTTCAATACCGAGTTTATCGAGTGTCCACACACACACACACACACACACACACACACACACACACACACACACACACACACACACACACACACACACACACACACACACACACACACACACACACACACACACACACACACACACACACACACACACACACACACACACACACACACACACACACACACACACACACACACACACACACACACACACACACACACACACACACACACACACACACACACACACACACACACACACACACACACACACACACACACACACGCACACGCACGCACGCACGCGCACACGCACGCGCACGCACACGCACGCACACGCACACGCACACGCGCACGCGCACGCGCACGCTCACGCACCCGCACCCGCGCACGCACACGCACACGCACACTCACGCGCACATTCTCACGTGCGCACACGCGCACACTCTCACGTGCGCACACGCGCACACACACACAACAGCTGATAACATACAATGCAAACAATACAAATATATTTTTATTTAAAAGAAAAGAAAAACAATTGAGTTAAGATTAATTTATTAATAGAATAGTAACTAATGAAGATAATATAATTTTAAGAATCTTTGGAACTGTGACTATTCAGAATCCCAGATCATAATAGTTCCAATATTAGATTAGGCTCTATATAATTCCACAGATAATTCCATAAAATCACTAGTTTAGCGAACACATTATTTTATGAAAATGATACTAGCTTCCTACGGTTTTAATATTTTTAGTTTCTTAGAATCAAAAGTATAACTGTTTGCTTTAAATGTTTCATTTAAGGAGATTAATATCAGTTATTATATTAAAAAGGCATAACTCCCCATTCGCTTTATTCATTTAACATTTTAAATGAATAAAGAAAATGGGGAGTTATGCCTTTTTAATAATATAACTGTTTGTTTTATATTTAATTTTATCTCTATCTGTTAAGTTAATATTTTTTATAAATCTTTTCTGGCAGTTAAAAATCTGAAAAAAAAAGTCAGGCTTAGAGTTTAATTTAAAAAGTTTGACACCAACAGATTTTCTAAGTTATTACAAAATAGCCAATGTTAACAAAGATTTGTAAAATAAGAGATTAGTTGTCAACTATTTAATCAATGTCAATGTTTAATTAAATATTAATTAATTTGTTGGAATTATAACTAATTATGTTTTATATAAAAAATAATTATTTAGAAAATTGCTATAGGTGGGAATATTCATCGCGAATGATGTAACGAACTTCTAATAGTAACATTCAACTGTTGATAGATAGCGTTGGTACCCAGAACAGGATTTACTTCTGAGCCGGAGCACTAGTGCTGTTTCCTTCAGAGTGGATCAGTTGGAGAGTTAAGATGGACGTGGGGGGTGCGTACGGTGCCGGAAAGGCAGGAGCCCCTTTTGACCCTTTATTATTTGTTAAAAGACCCCAAGTTATTGTTAAAGGTGTTTGCCTTGTAAGTCTAACGACTCTTTTTCATTTCGTCTCAAATAACTTCTTCAAATCATGACTAAAACTTGGCTCTGTTAACTGGTTATTGATTTTTTGAAGTATCTAAAGAACGTTGTTTTATCAAAACGTGTTCGAACCATAATGGTTGTTTAAAAAATAAAATATTATTTTAATTGCTACCTGTAATAATTTTACCTATTTACTCGAAAAATGGTAAAAAGTTCAGCTGCACTTCGTGGATTTACCACTTTAATTCCTGCATAGATTTTAGAATATTGTGGGGATGAAATTGTTCTATAAACCTTTGGGTACAGTGGTTTTTGATTTAATATTTCTTAATAAAAATTAATATAACCATGCCAAGTACTTTTTGTATGTAGTAATAAAGGTTTTTCATTTAAACCTTTTATGGTGATAACTGAAGTAGATGGAATATTTTATTGCATCAATTACAAGATACTTAATTAAAATACTAAGATCTATATATTTTTATTTCATCTAGTTAGCATTCCATACTTAAATTAGATATTAAAAAATTAAGAGTTTTTTTAAAAACCATTTCAGAATACATTATTAAGAAGCACTTGATGTTTAGTTCTTGATTCCTCATAAAATTTGTTTTTTCCTTGTTCCTGTTTAAATATTATGTTCACAATTTCTGTTGATTTGTTTTCTTTTGACAGAAATATTGAATTTCGAAATATAATAATTGAGATTTATGTGATTTAAATATACTTACTTATATTGTAGTTGTTTGGCATAATTGTCTTCTGCTGCGTTTCTGGAGCATGGTATGCTGACATTCAACTACAAAGAGAAGTTTGCCTCTATAATAAAAAGTCTAGCCCATGCCACTATGGTGAAGCAATTGGTTTACTTGCTTTCTTTGGTTCTCTTGGTTTCCTGGGTGGTGAATATATGTTTGGGCAAATGTCTTCTGTCAAATCAAGGAAACATTTTGTTTTAATAGACTTAGGATTTTCAGGTAAGTAATTTTAAGTTCTATATTAATAATTCTTTATACGTATAACAACTATTAATGATTTTGTCCAACAAAACAGTATAAAATATTCTGGTCTTTTAAAAAAGTATATTATAAACTAAAATTTAATTGTTTTTCCTTATTTTAATAAAACAATATATATTCTTGCTTTTAAAAAAAAATTGAAATTTATGATTAAACAGTTACTATTAAATGTAATTTTATATATATATATATATATACTATTTTGTAATTAAAGCAGAAATAAGACTGGTGTTTATTATACTATTCATCCATTTGACATATGGATTTTAAAAGCAAGGTAATAAATATATTTAGTAATCAAAATGAATCAATAATATATAAGTGTGCTCTTTCATGAAGAAATATATTTATGTATCTATTATGATTGCTCTTTTAGGAATGATGTTTAATTTCTTCATATTTCATTTTATATTTATTTGAGAGTATTTTGGTTTTTATTTTGTTTAAAAATTTAAATAATAAAAACTTAAATAAAAATTTAAATAAGTATTTTTTTCTTTTATGACTTAATTTGTCTTGTGCCGAAATGACTCACCAATTAATATAAGACTTGATAGGACAACTGCCAAGGTTTATTCAAATTTTTTATTTATATGTCTAGAGCTATACTTCTGCTGAACTTATACCCTCTTAAAATATCCGAACTTACCCCAAAATACTTTATATACTTGATATATTTCTGATCTTTTTTATTATTTTTTTTTTTTTTAGATTGTATGACTGAACAAATACAAATTTTAAGGAAAATTGTTTTCATATCGCACCACTACCGACCTATCACCTTCAGTGGTTTATTCATGTTAAGTTTGTTGAAGTAAATTATATTTTTTGACTTAATTGAATGTGTTAACCTGAACATTGAAATTTTTCGTGTAAGATCATTGTTCTAGTAAAGGTGCAATATTTCTTTTAAATTATAGATAGCGAACTGTGATACTATTGAAAATTTAAAACCTCCCTTAGGGCCCACTCAAATATATGGATGATTTAATTACAGAAAATAAACTTCTTAAATCCAAATTATCTGAACTTGAAGCCTGCCTGAATTGGAGTGAACAAAGTAAACTGTGCAGATCATTGATAGCTACTGAAATTGACTGATGAAGGTTTACTCTGCAGGTCAGTTTGATTACACTAGAGAAACATCACCAATTCTGTCGTTTAGTGTAGCATGAATGTCAAGAATTTTGACTTTGTATGGTACCACAAAACAAGAAACAACTATCTATCATTGCAAGCTTTGTATGTAAAATATGCAGAATGATCTGGTTCAAAAAAAGTCAAGCAACTTCTGTATAAATGGCTGAAGTATGACTCTCACTGGATACATCTAACCAAAGGAATCACTTCTAATGATAGGAATCTATATGTCTATATTTAGAAATGATCAGTGTGGAAACTCAAATATATTTAGTTTTTGGTTTGAAAGATGTGTTATCTTATGTTTTCTTTGTGTTTATTTTCTAATATCTCATAAATTATTTCAGCTATCCATAATTTTCTAACATAATTTCAACATGGCAAATCTCTTAATTGTATTAAAACAGATATTCCCTATTTTTTCCATTACAGTACAATGCAGTATTTCACTCAAAACTTCTACCTTGTTATATTAGTTTCTAAAATTCGGATTAAACCTTACATTTCTGCTTCAGCTTCTTCTTTCACCATTACTGCTAATCTTGTTGGTGACTTTGATACTAAGTTACTTTTTAAATCTCCACCTATTGATTGACTGTAAATAAAGCATTAGGCAGCCCAATGCCGGTTTAGGCTTCCAAGCCTTATATGAAATCCTTCCACCCTCCGAAACCCCACAGAAAAAGATGGTCCGAAGGACTTTAGATTCTTATCATTCTAAAATTTTCAAAATATTTTAACAATACCAATTTCATTAAATAATCAAAAGACTCCAACCTCTTCTATGCAGTTTCCATCATGATTACCTCCCACAAGCAAATCCTGCCATACATAATGGTATTTCTACTTTTACACTATTCTAAAGCTTTCTATTCCCTGTCCCACATCTTTTTAGCCCGAATAATACCATTGGCCTTTTCATTTACTGATTTCAATCTTTTCACTGTTCCTCTTATTTCCAATTTCATTATCAGCGATTTTTTTAAGTTAATCACTACTTGTGTACTCACTCATATGCTCCTGTTATTCGCGGACATTCTACTCAGCTTCAAACTGAGGCTATGTCGTCATCTTCATAAACACTTTTCTATAATTATTTCTTTAATTTGTCTAATACGGAATAACTTGGTAATATTTTATATGCAAAAATGTTTCTTAAATTTTTTATTTTATACATTTCTTACATGAAACTTCCTGTTCTAGTTTTTTTTATCCAAAATTTGTTACTATACTTTCGCTAATGTAATGAATGCTCTTTCCTAATACTCTCATCCCATTTTTAATTCATATTTCTGTAACTCATATTTTTAGTGATTTTAACACTTCTTTTGGTGGTTCAAACTGTATACAGGGTGAGTATCTCTTAGTGTAAAAAAAAAAATTGGGTGAAACTAGATCAAAAATGTAGCAAAATGCCGCAAACCTCACCTTTCTATTCCAATCCGTTGCAGATATACGATAAATCAAAGACTTTTTTGAGGAAACCACGTTTTTTTCCATAAAAGCTATAATATCTCCATTTTGTTTAAATATTTTTCAAATTTTGACCACATTTTCGGATTTAGTATTAAATTTTCTATAATAACTGAGTATCTGTAACCTTGAATTTTACAAACTTGGTATCTAAAGAACAGCTTGATCTTCACCTTATTCAGGGAAGTCACAATGTCTTATATTACTTTAACACTCACCGTTTTTCGAAAAAACTACCCACAAAACGTCAAATCTCACAAAAACTTGCAAATTTAATCAGCTTTCGATTGATATGTTAAACGTAATGATTTTGTTTCAATTTCATGGAGAAATTTACTTTTGAAACCAAAAAAAACATGGTGTTCTCATTTGGCATACAAATCAGTTACTAGTGTAAATATAATACAAAATATAAATAAATACAAAATCAGTTGTTATCCATTTTGAATTAGACCTGTAGATGATTTGAGAGTTATTACTCTTAATGAAAGATCATGGCATGCCGAACTTATATTTCTATCTCTTAGATTTGGCAAATTTGAACTTCAGGATTGATGTTTTATATTGTAATAACCCGCAATGGATCCCTTCCCTGAGAGCTTGAAGAATTTGTCTCAATATATTAAATGTGGTAGGATGTAATTCAAAATTAACTGCAACAATGGTTATGTGATATATTTATAAATGGTTGTGGATTGGATTATGGGATAGTATGGATTATTTAATTGTAACTTGAAAAGTAGTTCAAAGTGGTTGAAATTAGACTATTATCTAAATGATGTGAACTATCATCTACAAATGCATTTTTTGGATTAGTGCCTCTTCCTAGTAACTTGTTCTAAAAAATATTTTCTTTTCATAATTAGTAGGTATACAGGGTGTCCCAGACATAGTGTAAAAAAAAAAAAAACTGGGTAATACTGCAAACTAAACGGGGTAGAATGGCGCAAAAACGAGTGTCCTATCTCAATTTTTTGAGGAGATAGAATTTTTTTTTTTTTTTTTTATTTTTAAAATCTTACTTTTTTCTGAAAAATTACAGTTTTCTCTACTTTGCTTTAGCGTAGAAACTAAAACAATGATATTTTCTTAATCAGCATTAAATTTTCTAAAAGATGAAATAGGTCTAGTTAATTTAAATTCACTTTTAAGGGGCCTTTTAACGCGCAAAACACAAAACATTTATTTAAACTTAAATTTTTAATATTTTTTAAAAATTCCTCACTCCTCACTGGAGAACCCTAGAAGCCGTCAAATTTCTCAAAAACTGCAGAATTTAGTTAGCTTTTTATTGGTGTAACTCATGATACAATTGCACTTCACCTTTTGAGTCTAACAGACGTTTTTCTGATGAAAAACACGCTAGAGAATAAATACTTGATTGCTCCACATACCTACTAGATTGAATAAATGTATTAGTTTTTTATCACTTGTCCATATGCATGATGGATAAAGAGTTGTGAAGGTGGCAAGCCCTCCCTCCCCCCCCCCCCCAAAAAAAAAAACAAAACTTATTTATAGGGAGTTAAGGGGGGGGTTAACCAAATGCTTGCTGATTACCTAATGTTACATAAACTTACTTTTTTTTAAAAATATAAAAAATAATAATTTAGGATTATTTGAAGAAATTAAATACCTATTGGGCCTTAAATGTAATTAAATATTATTAGATGTAAAAATGAGGATAAAGAAAATTGTCCTTCTTGCGTGGTCAGATGTAAACTCACTAGTCTAAATTAATAGAACTTTTCTCTTTCTGAACTTCCCATGAGTTAGAATGTTTTTTTCTTCATTTTTTTTAAGACTAGAAAGAACAATGTATGATTTCTAAACAATGTAAAAAGGGTGACAATAATCTAAAATAAAAAATAAAAAACTCCTTAGTTTAAATTTAAAAAATACTTTCTTTAAAATAAATTAAATTTTTTTCTTCTCGTCAACTAAAATTTGAAAAATTTACATAATAAATGTTGAAGATAAAAAAAAATAGTGAGGATTATTATTATTGGTGAAACATATTAAAATGGATTATTGCAGCGCGTGTTCAAAATGTCCTGCATTACTTCGGATGCAGGCTCTAGCGCGCTTCCTCATTGCCCCAACACTGACATTTAATGACAACTTGGCTTTTACTACTTCAGCAGCCTCAAGTATCTTTGCTCGTAGTTCCGCCACACATGTAATTGGCGTTTTGTACACCTCTTCCTTTAAGGCACCCCAAACGAAAAAATCAAGGGGGGTGAGATCCGGGGACCTAGGCGGCCAGGATACCACGCCTCCGCGACCTATCCAAGTGCGATATGTGTCATTAAGCCAATTCTTCACTGCGGTGGTGTAGTGCGGTGGAGCTCCGTCATGCTGGAAGACAATTTCTCTTCTGACTTCTGGATCCACTTCTTCCAGAAGGACCTGCAGATCAGTTTGCAGGAAATTTAGGTAGGCTTCACCATTTAAATTCCCTTCAAAAAAATAAGGCCCCAGCATTATGTCACCAACAACACCGACCCATACGTTGCAGGAAAACCGATTCTGGAATGAGCTCGATTGGCAGACGTGAGGGTTCTGAGTAGCCCAGTAATGGGAATTGTGTGTGTTATAAATTCCTTGCCTCACAAAAGTAGACTCATCAGTCCAAAGAATTTTTAAAAAAAAATGATATTGCTCTATATCGGAGTTAAGGAGCCATCGACAAAATTGAACTCTCTGTGGTTAATCGGTCTCCAGTAGGTCCTGTACTTTGGAAAAATGAAAGAGGTGTAACTTCTCTTTTTTTAAAACGCGCCAAACTAAAATTTTACTAACTGGTAGTAGGGGATTCCTCTACTTCACTGATGATATGTTCTTCTATGTCTACATCCCTTAATTGAGGCCCAACCTCACGTCGTGGTTTTATGACTGATCCGGTTTCTGAAAGCCGCCGGAATGTCCTGCTGAAAACGGCAGGGCTTGGAACCCGACGATTTGGGTATCGGTTCTCATACTCCCTCTGAGCTGCTAGCGCATTGCCATTGCAGAACCCGTAGACGAAAACCATATCTGCGTACTCACTTGTGGTGAAGTCCATGGCTGAAGAGTAAATGAAAATCGATGCAGTCATAAAATAAGAGGATAACTTCTTATGACCTTTGCACAGAGTGGGACTATAATTGTTTACAAAGCTTTACTAAATAAATCCGGGGCTTGATAACACAGTCTGGGCTAATGAGTAATAGCAGGGCACATTTTGAAATGTTATTTTTCTGTTTATATATTTAATATCTTCAAATAATCCTAAATTATTATTTTTTATATTTTAAAAAAAAATACGTTTATGTAACATTAGGTAATCAGCAAGAATTTGGTTAACCCCCCCTTAACTCCCTATAAATAAGTTTTTTTTTGGGGGGGGGGGAGGGAGGGCTTGCCACCTTCACAACTCTTTATCCATCATGCATATGGACAAGTGATAAAAAACTAATACATTTATTCAATCTAGTAGGTATGTGGAGCAATCAAGTATTTATTCTCTAGCGTGTTTTTCATCAGAAAAACGTCTGTTAGACTCAAAAGGTGAAGTGCAATTGTATCATGAGTTACACCAATAAAAAGCTAACTAAATTCTGCAGTTTTTGAGAAATTTGACGGCTTCTAGGGTTCTCCAGTGAGGAGTGAGGAATTTTTAAAAAATATTAAAAATTTAAGTTTTAAATAAATGTTTTGTGTTTTGCGCGTTAAAAGGCCCCTTAAAAGTGAATTTAAATTAACTAGACCTATTTCATCTTTTAGAAAATTTAATGCTGATTAAGAAAATATCATTGTTTTAGTTTCTACGCTAAAGCAAAGTAGAGAAAACTGTAATTTTTCAGAAAAAGTAAGATTTTAAAAATAAAAACGAAAAAAATTCTATCTCCTCAAAAAATTAAGATAGGACACTCGTTTTTGCGCCATTCTACCCCGTTTAGTTTGCAGTATTACCCAGTTGTTGTTTTTTTACACTATGTCTGAGACACCCTGTATAAATAAAATATATATTAATGAATAAAAGGAAAGAATCACTATTTAAACACTTATCTCTGGGGCTAAAATTCCAGAACGAATTTCCTGGCTGTATCCTTAAATCATGAAAAAAAAAAAAAATGAAAATAGTATCCTTAACCCTTGAGTGGTTGTACGGATGACAATAGTCTTCCACTGTTCTTAAAATCGCTACTGTGCATTTGTTTTAACATGGGTGAATATGAAAAGCCTAGAGTCTGCAAAGGGAGGCTAGGGGGACAGTCTCAGTACCTCTGTTAGTCGCTATTTGATATTCCCGACTTGTAATTCCTATTTGTTTTGGTTGGCTAACAATTGTCCTCCACCTGACCTTTTAATTACTTATTTATTTGTCTACATTAGCAAAATTAATACAATGTGAGTTTGTTATAATTACATTGAATGTCCCCTACTGATATTAAGTACAGTGCTATTTGAGTGAATTATTTTATTTGTCATCCAGGCATCCTTCCCCGTAATTATTATATTCAACTTGGTATATGTTGATAATGATCTATTTTCTTTATATTTCATTATTTTGAGTAAATAATTTATTTCTCTTACCCTTTGTAAAGTATTTATGAAAATTAAAGGGATTAAAAACGATGCCTATTGCTAAAACACCAGAAAACTTAGTGGATGACTTTTGTCATCCGCGCGACCTTTCTTGTAACTGAACCATACGCGACCACTCAAGGGTTAAGGACGAAAACTAATTCTAATTCTGAAAGAAAACTGGCCAAGGATAACCTTCGTTTTCAAAAAATCGTCAGATCCTGGCAGATCTGAAAAACAGTTAAATCATCGAATATTTCAACAGTACCCTTAAGGACGAAAAACTAATAAAACCCTTAAATCTTGAAAAAAAAAACAGCATCTCCTTAAGTACGAAAACTAATTCTTATTGTGAAAAGAGAGTGGCCAAGGATGTCCTTCGGCTTAAAAAAATCGGCAGATCCGAACAGTAAACAGAATCTCTTAAAACTATCTAGTCTGCTGTAAAGGGTTTGCATGAAGGTCCAATAAGCTTATTTTCTCAACTAATTAGTTCAGGCCCTCTCGCATCTCTTGTGCATATTCTTAGTTATTCTGTTTTCATTCTCCTTTTTGACAGCAATACGTACATTAACTTCCTTTATCATAGATCACTGCACGAAGGGGGAGGGGGTTACCGTGGATCTAGGGAGTGTGACAAAGGGATGTAAATAAAATTTAGTGCAACAGAGAGGATTTGGATATGGTTAAAGAATTTGCCTTTCTTGGAGGAGTGATATCTAGTACATATCTGGAAAAGTAGATTCGGAAAAACCAAGTAATATAAATAAAGCGAATCAGGTCTACTACCAGATATGTTAATCCTTGGTAGGTATAATGAGAAGTAGAAAGAAACGTAAAGCTCCATATCTTCCTTGACCAAGACCATGTTCCTGATGGTAGAAGACTACCAAGAAAAAGTCCTGTATCACGACATTAACTATAAAATGAACTTCACAATAAACAATTGTTTCGTTTAATGATCAGAGGAATGCCTATGATCGTATTCTTGCATATAGCAACAAAGCCTGAAAAACTAGTAATTTTTTGCTGCGTCAATCAAATGTATTTTACTTTGCAAGACGTCTAAGGGATCTACAATGTGATGTTGCTTTTGCCCAACGCTTTACTTATTGCGAATGGAAACTTTCTCATTCGTCAAGTCACCATTACACCTAATCCTTCAGCAGCCCGTTAATAGTTATCGTGAAGTTCGTTCACCGATATACTCTTAAAAAAATAGGAGGTTTAAATAATCGTAGTATAGCATACAGGACATACAGCTATTGTAGAAAGTATTGGAACACCAACAAAAATTTTGGTTTTACTTGTTTTTTAACTAGAATAAATTTCCAGAGTACACAGCTGGTATCAATAGAACGGGGATAGGCTCTAGATTAAATATATACCGAAGGAATCACGACATTTAGCTATATCTAGAATTATGCCAGAAATATATATAGAAAAATCCCAGAAAGACATGCACAAAAAGTATTGGAACACTGTGATATTGATATATAAAAGAAGGGGATTACTGTGGATTATTCCCATGTTGTGAGTGGCATTATGTCCAGTGGTCTTAAGGACACTTATCAGATCCTATATATGTTCGCTATCATTCATTTTTTTAAGAATGGGATGGAAAGAAAAAGAAACTGTCTCATATATTAAAAACAGGTACAGTTCAAGAAAGTTTTATGGTTCAAAACCTCGTTCTGGGCGCCTAAAATTTCATGTTCAGCCAGTTAGCTATAATTTTTCAACCTAATTTTATTTAAGGAGGCGTCTATATTTGATATAGTCTATTATCCTTTCAATAAACTTCAACCTCCTCATCCCGAGGGAATCCAGAAAAAAAACACAGAATCTACTTTATATTTAACAGTCAATAAGTTCTTGGATTTGATTTGCTCTCCTTTACACAATCTGGCAACCTCTAAAGCCGCGTTCTCACGGGGCAAAAATATAAAAGCGTGTCACGCCTTCGTTTCCTCGTTCGTGGTGCTTGTCTGGAGTGGAGGAGAAAAGTGAACTAGCCGAGAGTCGTGGACAGTTCACACGACCACGATTCAGTTTTCCCCTTAAAACCTACCTTGGAGGAGCTTCTCGTGGAAAGTTGTGCAGTATTGAGTTCAGTTTTTATTGATAAGTTGGCAAAAAGATTGAGAGAGTCACGTGGACATACAAAAAAACGGAAGAAAAAGCGTTGCTGGGTTGGGAACTGGATACTTGCTAGAAAAATCATCGAATATTAATCAAACAGTATCCTTAAGGACAACAATGGCTGAATATCCTTCGGATAACTTAAAAACAGTTAGATATTTTAATATTAATACAACAGTATCCTTATAAGGACAACAATGGCGGAATATCGTTCGGATCCTGAAATATTTCAACGTGGACCACGCCAGGCGAGAGATTTAACAAGTGGTTTATTTAGAACAAAAATGGATATGTTGAAATATTCCAGGATCCGAACGATATTCCGCCATTGTTGTCCTTTTAAGGATAGTGTTTTATTAACATTAAAATATTTAACGGTTTTTAAGTTATCCGAAGGGAGTTCAGCCATTGTTGTCCTTAAGGATACTGTTTTAAAATATTTTTAATATTTAACGATTTTAATATGGTGGAAGGATATTCTGCCATTTTTGTCCTTAAGTATCCAGTTTCTGACCCAACAACGCTTTTTCTTCCGTTTTTTTATATGTCCACGTGACTCTCTCAATCTTTTTGCCAACACATCTAAAAATTGAACTCAAAACTACACAACTTTCCACGATATGCTCCTCCATAGTAGGTTTCAAGGGGCAAACTGAATCGTGGTCGTGTGAACCGTCCACGACTCTCGGCTAGTTCACTTTTCTCCCCCACTCCAGGCAAGCACCACGACCGAGAAAACGAAGGCGTGCCACGCTTTCGTCTTTTTGCCCCCTGAGAACGTAGCTTTAGCCAAAAAAGATCTATTTTACACTCGTCAGTAAATAACACCCACTCCCAAAATTCAATAGGGCGATTAACATTTTCTTCTGCATAAAGATATCTTTTAACTACTAATGAAGCCCTGAGGTAAAAAATAATCGCATATTTCATGCATTCTACACC
The DNA here is from genome assembly GCA_003667255.2 of Euschistus heros. Lineage (NCBI taxonomy): Eukaryota > Metazoa > Arthropoda > Insecta > Hemiptera > Pentatomidae > Euschistus > Euschistus heros. The sequence goes on along the minus strand of RCWM02000035.1, from coordinate 1,210,856 downwards.
CCTCATTTCAGCACTCATTGACTGGACTATAGCTTCGCCCGCTCTCATGAGTAAAGAACTTATATAATTTAACTAATCATTGAAGTTTTGTTTGTTTATTGATAAAAATCTTGCATTGAAGTATGCGATTGAGCCTTATTTTTTAAATGATATATTCATGCATAGGAGTAATTTCTAACCTGGTTAAAATTGTAGGTTATTGAATGTTACATGAGAGCTTTATTGGACAACTAATTTTCAATATTAATTTATGAGTTGGTAAATAAGATGGACAGAGGCTATTAAAAAACTTGTGGATAATGGACTGCATTACAACTAAATGGCCATGGGTCATATTTTTACACAATATCAAAAAGCAAAGAATCGACATTTTGATTTGGTACTAATTTTTATTCGACAGAAATAATTTTCTTGGTTCCATCTGGTTGGATTTTAATTTTAAGCAAAAAAAAAAAAAAAAAAAAAAAAAAAAAATTAAGTGTGAAATACCTCGTTGACTTAGCGTTTTATTTAATAGTATAGATATATACAATGCTTAGGGTTGATAGCATGTGCATATATCTACATATTTATAGGTTTGCAGATGTCACTTTTTATTTATTCAATTTGGGTAGCTACAGGATGGAGCGGTTGTCTCCCTCATAAATTCTACGATGATCACATAATTTTAAATTTTCAAATACCCAGTGAATTAGAAAATATTTGAGATTAATTTATTATAAAACAAACTATTATTTATATGGACAACTAAATTTTGGTTTCGTTAAGTTGGACTCACCATATAAAGGCAAATTAATAAATATTTCTTGCCTTTTTGGTTATAAATTTATACTGATCATCCACGGGTACGTTATTTTGTATACATTTTATTAGGTTTTAGCTGCTTAGTGGTAAAAGGTGTGAACTTTAAGATTTTTTTTTTTTATATTTCAAAACAACAAAATAAGTGCCTTTTAATGTATTAATAATTTATTTTCGTTTAGGTCCGCGTAATTTTTTTAGTACACTATATAAGTTGTATTTGTAGTTTATCATTATTGATAAATCATTACATTATTATTATGATGAATTCATATTATATTCATACGCCAGCTGACTGACGCTCAATTTCCACCACTTGTGTACCCAATAAGAGGTTGTGCGCAGGAGCAGTTGTTATTGAACCTTCTGTTTTCATAACCCAACGCTGTATTTTGTTATTCTATTAGTTGCCTTTGAATTAACTATGTAATGTGTATAATCATGAACAATTTAAAGAGTTTTGTTTATTAAGTCGTGTAAGTTAATCTAAGTATGGGAAATCAGTTGGTCGGAATTGCACCCTCTCAGATTTTGCCTGTGGAGCATTATTTGATGGAACATAATGAGCTGATTTTTGATGTAAATCTCGGTAGTACTAGGTTTTTTAAAGTAGCAAGAGCAAAATCCCAAGAAGGCTTAGTTGTTGTCAAAGTGTTTGCTATTCATGATCCTAGTCTCCCATTAGCCGCTCATAAATCTAGAATTGAACAATTAAAGAAGATTTTGGGATCAGCTGTAAATTGTTTACCATTCCAGAGAGCAGTTTTGAGTGATAAAGCTGGATTTTTAATGAGGGAATTTGTAAAATATAGTCTGTATGATCGAATTTCTACTAGACCTTTTTTACTACCCATTGAGAAGAAATGGATTGCCTATCAAATATTAAATGCTCTTGCTCAATGTCACAAATTAAGTGTCTGTCATGGAGATATTAAGCTGGAAAACATATGTATTACTTCATGGAACTGGGTACTTCTAACTGATTTTGCTACATTTAAGCCGACATATTTGCCTGAAGATAATCCTGCTGATTTTTCATATTTTTATGATACTTCTCGTAGACGCACTTGCTACATCGCACCAGAAAGGTTTGTAAAAAGTTTAGGTTCTGATTCAGGGAGTCATTTATTGCTTTCTGAAGATAATATAAGGAAAGAAGACCTTAAGCCTACTATGGATATTTTTTCTGCTGGTTGCTGTTTAGCAGAATTATTTGCTGATGGACATCCGCCTTTTGATTTTTCTCAGCTTTTAGCTTACCGAGGAGGAGAATACTCAGTGGAGAAATATCTTATGAAGTTTGATGATGATAATGTTCGCAAGCTTATAGAAAGTATGATTTCTAAGGATCCTTCATCAAGATTATCTGCTGAACAGTATTTAGAAGAGTTTAAAGGTAAACTGTTTCCTGATTACTTCTATAATTTTCTTTTGTCGTATAATGTCATTTTTTCTAGTACTATTCCTATCTTGTCAGCTGATGAAAAGTTAGAAAGAATGAAAGCTGAAATTTTTAATGTGATAAATGTGATAATTGATGAGGACAAAAAATGGAAAAGTACTAAAGATGAATTGAAAGACAAAAATGATGAACAATCTGTTTGTGATGCTTTGGTATTAATAACCTCTATGATAACTTCTTGTATTAGAGGTTTACATTTTGCTGTATCGAAGATTGATACCCTTGAAATTCTTGTTGAACTTGCTGCACACACTACATCAGAAGTATTGTTAGACCGGATTCTTCCATATGTTATGTATCTTATACGAGATCCATACCCTAGGGTTAGGGTTTGTGCTATATATTCTCTTACAAAAATCTTATCTTTTCTTAAATCTGTACCACCTAGTGATTCAAATGTTTTCCCAGAATACATTCTTCCTGGAATTTCCCAAATACCACTTGATGATGAAGTTGTTGTACGTGCTTCTTTTGCTGAAAATATTGCCATTCTTGCTGAAATATCATTAAAATTATTAGAATACTGTCAAGTTAATCAGAATGAAACTTATAAGGGGTCTTATGAAAGTGAGTTAGCAACTTTGCACCAGATGATGCAACAAATGGTTGCTAGCCTTTTAACAGATTCGTTTAATATCGTGAAACAAACTCTTATTGAAAATGGAATAACCAAATTATGTGTTTTTTTTGGTAAACAAAAAGCAAATGATGTATTACTGTCACACATGATTACTTTTCTTAATGATAAGGAAGATAAACAGCTGCGTGGTGCATTTTTTGATTGTATTGTTGGTGTGGCTGCTTATATTGGAGTCCATTCATCCCCAATATTATCTCCTCTTTTACAGCAAGGTTTAACAGACACTGAAGAATTTGTAGTAAGAAAGGCAATCAATGCTATTACAGCTTTGACTGAATTAAGTTTATTACATAAATCTGCTCTCTATCAATTACTGGATGAATGCGCACCTTTTCTTGTTCATCCTAACCTTTGGATTCGACAAGCTGCTGTTGGTTTTATTAGTGCTCTAGCTAGAACTTTGAACATAGTCGATGTGCATTGTAAAGTAGCCTCAGTAATTAAACCTTTTCTTAAATCTTCTCTTATTCAACTTGATAAAGAAGTGCTTGTTTTAAATGCTTTAAAATCTCACATTCCTCGCAATGTTTATGATGCTGTTATTAAATTTTCAGAACTTGCACTTCTTCTTCAAACGCTAGAAGAAAGAAGAAATGCTCGAAATGGTATTAAAGGGGTGTCATATCCATTACTGTCACAACAAACAAATTCATTTAGAGTGTGGTTTAACAGACTAAATTCAGATGGTCTTACTGAGTCTGTTGAAGATTTATTGCTTTTAATGGGTAAACATTTGCAGAAGGTCAACCGCTACAATTCTTTAGATGTGAAGAATTGTTCTAATGGTAAACTGGATTTAACCTCGGTTTTAAAACAAAGTGATTTTCATTCTCATCCTATTAAAAGGAATGATACTACCAAGTATGAAATATATCTTCCTCAAACGAAACGGAGTAATGATGATTGTTCATTAAGCATGAATGAAGAATGGCGAACTATGTTTGGAAGAGAAGGAAACACAACTGTAAAACACGAAAAAAGTTCCATTCATAGTGGTAGTGATTGGAATATTAAAAGTTCAGGAAATCAGTCAGTTATGGAACACAGCATTCAGGAGCGATCATACATTCAGTATCGCTGTGCTCCTTCACGTCTTGAGCTAAGAAAGTTATTTAAACATAGAGAAAGTTTACAAGGATTCAGGAGTCCTATGAATCATATGCGAGGGGATGTTATTCCAGCTGGATGGAGACTACGTCCTGGTCTCGTTTCCCATTTGCATGCTCATGCTGGCCCTGTTACCAGATTAGTTGCTATTCCGAACACAAATATTATGGCTAGCTCTAGCCATGATGGGTGTGTAAGAATATGGGATTGTGGTAAAATGGAAGGGAGAAATATTGCCAACAGAGCACGCCAAGTTTATAATGCTCAGATTGGTCCATTAGTAAGCATGGCTCTTTGTAATGCAAATACCTGTCTTGGGATGGCAAGTCAGTCAGGTTCAGTAGTAGTTCTGAAGTTTGAATCCAGTAGCAATAAGATGTCAGTTTTCTCATCTAGGCATTTAGATTTGGATGAAGAAGGGCCTCCTGTTGATATTACCTACTTTGATTCAGGCTTTAAATCTGTCCTGGTATATGCAACAATTTATGGCCATATAATTGGTTGGGATCTGCGAGCTCCTGGAATTGCCTGGAAACTACAGAATGATATCAAACAAGGTGTAGTTACTGCACTTCACATGGACAATAAACAGTGTTTCTTAACATTGGGAACTAGCAGTGGTTTCTTAACTACATGGGATCTTAGATTTCATTTACCGATTTCTTCAATAATTCATACTGGAGGATCAAGGATAAGGAGAATATGTGGTCATCCAAAAGAACCATCTTGGCTAATTTCTTCTGCTTTTGGTAACAATGAAGTATCTATATGGTGTATTGAAAGTGGTTCACGACAAGCAGTTTTGTGGGGAAGTTCTACACCACCGCTTTCATCAGTTAATGTTGCTGGAAACAACCCTCAAGCTGTGTGTTCAATGTATTCAGGTGTTGTTGATAAAGATGCCTTTTTATTGACTGGAGGTACTGACCATAGAATAAGGTACTGGGATCTTGATAATTATGCTAATTCTTATGTTGCAATTCCGGCAGGAGGAGATGTTGTAGGACAAACATCTTATTCTTATAAATGTCGTTTAATTGATGGAGTTAAAGTAGTGCATGAAATAAGGTCAAAGACTAGTTCTAAAACTTCAGCTGATGCTGAAGGGCCTCCCAGAGCAGGCCCAGATCCTCCACCTGTAGGACATCACAATACAATAACTGATTTAGCTTTAGTATCAGGAACTGGAAATTCATTATTGGCCTCAGGAGCTAGTGATGGCGTTATTAAAGTGTGGAAATGAGTGACATTATTTGATGTTTGGATAAATGAATTCATTCCTAACAGCCATGTATTTTATAGATTTTGTGATATTTTAGGAAGTATTTTGTAAATAATATCCCTTGCTTATAAATGAAGTAATGTTTTTAAGTATGTTACGATAGTTGACCATGGGTTTAATCAAGAAGTGACATGGCCAGGAATTTTTGTACTGTATTAGACAAATACTTTATAATATTTGTATATTTTATTACAAGGAATTCAATATATTGTACATAAAAGGTTAGGCAATTAATTATTAAAATGATATTGTTTAAAAGTTCCTCTCTTTTTTTTTTTTTTTAATTTTTGAATTTAATATGTCTTTCAATTATCATGGTTGGATAAGACTTGAATTATAAGAATTTATACACATCATAAGTTTCAGTATTATTATTTTTCACCTTTCTAACATCTATTTGTAGATTACTTTCTTTTCAATTTAAATACATTTAAGTTACTGTGAAATATTTTTCTTATATTTAACTCAAATTGTTCAGATTTTTACTTCTAGTGGTTTCATTTTGACTTTTGTGATTATTTTTATTCAGGAACTTATATTAATAATTTTAAGAGCATCAGAATTAGTTTCATTGTTCATGAATTTATCCCCTTCAATGATATGGAATTCATAAACAATGAAACTGATACTGATGCTCCTAAAATTATTAAAGATAATTGAATTTTAAATTTCATCTTCTAAACTTTCTCAGTAACTTTTCATTTTCTTACATATATTTAAAAAAAAAAAAATGTAATTCTTGAGTAAGCGGAATGATTTTCGAAATGTATTATGATAGCAAAATTAATAATAAATTTAATTAAGAAATCACTGATGATTCTATTATCATGTTAAGTAATAAAGCTGTACCTCTAGAAGCCTCTGCTACATTCCAGACTTGTTCTCTTATTTCTTTTTTGTTGCAGTGATAACATGGTATACTGTTTTAATAATAAAAAAAAAAACTTTATATAGAATCATTGGTTAATTCATGGTTTATTATTCAAATTAAAAAATAGTGCTAGTTCTTAAAATTGTTTCTCGTCTTCTTCTTATTAGTTTTAAAGCGAGCTGGTCCACCACTATCATCCCACTGGAAATGAATTCTTCGGTTAGGAAGATTCCTGCAGTTATCAGCAACTTGACCTTTAATGCTCATTCTCATGGGGCATAGGGAATCAGCATTTCTCCCCAACCTATGATGGTTTGCCCTTGTTCTATGAGGAACTGTAAGACACAACTGTTTAGGTGGATCCTGTAAGCCTTTAGTTAGCATTTATTATATTAACAGAAAAAACTTACTATAAGTACTTCATTTCTGGGTAGTAACTCACATTTATCAATCACATAATTATATTCTTCTTTCTTTTGAAGGTCACATTAAAGATTCTTGTCAAGAAATTTTTTGTAATTCCTGCTGAGCCTTCTTTCTTGTAATCATGGTATTCATCTCAAAGAGAATGCTGATTAGTAGAGTGAATTTAAATAGTCCGTGGTAAATGAATGGAGCAATTCATTTCATTATTGTATTATGAATTGTTTCACTCCTCATTGTTATATTAATTAAGGTCGAGGACAAAAAGATAGCCCACTCTGATTTTTTTTTCCGTTATTAAACTTTTATCATAGTTAATTTTTTTTTTTTTTTTTTTTTTTTTTTTTTTCACCATTTAAAACTTTTATTACTTAAATTTAGTTTTACTTAGCCCAAAAGATGTACAATGAAAATAATTTCTTGGAATAAACATGTGGATGAGGTTTTTTTGAAGTTTGAGACAGCAGCAGTCCCTAGCTGGTCATACAATATTCCAAGATAGGCCTGACATAGCTTGTGTATAAAGTCCCTCAGCTTTGCTCCTCAGTTAGATCCGACTATTTTCTTCTTTAAGGCTGTTCTTATCATTCCTCTCCGAACAGACTGATTTATATGAGATCTCCACGTTGGTCTCGAATCAAACTTGATGCCAAGGTAAGTGGGGTTTTTATCTTTGGCTAGATCTTCATTATTAAACTTCAGATCAAGAGCATCTGGTAATTGTGTACAGAGACAAAAGATTGTATTTTTAGTTGTAGTCGAATTTACCATCATGGCCCATTTTTTAGTCCACTGGCAGAGACTGTTAGGAATCGAGATGGCAGTGATTTTTGAGACAGATGTTTGTTTAATGGCGGTTTTTTCATATTGTTTGAAAACTGTACACCATTTGTTTGGTTTTGTTGAGTGATTTTAATTTTGATGTTTTGAATTGGTTTGATTAAAATATAAAGGCTTATTGTGTTAATAGTGTTATTTTTGGACCTTGAAAATCTGTCTGTGTTTTGGTGAACTCATTAAAATTAACTATTATTGGTAGAGGATAAATATATATATATATATATATATATATATATATATATATATATATATATATATATATATATATATATATATATATATATATATATATGTCTGTGTTTTTTGGTGAACTCATTAAAATTAACTATTATTGGTAGAGGATAAATATATATATATATATATATATATATATATATATATATATATATATATATATATATATATATATATCAATTCATAATATTACATGTAACATCGCAGAAAAAATTACTTATTAAATTAAAATGCTAGGAAAAGTTACAATGCATCAGATTTAATGACTTTCTTCGTAAGCCAGTAATAAAGGATAAGTTAAAAATACTGATAGTTAAAACAAAATTCCTGTTATTTTAATCTCTGATCTTGGATGAAATGCGAGGGCATCAGGTGATGTGTGTTGAATTAATGCCATTTGAAATTAAGAGCTCAATCCTACCTGATTTAAAAACTCATTTAAGAAATACATAGAAATTTTAATTTTACCCATTAAATAATATGTTCACAGAATTTGAACATTTTGTTTAATAATATAATATTAGTTTCTGTATAAAATAATCTCAATAGTTGTTTATAACTCCTAGCAAGGAGATATACAAATTGTATATATCCTTGTTGAGTGTAGCCCAAATCTAGAGGCTCCAGGATTTCTCCTTCAAGTTATAGCTGACCTCGTATTTTTTTATTCAGATCAGTTTTTGACCTGGGTTTACTGCAGATTTTAGTGGCCAAAAACTGATCTGAATAAAAAATGCCGAGGTCAACTATAAATTGAGATATCTGAGAGGAGTAAACCCAATGTTGAATGCATGGATAAAAAGCAGAATGTACGCTGATTCATGTGATTACTGTGATATCTGATACATGTGATTACTGTGATATCTGATACATGTGATGTGTGCTATTACTGTTGTAATCGGTTGAACACAGCAGTTGTTATAGCCGTTAGAAGTTGTTGATCAAATCTCAACTTTAAAATTTCAATGTCCTCGAAAGGGGTAAAAAATAAATATTTTCTGATTTAGATAAAATTTCACAAAAAAGGTTTTTTTGGTGCGTTAAATCGAGGTCATGTTTTCATGAAAAAAATTTTCCATGTACTTGCAGCGGATTTCATTGGAATTTCGTCATTTTTTTAAAGAGTTTTTGAGAGCCCTAAAGCCGGGTCGTGTCTTGAGCATAACAAAACTATTTTTATTTCAAATAGCATGATTTTTTTTTTCTCGGCTCCCAATACCCATTGGCGGCTATAACTCTAGTTTTGCACTATTATAGGTCCCTACTACCCACACAAAAATCGGCATTAAAATCTGTGAGTTAGAAATAAAAATTTCTCCTTGTTAGACTTTTCCATTTATATTTCAACATTCGCATTCATATTTAAACATTTTCCAATTAGGTTTTATCTTTTTCCATTTTATTTTAAACTATTCTGTTTTTACTTCATCCTTTTTCACATATATTTAGTCTTTTTCCATTAAGATTGAACCATTTTCCAATTGCTAACCATGAATAAATTATTTATTTTATTTCTACATTATTGTACTGTTTGTTATCTAATCAATGCTGTATTGTCAGAATAAGGCATTTTGATAATTATCCTTTTTCTTCAATTTTCCATAAAAATTTAGGAGCCTTGTTCCATTTAGAAAAAGTTCTAATAAAATTGGAAATGGTTCAACCTAAATGGAAAAAGGCTAACAATTTATGGAAAAGAGTGAAATCAATGAAATAGTTTAAAATAAAATGAAAGGGATTCCTTGCTAATAGTGTTGTGTGACTTGGTGTTTTTTAAGTGCATATTGGTTATTCTTAAGTTATTGTGTTATTAAGTGTATAGTGGAAGTTATATAATTTTTTTGAAGTCGGTTAAAAATCTGTTTTAGTAATTTACTGATATAATATGGTAGGCCTACTAAACGCGCTGCTCAAATGATGGCAGCACCGTTTGGAAGAAATTAGGGACGAAAAGGAAGATCGTTTGAAGAAAAATAGGGAAAGAAATGCGATAAACATTTCAAATGAAAGTAATGAACAGCGGACATATAGACTTTCTCGAAAGAGGGCGTACACGAACTTATCAAGGCTCAATGAAAGTACAGAAAGTCATGCTAAACGACTCAGTTTGATTCACGAACGTTTTATCAAATGAAACCAAACAAAAACGTTCTCATCGACTTGGCTTGATTCACGAACGTTTATCTAATGAAACCCAAGAGCAACGTTCTCAATCGACTTGGATTCATACACGAACGTTTATCTAATGAAACCCAAGAGCAACGTTCTCATCGACTTGGATTGATTCACGAACGTTTATCTAATGAAACCCAAGAGCAACGTTCTCATCGACTTGGATTGATACACGAACGTTTATCTAATGAAACCCAAGAGCAACGTTCTCATCGACTTGGATTGATTCACGAACGTTTATCTAATGAAACCCAAGAGCAACGTTCTCATCGACTTGGATTGATACACGAACGTTTATCAAATGAATCTACCAAATCCAGATTGACTCGAATGGATGCTATGCGACAAGCTAGTCGCAACCGCAGGAACGTATCTTCTGTAAATGATTTTGAACAGGCTATTAACATTTTTGCAGACGTACAATGTGCTGTTTGTAATAAAATGCGTTATATCCACCACAACGTTGTAATTTACCAAACTGCAAAGTACAATGCAATATTACCCCGGGAATTGGTTTCTATAGGTAATATCATAGTTTGCTCTCGTTGTCAAAATAATATTCGGAAACGAAAAATTCCGCCGCCAGCTTTTTGGAATAAATGACAGTCGCGACTATACCTGAAGAGCTAGCTGATTTGACGAAACTTGAAGAACGGTTTTTGATGCCGTGTTTATAACCGTTTCTTAAAATAATGAAGCTGCAAAAACCGTTTCTGTCAAGACTGGTGCAAGGGACAGGTTACTTTATTTGCAAAAGACGTTGTTGAAATCGCTGAACAACTGCCACTCGCCCCAAACCAAGTAGGATTAGTTCTAGTTGTGGAAAGTCTTGAGAACTTACAAAGTTCTCGAGAGTTTGTTTGTTTGTTTGTTTGTTTGGTTTTCATGGCGTACAACAGCATCGGTTATTAACGCCATATTTTCTTTCTTATTTCATTCTCCACACCTGTATTGCATTACTTATCTTATTTTTATTGATATCTTTTATCTCGAATTATATTTTATTGCCTATTTATCTTCTGTGTCAAACCTCCGTTAACAAGCCATTTAATTTCAGAAACTTTCACTGTTGTCTCCCAAGATTGTTGGAAGGTCCGTGTTCAGTCCTAAGCTACTTAGGCGCGATGTAAAAAAAAGGACATTCCTGAAAATGTGTTTCACCGTTATTATACCACTACAGTATTTGCACCTGGGCGGAGCCCCCCTTGTGAAAAGATAGGAGTGTGTTAATCTGGTGTGGCCTATCCTGAGTCTCGTCAGTACGACTTCCTCTCTACGGCTTTGGCGACTGGATGTATTCCAGGGTTTTACATTTTTTTTAATCATTTTCAGTTTATTCGGAGGGCTTTCGTCCCACATAGACTGCCATCCATCATCGATTTCTTTCTCTTTCTCGAGAGTTTGTTATAGATATGAACCGATTGTATAAAGCATTAAGCTGGTTAATGTCAAATAATATACTCTATAGAGATATAAGACCCTATTTTGAGAATGTTATTGACATTTCTGAAATTGTTCAAATTTCTGAAGAGCCTGCAGATGGTGGTGAGCTTCTGGAGTTACAATGTAATCCTCAGAATAACTACGTTGATCTAAGTGAGGATGTTTCAGTACTACACGGATCATTTCATCAAAGCCGATTTAAAGATTTGATTTACGATCTCGTGGCAAACAATGCACTGCTGTGGCAGCTGTAGCTTGTGCAGCGTTTTGTATAGACGAGCCAAGTCAATGGTCACGCAGTGACATTGATTATATAGTAATACTCGGAGATAAGTTGTACCGCGAGTCCCATTTGCTTCTAGAGAGGATCCCGCAATTGGAGAAGTTAATCCAGCATATCTTGCCGCAAGTGATCTTGCGCAGGAAATATTATATAACAGAAAGAAAATTAATATTTTCAGTTGCAGAAAGGAATTATGATGGCCATTTAGATACCGATCGAACTACCGACGGCTTCCCTAACCTAAAAATGCACTCACATTATTTTTCAGGGAAAACTGTTGCGGGCTACTTACTTCGAATTTCATGACGGTAGCTATACATTGTAAAGCTGAATTGGGTGCTTACAAATATTGGTTATTTGATTCACATGCACGTGGTCCTAACGGAGCTAAAGCACCTAAACGTGGAGCAGCTTGCTGCATGAAATTTAAAAATATTGAGAAATTGCATTACATACTGAGACCTAAATTTGTTTACGCGCCGCGAAGAAAGAACCAGTACAAATTCCTTTCTTAAACGTGTATTCTCTAACCCCTTTGGCCATAATACCGGAGAACCAGGAAGAAGTACGCATTAAAACGTTGGAGAATCAGAGTACTTCAAGAGCATTCGACAATTCCAATAAAAGAAAATAGCAACACTTCCCAACAAACATCTCAAAACCAACCTCAGCCTCAAGAACAGAACAGAAAAATATCGCTTTCACAAAAGCAGCCAATTATCTCTATAATTGAAACAACTAGTATGCTCGTAGCATAGACGAAGCGATCCCTAATTTAGAAAGCGTAGTTTCTTTGATATCGAATCCATCAACGAAACAACAATAACGAGATGAGATTAGCTGAGATCACAAGAAAAACAGCAGCACCACCATTAAATGTGGATACGTGAGCGACGAACGGAAGAGCTTGCTTGGTATGCTCTTTTTTTCCTGATGGCAAAAAATGGCTTTGGAGAGGAAAGAGATATTCCAATTACTCCTTTGGAACTATTTTCAAAGTCGGATAATGAGCCTCGATAAGCGTTTCAGTCGAAACGACTATTTGTTTTTTGCTCTATCTATCGTTGAATATTATCGAGCTAAATCTAGTGTTTCTGTATCATGCCGGATGCGTCAAAAAACCAGGGTGAACAGACACCTCAAGGACTTATAGATAACATGCACCTTACTAGGAGGAATATCAGGGGATCAGCATCTTATTGGCAGAAATGTTGCTCTGAACTTACTGCAATGGTCCGAACTTTGGGGCCTCCTACGTGGTTCATGACGTTCTCTTGCAACGACCTTAATTGGCTTTGATATGGCCAAAGCCTTACTTATCGCAGAAGACGGTCGTGATATAAATGAAGCAGAGAGTCTCTCTTTTTACCCGAGCGTTTGCAGTTGGTACAGAAATATCCCGTGGTTGTCTCTCGACAATTCACGGTTCGAGTAAACGCTCTAATGAGATTCCCTTAAACACGATCCAGACTGTTTGGGTGGTCCAGTTGTGGACTTCTGGTATAGAATAGAATTTCAAAATCGCGGAAGCCCACACCTTCATAGTTGGTGTGGTGTGACAATATCCCAGATTTCTCAACTCATGAAGGTATCGAAGTTATCGAAAGGGTTGTTTCATGCTCCTTAATGCCCGATGATTCTGTATTACAGAAACTAATAGAAGACGTGCAAAACACAAACATACAGCCACGTGCTACAAAACCGTAACGATAGTTATTGTCGTTTTGGTTTCCCGAGGCCCGCACATGAAAACTACTATTTGCTTAGGTCCTGATGAGGTTTATCAAACAATGGACGATTTTGCTGTTTGAAACGAACTGCAGATGAAAGTATGGTGAACAATTATAATTCTACTATATTGAATTTATGGAAAGGAAACATTGATGTGCAGCAGCGTGCGGAGGTAGCGTAACAGCAGCTTTGCGTACTATGTTGCTAAATACGCAAGCAAATGTGAACCCCATGATACTGGAGAAATTGGGCCGAGAAGCCGTTGCAAAGGCCAAGAGGCAAGGTGGTCCTGTGTGGAATCAGTTATTTGCAGTCTCAATGGCCATTCTATCTCAACGCCTTGTTAGTGCTCCGGAATGCGCATATAGGTTGTGTCATTTACCGTTAAAAATGTCTTCTAGAAAAACAGTTTTTCATAAACAGCTGTAAGCCAAATGAACGGTTCAGACTTCTACGTTTCTTTTTTTTTTTTTATTACGAAAGTGATGATACTTCCATTTACAAAAATATTTTTGACCGGTATGTATTACGTCCAGACGAACTAGAAGACTTAAGTCTAGCTGAATTCGCTGTGCGGTTTTTGAAACGGTATTTAAACACGCAACATGGAACGAAGACGATGGTGATGCAGAATTAAGGGGACTGAAGATGTTACGCCGGCAAGATTTATAAGACTAAAAGACAACACGCGAATGCGTATTAGAAATAAGTCTGCAGTATTGCGTACAAGATATTTTACACTGAACAGCGACAAAGAAGCCTATTACTACAGCTTGTTAGTATGTCATGTACCATTTCGTAATGAATGCGAACTATTACTCGAAGGAGAAACCGCTGAGGGGTGTTTCATTAGGCGGCAAAGAGAACTCCGACCATTACATGGCAACTTAAGCGCAGAAGAATTTGCTCACGCAGAACAAATGATACAACAGGCTCTTGCCCAAGCAGTCGCGCTCAACGCTGTCCGCGAAAATGTTGATACTCCTTTTGATTTGTGGTGGTGAACAAATCGTGAACAATGATGACTATTATGTGAAGATGTAGGCGAAAGGTCTGCAATGTCAGAATAAGGTCTTTTTGGATAATATTCGAGCTCTCAATGTCCAACAGAGAGATCTTTTTAAAAAAGTTTCTGTAGCTGTAGAAAGTGATTTTGCAGGGACAAGATAACCAATTATTGTTATTCATCACTGGTGGCGCCGGAAGTGGAAAGTCTTTGGTCTTAAAAATTACTAGTGGAACATATCAAACGGTGTTATGCGCCTACAGTTGATACATTGCTGAAGGCTAAATTTGTTGAAGTGGGATGTTTAACAGGTAGTAGCGGCACGTCAAAAATATTGGCAAAAAACATTGCACTCAATTTCTCACTAACCGATTGAAAAAGGAAATACTATGACGTACAAAAAAAAATAACTGGACAGAAGCTAGAAAATGAAAGACGTAAATGGCGTCATATAAATTGGTTAATCATAGATGAAATTTCTATGGTATCATAGAAAATTTACGAATTATACACCTGCGTCTTCAGGAATACAAAATAACAATAAAAGATTCGGTGGAGTGCATGTGTTGCTTCTTGTGTGATATACTTCAGCTCCCACCGGTTAAAAGGGCAATTGGTGTTTTATGAAAAAGATAATAAAAATATGAATGCGGGATAATGTTTAAATATGAATGCGAAAGCTGAAATATAAATGGAAAAATCTAAGTAAAAATGGAAAAAGATTAAATATAACTGGAAAAGATTAAATAAATGTTGAAATGGATTAAACTTAACTGGAAAAGGTTTAAACAATTCTGGAAAAGATTTAAGTAAACTAGGGTATGTAAGTGTTGAACTGACAGGTAAACCTCTAATAAAGGGTAGACTGAGACATTTTCAGTAAACAATTCATACCCAAACTCAGCCTGACTAAATTTAACCAACCATTTATGCTACTCTTGAAATATGTTTTAGGACAATTTATCTCTAAACATTTAAATATATATTGTAATTTCTTTTAGTAAAATTTGTCACATTGATAACTAAACATTTTTGTTTTGCCATAAAATAAACCTGATAGCATTTACTTCCTTATTTTTTTTAATTTATTAGCTATGTTCATTAGATATATCTATTATATAAGGATCACATTTTGAAAAAAGTATATTGCCTTGTTTTTTTTACTAATAATGCAATATATTTTTCTGTTCTGGAAATGCATTTCCTAATATTTGCCAAACAATGCAGATAAATTTACTTTTTGCAATATTGATTTTGAGAAAAGCTTTTGAAAAAAAATTAGCAAATGAAGTATTTTTTTCTTTTTTTAGTTATTTTTAAAATTGAAGCCAGACAAACTGTTTATAGCATGTTCTTATATTCTGTGCATTTTTAGGTTTATGGGCATTTTTATACTTTGTGGGCTTCTGTTATTTGGCAAATCAATGGAGCAATACAACTATAGATGAAGATATTCTGGAAAGGGAAGGCACCAGTAGTATTCAAGCTGCCATAGTTTTTTCATTTTTTTCAGTCTTCTCATGGGTAATGTTTTTAAACGATAAGTATGATTAATATTCTTTTCAACTTTGCAATTTTCATAATAATTATCTTCTTTACATCTCACCCTTCTATGTTGTTAAATCACCAAAAAAAGGAAAAAATATTTTTAAAAAATTTAAATTTGACAATTAAAAGGTTTAAAGTGAATAAGAGTCTGTTAAAATTATTTTAAAGGTGAAAATCAATCTTGTTCAAAGTAGCCCCTCATGAAGGGAAAACTAATATAATGTGATAAAAACTAATTTTGATTCTTTGTTCTTTTGCAAAAGTTAGATGAGATGGTCTCAGTTGGGATGACTTTATCATGTACACCACCTTTGGGAAACTCTATATGTATTCTGGCTCCTCCATTTCTGACCACATTGGTTGCTGATCCGTGTATATCTTGATATATGAGTCTGCGGGGTATTCTTAATTAATACAGCACATAGTGAAGGCTTTTAGTTCATGGGAAGAGAGATCTTTTTCTGCTTTATTCCTAGTACCAAAATTCTGAATTTTGGTTTGGGATGTGAGTGCCATGGTGGGGAGTTATCAACTGTTTCTGAGACCTGTAGTTCCATCTGAGGTATATGGAGTTCATATTTTATAGCAGATATTTTGTGTAGGCTACTGTGCTGTTTCAGTCTGTGTGGATTTCTTTCAACCGATCTCATATTCAAGGGGTGATGGGGAGTGTCTTGAGCTTTTGCTCCAAAGTTAAGAAGCTTGGCATCCCGATGATCTTCCATTTTCTATAGTCCAGTAATGGTCTCCATCTTTGTTATATGTGTAGATTTCATTGCTCTGTTTAAGGTTCGAAGGCCTAGTTTTCATACTGTCATCACATTCTGAAAGTTAGTTGGAGGAGCTGAGCCTTAGCTGGCTATACCATAATCTAGAACAGGTCATACATAGCTTTTGAATAAAGATTTGAGTGTTTTAAAGCCTGGACCCCAGGACTCAAGTTAGAGCCAGAAATTTTCCTCTGTGTTAGTGATGTCCGCTTGGTTCCTTTGATAGTGTACTGCTGTATGTGTGGCTTCCCAGTGAGGCAGGGATCAAGAATAATATAGGGTTAGTTAAAAAAAATATTCAATTACTTTTTTAAAAAATTTTTTGAATTTCATAGTTAATTCAAATATCAATTTAATTATTTGGAATAATTGAATTACAAGAATTGGAATTACAATTAAAGAATCATAGAACTCACAAATATTGCTGTGTGTTTATATTTTCTTCACAGCTAGAGTAAATAAAGTGGGGCTTTAATCTAAATATTATGCTTTCTCAGATTCGTCTGTCTTAATAACCGGTTAGTTGTTCACTAACCGTTCACCAAAACTGGGTTTATGATCCGGATAATAAAGAATCCAGATTTAAAAATTCTAAATAACTAGCAGGTTTTAATTTTTTTTTTTTCTTCGGAGAGGAGGATGGGGAGTGGTTTTTTAATACTTTAGATAATTCATCCAATTTCTTTAAAGTTGGTAATAAAGTTTCTTTTAAACTTGCTACCAATTATTGAGAGTGAAAATGGCTTTAATATGATAAAGGGGTGGCATATTTTTTACTTTTGAATGACAGTAAGCTGATCTCCATAACTCCATCTTAAATGATTTTTATAAAATTGAAAAGTCCATTTTCATACATACTTGCTAACATTTTTAACAAATGAAAACAGCTTAAATATAAATTTTGGGATGAGGAGGTAACAAAGTAAATTTATACACTTGAATGACTTGAAATTTAAAAATCTAGTTTCATACATGCAATTAAAGATTTTTACTGGTGAAATCAACTTTAATATAAATTTTAGAGGGGGGGGGGCAGTAAATTTATACTATTCAATGATAGTTGATTTTCATAAAATTTATACATCCAATTTCATTTTATATTCATTTATGATACATGTATCATTTTTGGGGCAGGGGGAAATTCTTACTTAAGAAAGCCCCTGCAAGGTTTGCAGCAGTACTTTTTTTTTTCCCCCATTCACTTATTTGCTATGTTGAACCAATTTATTATTTTACCATATACCTTTCCTTTTGTTGAATAATAATATTTATATGTTTACCTAGTTTAATAACAGAAAAATGCATCATAAAAGAGAATAATTAAAAAGATAGGTGGGGAGCCATTATGTTCATTTGTTTATTAGGATAGCACATTACTATTATTGCCAGGTGTCTATAAATGTTTATTTTTTTGGTTAATTATGTATGTAACAATATCATATAGCATTAAAGAAAAAAAATTATGTCTTGGATTTATGAAAAACTTAAATTATCAAAACTCTGTATATTTTTAACATTTATTATTGTAGGAGATATTAGTAAATGATATGAACTTTAAGTATTTATTTCTTCCAATTTTATTTTTTAAAGGGAGTAAAAAATCCTCAGCTATGCCGTCCTTCGGAAGGGACGTAAAATGGGGGTCCCGAGCCTGTGCGATGTCAGGTACTCGTTAAAGATCCCTATCCTAATTATACTAGGATAGGCTAAATTTAGGACTCCCACCGTAGCATTGTCCGATTAGCCATAGCAGCATAAAGTGACGTTAAACGAAACAAACAAACAAACAAACCTCTTGGTGGATTGAGGAACTCTGAAAAGTGATCGAGGAGAAGAAGGTGTTGTGGAACATCTATTGTAAAAATAGAACAGCCCAAAATTGGCAAGTGGAGCTTTGTGCAGCTAAGAAACGCTTCCAAGAGAGCAGTCCGCGAAGCTAAGAAGGAATCATGGAAAAAGTTTGGAGAAACTCTTGAAAACGGCCGCAAGGATAATATCAAGGTATTCTGGAAACAAATAAGGGCATTGAAAGGAAGAACATGCAAAGCAGTTTTGTTTTTGGCTTTCCTTGACCTAAAAGCGGCTTTTGACTCAGTCCCCAGAGAAGATATATGGAAAGCGCTACGAGTAAGAAATGTTTCCAAAAATTTAATAAAGGCAATAAAGTCCATTTACCAAGATCCAAAGGGAATTATAAGACTTAATGGGCATGAGTCTCTGGAATTCAGAATTGAAAAAGGAGTTAAACAAGGGGATTGTTTGAGCCCTCTTCTGTTTCATTATATATGGATGAGTTAGCATCAGTAAGCATCTAGTAAAATAGATTATGAAGTATCACACCGAATAGGCCATGCAAATGCTGTTTACTACGATATATAATACTGTCATTGGTAAAAGAGAGGTAAATAGAGACACTAAACTACTCATCTTCAAAACAGTGTACCATCCAATTCTTCTGTATGGGGCTGAAAGCTGGGTACTAACGGAAAAGCTTAGAAGTTGGATAACCGCATCCGAAATGAAATTTCTTAGAAGAGCAGCTGGTAAAACAAGATGATATAGAGTCAGGAATGAAATCATTAGAGAGATGCTCAATATAAGTGCCATCTAGGATTTACTTGAGAAGAGACAGCTGCAATGGTTTGGTCATGTCTGCAGAATGGAACAACACCATGACCCAACCAAATCTATGGAATATCACCCAACTGGAAAGAGACCAAGAGGATGTCCTAGAACATCATATATGGAGCACATAGAAAAGCTAAGACAGAAGAGAGAGAAAACACTTTCAGAGCTGAGAGGCTTGGCAAGGGACAGGGACGTCTGGAGGACTTGGCTCAGTGCATCCCCATGCTGAAAGGTAGTATGAGGGAAAGCGAAAGAAGAAGTTCTGGTTTAACCAATCTCATAATTGCATGCCATACAATAAATATTTCATTTCTAGTATAAACTTGTTAACATTAATAAAAAATATTAAAACACTTTCACTTGATGCTATGATCTATATAAAAATCAATTTCTTAATTTTTACAAGTTTCTAGAAGAAATAAAATATTTATTGTATGACAAACAATTATGAGATTGGTTGAATCTGAGAAGAAAATTCCCGAAACATGTTGCTTATTCTACTTTATCAATAAAATTGGGTAAAATAAATGCTTAAAGTTTGTATACATCTGTAAATGTTTTTTTTAGTTTGAAACCTTCACTTAAACATAAACATTTTGTATCACATTTATTTCAGAAGAGACACTAATATTGATTTATTCTAGTGAAACTAGATGTTATATTCATTAGAATATCATAGTCCTTCTTATATCCATAGGATATTAAATAATAATTAATTGTTTGAAGCAATTAGTTTTAAAAATTAGAAAATTTCCTTGTTTTAGTAAAGTAAGAAGAGTTTTTAAATAAGCATCTTTGAATAAAATAGGGTGCCTCAGCATGGCTTGCATACCAGAGATTTCTTCAAGGAAATAATGCCATGTTTACTGCTGGTCTTGAGGGTGGTGAAGCACAAATGACTGGTGCAGCTGCTTTCACTTCATATTCTCAAGATGACCAACCATACCAAGATCCACCTTTTTCAAACCAGCATGGTAATTTCAATTTTTTCTTTCTATTACCTAACCAGAGATCCTTCTGGACTGTCCAATTTTTTTTTATGATTCTACATAGAAAAACAAATCTATACTTATTTGTTCTTTTCATCCAAGGGCTCTAGGAGTTGAGAAATAATAAAACATTCAGAAAATCCTGTTTTATATCTTTAGCTTGAAAAATAATAACCATGTGGTTCTCTTACCAAAAAGTTTCTATTTTAAATTAAGTGGAAAATGTAAGTATTAAAAAATCATTATTTTTTGCTCAAAAGGTTAATAAAAAAAAAATTAAATCGAGTAATACTAGATACTTATATAGGTTTTTTAATACAAAAAATAATGTCAGATTTTGATTCAACAAAACAAATAACACTTATGTTTAAATTATCATTGAAAATTTTTAATTTTACATCTACAGGTAAATTAAAATTTATGAGTTTCCTGAGGTGCTAAAAAAAGACAAAGAACTGTGGTGTTAAAGGTGCAGTAATTGGAAATAAGGAAGACTAGAAGAAATATTTAAGTTCAGGAAAACTTTGGAAGTGGGAAGAGTACGCATGCTAAAGGAACCTAGCAAAACTGTGCTAAAAAATACCAAGACATAGCTGAGGATACCCACTTAAGCATTGAAACTGTGTGGGCCATCCTAAAACAACACCATATGAGGCCGTATCGCATTTCACTTCATCAGGTTCTAACTCCCCAAGATGCTGAGATACTGAGGCTAAGGTTCTGTCATTGAATGGGTTTCCCAGGCAGTGCTGCCGATGCCCCCAACCCAAAATACCCGCCACCAAGCATCAAAATTCCCATTTTTACCGAGAAATACCCGCCAATGCTTGAAGTAATAGCCGTTTTCGGGAATTATCTTTATTAACCCAGCGAGGGGGGGGGCATCAAATATTCACAAAGGGAGGCCAAATGGCCCGCAAAACAAAAAATTACTGGATAATTTTTATATTTTTTTATAATTGATTTCTGGAAAATATATTTTAAATTTAGTGCCAGTGTAATATAATAAATGTTAATTTGTATTACTGTATTAACCTTCTCAATTTCTTAACCTTTTTTGATTAATTAACCTTTCAGTATTTACCTACATTATTATTTTCTTACTGACGTTTTACTGGGTGACTAAAAGAAAAGGAAAGTGGACAGGTAGAAAATATAATATTAGGAATTATTAATAAAACAATTAGTAGGTAAAAATTTTATATTTTAATTATATCTAATTTGTTTAATCAGACTTTTATTTATGATTTATCACAAACTGGCACACATAAATACTAATAATAAGGAAACCCATTCAATGACAGAACCTTAGCCTCAGTATCTCAGCATCTTGGGGAGTTAGAACCTGATGAAGTGAAATGCGATACGGCCTCATATGGTGTTGTTTTAGGATGGCCCACACCGTTTCAATGCTTAAGTGGGTATCCTCAGCTATGTCTTGGTATTTTTTAGCACAGTTTTGCTAGGTTCCTTTAGCATGCGTACTCTTCCCACTTCCAAAGTTTTCCTGAACTGAAATATTTCTTCCAGTCTTTCTTATTTCCAATTACTGCCCCTTTAACACCACAGTTCTACCAGCTTGTCTTTTTTTAGCACCTCAGGAAACTCATAAATTTTAATTTACCTGTAGATGTAAAATTAAAAATTTTCAATGATAATTTAAACATAAATGTTATTTGTTTTGTTGAATCAAAATCTGAAATTATTTTTTGTATTAAAAAACCTATATAAGTATCTAGTATTACTTGATTTAAATTTTTTTTTATTAACCTTTTGAGCAAAAAATAATAATTTTTTAATACTTACATTTTCCACTTAATTTAAAATAGAAACTTTTTGGTAAGAGAACCACATAAATACTAATAAGAGGCAGACTAGTATATATATATATATATATATATATATATATATATATATATATATATATATATATATATATATATATATAATTTTAAAATAAATTAATTTTATTTAAAAAAAAACTCTAAATAAAATTATTATCCTATTATCAAATATAATACTTAATCACTATTGCCTTTATTTTCAAGGATCGCAATTATCATATTATCTATAGTTCTTAAAATAACGTCTTAATCGTTTAATTCAGACTTAATTGCCATTTATCACAAACTGTCACAATGTTATAAATTATTATCTTATTGTGTAATATAACTCTTAAAATAACGTCTTAATCGTTTAATTCAGGCTTAATTGCCATTTATTACAAACTGTCACAATATCATAAACTTAAAATATGATAATTTAATAATCTCAAAATGTAGAAAACAAAAAGACTGGTAGGTACAACTTTGTACATAACTTTTTAAAAAAGAAATAATGATGTCTATTCAAAACATAAAACGATTATCATAATAATATATAACAAGATATAAATGTGGATATTTAGCTTATTATTTATAAAACATTAAAATTTATTTACTCTTCTAAATCACTATCGCCTTTACTTTCAAAGGTTGCCCAAACATTAGTCGTCAACATGGTATTCTTGGGATTAAAGGTTTTTAACGAACTGCCTATGTTGTCCTTTACTTGCAAAATTGCTGTCAGGGTCTCACAACCTAAGCTATTGCAGTGGAGATTTTTTTATTTTTTAAGTCGCTAAAAACCCTTTCCACGGCAGCATTCGAAAACGGCAGTGACAATAGCCGCACTCAAACATTCAAGTGAGCATCGAAGAAAGGACAGCAACGCTGGTGGCGGTACCTAACATTCACGTGGACATCTGAGGAACAGAACGGCTTTCATCACCCTGATTGTCGTCGAACACTGACTGACGTTTTCGATTCTTCCTAGACCGAGAAATATTACAATCGCTATTGAACTTTTTGACGATAATTGTTTTTATCAATTTAGAAAAAGATAACGACGTAATAGGTATTAAAATAATCAGTTATGGAAAGCAAAAATACCCGTTTTTCGGAGATACCCGTTAAATTCCCGCCGATGCCAAACATTTCCCGATTTCGGGGAAAAATATCCGAATCGGCAGCACTGTTCCCAGGCTACGTACTAGGGATGGGTCGTTCCACCTTTTTAGTGGAACGGTTCTAATCGTTCCGTTCCATTCTCGTTCTTTTGATTCACTTTCATATCAATATAAAAATAAAGTAACACTACATTTCGTGAGCCCCATCACTGGATCAAGATTTATTTTATTGTTGTATCATGATTTTTCTTACTTTAACTTCATTCCAATTACTTGATTTAATTGAACTTCATTCAATGAAATACAATATAATAATATAGATATATTCATTGTGAAAAAGACACAATAAAAAGTAGAAAATAATTCAGATTAATATATTAATTGATTAGGAGATTAATGATATTAGGATTATGATTGCAATAATATCTCCTGAGAAATATAACAATAATTTGAGGTAGTATGTAGTAATATTATTAATATATATTTATTTATAAATTATAATATTTTGTGTTGTAATAGTCATAATACAGTTTTTGTTGTTTGAATTCTACGTTGTAGGGTTTGAGAAAGTGGCATTGTCCATGAAATGTTGCTCAGTTTTATATTAAAAAAATTGTTTGTATAAATAAATATGTTTCAGGAGATAATATTGCAATCATTATCCTAATACCATTAATATCCTTATCAATTAATACATCATATGAACATGGACCACAATAATCTTATCCTATAATCATAATTTATCGAACTGTTCACAACTTTTATATATTGGTGATAATAATATGAATATTGGGGTGTAGTTCCGCAGACGCCCCCATTTTCAAATGCCTATTTCTTCCATGTCACTCTACCAAAAAATAAATCCAATTAGTGCTATTTAATCCACATTTAACCAATTTTCTTCTCATACTTAATTATTTAAAGTGTATACAATTATTATGTTGAAAATATTAATTTAAAAAAGTTGGGGGCGTCTGCGGAACTATTTACCAAGGGAAAAAGTTCTGTAGACGCCCCCAGCCCTTTGCTATGTAAAATGATGTTAAAATATTATGGTAGGTTACAACTAAAATTCGAGGACATTTTTGTTTATTGTTTATTGCGTCACCGATTTAATCTCTAATCTCAAACCCGCTATATCAACAAAATAATCCTTTGAGTAAAAAAAAATCATTGTGACTCTTAATATCACTGTAGCAAGAAAATATAATCGAGGAAGGATTTTGGACGGGAGTTGGATTCTGGAGATGAACGGGATGGGCAAAAGAAGTTCCGGATTGAAATTTGCCCCACAATAAGCGTGGCGCTT
Organism: Euschistus heros; assembly: GCA_003667255.2. NCBI lineage: Eukaryota > Metazoa > Arthropoda > Insecta > Hemiptera > Pentatomidae > Euschistus > Euschistus heros. The sequence goes on along the minus strand of RCWM02000035.1, from coordinate 1,186,370 downwards.
CAACTTTGCTACCTCTGATCATAAAAAATGTCAAACCGGGAAGCACTATCATTACAGACGAATGGAGAATCTACGCACAGCTTGCAAAATTGGGACACACCCACCAGACAATGGGATCCTAATTCATTGTCCCACACTCAAAACATACAATCACCATGGAGATCAGTTAAGCGAGGAATACATGCGGGTGGAAGCCATTCCCAAAATTTATATTCACTTGTGTGAATATCTTTGGAGACGAGCTGTTAGAGACCCTAATAATAACCCTAATAAAGATGTGCTCAATGAATTATTATATTTAATTATAATCCAAACTTGTAAATAATATTTTTTTCTTCGGGGGCGTCTACGGAACTTTTTCCCTTGGTAAATAGTTCCGCAGACGCCCCCAACCTTTTTAACATAATATTTTCTACAGGATAACTTAAAACATTTCAATGAGTTTAATATTAAACAAAACTTTGTCAAATGTAGATTAAATAGCACTGATTGGATTTATGTTTTGGTGGAGTGACGTGGAAGAAATAGGCATTTGAAAATGGGGGCGTCTGCGGAACTACACCCGAATATTGTAATATGGCCTAAAATGAACGATGAATGAATTACCTTCTAATATTGTTGTAACTAAATATGCATAATTTATTATTAATATAATTAACTGTTAAGGCTAAGTTTATTACTTTAAGAAAACTTTACAACATAACATTTTCTCTAAACATCTGGTGAAATTAGCGGTTGGTTTGGATATTCTTTTCCTTTTTGCCACCAATAATAATGCCTTTATTGTTAATATAAAAAAACAAATCAGATGGGCGGAGGTCAGAGCGGGAAAGAGATCCTGGAGAAGATGACTGCCGGGTTTCCTTCATGACGAATAAAATTGTAGCGTGATCCACAGCGGTCTTAACGAAAATACAAAAAATCGTTAAATTAGAAATAAAACAAGCATTTTGGACTATATGCAAAACAAAAAAATATATATCATTAATGATATATCTATTATATATTTGTCAAATACCACTCACTCACTTAACACGAAATCTCAGAAACCACCGAACGGATTGGAATGAAATTCGATATGTAGATTCCTCTAGGGCCGTAGGTGCTCGCTAAGAAAGGAATTTTAAAAAATCGGCCTGGATCGCGGCTAATTTGCGAAAAATGCGATTTCAATTTTTATTGGGTGAATAATTAAAGATTAATTATCATATGGTATTTGGATATAAGCTAAGTTAAAAAATAGGTTAGATCTTTAAGCCGCAAACTTTGACCATTGTTTAAGTTCCTAATAGTTGTAAATAAACAAAAATACGATCGATGTCGAAACCATATAATATTGGTACTTTCTGTGAACTCATGGTAGCTGCAGAGGCTACTTACAACTTACAAGTTTGAGTTGTTTCGTGAAGAGAAGCTATTAAAAGACTTATGTTAAAGAGGAGATTAAAAGACTTATGTTCTCTGGTGATGACATGTAAGGCCAGTTCGATGTAGGGACAAAAAACTGATAAGAATCAGTGAGTTCTTTCAAGTGTATGATTGATTCTCTTCAGTATCGTCTCACGTTCTACCATGGAGAAGATGGGTACAATATTAACATCCCTCAGCGAGACTCAAACACCAATGCACCACTTAAGAAAACTGTATCTGCATCTGATGTTTACGCCTAAATGTTAGTGGAGCGAGGAGATGAAGAACCTTATTTATTTTAATTCCGTAATCTCCTCAACCAATTTATGCTTGATATGTTCGCATAAATAGAAACAGAAAGACTAAACTTTCTTCAAAAAAGTTGAGACTATATTCACTTAAAGTATGCCATAAGAAAAGCTGATGGTCTGGTATCAGAGCTGGGTAAGATGGTAGTGCTGCCTTCACTGTGAAGCTTCACTGGAGGGCTATCAAAATAATATAAAATTAACTTTTGCAAATTGTCAAATTTACTTATTGAAATTATTCTAAGAATAGAATTGTTCAGGTTTATTTAAGTAATAATAATTATCAACGTTAAGCTTAACTTTTACTAATTTAAGTTGTCTTCATCCTAATGATATTAAACCGTAGCGGAGCGGGGTACTTTCAGCTAGTATATACAAATAACGAAAAAAATAAATTAAATACACTTATTTAAAAAAAAAAACTGGATAGACCAATAAAAATAAATTGAAAATTCCAGCACCTATATCTATTAATAATATTCACAGCAATAATTACACCTCAATAAGTGTGGGTTACATTAAACATAAACACTATATTTATGAATTTTAGTATAAGACGTCCAATAACATGTTAAGAAAAGTTAAAAGAAAATATAAATTATTACATAATAATAATAGAGTAATTAATAAAACTTAATTAATTATTAATTATTAATTAAACTTAATCCAGAGATCGGTCTCGTTCGTTCCAATAGGGGCAAGACTAGCAGTGGTGGAACGAAATCAGACCGGTCCCTTGAACGTTCCAATTGGAACGAAGGCAGACCGGTCTCTCAAACCGGTCCCTGGAACGTTCCGATTGGAACGAAGGCAGACCGGTCCCTGGAACGTCCCGCCACTGTCGGCCTTCCCTCTATTGAAACGGAATCTACTGTATTTTTCCGATTATAGGTCTTATTTTTTTTTTAAGTTATAACTTGTATTAATACTTATTATGAAATACCATAATTAGTGGATAAATTATTTATTTATCTTTAAATCGTGAAACCAAGTTACTTTATTTTGACAATTTTGTAATATGCTCTCATTAACTGTGCCTGTATGTAATGGAATCTTTCATCTATGACTAGAAATTAAGATAACAAATTATAGTTTAGAAAAACTAAAAAAGTACAGGCTTTAATAAAATAAAAAACCGAGCTAAAAAGTAAAAAGTAATTTTTATTTCGTGAATAGTTTGTGTTATGACAATAGAAAACCAGACCATCAATTATGATTAATTAATTTGGCATACAATTTAAGTAAATCTTAAGTTATTCATAAAATAATTGAATTTATAGTAAAGAAGCGTGGAGTGCTAGATATTAAGTGTTAAAAAATTTTTATTGGTAACTATTTATAAAAGTAGAAGTTATTGAGAAAATTATAATAATGAACTATCTAATAAATAGGGATATTCAATTAAGTTTTATTAATTACTCTATTAATATTATGTAATAATTTATATTTTCTTATAAATTTTCTTATGACTTAACATGTTCTTGGACGTCTTATACTAAAAATCATAAATATAGTGTTTATGTTTAATGTTACTGACACTTATTGAGGTGTAATTATTGCTGTGGATATTATTATTAGATATAGGTGCTGGAATTTTCAATTTATTTTTATTGGTCTATTCAGTTTTTTTTTTAATAAGGTAAGGTGGGGTAAGTGCATTCATTAGTCCGCCATAATTTCTATTGTCATTTTGTTACATCAACTGCCATTTTTTGTATGTAGACAGAACTTCATACCCTCCAAACCACAGAATACGTAAAGGAGTAGAAGCGGCAATGCAAGGGAAAGAGTGGCACAAGCTACCCCCACTCCAGCCGCCCCCTCGTTACCTGACGGCCTCGCTGTTTTCCACGCTCTGTTTATGTTTTGAAGAGGTTTTACAGTTACTAGTGAAATGCCGTGTTATTTAGCTTTTGGTTGCGGTACCAGAGCCCAAAATAAGGATGCTATTCCTCCAATTACTTTCCATTTGCAAGTAAAATTTTCTCAAAACTCTAATTAAGATCTTTTTTTTTTTCTGAGCTATCTAACGAAATACATTAGATTCATCCTTAAAATTTTATTTTCTTCAGATTGGAACGATTCCCTATTTTCAAGTGTATGGCTAAATAAACTTCACAACGTTAGTAATTCAAAGTAAAAAACTAACGTAAAAGATTTAGAAATTAAAACGTAACGTAAACATTAGTAAACGAGATAGAAGTTACTAAGAGGATACTTTAAACACAGTGATGATGAGCCGAATGAACTGAAAAAGTTTTGTGGCAATTAAATGTATTTTTCTTTATTTGTTAGTAATACACTTTAAAAAAGAATTCATCCCGAAACATTGGGCGGAAAGATAATTACAAAGAAAAAATATCAAAACTTTGTCTTTATTTGATTAGTCTGTGTTTGCATAGCACATTGCTCGGAAGATTGAAGATTACTGTAGTTAAACCATATTTTATTTTTGTCCCTAGTTTTACCTCGGATAAAGATGGACGAGTTAAATGGGTTAATGCCGTCAGACGAGAGAATTGGAATCCAACAAAAACCAATCGCTAATGTTCCAAGCATTTTAAGGAAACCGACTTCGATCGATCTTCTCCTTTCCTCACGAAATTGAAAAAAGGCGTAGTCCCATCAGTATTTGACGGATTTCCCGACCATTTGAGAGCAAAGGATAAACAAATTCGTGAATTTTTATTATATAATGCATAGGTTTTATTTTTTAATTTTTTAAAGGAATTTTTATTTATTTATTTTTTACCATAATAGAGCCACTATTCCAATAACTAATTAATTTTAATAGAGGGTATGCATAAAAAAAAAATTAGGAACCAATTTTCTTGTCAAGTAATACTCTAATGTTGCCTTAGGAATCATTCAGCAGTTGAGGTGCTGATTTTATTTTTAGTCACAAATGTTATATCAGATTTTATTGTTGATAGAACACCTGAGATTTGGACCGTTTGTTTTCAAGCTTCATTCCTACATCTTACAGCGAGTCATGTAGTTTGTTGAATAGCTCCCACCTAATTTGAGGACCATCGGCTTCTCTAAGTACTTGGTAATCGTGGAGCGTATTAGGAACAAGCTTCTTTCCCTTGCTTTAGGGGCTTCGTTATGGTGAATAGGTAGTCCGAAATCCACAGAGTCAAAATATTTATAGTCCGAGAGCCATTGCGAAAAAATTTACATTATTTGAAGAAAGCTATGGCCTCAGTTTTTTTAATCATTATAGTATTTACAATCAAAAAATGAATCTACTAGTCAGATAATGCTACCTGATTCAGCCAATCATATAATATAATAGCTGTAGGTAAAGGGGCTCTATTATGGTAATAAAAAAATAAAATAAAATAATAACAAATAAAATTTCTTTAAAAAATAAAACCTATACACATTGTATATAAATCTTTTCACTTGTGTAAATATATGTTCTCTAATATTTATCAGATGCATATTAGAGCATATACATTTACACAATAAGTTAAGGTTTCTTTTATACTTTTTTTTTTTAATAGGAGAGCGATAGACAATGTTGGCAAATGCTAGAAATGACGGAACAAAATTACAAACACTGCTTGAAAGTACTTTAGCTGAATTGAACTCTGTAAAATGTGTTAGCTTCAATAGAATCCTGGATCTCTCATTTGCTAAAAAAATGTATCGGGAAACAATTTTTTTCTTGGTGCGATCATTTTTTGGTCGACGAATCTCACTATTCACAACTAATTAGATCAGGAGTTTTGTACTTTCGAACTAGAATTTTCCATCATAAAGAAAAAAAAATTAATGATGATCTTCACATGAAAAAAATTAGAAGTACTAATAATAAGCATATTCTTTTCAGTGGCCAACAATAACTGTTCGTATTATTTTAACTTGCCATTCTTGTTGTTGTTGTTATACCAGTCATTTTTTGTTGTTGTGCCAGTCATGTTGTTGTTGTAATGTCAGCAATGAATAAAATAATTTTAAATATACTGCATAATTTGATTTTCATGACTATGATTTATTTATATGGTTATTTCCAACTATCAAGAAACACAGTATGCGAAAGTGTAGAACTAAAACTAAGTAATAAATCAAAGAGGTAAACTGAACAACTTGGTACGAGGGGGTGGCTGTGGTGGGGATGACCCGAGCGCTAGGGTGACACAGTTCCCTCGCCTACTAGCCTTGGGTGCCGCTTCTAGTCCTTTATGTGTTCTGTGCTCCAAACCTAACATACTAGAGTGCTCTACTGTAGAAGATAACCTCTCTAGGAATTATCATAGTTCAACCTGTTGATCTAGGTGTTGTGTAAAGTTGAATGAGTTAAAATTATAGAATTGTATTGAATGTATTTTTCTCTATTTTTTTAATTTCAAGGAGTAAAATGATTTCTGGGAGTTGCTTATTTTTGCACCTACCCCATTAAAGAATCAATTTACTGCTAAGGAGTTTACAAGAGATTTATGCACTTACCCCATTTAGGTGGGGCAAGTGCGTAAATGGGACTTACAATTGATTTTCCTTCGCACTGATGATAATTTTTAGGATATTAGGAAAATCACTGTATTGCTGAAAAGAGTATAGTTCAACGTTTGCAATATAACAAAAAATATTATCCTAGCATTAATAGCTGATTTTTATGTTAAGTTAAAGCTGAACTTTGCACTCCATATGACGCACTTGCCCCACTTCACCTTAATTGTATTTAATTCAATTCTTTGTTATTTGTGTATATATCATTAATGATAATTTTTTTTTTGTTTTGAATATAGTCCAAAATGCTTGTTTTATTTCTAATTTAACGATTTGTTTTTTTTATTAACAATAAAGGCATTATTATTAGTGGCAAAAAGGAAAAGATTATCCAAACCAACCGCTAATTTCACCAGGTATTAAGATAAAATGTTATATAGTAAAGCTTTCTTAAAATAATAAACTTTGCCATAACAGTTAATTATATTAATAATAAATTATGTTATATATAATTATTAAATATAATTAATAAAACGAACCGGTCTGCGTTCGTTCCAATTGGAACGAGAAAATCAAGATTCTCGTTCCGTTCCAAACGAAAGACCGGCCTCGGAACGTTCCACCTGGAACGGTCCATCCCTACTACGTACTGAACGCTCCGAAGAGGATGCGCTTCCACCCTAGCCAGTACATAAATTATATCATAATCAGGGGCGGATCGGGCCACCGGGATACCGGGAAATCGCCCGGTGGGCCTGACAGGAAAAGGGCCGGGAAAGAAAGGGAAAAAAATAAATATATACGTTTTATCGGTGATAGGAAAACTAAATCCTTATAAAAAAAAAACTCCACTCGAGACTTGAGGCCCTATTTGGCCCCCTAAAAAGCGAAATTTAAATCATTCCACCATTTTGGCAAAATTATAATAAAAATATTGTTTGAATTAAATTGCATGCTTTAGCATTATTTACAACCTTTCAACGCCCTCATAAAATGAAAGAATGAGTATGTTTAGAATTGAAGTTCATATTGTGAACAGGGTTATTGTTTGTGGACGTGATGGGGGGAGGGGGAGAGTTTGGCTCCTGAGGGCCGGCCAAGAGCATTTGCCCGCTGGGCCGAAAATTCCCGATCCGCCCCTGATCATAATCATAAGGTATAGTTGACTGTGATGTATATAGGAGATGTAGATAATTAGGGTAGGCAGTCAAAGATATTCGGCAGATCAAAATAAAATGTTTATTTTATTCTAATTCTTAAAGCCAACGTTTCGACTTGCAATGCAAGTCTTCATCAGGGGTTCAGGTAAAGGAAAACAAACAAACTGAGTTTGTTTGTTTTCCTTTACATAAATTATATCAGTTTCATCGCGGGCTTGTTTGAGCTTCGGGGGAAACCTTCCAAGTCGATTTGTTCTCACTGCTTGTTGTACCAGTCGTGGGAAGCCCTTAATGTCATATTTTTGTTCAACTTTTTTTTTTAATTTATTTTTTTTATTGTCTTTATTTATCTTAATTCACAACTATCTAATATATTAATGACAACCAGCGAATGAGTGAGTTGGATGAAAAACAATAAGAAGGAGTGTTCAAAGTTTATCTTAGTTTTGCAATCCTAGTTTTAGTCTGCTTATTTTCTTCAAATGATTTTTCGCGATTTGCAGTGCAAATTCGTGAAACAGTGCCCCGGATAAAAAAATTCATCGGTATAAAATTGATTCAAAGTTTGATTTTCTATAGAAATTCGTCGTAAAAAATACCACATCCCATTGGGAATTCCAAAGTCGCTGGAGAAGGTTGGAGATCAAACTGTAACCTGAATAGAAACTTGGTAATTGTTCGGATCGGCGACACCAACCCCTATACGCGCCGAGAATACCTTTTATCGATTCTAACCTTGTTCCGATTTATTTCGATGTTCTAGTCGCTGCTTTCAGAGGGAAAAGGTTATTCTCCTACGTTTACTGAACTCTAAATCCCTGTTCAAAGTAATGTTAACTTCTAATATTAAAATGAGAAATTAGGAACTAATGAAGTGGAAATAAGAAGATATTAAAATATAAGACACCAAATCAATTTTGAATTAATATTAATTTAATCGACAATTAATATACTACTGAACCTCCAGTAAAGTTAATTCCTGATGAATTTTTTGTCAGAGAAGTGTAAATAACAAATTATAAATATAAAAAAGACAGAATCCTTAAGTATTTATTTGTCATAACTCTTATTTATTTAGCTACATGTTTCGGAGACAATGTTTCATCATCAGGCTTCTAATTTTTTTTAAAAACACATTAATCTATAACATTATACAGATAGTTCTACAATTATATAGTAATGTATCATTTACCTCTTAATCTGTGATTATTTTCACATTGTCAATTCTCGATGTTATAAGCCATTATATAATATAAGACAGAATACTAGTTGAAAATAATGATGTTAATTTCTGCTATATTTTCTCAAGGGAAGTGGAAAGAAGAAAACATGAAACCTGTGTTGTACTTCCTCACATTTATTTATAAACTGATATGTTTTATTGAATTAATTATACAATCTGTCGCACTTTAGGACAAAAAGTAATATGGATGACAAAGAATCCATTCACAAAATATGTATACTGAAATTTTATCAATGAAATTGAAACAACAAATAAAAATATATAAAACACTTTTACAAGTTTTAAATTTTATCACTTAAATTGATAGAACAAATATAAATATGTAAAACACCGAATCCATGTACAAATTAATCTTCTTAAGTTTTGTAACACTTTTACACATAAGATAAGATGAAATAATAAAAAATGAATTGATAAAACACTTAATCCTCGTGTTATTAATTTCTGTTTCACCTATTTACATTTAAGAAGTCTAAATAACAATATTACAAACTAAACAACATAATCCAAGTTGAAACTGTAGAAGTGATTGTTTACATGTCAGGTTATAGGAATGAACTATCGAAAAATGTTAACATGAAGTGAAGCGGTAAGGATCGAACTGGTGGGTGTTATGCGGCCAGTGCTGCCGATGCGGGTATTTTTTCCCGAAATCGGGAAATGTTTGGCATCGGTGGAAATTTAACGGGTATCTCCGAAAAACGGGTAATTTCGGGTATTTTTGCTTTACAATGTAAAGGTGGGACAAAAATAACGTATTCTTTAAAATAACCTATTATTGACTCGGAACTGTTATCACCAATCACCTATTACTGAAAAAACCCTATTACCAGTGATCATATTTTAAAATATCTATAAATAAACCTAAATTTGTATTTTAGAATAACTATATTTTACAATATTAGTCAAATTTATTAAATCTTCCATCGAAAGCGATGGAGAAATAACAATAAATTGGGGTTGTTGGTGTAAGGTGTTAGGTTATAACAGATAGAAGAACCGATCGGTTAAGGTTATTCGACCAGTTACCGTTCTTAGATCGGTTCTCAATAACTGTTGAGTAACTTCTGTTATCGAATAACTCATATGGCTGTCCTATTATTGAAGAACCGATAGGTCACGTGATCTAATAACGCAAACAAGAACTGGTCGCAGTGGGTTGTGACGCTCCTAGCGGCCGTGGTTCGAACTAAAACAGAAATTCGTGATCATAGTACAATCATATCACAATAGATGGAGTTCGAAACTGTGAACAAAAATAAATGCTTTGATTTTAATTTGTAAATAAATCTTCATGATTTACTTTTTTGTTTCATTGCGAATCAATAAAAAATCTCTTGGTTAAGAGAGGTTCTACTTTAATACAAAGTGCTGAAACTTTTAGATGAGCTTTGTAATACCAGATTTAATTTAAATTTACTTAGACTGAAATAGTTCTCCAATATTCAGGGTCTTAATGTTCTCTAATCATAATTTAAAAAGTTGAAATGGCTAGTTAATATCAAATGCTTTTTCTTATGTTATATTACAAATAATAATGTAATGACAAATGAAAGTCATTAAAATCTTATGATGATTATAATGAATAGTTAAAATCTTGCAATGATTATTAAATCATGAAAATATTAGCTTGTTGTAAAATCTGTTTGGACTTTTGTAATTTATAGTTATTCCAAGGATATTTACACTTATATTAGATTCCATCGAGACACTACCTTTTTACCTGTTCGTAAAATATAATACTGCTTTTTGAAGTAAGTATTTAGTCTTTTGATATACAGGGTGAGTATCTCTTAGTGTAAAAAAAAAAAATTGGGTTAAACTAGATCAAAAATGTAGCTAAATGCCGCAAATCTCACCTTTCTATTCCAATCCGTTGCATATATACGATAAATCGAAGACTTTTTTGAGGAAATCACGTTTTTTAATTTTTTTTTTTGTTTTTTTTTTTTCGTTCCCATAAAAACTGTAATATCTCCATTTTGTCTAAATATTTTTCAAATTTTGGCCACATTTTCAGATTTAGCATTAAATTCCCTATAAGAACAGAGTACACGTAACCTTGAATTTTACAAACTTGGTATCTAAAGAACAGCTTGATCTTCACCTTATTTGGGGAAGTCACAATGTCTTATTTACTTCAACGCTCACCGTTTTTCGTAAAAACTATCCACAAAACGTCAAATCTCACAAAAACTTGCAAATTTAATCAGCTTTCGAATGATATGTTAAACGTAATGATTTTGTTTCAATTTCATGGAGATATTTAATTTTGAAACCGAAAAAACATGGTGTTCTCATTTTGTATACAAATCAGTTACTTGGGTAAATAAAACATTATGACAATCCCTTAATGGAAATGTGCATTTTAAACATAATAAACTCTTCATTGGAATAAAAAGCAAGGGAAAAAATGATTGTTTAATAGAAAATAAAGGAAAACTGTCAATAAAGCGACACTACATCAGAGGATCTCATGTTATTACATTTATTTATTTATTATTATTATTTAGGATTTATTTTATTAGATTTTCAATGTAATGTTTAAAACCCAGTGATAATGAACATAGACCTTAGTTTTGCCGTTAGCTACTGAATGCAGGTTGTGTCTAAGAATACTACTTTTTGAAGTATGGGCAGATGAGTCTGTTTTTACAGGGGATGGCATTTCTACCAATCCATGTATATCGTTATTATGAATGGTCGAAATGCCTTCCCCTGTAAAAATGAGACTCACCTAGCCATAAATCACATAATAAATAAATAAATGTATTAACATGAGATCCTCTGATGTAGTGTCGCTTTATTGACAGTTTTCCTTTATTTTCTATTAAACAATCATTTTTTCCTTTGCTTTTTATTCCAATGAAGAGTTTATTATGTTTAAAATGCACATTTCCATTAAGGGATTGTCATAATGTTTTATTTACCCAAGTAACTGATTTGTATACAAAATGAGAACACCATGTTTTTTCGGTTTCAAAATTAAATATCTCCATGAAATTGAAACAAAATCATTACGTTTAACATATCATTCGAAAGCTGATTAAATTTGCAAGTTTTTGTGAGATTTGACGTTTTGTGGATAGTTTTTACGAAAAACGGTGAGCGTTGAAGTAAATAAGACATTGTGACTTCTCCAAATAAGGTGAAGATCAAGCTGTTCTTTAGATACCAAGTTTGTAAAATTCAAGGTTACGTGTACTCTGTTCTTATAGGGAATTTAATGCTAAATCTGAAAATGTGGCCAAAATTTGAAAAATATTTAGACAAAATGGAGATATTACAGTTTTTATGGGAAAAAACGTGATTTCCTCAAAAAAGTCTTCGATTTATCGTATATCTGCAACGGATTGGAATAGAAAGGTGAGATTTGCGGCATTTAGCTACATTTTTGATCTAGTTTAACCCAATTTTTTTTTTTTATACTAAGAGATACTCACCCTGTATAGCTTTTTTATTTTTGTGAATGGTTTCTTTCATAAAACTTTTTAGTTATCATTTTTATGGTTAAATCCATTGGAATATTTGTAAATAGATTTGTTAACAAATAAACTGAATATTTTTAATTCATTTTGTTTTTTTCCTTTAAAAACTCTGATGTAAATTGATTGAATCTGTATGGTTATCAGTATTGTCCAATATTTTGGTGAAGTATTTATGAGAACAGTTCTTTTAAATAAAAACTCATTGTGATTGTACAATGATAATGTGGGGTGTTGATAAATTTGTACAAACTTTATTGTAATTTGTTTTGTTTTTTTTTATATAGTTTTAGTCCATACGTTATCTCATTCTGTGATTTTTATAATTACCCTTTCTGTTCTGGAAACTTATAAAATGAAAAATACCTTCAGGTTTGTTCAGTTATTGTATCCTAATCTTTATCAGTTATTTGTTCAAACCATCTTTTGATCAACTAATCTTTCTCTTTGTTTGCTGCCATACCTTTCTTTACATCCCCTATCCACAATTTCCTCAGACATCCTTCAACCTACTCTCTTATCTGTTCAGGAAAATATACTATGGCCTCTGTTTTGATACATCCTTTTTGAATGAGCTCCTGGTTTAAATACTCTTTAAAATATTTTTTTCCTCAATTAGGATTGATGACTTAGTTCCAATAAAAGTGGCAATTAATTCATGAAACCCTAATTGTATTGATCCTTATGTACCATCATGTGTACCTAAAGTGATTTTTTCCTCTATCATATATTGTCTTATGATATTATTAGAAACATGATAGGCTCTTATTATGAAATAACTTCCACTCTGAGTACCCATCTCTAAAGATAGTAGCGTTTAAGCTTTTTCTTCTCCACACCACAGATTTTGATAAATTTAAAGACAATTTATAGTGATAAGGAAAGATATAATCATCTTATTTTATTTATTTTTTTTTTTAAAGGAAACATTTTTATTCCACAGGAACGAGTTTAGGATTCCTACAGTCTTCCTTTCTCTTAATATTTTCAATGAAATATCTTAATTAATAGAGGATTCCTTTCCAGGAAGGATTAGTAGACCTCCATATCTCTAATCTTCAATGCTAAAAAATGTGCTCGAAGAGTTGAGGGACACAAACTCTTTCTTCTTTAGATTTATTTCCATGCCCTTTTCAGAATACTGCTTAGAGTTTCCTCAGCATGTATTCCAGATCACATTCCTCAGTGGCAATGAGTTGATAAACTCCTGCAATTTGTATTATGAATTAGATATCTTTCAAAATCTCCAAACCCGTGTGTTAATATTTCTCTCCTATTTCTAGAAAGGTTGTTTAATAATCATGTTAAAGAGAGTAGGTGATTAGCAGCAACTTTGATTTAATCCTTTGGTGATGTGTAATGCTGAGGGGACATGATATCAAAACTTTTTTTTTTTTAAATACTTTTGTATACAATTATTAACGCTGCTATTTCAAAATTTAATTCCCAATTCTGCACCTTTATAAAGGCCTTGTATGCCTTATCTCAGACTATCACTTATCTCTGACAAACAGTGCTTTCCACACCTTATTTTCTAGTCAAAGCTTTCTAAAGGTGGATAAAGGCTAAATGTACCTCCTGGACCAGAAGTCTTGGAAGTCCACCAAATGCTTTAAAAAAAATTGGGATATAGTAAAAAACTTGACCTAAGATGGCCCAGCCTGAATCCTGCTTCTACCTCTGTTATTTTCTTCTTTATTTTATCTTACAGCCAATATTTTAATACACAATACATGCTTAGGTAACAGATTGATACAAGCTACTTGTAATTGTTGAGTCTTTATAATTGTTCAAATATGTTTTACTAACACCTATATGTATTTTTTAAAAATAAAATCTTGGCGGTACAATTAAATAAGGACAATGTTTTTTAAAGATTTATTCAGCTGAATTCGTTTGTATCATAGTTGGCCTATTTATTTTTAATTTGTTATATATTTTGACAACTTTTAATTGGCTTCTAAAATGTTTCGTTAAAAAAAAATTGACACAATAATTTTGGTTGATTTTGTGTTATTTACCATTTGTAAGATTACTAAATAAGCAAATTATTAACATTATTAGCAATGGCGAGGAGGATAAATTAATGAATTACCAGTCAATGTCTAAAAGTAAGTTTGTAATAGGTTAGAACCACTAGCGCCAGGTCGGTGATCAAAAACAGAACGATGGCTGGCAATAGGTTATTCTAATAACAGTTGAGAACTGTTGTAGAACTGGAGTGATTGTAATAACTGCAGTGATTCTAATAACTGGCGTTATTGTAAGAACTGCAGTGATTCTAAGCGTTATTAGATCCCGAAGAGTTATTGGCAACAGCAGTGATTGACGGGCGCGCATTCTAGCGAGAGGACAGGGGTTTACTTGAATCACCTATTACTGGAATAACCTATTATTGGAACCTATTACTGGGATAGAGCCATAACGTAGTAACCTAATACCAAAAAATAACTGTTTAGCCCACCTCTACTTTACATAACTGATTATGTTAATACCTATTACATCGTTATCTTTTTCTAAATTGATAAAAACAATTATCGTCAAAAAGTTCAATAGCGATTGTAATATTTTTTCGGTCAAGGAAAATTCGAAAAGGTCAGTCAGTCAGTCTTCGACGACAATCAAGGGGATGAAAGCCGTTCAGTTCCTCAGATGTCCACGTGAATGTTAGGTACCGCCACCAGCGTTGCTGACCTTTCTTCGAACTAGAGTCTGGGGATAAGATATTCCATGAGCCGAGGATGGCCGATTCCACCCGAAGCTCCCCGACTGCATGCTCTCGGAGCTCTTCTTACCTTGTGTATAAGATATTCCCGTCACACTCACTATTTATACTGTAAGACTAAAGTATGGGGGTAGGATATTAATTAATCATAATATTAATTAACATTATTAAATAATTAATCCTATATATTAATATTAGGTAATTAATTAGTCAATTATATTTTTTTTAATATACCGCCACCAGCGCTGCTGTCCTTTCTTCGATGCTCACTTGAATGTTTGAGTGCGGCTTTTGTCACGTATTTTTGTATGACGTTATTTTAAGAACTATATTAGAAAATATGATAATTGGCGATCCTTGAAAATAAAGGCAATAGTGATTAAGTATTATATTAGATAATATGATAATAATTTTATTTAGAGTTTTTTTTTATACAAATAATTTATTAAATATATATATTTATTTATTAGTCTGCCTCATATTAGTCTTTATGTGTGCCAGTTTGTGATAAATCATAAATAAAAGTCTTAATTAAACAAATTAGATGTTATTAAAATATAAAATATTTACCTGCTAATTTTTTTATTAATAATTCCTAATATTATATTTTGTACCTGCCCACTTCCTTTTCTTTTAGTCACCCAGCAAAATAATAATGTAGGTAAATATTGAAAGGTTGATTAATTAAAAAAGGTTAAGAAATTGAGAAGGTTAATACAGTAATACAAATTAACATTTATTATATTACACTGGCACTAAATTTAAAATATATTTTCCAGAAATCAATTATAATAAATATAAAACTTATCCTGTAATTTTTTGTTTTGCAGACCATTTGGCGCCCCTTTATGAGTATTTGATACCCCCCCTCTCGCTGGGTTAATAAAGATAATTCCCGAAAACGGGTATTACTTCAAGCATTGGGGGGTATTTCTCGGTTAAAACGGGAATTTTTATGCTTGGCGGCGGGTATTTTGGGTTGGGAGCATCGGCAGCACTGAATGCGGCTCAAGCCAGTTTGGTGGTGTCGCCGATCCGAACAATCACCAGAAACTTTATTTGTTACACTTAAGACCCTGAGAGTTTGTTTCCAAAATTTCAAAAACTGTGGAAAAAAAAGGGGGCGGCCATCGAATATTGAACACCCTCTCTCTCTCTCTCTCTCTCTCTCTCTCTCTCTCTCTCTCTATATATATATATATATATATATATATATATATATATATATATATATATATATATATATATATATACAGGGTGAGTACCTATTAGTGTAAAAAAAACAATTGGGTGAAACTAGATCAAAAATGGAGAAAAATGCTGCAGACCTTACCTTTCTATTCCAATTGGTTGCAGATATATATGATAATTCAAAGACTTTTGAGGAAACCATGTTGATTGCCATAAAAGCTGTAATATCTCCATTTTTAAATAATTTTCAAATTTTGACTATATTGTCGGATTTAGCATTAAATTTCATATAACAGCAAAGTACATGTAACATTAAATTCTACAAACTTGGGACCTAAAGAATAGCTTGATCTTAACCTAATTTCGAGAAGTTACAATGTCTTATATTACTTCAACAATCACTGTTTTTCGAAAAAACTGCAAATCTCACAAAAACTTGCAAATTTAACCAGCTTTCATTTGGTGTGATCAAATTAATGATCTGTATCAATTTCAAGGAGAAATTTACTTTTAAAACCGGAAAAACATGGTGTTTTCATTGGGCATACAAATCAGTTACTTGTGTAAATAAGGCATTCTGATAATCACTTAATAAAATATGCATTTTGAACCTAATAAACTCTTCAATCCAAAGGATGTTGAAGAATACCACTTTTTGAGGTGAATTTTAGGGAAAGATAAGACTTTGGTATATTCATTTTTGTACTGTTGTCGAATAATGTGTTGGAAAATTATATTGTGCTGAACTTCAGGTGGAATATCGTAATAGGATATTTTGTTACAAATCCTAGTAATTTTCATCATTCAATCTGTTGGCCAAACTATGATTTGCCAACACTATGTAAAAACCCCTGTAAAAACAGTTTCATCTGTCCATAAAATTCACCTCAAAAAGTGGTATTATTCAACATCATCTGCATTCAGAAGCTAACAGCAAAATTAAGGTATATATATAATTATTATTATTATTTATTACTTTTTAAATTTTTTTTTTTTTTAGTTCAAAATGTTTATAAGGGTCTCAGTCCCAAAATAAAGTTTATTTTTTTCAATTTTAAAATAACAAACAATGGAAAAATCTATTCAATTTAGAATTAGAAATGATTGCTTAGATTCATTTATATCTCTATTACCTATTGCTTGTGATTCAGCCATATCGTAACATTAATCCAATTAAAGGTTTAAAAAAAAATGAAATAAAACTATTTTTTACTACAGAAATAATCAAGGATAGTCAGAAGAACTGAAGAAGGTTGAAAAAAAACAACAAAAAACCAATTAAAGACTTGGTTTTTGAGATGTGACCAAATAGGGTATAATACAAAATAAGGAACTGAATAGTTACTAGTAATAAATAAACAGCATATTTTATAATAATAAAGATAGAGTTGGACTAAAATATATCTAATCATAGCAATAATAATAAAATAGAATGAAAGGTATAAATGAGTGAATAACAATAAAGAAATAAAGTTAAAATTAAAGTAAGTACAAACATATTGCCATAATTAAAATGTTTGTATCTGAAGATTTTATCTGTCTGAAATAATGTAAATTCTTAAACTACTGTAAAGCTCAATTGTTTAAGGTGAACAGGACCGTGACCACCTTGAGCTATTGTAACCTCAGAATATAGAATTTTTTTGGGAAATGAAATAAAGTGATGATGAAAAATTTATAATATTTATCAGAAACAAACTGTTTACAAGCGAGTATTACAGAATGATAGAATCAAAACAAGGTCTCTAACATGCCTCACATAGTTATTTTTTCTTCATGTATCCCAACAAATTAGCTGATTGAAGTTATTGTAAGACAGGTGTGAATTAAATATATTAATTAAAATTAATAAACTCGGATTTATGGGAAACTTGAACACTTAAGATTTAATTTTAATTCATTCGCTATTATTCCTTTTGTTTCCATCTATTGTTTATTGGTGCTAAATATCCAGATTTTCTCCAACTAGGGCAAGAAGAACAAATTATCTTGCAAGTCACCTACTCTAGCCAGAGTTAGAAGGTTGATTCATTCCTTAAATCTGAATTTAAACTGGCATTGCAGAGATTATGAGAATGCTAAAGTTCTTGCCACACCAACATGCCTGGTCACCCCCATCTCAGTCTTTTATTGTATTTTACTTTTCTTACTAATTGGTATTGATTCTTTATCTCTTTATTTAGTTTTATACACATTATTGCATCTTGTTATTTATAGCAGGCCTGCATCCTAAGCTAAAACATCGGCGCTCCAAAAATGTATTTTTTCATCATATCTCTATTTTCCCCTTAAAATTCCATTTACCAATACCCTCTCAATTTTTCTTTTATGATGTTTTGCATTATTTTTGAATAAAGAATAAATATATTTTTTTCATTTCAAAAATTTGTTTGGATTCATTTATGTTCTCCAAAATAACTTTGTTTCAGAAGGTGGTGGAGAATATCCTGCACCAACATACTAAAATTTGTAAACTGACATCCAATGGTAAGAGCAACATAACTGTATTTTCTGATTTGCTCTTACATGTGTAGTAATGTAGTAAAGAATCAACTGTGTGCTTGTTGGGTATCACCACATTTTTATTGTTTTTGCATAGAATGAAATAATATGACAATATGCAATTTTTTGTTTTAAGTAGGTTTTTAGTGTTATATGTTATTATAAAGTTTTTTTCCCTTCAGTCTGCTAACAAGGCTCACTTTTTCTTATGGTTTTTATTGGAACTATTTGCTTTTCTAAAGCTGGGGGGAGAAAAACTTAGACTCCAATGAGGCATTGGATTAAACCTTGAAAAAGGTTGAAAACTGGATCTTATAGATTTGTGTTGCAAATATGTTGAGTAATCACACAATGGTTTATTTGAATTGCTGAAGACTTAGCTGTTTAGAACTTAGTTAATGTGTATTGAGATGTCAAACTAATGTAAATTCTTACGTACTTAAGTTAAATTAATAGCTGTTTATGTATGTAATTAATTATAAGAAAATTAAATTGTATTGTGTCAGCTAGTCCTCAGCTATGATGAACTTTTTTAAAACTATTAATAATAATAAAATAAAATAAAAATTCTTGATATGTACAAAGCAGGACTAGTTTTTCAAAACTATGATCTTATACTAATTATCATTATTAAGGTTTATTTTATTCTATAGTCACCTTTGTGGAAACATAAATGGAGACATTCCTTTTCATTATTATAGTTTTTTTCTTTTAAATTAGACCTATTAATTTAATTTAATTTTATTGAGGCTATCCACATTGAAGGTGACATTTCCTGATATAGAATGTAGTCTTCGATTATATTATATGAGTCTTTTTTATGTATAAAAATCAGATATTTTAAATTTTAGATTGAAAAATAAAATTAAAAAAAAACAACAAAAAAAAACACAATTTTTTCACAGTAATTAATGTATCATCTTTGTTTTCCTTCTTATATCCTCTAGTGTGCAGCTTACTTTAACAATACTATAACTGTTTAATATATGATGAAATTATCATAGTATGTTGCTTCATTTTTTAAAAATATTTATGTTAGTATAAGTAATGTTGTGATATAATTAGTCATTAAAAAAAAATTAAACTGTTTGTTGTTTTAATATCTATGTATTTATTCTAGCCCAATCTTTTGTTTATGTAAAAAAGAGGCTTATTATATTTATCGGTCAAAAAATGGCTAACCCTTGTTATTTGTCCTTGTTTCCTGTCAACAAATAATTAATATGTCTACAGATATTAAAAAAATAAGTAATATAATTATAACTACTATTAAAAAAAAAAAAATGTTTTATTCAAAAAATAACTTTCATTTGAACCAATTGAATTCTAAGCATATAAGTAGTTGCAAGTTTTTATTTTTCTTCTTAAAAATGTTTCTAGCTTTGTCCCAAGATATTTGAAAAATCTAAGTATGACAGTATTTTCCCTAGGTATCGTCCAAAATATAGTGTAATATGTCTATTGACTATTATTGACAAAAATAAATGAAATGAAAAATAACCTTTATTCTGGGACAGACTGTCCCCTAAGAATAATTAAAATGCACAATAAAGGTACAATTGTCTGACTGAGATTAGTTAAATCAGCACATCATTAGTATAATTAAATTAGGAGAAAAAAGTAGAAAGAAAAAAAAAAAAAAAAAAAAAATTAAAAATTAAAGCTAATAAAAAAAAATATTAATAATAAATAAATAGATAAAAAATAAAATAAATAAAAACAATCAACTGTAAAAATTTTAGCACGCTTATGTACATTTACAATTTTGTGGAAGATTGAAAATCGAGGTGATGGATAAATAAAAGATGTTTAAAGGAAGTTAAGGATGAGGCTTTGCTAATATGGATAGGTAAGGAATTCCAAAAAGAGGTAGGAGGGGTAACAAAGGATTCTTCAAAGGAGGCAGTTCTATGGGAGGGGGTATATAGGTTGGAAGGTTGGGATCTTGTATTCAGGTGGTGAATGGAGGAACGCAGAGTAAGTAGGTCCTATATCCTAGACCTACTTACTCTGCGTTCCTCCATTCACCACCTGAATACAAGATCCCAACCTTCCAACCTATATACCCCCTCCCATAGAACTGCCTCCTTTAAAAAATCCTTTGTTACCCCTGCTACCTCTTTTTGGAATTCCTTACCTATCCATATTCGCAAAGCCTCATCCTTAACTTCCTTTAAACATCTTTTATTTATCCATCTCCTCGATTTTCAATTTTCCACAAAATTGTAAATGTACATAAGCGAATATAGACTTAATATTCACATAATTGAGTGGGTGATTAATCGCCCCGAAACCGCGAAAACACTCGTTTTAATGTGGCACAATATCCGGCCCGGAGGACCAAATTGTATAATAAAAATTCAAGATATTTTCCGATGCGACTCCGCAAATTCGCACCGGCCTCTGGAAAGTGGACTGTATTTAAAATTATAAAAGCGAGTGCTCGCACCTTTGGGGAGATCTTAATCAGGAGGTAACCTAACCAAATAGTACAGGCAAAACCACTCACCTTGTTGAAGTGGAGGACGTAATTCCTGGTCTTGGAGGCCTCCAAAGGAATCTCGGGCAGGCGAGCGATTCTCGCAGGATGTAAAAGTTGATCAGGATATCCTCCTCTTCTTAAATCACCACTCATTAATGTGAATATTAAGTCTATATTGAATATCATAGGAAACAAAAAAACACTTTAAGAAAGAAAACTCTGGGAAAGCTATTATCAGCTTTGGGCATGAAAAAACGTAGGAAGACCATAGGGTCTTGAACAAAGAAAATGTGTACAGGAAAGCAGCCAGCAGAAGAATGAGGATTTTTCCTGTAGGGATTAACGCAGATAAGGGCTAGTTACCTAGAGATCTATAGAGTGCGTCAATATACGGTATATTACAGTTTTTCTCCTTTCCCCCCCCCTCACAAAAGCGCCGATTGGCGCGAACAAATATATTAAAGACAGAATTGTTAAGTATTTATTTGGAATAACTCCTATTTATTTAACATTTGTAGCTCCATGTTTCGGATACAATGCTCCATCATCAGGCTTCTAAAAAAATTCTAAAAAGAAATAAGAAAACATGAATTGATAAAACACTTAATCCTTTATGAAACTCATGTTGGTGGAAATAAGAAAATATCAAAATATAAGACACTAAATCAATTTTGAATTAATATTATATTAAATCAGAATTAATATAATGCTAAATCACCAGTAATATTAACTCCTGATAAACTTTCTGATGTAAGGGAAGTGTAAATAACAAATTATAAATATATAAAAGACAGAATTCTAAGTGGAAGTTATGATGTCAATTTTTGCTATATTTTCTCAAGGGAAGTGGAAATAAAAAAATATAAAACCTGTGATAATCTTTCTCACATTTATTTTTATATCGATGTGTTTTATTGAATTAATAATACAATTTGTCTTATTTTAGGGCAGTATTTTAGGGGACAACAAAGAATCCATTCACAAAATACGTATACTGAAATTTTCTCACTTAAATTGATACAACAAATATAAATATATAAAACACCAAATTTTATATATTTATTGGCGCGACAGACGCATGAAGATGTCTTTGGCCTGTTCCACAGCCTTTCTCCAATCGTCCGGATCAGCTGCTCCCCTTAGATAACCTTAAATAATTACCCCCTTAAATAATTAATAACCCTTAGACCTTAAATAATTTTTAAGTCCTCGGAGACGCCATTGAACCATCTTCTCTTGGGTCTTCCACGAGGTCTCTCTCCATCTGGTCTATCCCAGAACAATTTTCGGATGTTCTGCTCTCACCCATCGGTAGACATGCCCCATGAGACTTGTAACACTAAATACATATAGAAATTAATCATCTTAACTTTTGTAAAACTTTTACACATTAGAGAATAGGAAATAAGAAAACATGAATATATAAAAAACTAAATCCTTTATGAAACTCATGTTGTTAACTTCTGTTTCACCTATTTACATTTAAGAAGACTAAATATAACACACCAAACAACACAATCCAAGTTGAAACTTTAGAATAGTAGTGGTTCAGAAATACTGGACCAGTTATTTTGTAACAGGTATGGGCTGACTGAACGGCGTCCCTGTTACCGATATTCAGAAGTAATAGGGACGAGACACTTGCATACTTGCTTCAGTACTAGTAACAACATTTATACCTAGGAATGGTCTAAACCAGGGGTCTCCAAACTACGGCCCGCGGGCTCAATCCGTTCCGCGACAGTAGTTTATAGGTGTGGACCAGTTTTACTTTTACTAAAGGGATTTAAGATGCTCATCGGTTAAAAAAGTTGAAGTTCTGGGGCTGGTGTTTCAACGTCGACAACAAAAGGATTTTGAATAATCTTATTTTTATTCGCAATGATATCAAAGACTAAAAAACGAGTATCAAAATTTATATTCAAAACTTCGGCTGCTGGAAAACTGAGTTTCAGTAGTGTGGCTAATTATTTCACATGTTTTAAAATACTCTTTACGCAATTGTGATTCAAACAGTATTATTTTCTGCTGGAACGGTTTGATACAAGTGTATAAATCAGGTATAGCTGGTTTTTTCATTGCAACCTCAAATTCAGTTTGTGCATATGTTTTGTTAAATCGACGTAGGTAGAATGCTAACTTCCGCAGCCATTAGCTATTTTGTAATTAGGATGGATTACGTATTGAAAGTTGGCGATTTTATTCTAAGGTTTAGTAACCTTTTTATCGTTGTGGCATTGTTGTTTTCATGAGAAGGTTTCATAACCATTGCATTGTATTGTGTGTATAAGTTCGTTTATTTTGATATGTGAATTTCCCATGTGTTGTATATTAGTTTTATGTTATAAATCTAATAAAAGTGTTTTGTCTATCACGTAAGATAATAATGAGTCTTATTTAATCAAAATTCCAATAGGTTATGGGCCCAGACTCATTCCATAACATAATATAAAACTCATTGTTTTCGTGCTCGCGTTAAGGTTAAGTTTGTGACTTGTTTACAAATTCGTTTAGTGGATTGTTTATTCATAAACAATGGATTTTAAGCATCAGATTGAAAAGTTTCAGGGCAACGCAAATTGGAGTAAGTGGAAAACGTCAAATTGAATTATTGTTAATACATCATGACATCCATGAATTTGTGGATGGTACCAAAGTTACTCCAGTGTGGCAAGATGGTGAGAAACCTCAAGATGACGCTTTTATAATGAAACTTAAAGAATTTAAAAATCTGATGCGTTGGCACAACTAATCCTAGTTTGTTCATTAGATGAGAATAACGTTGAGCTAACAGCAACGTGTAAGAGTTCAAACGAAATTTGGACGAAGTTGCTGAGTGTATATGAGCAAAGCTCAGGTCAAAGGGTTGATAGACTAATGGAAGAGTTCTTTAAAGCTACAAAGGACCCTTGTGAGAATATTGCTACACATGTTGCAAAACTCCAAAAAAACTTTCAACAACTTAATGATGAACTAGATCGCTTAGTTAAAAATAAGTTACCAGATCTTTTACTCATGAGATAGAATTATGTCTACGTTACCTGCGGAATACTTCGAATTCAAAAGTGTATGGGAATCAGTAAAAATAGAGGATAGAACCGTGAATCTTTTGCTTGAAAGGCTGCGGTTGATCGAAATGCGACTCCCTAGTAAGCACGATGAAGCTATTGCTCTAGTTGGCGCTGAAAAGACAAATCGTGTGGGTAATGAAACCAAAAGATTTAATAAAAAGAAACCGCTCAAGTGTTTCAAGTGCCACAAAACAGGACATTTTTCTAGGGATTGCCCTTTGAAGTCAAATCAAGACTCAGAAGCGACAGTCAAGTGTGCTACACAACATGAAAAGAAGACTACACATTCGCGAGGAGACGCCTTCATGGCAATTTCTGATGTTCCAGAGCCAGATACATGGTTGGCCGATTCTGGGGCCAGCGTTCACCTATGCAATCGTAGAAATTGGTTGGTAAGCTATGAAGAGTTTGTTCATCCAAAGGAGATTCAGGTTGGAAATGGCCAAATAATTTTGTCATACGGCAGAGGCGAAATCAATGTGGAAACCAAGACATCAAAAAATAAATGGGAGAAAAACTATTTAGAAAATGTTTGGTTTACTCCTGATATTTCTAGAAATCTGTTCTCAGTTGGTAGTTCTATTGAAAAGGGTTTCAATTTTGTAGCTGATCTAAAGGGCTGTGCGTTTGTAAAACAAGGCGTTCCTCGACTTACAGGGATAAGAACAAGCAATGGATTATACCTGCTGAACATGAGAGTCTGTGTACCACAACAGGCGATGAGTGCATCTACAGATATTTCACTTTAAGTGTGGCATGAGCGCTTGTGTCATCAAAACAAGCAACATGTGAAACATATTTTGAAAGAACACAACATTGTAGTGAATTCAGGAGAGGTAGAGGAATTTTGTGAAGGCTGTGTAATGGGAAAGCAGACAAGAGCGTCATTTTACAATCGAACTGAGAGACCTGTTGCCCCAGGTGAATTAATCAGTGGAGATTTGTATGGACCAATGCAAGCTACTTCATTTGGCAATTCAAGGTATTTTCTTTGTTTGAAAGATTATTTCTCAAAATTTCGTCGTGTGTACTTTATGCAAAATAAAAATGAAGCTGAGGATTGTCTGAAATTGTTCATTCAAGAAAGTATGACTGTGGGGATTAGAATAAAGTGTTTGTTTATAGATGGAGGTGGAGAGTTTGATAACAAAAATGTAAGGCGTTTGCTACAAGAACATGGTATTTCTTTCCGTGTAACTATGCCTCATACACCTGAGCAAAACCCCACTGAACGAGAAAACAGGACCTTAGTAGAAAGCGGTAGAGCTCTAATTCATTCAAAGAACTTACCTCTACGTCTTTGGGCAGAAGCAGTGAACACAGCAGCTTATGTACTGAATAGAACGGGACCCACAGCAGTTAAAAATAAATCTCCTATTGAGCTTTGGACAGGAAAAAGTGTCAACAGCATAAATCATTATAGAGTTTTTGGAACAGAATGTTTTGTACATGTTCCAAAAGAAAATAGGAGATAGTGGGATAAGAAAAGTACCAGAGGATTTTTTGTTGGATATTGTGATGAAAAGGACGGCTTCCGGATATGGTTACCTGAAAAGAATAAAGTTATAAGAAGCCGTGACATCATTTTCAAAAAGGAAGCTCCATCAGAAGGTGTTGAAAAGGTTACAAGCACTAGTGAGCAATTACTGTCAGTGCCTTTGACGGATACCAAAGTGACAAAATCCTCAACTGAGGGGACTAATCAGTGTGCTGCACCGACACTTGACATTTCTTGGAGTGCCAATCTTCAACCAGATGCAGTTGGACAACTTGAAACTGTTGGTGATATTTCTGTAACAATGGAATCAACCCCTGTGATGACTACTACTAGTGAAGAAAGGTCTTCCCCAGAGATCGAAGAAGAAAGAAGATATCCATTAAGGGAAAGAAAAAAGGTGTCATTTGACGACTACGAAGTTGACTTCTATGCTTCCTGCAATCTTGCAACTACGGAGCCCAACAACATAAAAGAGGCTAGATCATCAGTTGATGCAGTTATGTGGGAAGAAGCCATCAAGTGTGAGCTGGAAAGTTTGAAATCAAATGATACGTGGATACTGGTTGATCGTCCTAAAGACAAAAACGTTGTGAAGAATAAATGGGTCTTCAAGCTTAAGCAAGATGAATTTGATGCCGATTGGGGTGGAGATAACACTGACAGAAAATCCTACACTGGATATGCATTTAAATTTAATAATTGTTTAATTTCTTGGGAAGCCAAGAAGCAGAGGTCTGTAGCCCTGTCAAGCACAGAAGCTGAATATATGGCTTTATCTGAGGCTTCGAAAGAAGCAATGTTTTTAAAAATATTGTGTGGGAACTGACAGGTGTAGATGGTACAGTCAGTCTATTCAGTGATAATCAGGGAGCAATTAAGTTGATTAAGAATCCTGTATTCCATAAGAGAACGAAACATGTAGATATAAGATACCATTTTGTCAGAGAATGTTATTGTAATAAACAAATTGAAGTTAAATATTTGTGTAGTGACGATATGCCAGCTGACATGTTAACTAAAGCATTACCAAAAACCAAACATGAAAAATGTGTAACTACTTTAAACTTGTCTGCTTGTTAGATAATTACTCAACCTTATAAAGGGTGTTACGACTCCGACTATTATGAGACGGAAGATAATAATGTTAAGACTCCGACTATTATTAGGCGGAATAACTTTAACTCAATTAACAAAAAGATTGTTTTTATTTAACTGACAAGGTTACATACAAAGAGGTCAGAACTATAGTTTACATAGAACTATTAAAACTATGGTAAAGTCACAACATCTCCTTCCCCCTTAAAAGAAAATTCTGCTCCAAGGAAAAAATAAATATCTAATCTATGAAAAAAACAAAACAAAACAAAAAAACAAACAGCAAATATATATATGCTAACCCAACTGTGTATCATTCTGGTGAGTACCTCACTGGTTTCCGAACAGCCCTTTTGGGACGCGAAGGTGTTTCTTGTTCTTTAACAGGATTTGGGTTTTCTTCTGGTTGGAGATCCACTTGTTCCGAGTCCAATACTTCCTTCGGGGTAAGGTCCTCTCCTTCGTTGAGAACATCCTTTGGAAAGTTCCTTTCCTGGTTTACTTCCTTCGATATATCCATCTCACAATGTCTCGGAGAGCCAATTTCATCATCAGAGACAGGTGACTGACTCCTAGATACGTCCATTTCCGACGAATTGTTTCCTTTGAGATATGGCCACAACTGGTTCAGGTGTCTCTTCCATAACAAGTTATCGTTTGTCTTAATAAGGTATGTCTGTGGTCCCAGGGTGTCTTGTACCCATCCTTTGGACCATTTTGGCTTGTTTAAGCGGAAATCTCTTGCCCAAACTTGTTCTCCAACTTGGAATGCTTTCCGACGCAGGCCTCCCTTTCTAATCATCTTTTCCTGATGGATCTCCACGATTTCTTCAGTCGATGGCAGCAAAATATCAAAAATCGTTCTCGGTTTCCTTTTTAGAAGTAGCTTTGCTGGAGATTCCCCAGTTGTCGCATGTTCTGTGTTCCTGTACTGCAACAAATAATCATTCAATGATTGGCACAGATTTTTCCCTTCAGCTAAAGACTTTAAAATACATTTTTTCAAAATTTTGACCGCTGACTCCGCACTACCATTAGATTGGGGGTGAAATGGTGCCCCTACCAAATGCTGAATACCATATTTATATAAGAAAGTTGAAAATTCTGAGCCTACAAAACATTTGGCTCCATCCGATGTTATAGCTCTAGGCAATCCAAACCGTGCGAATAATTCTGAGAGCTTAGATATAGCTGTCTCAGCCGTCATTGATGAAACCACAAAACCTTCAATCCATTTCGTAGTTGCATCCATGACAACAAAACAAGAAATTTTCTTATTTATGGGTCCCAAAAAATCAATGTGAATTCGGGTCCAAGGGTTTTTTGGCCACGGATATGGTTGTAAAACTGCTTTAGGTGGGGATGGCCTAAAATGGCAACAAGTCTCACAGGAGTTGGCACACTGCTCGATATCTCTATCCAACGCAGGCCACCAAAAATAACGGATTGTGTGCCAGCTTATTCTAAATGGTAAGTTTTCGTGAATGAAATTTAGATAAGACATCTTATCATCAGGATCCGTTAAATTACATTTACCTTCAATCCTTGACAGGTAATCAGCTCGATTTTCTTTCGATCTAATGTATTTTATTTTATACTTATAATTAGAAATTAAATATGCCCACCTTTGTAGGCGGTTAGCAGCATAAATAGGAATGCCTTTCCGTTCTCCAAAAATGTACAGTAAAGGCCGGTGATCTGTCACAAGGGTAAACTCTTTGAGAAATAAATAATCTTTAAAATGTGTGATCCCAAATATGATAGCCCAAGCTTCTCTTTCGATGGTGGCATACTTTTGTTGTGTCTCTGTCAACATTTTCGAAGCATATGCTACAGGGCGTTCATTATTTTGATTATCAATCTGAGAAAGCACTGCACCAACCGCTTTGGCTGATGCATCTACGGTCAATTGTAAAGGAAGACTCGGATCAAAATGCGCCAAGACCGGTTCAGAAGTTAAAATTGTTTTAATTTTGTCAAATGCTATCTGACAACTTTCTGTCCAGATAAATTTTACACCCTTTTTTTCCTAAACGGTATAATGGATATAAAATGTCAGAAGCATTAGGAATAAACTTTAAATGAAATGTTACTAGTCCGAGGAAAGATTTAAGAGCCGCCGCATCCTTAGGTGGTGGAGCTTCTTTAATGGCTTTTATATGCTTATCTGTGGCATGCAATCCTTTATCATCAAATTTATACCCCAGATATTCCATAGAGTTACACCCAAAAGAGCATTTGCTTAATTTGACTCTCAGGTTGGCTGAGTTAATAATTCTTAGTACCATGTCCAGCCTTTGGTTGTGCTCTTCTCTGGTCCTACCGCTGATATAAATATCGTCCAGCAACGATCCCACTCCCTGGAGTCCTCGGAGTAGATTGTCTACGACTTCCTGAAACTTTCCTGGAGCACTAGAGATTCCAAAACACAATCGTGTGTACCTAAGCAGACCCATATGCGTATTAATTGTAGTCAACTGCTTAGAGCTATCCTCTAAAAGAAGTTGCTGATAGGCATCTTTCAAATCGATCTTTGAAAAAAATTTTGCTCCACCAAAACTAGAGCATATATGATCGAGCCTTGGCAGAGGGTATTGGTTGCTTAATAGGACTGGATTCACGGTGAGGCGATAGTCGCCGCAAATGCGAATACTTCCATCACTTTTGAGAACCGGTACAATCGGTGTGGCCCATTCACTACACTCCACTTTTTCTAAAATCCCTAAATCTAGAAGTCGGTTCAATTCCTCTTCCACCTTACACTTCAATAAGATAGGTAGTGATCGGGCTTTAAAAAATTTAGGCTGGGTCCCCTCTTTAAGTTGCAAAGTAATTTTATAATTGGAGAATGTACCTAAGGAAGGCTCAAATACCTTAGGGTACGCGTTAATAATGTTAGACATATCACTGGATATGTTCTGAATGTATGGGTCAACAAATAAAATTTGTTCAGAATAACTGGACTTCAAAATTTTTAAACCTTGTCTGCCAATTAGTGGAGGACCCCCATTTGGAATAACATGGAATTCCAATTCCTGAACTTTGGAATCCTTTCCCACCAATAACTTGATCTTCCCAATGGGGTATATTTTGTGACCCACATAATCACATAATTTGATGTCATTTTCATAAAGTGGGACCTTCTTAAAGTCTGATAAATAAAATTCTTCCGCTATAATGTTGTAAAATGACCCAGTATCGATTTCAAATGTATAAGTTTTATCAAATATATTTAAATCTATGGTAAAATCATTGTGATGGGAAGTAGGAAAATTAAAGAATGTGTCACATAGGGTGACCTCCTCTCCTACGGTTTCTTCGACTAAAAATTTGGTTTTACATACCGGGCCAAATGACCCTTTTTATGACATTTATGGCAAGAATAATCTTTATACTTACACCTTTTAGTTGGATGGTTTTTCCGCCCGCATACCTCACAAGGTTTCTGCTGCTCTGACGTCTGGTACGATGGTTTCTGAGGGCCAAAATTTTTTTTTGACATATAAAATGCTTCAGACGACCTTCATAAAAAGCTTCAGACGGTTCTACCTTCATTTGCGATATAGAAGTGGATCTAAGGGAGGCTTCCCTTCAGACGGTCACAGAGGCTAGGGTAAGTGCTTTTGAAAATGTGAAATTTACATCCGTAGGATCCTCTTCCATTAATCTTTCCCTTATTTTGGTCTGAACCAATCCTAGAACAAAAATATCCCTCATAATTATTTCTAGTTCAGTGCCAAACTGACAATCTGATGCACTCTTTCTGATTCTTGCCGAAAATTCAACAACTTTCTCTCCTGAATCCTGTTGTAAAGAGTAGAATTCTCTTCTAGCAGCATAGCAAGATTTTACCGGTTTAAAATGCTGTGTGAGAAGGTCCGTTATATCTTTGAAATTTTTATTAGCTACTTTGGCAGGCAGGCACAAGCTGTGAAGAAGAGAGAGAACTTCATCATTAAGTGCAGATAGGAGATAAGCCTTCTTAATCTCCTCATTTGTTACCCCAGAATATAGAAATGTATTCTCTAACCTTTCAAAAAAATGTTTCCAGACACTTTCACCTGGAACAAAAATCGTTGGAGGTGGCAAGCTGCTCGATGAATTCGGCATCCTCGTCGCCAAGATAATAATGTTACGACTCCGACTATTATGAGACGGAAGATAATAATGTTAAGACTCCGACTATTATTAGGCGGAATAACTTTAACTCAATTAACAAAAAGATTGTTTTTATTTAACTGACAAGGTTACATACAAAGAGGTCAGAACTATAGTTTACATAGAACTATTAAAACTATGGTAAAGTCACAACAAAGGGAAAGTATTGAAAGTTAGTGATTTTATTCTAAGGTTTAGTAACCTTTTTATCGTTGTGGCATTGTTGTTTTCATGAGAAGGTTTCATAACCATTGCATTGTGTTGTGTGTATAAGTTCGTTTATTTTGATATGTGAAATTCCCATGTGTTGTATATTAGTTTTATGTTATAAATCTAATAATAGTGTTTTGTCTATCACGTAAGATAATAATGAGTCTTATTTAATCAAAATTCCAATATTACGATGTTTTTCATTTAAAACAATTTCGATCATTTCTCGAAGTTAAAAGAAATGTATTACCTATTTCCGCGCGGAACCACAAGATATCTTCAAGTGTAGTGGTCGTAACAATACAGTACAAGACAATAGTGATTGAACTAGCGAATTCAGCAAGCATATGCTCGCTCTCAGGGCGAGTATGAGCGCTCTCAGGGCGCGTACCAGTCTAGACATTATAGATTTTATTTTTTTATTTTTCTTCTTTTCCTTATATAGTATCCCCATATAAGGACCGTTTATTTGTATATTAACATGTTCCATGCCTTACAGGCATACTACATGTTTTACAATGTTATTAAAAGTTGACATGATTAGTTTAGCATAACGTTCATAACGTAGTAATATAACAAAAATATTTAAACAAAATCACAAAAAAAAAAAATAAATAAAAAAAGAAATAACAAAAACAAAACAAAAGCCAACAAGAAACTATCTCCGCTGCCCATCATTTGTCAGTTTGTTAAAGTCGATCTTTCGTATAAACGTGAGTAAGTCAGTCTTAAATTTAAAGAACAAATTTTGTTCTGTCTCTGGCCATGTTCTATGTTTGAGAATAATATTTTTTACTAGATTAAACCTGTGTCTTTCAAATGCTTTACATTCATAAAGTACATGTCTAAAATTTTGAGTCTGTCCGTCTTCATTACATATGTCAGATCGTATTATGTTAAATCGTTTGAGATATTGTTTAGAGTTTCCGTGTTCTGTCATTAGTTGTGTTAGTTTGTAGTTGTTACTTTGTATATGTTTGTAATTGTTGTGTGTAATGTGAGGTATAAATCTGTGTAAGCTTGGTGACTTTGATGTGGTCACCCACAATTGGTCCCACTTTTCAACCGACTTCAAAAAAGAGGAGGTTCTCAACTCGTCTGTATTTTTTTTTTTTTTTTTTTTTTTTTTTTTATGTTACGCGCGATTACTCCGTCAATTCTGAATCAATTTTGATGATTCTTTTTTAGATCGGTAGGGCATACTTCAGAGGTGGTCCCATTAAAATTATTTTGAAATCAACGCAGCACTTTTTAAGAAAAATAAAAAAAAAAACAGTTTAAAAAATCACTTATTAACGGTTTTTTTTTATTTTTCTTAAAAAGTGCTGCATTGATTTCAAAATATTTTTTGAAATCAATGCAGCACTTTTTGGTGGCGATATTTCTTTATTCTTTAGGACGGAGATTTAGTTACTATGGAGATTTTAAATAATCATAATCATAAATATGTTTAAAATGTAAGGTTATATAACAGTGATTTTTATTAACTGGTTTTTAATTTTTCTTAAAAAGTGCTTAAGAATTGACAGAGTAATCGCGTAACATACAAAAAAACAAATACAGATGAGTTGAGAACCTCCGTCAATTCTTAATCAATTTTGATAATTCTTTTTTAGACCGGTAGGGCATACTTCAGAGGTAGTCCCATAAAAATATTTTGATATCAACGCAGCACTTTTTAAGAAAAATAAAAAAAACAGTTTAAAAAATCACTTATTAACGTTTTTTTTTATTTTTCTTAAAAAGTGCTGCATTGATTTCAAAATATTTTTTGAAATCAATGCAGCACTTTTTAAGAAAAATTAAAAACCAGTTAATAAAAATCACTGTTATATAACCTTACATTTTAAACATATTTATGATTATGATTATTTAAAATCTCCATAGTAACTAAATCTCCGTCCTAAAGAATAAAGAAATATCGCCACTGGTGGAAGGCGTTGTCTACTTTTAGGCACCCTCAGAAAAAAGCTCAATTCAGTTGAAAGTTATATGATAAATTGGTACCAGGTATTTAATTTGCTTTATCAATGATTTTATATGTATGTACAAACAACATACACATACCCATTAATGAAAAATATACGTAATGATCAAAACTAACAGAATTTCAAAAGAAATGGTAATTGTAAAGATCCTATTCGTGTAAGTAGGTTTAATCTTGAAGTCGGTTTTGTTTTTTTCTGTAAAAATTATTTTTTTAACCATATCAGAACTTATGTCCCGCTTTATATATGATAATGGAACTTTATTATACGAAGGTAACAAATTACTTTTAGCCGCCTCTTTGGCTAGGTAATCGGCCCTTTCGTTACCCTCAATTCCAAAGTGTGCTTTAACCCATTTTATAGAGACCATTTTCCCTTTGTTCATAATGGTTATTAAATTTCGTCTGATTAGGTCAGTCAAATAGTTATGTATGGCTGTATTATTAATCGACTCTATTAAAATTTTACTGTCCGTATGTATTAAAATATGTGTGTTAGTCTTTTGAGGTTCGTTAATTATGTATTCCGTAACTTTCAAAACAGCAAATTTCTCGGCTTGGTTATTTGAACAGTACGATTCTAGTTTATACTGATGTTCTATGGTTTTCCCATCTTGAGCTTTAAATAACCATGCACATCCAACGTTCTCGCTGTGCTTACTACCGTACGTATAGATTTCTGTTTTGTCGATATTAATTGAATAACATTTGGGTGTAGTCCACAAATTTGATGCAGGGTGTATCCAAAACTTACAGTTTGTGTTTTTTTCTATTTTGTCTAATGTTAGGTCTTTATATCCTGTCTTTGTGTTTTTAATGTTAAACAATGTCGTTAATTCGTCAATTTTTAATTGAACTGGCAAAATACCCGCCAATAATGTTGCAGCATCAAATGACAACGTGCGGTATCCTTTGCATATTTTGATTACCATGATCCTTTGTAGCCTTTGCAGTTTTATAACATTTTTTTTACGAAGTACAGCTGGATGCCAAACATGTACAGCATAAAGCATTTTAGGGAGGATAGCTGCTTCATATATTACTTTTAAAACCTCTGATTTAAGGCCCCATGTTGCTCTAGCAGCTATTGACAGTCCGTTAATCATCCGTAAAGTGTCGTTATAAAGGTTGTCTAAGTGCCTATTCCAATTTAGTTTTCTACCTAAAAGTACACCTAAATACTTCATTGTGTCACATTGGGCTAGTCTAACTGTATTGAGTCGTATGTCTAAGTCTGGTACTCTCCTTTTTCTTGTAAAAATAATAAATTTAGTTTTTTCCAAATTAAAGTTAAGTTTATTACCTCTAGTCCAATGTCCTAGTCTTGATAGTGTCAGATTTGCTATTTCCTGGAGTTCATCAAAGTTTTTTCTTTTTATAAGTAACAGTAAGTCATCTGCATAAGCTAGTAACGTTGTATTTTCATGTAAGTCTGTTTCGAAAACTGTATTAATTAATACGTTCCATAATATTGGTGATAATGCTGATCCTTGAGGAGTTCCTAAAGTCAGTTTCTTTTCTATTGAGTGATAGTTTGTCTGAGCAGTAAGTTTTCGGTCAGTGAAATAATTCTGAATAATTGTGTATAAGTTTTTTGGGCAGTCATATTTTTTAAGATTATGTAGAACCGCAGGCCACCAAGCATTGTCAAAAGCTCCAGCAATGTCTAAAGAAACTACTAATAAGTTAATTTTTTGGTGGAGCGTGTTATTGATTAGTTCAGTCAGTTCGTTGAGGGCTTGGTCAGTTCCAGATTGTGGTCTAAATCCAAATTGATGTCTGTCAAGTATTTCATTAGTCGTTAGGTGGTACATTAGTCTATTTTTTAATATTTTTTCAAAAACCCTACCCATCACAGGAAGCATACTCAAAGGTCTAAGTGAATATGAATTTGATTTAGGAATTAGAACTAGTTTACCCACTTTCCAGTTCTTTGGAAATTCCTTTCTTTTAAATAGAATTTTATGAATAGCTGTAATCAATTTTGGAAAAGTTTCAGCAATTTTCTTAATTATTCGAGAGTCTATTTTGTCTATTCCACAGGCTTTCTTATCATTTAATGGTTTAGTTGTATCTAATATTTCGTAATCTCGGATGCCTTCGTCATCTTCGTTATTGGGTGGGGTAAGTACGTCTAGTCTCATTTGTCTATGTTCATTATTGTCATTATTTGTTGTGTCATCTTTAATTATTTTATCCAGTACGTGATTTGATGTTTGCTGAGTGTCTGTTGTGAATGTTCCTGGTCGGGTCATTATTGTTAAAAGAAACTGTGAGATTTGATTTTGTTTGTTGCAAATTTATATGGCCATTGCCACGCAGTAGAAGCAGTAGCATATGTTTTCCAAGAATTTAATTTAGAATTCTTAAGATGTTTTTGATATTCATGCCTACTTCTTAGATATTCAATTTTTTTGATTTCCCTTAGTATTCCGTCATGTTTTGTCCGTTGATATATTTTGCTAAGATGATTAGTATGTCTTCGTAAGTTAGTCAGTTCAGGGTTCCACCAAGGTACGGAACGGTGTTCAGTTCGACGTTTAAAGTTTCCGGATCTTTTGAATGCAACATTGCAAGATTTCGTAATAGATGTAATAATAATCATATTATTATTAACCTTCATATGTGAAACTATCTCACATGCTCATTCCATACATTGTTAGTATATTCTAATTAAGTTCAATAAAGCCTTATTTCAGAAGGTATTCTTATTACAAATTTATTGAACTTAATTAACTGAAAAGTAATGGATCGCTCGCTGACACCGGAACGCTTGACCTAGACCCTAACTCAAAGGAAGCTCCTCAGAAATTTAATCATTGGTTGAAGAAGACATTTCACAATTTTGTGCTCGCATCAAAAGCCACAGAAACCGAACATCTGAAGTTATTAGTCAATTTTCGTGTCTTATTCGGTGTATCAATATATTAGTAACAGTACCACGTACGCCGCGGCTGTAGAAACACTCACGAAACTTTATATTAGGCCTGTGAATGTAATCTATGCGAGACATCGACTAGCCACTCGAGATCAGCGACCTGGTGAGTCTATAGATTGCTATTTAGAAGAGCTAAATCTTTTAAGCAAAGATTGCGAATTCAAAGCCGTAACCGCCGAAGAGAACAGAAACGATTATGTTCGTGATTCATTTATTCGAGGGATTAATTCATCACATATTCGGCAACGTCTCCTCGAAAAATCGACTCTAACGTTAATAGACGCTTACGAACAAGCTCGCTCGCTAGAACTAGCTCAACAACAATCGGAGTCTTATTTTCCATCGTCGAATTTAAATGCACTGGAGACAAGGTCCGGCTCAAAACAATACCAACAAAGTGAGCAGTCCGACTCTTCTGAATCGTCTACATTTAGCACTCCCGAGGCAATCTGTGCCATAAACCAGAAATGTTTCTTTTGTGGTAAAAAGAGGCACCCAAGATCCAAATGTCCTGCTAAAGATGCGATCTGCAAGGGCTGGAAGAAAAAGGGGCATTTTCTAAAGGTTTGCAGGTCTTCTCCAAGCGCTAAGAGTGGTAGCAAGGTAACTGATCACAAAGCTCAAACAACTGCTATATATTCAATCACTTCTTCTACCTGTCCCCATCCGTCGAATTTGTCTAAAGCTATCGTACATGCGACAGTTAATGGTAGAAATATCCAAGCTTTAATTGACACTGGAAGTACGGGGAGTTTCATCAGTGAACGCTTGGTCGGCTGTCTGAAGTTGTCTGTAATGCCTTATACTGGCGAAGTACTCATGGCTTCCACATCTCTAACATCTCCGATTCGTGGACGGTGCGTTGTCGATCTCGAAATTCCCGGACATAAATACAACAGAGTTTCACTCGATATTCTATCGGGCCTGTGTTCCGACGTCATCATTGGACACAATCTCTTACGTCATCATTCATCTATAGAACTATCGTTCGGAGGAAGTAGAGCTCCGCTCATTATATGTGGCGTTGCAGCAGCTAAAATAGAACCAGTCTCTTTATTTTCTAATCTTACACCCGACTGCAAACCGATCGCCATCAAATCCCGTAAACATTCATCCTCGGACTCCGAGTTCATTGCGAAAGAAATCGAACGTTTGCAGAAAGAAGATATCATATGCTCGAGTATCTCCCCGTGGCGAGCCCAAGTGTTGGTTTTAAATAACGAGAATAGAAAGAGGCGAATGTGCATCGATTACTCCAGGACGATTAATAAATTTACGGAATTGGACGCGTATCCCTTTCCTAGAATCGATGAAATAGTTAACATAATCGCAAACTATAAATGGTATTCGAAAATTGACCTCCAATCAGCATATCACCAGGTTCCTATAAGAACAGATGAACAGCAGTATACCGCCTTTGAAGCTTGTGGCCAACTTTGGGAATTCAAAAGGATACCCTTTGGAGTCACCAACGGTGTAGCAGCTTTTTAATGCACAATCGATAGGATCATTAAAAATGAAAACTTAAAAGGAACTGTTGCACTTTTAGACGATGTTACGATTGGAGGTAAAACCAAAGAGGAACACGATTCTAACCTAAAATCTTTCATGGAAACCATTGATAAATATAACCTTACCATAAATAAAAACAAAAGTGTATTTTCCCTCGATACTATAAACATCCTTGGATATATGGTATCGTAGAAAAACAATTAAACCAGATCCTGAACGTTAGAAGCCGTTAAGGGATTTACCTCCTCCGAAAGATAAATCCGCTCTCCGCCGAGCTCTAGGAATGTTCGCTCACTACTCACCATTTATTTCAAAATTTTCCGATAAAATCAAACCTCTAATTGATTCTAAATTACCATTATCTGGAGAAGAACTACTGCGGTTCAGGGAACTAAAATTAGATGTCGAAAATGCGGTAATCTCATCAATAGACCCAAACTTCCCGTTTACTGTTGCAACCGATGCCTCTGACGGAGCCATCGGTGCGACTCTATCTCAGAATCACCGGCCTGTCGCATTTTTCTCGAGGACCCTGACTAAATCAGAACAAAGACATTCATCAATCGAAAAAGAAGCATATGCAATCGTGGAAGCTCTAAGAAAAAGGAGGCACTATCTCATTGGAAATCATTTTCGTCTTATAACGGACCAAAGATCGGTGGCCTTCATGTTCGATAATAAAACAACAGGAAAAATCAAAAATGAGAAAATAATGAGATGGAGGCTTGTTTAAAAATCGGGTTATTGAATAAAACTAAAGGCCAATTAAAACAAATAACTGTATTGAGAAGTAATACAAGTGACCGAAAAAAGAGCTCAAGAGTGTAACACAAACAAAAATGGCTACTGTAATATATCTGGAAGGTTGCACAGTCCAAAAAAAAAAAAAGGTGGCAACTTGGCAGTGTTACCAAGAGACGATAAACTTCAAAGTCACTAAACAATTAACACAAATAGTAAATAATAATAATTAACACAATATAAATTTAGTAATAATACATAAAATAATAATTAATATCCAACACTCCTCCTTAATTATTATTGTCCTTGAACACTTAACACTTAGGAGAGAGCGAAAAGTTTCAAATTTAATTTTACACAAAGGTTTTGTTAAAATGTCACTAATTTGTTTGTTTGAACTAATATGATTAAAACAAAACACTTTGTTAAACTGATAAAGCAAATAACTCTTCTTAACTGCCAAAGCCAATAAAAATCGTATGCTTTCATAGCTGGCTACAGGACTGAATGTCTCAGTAAAGTCAACGCCGTGTTTTTGCTCAAAGCCTCTCATTACGAGCCTGGCTTTCTTCTTTTCTCCGTTGCCAGAACATTTCTTCCTAAAAACCCACTTGCATGTAAGAGGTTTCTTTTCCATAGGTAAATCCACTAAGGTCCAGGTAGCGTTTTTCAGCAATGCATCCATTTCTTCCTGCATTGCACTTTTCCATCCTGGATCGCTGACAGCCTCAGCAAAAGCAATGTCTTCAGAGTCACAGAAATTAGCTGCAGCGTCATAATCCTGAAAATAAGATAGCCTTTTTTTTTTTATATCTTCCTGTTTTCTTAGGTTATAATGATGTTTCGATTTTTCCACGATCCGTTGCAGTTGTGTTTCAGTGTCGTCAAAACCATGGAAAGATTCATTATCTTCTTCTTCAGCTATCTGATTTTCTTCGGGATCTTCTGGTTCCTCTTCAGTAGTTACATCTTCTTCAAATAAGGACTTAAAAATAATAGGAGGACCTTTACAGTCGCCAATGTAAGGCTTAAAAATTAGATCTCTTACTATTTCAATTTTTCTATCAGAGGGATAATATATTCTGTAGGCTTTAGAATCTTCTGGGTATCCTACAAAAATACCTTTTTTACTTTTTGGATCCCATTTTGTTCTTTTCTGTTTTGGAATATGAGCAAATGCTTCAGAACCAAAAGTTTTAAGGAATTTTAAGTCATCAAATTTCTTTCCAAACCATAGTTCCCACGGTGTCTTATTATCTATGGAACTAGTACCTGAAATGTTTAGAAGAAAAAAACGGCTGTGTTAATGGCTTCTGCCCAAAGGTTTTTGTCGAGGTTTTTGGCATACAACATGGTCCGAGCACTCTCAACTACTGTTCTCATTTCGCGCTCGATTTTCCCATTTTGACGAGGTTGATACGGAGCAGATGTTTGATGGCGAATACCTAATTTGCCTAGTAGTCGTTTGACATTTGAATTTTTAAATTCGGTCCCACAATCGGTGCGTAATGTTTTTATTTGCTTGCCCGTATCTCGCTTAGCTATTGCTATGAAGTCTTCCAATTTAGATGCAATGTCTTCTTTGTTTTTCAAAAAAATATACTTTGCGAAATTTGCTAAAATGATCCTTTAAAAGAAGAAAATATTTTCATCCTCTAAGACTTGTTTCTTCAGATGGACCACACAAATCAGCACTAACGATTTCGCAAACCTCAGTGACAGGAGAATTACTAGATGGATAAGAATTAATGTGTTGCTTTCCCAAACAACATGCCTCATAGAATTCTAAGCCATTGCCTTTTACATACGTTATATTATTGTTTTCGAGAAATCTTTTAATATGTTTAAAATTTTGATGGCCAAGTTTGACGTGCCAGTCGAATAGTGTGGAGACAGTAGTATTTGAATGAGCAGAGAACATGTTATCATACTTTACTTGCATTTGATATAGCATTCCGTCCCTAGTGCCCACAGCCCAACATTTATTGTTTCTATCGAGTATTCTGCAGGATTCACCAACAATTTTAAATATATGACCCTTATCAACAGTGGAACTTACAGAAAATAAACTCACTTTTAATTCAGGAACAAAAAGAACGTTTTTCAAAATTCCTGGGACCCATTCAGTTCCATTGAACGTCTGAACTGAAATATCACCTATACCTGCAGCCTCGAGACAAGTTCCGTCACTAATTTTTACTGTTCTTGACACTGGATTAATAAAATCAAAAACATAACGTTCATGAGTCATATGTTCAGTCGAACCACTGTCAACAATCCAAAGATGACTACATTTAATATTCTCATTGCCTATTGCCATATACGCATGCCTTTCAACATTTTTCCTTTCCTTCTTATTTAGAGCTTGGCAGTCCTTTATAAAATGCCCTGCCTTTTTACAATAAAAGCAAGTTTTAGGTTTCTCAAAATTGTAAGTATTAGAGTTTGACTTATTCTTAAAACATTTTGATTTATCATGACCAAGTTTCTGACAGATGGTACACCTTAAGGGCTTTGATTTTGAAGAGAATGCGCCATCACTATCTGTTTTTATCACTGCTACGAGAAGTTAATCTTTCCTCTTCTATTAAAAGACGTGACATAAGCTCATTTAAATTTTTGTTTTCTAACGATTCCCAGGCAGGAATAAAATGATCAAACTCAGGGGGTAATGATATAAGTATTTTAGTCATTAACATTTTGTCAGAAATCTCCTCCCCTAACATTTTAATTTTTGAAACCATATCCTCCAGTCTAGATATGTGATGCGAAACTCCCTGATTTTCGTATTTATACGCAAAAAATTGCTGTTGTAAAACATGTAAACTAACCTCTGACTTTTTATCAAACACAGTTAAAAGCTTCTTCCAAATTGCGAATGCCGTCTCACATGAAAGTAAATACCTCAGTTGACTCTCGTCCACTCTTGATGTTATAATTTCTTGAGCCAAACGATCTTTTATAGTCCATTCTTTTAAAAGCTTCTCATCCGTCGACTTCGTTTCATCGATGCATACTTCGTAGACGCCTTTAGACTTTAACATAATCACAGTTCGGAACCTCCAAACTTCCCAATTCAAGGCACCTCTCAACATAAGTTGTGTTTCCATCTCGAAATGTAACAGGCGAATAGTCCTCGAAAAAATAACGAGCGAGAAGTCCGAAAAACTTTATCACACCGTCAATGAAATAAGTCCGACACGTTTCACAAACTTGACACGACGGTAAATGTCCACAAATACAGTTAAAAACGAACTGGGCCCATAACCTGTTTAAAAATCGGGTTATTGAATAAAACTAAAGGCCAATTAAAACAAATAACTGTATTGAGAAGTAATACAAGTGACCGAAAAAAGAGCTCAAGAGTGTAACACAAACAAAAATGGCTACTGTAATATATCTGGAAGGTTGCACAGTCCAAAAAAAAAAAAAAAAGGTGGCAACTTGGCAGTGTTACCAAGAGACGATAAACTTCAAAGTCACTAAACAATTAACACAAATAGTAAATAATAATAATTAACACAATATAAATTTAGTAATAATACATAAAATAATAATTAATATCCAACAAGGCTGGAGCTATCGAGTTTTAAATATGATATTGTGTATCGACCAGGGAAGGAAAACGCTGCTGCTGACGCGTTTTCACGAGTGTGCTCTGTCATTTGCCAAGAAGATGAAAACGAACTGATGAAAATTCATGAGTCCTTGTGTCATCCCGGGGTTACACGACTATATCATTGGGTGAGGGTAAAGAATCTTCCATTTTTATTGGAAACCATACGTCGAGTTTTGTCAAGATGTCGTGCTTGTGCCCACCTCAAACCAAGGTTCCACAAGAATCAAGGAACTCTTATTAAGGCCATCGCCCCCTTTGAAAGGCTAAATGTGGATTTCAAGGGACCTCTCCCATCCAACAGTAGGAACAAATATATGCTCACCATCATAGATGAATACTCTCGTTTTCCGTTTGTCTTCCCTTGTCGGGATGTAGGCACGGCTACGGTTATCAAACATTTCGAGACACTGTTCACAACATTTGGAACACCTTGTTACATTCACACTGACCAAGGAGCCAGTTTCATGTCTCGAGAGCTCAAAACGTACTTGACCTCCCTTGGTGTCGCTACGAGTAGGACCACACCTTACAATGCTCCCGGTAATGGTCAAGTGGAACGATACAACGGCATAATTTGGAATACCGTTCAGCTCGCTCTGAAATCCAGGAAGCTAGAAACCTCACACTGGGAGACTGTTCTCAATGAAGCTCTTCACTCAATTAGATCCCTTTTATCTACGGCTACAAATGAAACTCCACACGAGCGATTCTTCAAACATCCCCGGAGATCTGGTATGGGAAGTTCGACGCCGACTTGGCTCACAACTCCTGGACCAGTCCTACTGAAACGACACATCCGTCAGTCAAAGTACGACCCGAGAGTCGATGAAGTAACCTTGGTCGAAAGTAACCCAGACTACGCCCTCGTACGCTTGCCGAATGGCGAGGAGACACGGGTATCTACAAGGCATCTGGCGCCTACTGGAGACCTCCCTTCGGAACATCATGAAGATGCGGAGGATGAGATGCCAACAGGTGACACAAATCAAGCGACTCATAATCAAAGCAAACCTGGTATGACCATACGGCCCTCACGTGAAGCAGAAGTAGGGGTAGAAAGTAGACCACAAGAAGAAGTAGGGGTAGGAAGTCCGATCTTAAGAAGAACTACAAGGACCCGTAGCTTGCCCCGTAAATATGAAGATTACGATCTTTACTAGGCAGGGGGTGAATGTAATAATAATCATCATATTATTATTAACCTTCATATGTGAAACTATCTCACATGCTCATTCCATACATTGTTAGTATATTCTAATTAAGTTCAATAAAGCCTTATTTCAGAAGGTATTCTTATTACAATAGATTTTGTAATTTTATTAACTATGCTGTCAGTCGAAAGGTGGAGTATTTCATTAATTATCAGGGCTTCTGTCTCATTTTCTGTCCATTCCCAGTTGGTAAAATGTGTTGCGGTAAAAATTGATTCATAAATTGATGTCTTAAGTTAGTCATGAATTTTTCCCAGTCACCATTTTCTGTCAAATATACTAAGATTTTGATTTTCTCTGCTGTCCAGTCATTCCCGTATACGTGTAGTTAGTATGTTAACATATTGTGGTCCGAAAAATTAGTTTCTCTTGAAATCGTCCAGTTTTGTACAAGGTTATGTCGAGTTGCGTTTGTATTTATTAAAGTAAGATCGATATTACTGTTACCTCTCGCACCTTGAAAAGTTGTTAGTTCTGAGTCAGTATTTAATAAAAACAGATCGTTTTCCACAATAAAGGTTTCCATTAGTTTACCCCTTGTATTTGTGCGTTTATCAAACCAATATTTAGACCTGGCATTTGAATCAATACCTATAATAATATAATTGCTGTAATAGTTTAATACTTTTTCTAATTTTTGTAAGTCTGAATTTATACAATGGGTTATGTCG
The DNA here is from genome assembly GCA_003667255.2 of Euschistus heros. Lineage (NCBI taxonomy): Eukaryota > Metazoa > Arthropoda > Insecta > Hemiptera > Pentatomidae > Euschistus > Euschistus heros. The sequence continues at coordinate 1,142,698 of RCWM02000035.1, read as the reverse complement.
AAATATGCGCTAGTCAAAATCCATTTCAATTTTCCATATGTTAATTCTAAGCAAATAAAATCGGAATCAGAATATTGCATTATCATGCAAGCATCGATATGTATATTAGTTATTACAATGCCAGCCCTGGGTTTTTTTATCTATAATTTGAAAAACATACGATTTACTATAACCTACTATTTTGTTTAACCTTGTGTAAGGTTCTTGAAGCAACAAAATATCTATGTTTTTGATGTTTATATATTGTTGTAGCATGTTTGAAGTGTATTTTGAATGATGTGTGTTGAGCTGTATGATATTTAAGTGTCTATACATCATAAATAAATAAAATGCATTGTGTACAGTCTATGTATGTAGTTGAAATAATGTATTTTGAGACTTACTGGAGAGGGATGTTATAGTCAGTGTTGGATGCCAATTTCTGTATATCAGTTAAGTATGAAGGGCAGTCTCGATCGAATACAGAATGGCAAGTAGAGCGCTTCTGCTGACTTCTTGTAACTTTATTGAAATTTTCGCAGCTTATGCAATTGATTTCTTGAGACGTGCAGTCATTCGCCGAATGTCCTCCTCCACATCTTGAACATGCCACAGTGCCTCTGCAATCTCTAGTGTTGTGGTGAAACTTCAAGCACTGCCCGCATCTTCTTATTCTAAAATAATCTTGAATGATGTGGTATGATTCAACTCCACATGTTATAGTGAATCATACGTTTTGTTCTTAAGTTATATGACGTGTCTTTGTTACTTTCAATCTCATTCTGTAATTCGTAATAATTGTTAATTTATTGTTTGTTTTACCAATCGCCAATTTAGACGAATAAAGCCTTAATTTATTCAAAAGGTTTACAACAAATGATAACTTTTTGATGGCCCAGGCTAATCCTATTATAGAGCAGTAGTTCTCTGGTCCCTGCATCAACTTCTAATACTGCGTGTCTAGTATTATTTCTATTATTTAGTATAACTACCGGCCTTATTTTATCTTCTTGAAGGGGTATTTCTTCATTTTGAGCCACCATATACTCTATTATGTTATTGTTATTATTTTGTTTCAGTGGTAACTAGAGGTGGGCTAAACAGTTATTTTTTGGTATTAGGTTACTACGTTATGGCTCTATCCCAGTAATAGGTTCCAATAATAGGTTATTCCAGTAATAGGTGATTCAATTAAACCCCTGCCCTACGGCTAGAATGCGCGCCCGTCAATCACTGCTGTTGCCAATAACTCTTCGGGATCCAATAACGCTTAGAATCACTGCAGTTCTTACAATAACGCCAGTTATTAGAATCACTGCAGTTATTACAATCACTCCAGTTCTACAACAGTTCTCAACTGTTATTAGAATAACCTATTGCCAGCCATCGTTCTGTTTTCGATCACCGACCTGGCGCTAGTGGTTCTAACCTATTAAAAACTTACTTTTAGACATTTTGACTGGTAATTCATTAATTTATCCTCCTCGCCATTGCTAATAATGTTAATAATTTGTTTATTTAGTAATCTTACAAATGATAAATAACACAAAATCAACCAAAATTATTGTGTCAATTTTTTTTTAACAAAAAATTTTAGAAGCCAATTAAAAGTTGTCAAAATATATAACAAATTAAAAATAAATCGGCCAACTATGATACAAACGAATTCAGCTAAATAAATCTTTAAAAAACATTGTCCTTATTTAATAGTACTGCCAAGATTTTATTTTTAAAAAATACGTATAGGTGTTGTTAGTAAAACGTATTTGAACAATTATAAAGACTCAACAATTACAAGTAGCTTGTATCAATCTGTTACCTAAGCATGTATTGTGTATTAAAATATTGGCTGTAAGATAAAATAAAGAAGAAAATAACAGAGGTAGAAGCAGGATTCAGGCTGGGCCATCTTAGGTTAAGTTTTTACTATATCCCAATTTTTTTTTAAAGCATTTGGTGGACTTCCAAGACTTCTGGTCCAGGAGGTACATTTAGCCTTTATCCACCTTTAGAAAGCTTTGACTTAGGTCCTTTAAATAAGGTGTGGAAAGCACTGTTTGTCAGAGATAAGTGATAGTCTGAGATAAGGCATACAAGGCCTTTATAAAGGTGCAGAATTGGGAATTAAATTTTAAAATAGCAGCGTTACTAGTTGTATACAAAAGTATTTAAAAAAAAAAAGTTTTGATATCATGTCCCCTCAGCATTACACATCACCAAAGGATTAAATCAAAGTTGCTGCTAATCACCTACTCTCTTTAACATGGTTATTAAACAACCTTTCTAGAAATAGGAGAGAAATATTAACACATGGGTTTGGAGATTTTGAAAGATATCTAATTCATAATACAAATTGCAGGAGTTTATCAACTCATTGCCACTGAGGAATGTGATCTGGAATACATGCTGAGGAAACTCTAAGCAGTATTCTGAAAAGGGCATAGAAATAAATCTAAAGAAGAAAGAGTTTGTGTCCCTCAACTCTTCGAGCACATTTTTTAGCATTGAAGATTAGAGATATGGAGGTCTACTAATCCTTCCTGGAAAGGAATCCTCTATTAATTAAGATATTTCATTGATAATATTAAGAGAAAGGAAGACTGTAGGAATCCTAAACTCGTTCCTGTGGAATAAAAATGTTTCCTTTAAAAAAAAAAAAGATGATTATATCTTTCCTTATCACTATAAATTGTCTTTAAATTTGCTAAAATCTGTGGTGTGGAGAAGAAAAAGATTAAACACTACTATCTTTAGAGATGGGTACTCAGAGTGGAAGTTATTTCATAATAAGAGCCCATCATGTTTCTAATAATATCATAAGACAATATATGAGAGAGGAAAAAAATCACTTGAGGTACACATGATGGTACAGAAGGATCAATACAATTAGGATTTCATGAATTAATTGCCACTTCTATTGGAATAATTCATCAATCCTAATTGAGGGAAAAAAATATTTTAAAGAGTATTTAAACCAGGAGCTCATTCAAAAAGGATGTATCAAAACAGAGGCCAAAGTAAATTTTCCTGGACAGATTAGAGAGTAACAGGATGCCTGAGGAAATTGTTGATAGGGGATGTAAAGAAAGGAATGGCAGCAAAAAGATAACAAGAGAAAGATTAGTAGATCAAAAGGTAGTTTAAACTAATAACTGATAAAGATTAGGATACAATAATTGAACAAACCTGAAGGAATTTTTCATTTTATAAGTTTCCAGAACAGAAAGGGTAATTATAAAAAAACAAAAACAAATTACAATAAAGTTTGTACAAATTTATCAACACCCCACATTATCATTGTACAATTACAATGAGTTTTTATTTAAAAGAACTAACTGTTCTCATAAATACTTGACCAAAATATTGGACAATTCTAATAACCATACAGATACAATCAATTTACATCAGAGTTTTTAAAGGAAAAAAACAAAAACAAAATGAATTAAAAATATTCAGTTTATTTATTAACAAATCTATTTACAAATATTCCAATGGATATAACTATAGAAATTATAACTAAAAAGAGGTATGAAAGAAACCATTCACAAAAATAAAAAAACTATATATCAAAGGACTAAATACTTCAAAAAAGGGTAGTGTCTCCATGGAATCTAATAAGTGTAAATATCCGTGGAATAACTATAAATTACAAAAGTCTAAATAGATTTTACAACAAGCTAATATATTTATGATTTAATAATCATTGCAAGATTTTAACTATCCATTATAATCATAAGATTTTAATGACATTCATTTGTCATTACATTATTATTTGTAATATAACATAAGAAAAAAGCATTTGATATTAAACTAGCCATTTCAACTTTTTAAAATTTCGATTAGAAAACACTTAGACCCTGAATATTGTGGAACTATTTCAGTCCAAGCAAAATTTAAATAAAATCTGGTGTTACAAAGCTCATCTAAAAGTTTCAGCACTTTGTATTAAAGTAGAACCTCTCTTAACCAAGAGATTTTTTATTGATTCACAATGAAACAAAAAAGGAACTCATGAAGATTTATTTACAAATTAAAATCAATGCATTTATTTTTGTTCACAGTTTCGACCTCCATCTATTGCGATATGATTGTACTATGATCACGAATTTCTGTTTTAGTTCGAACCACGGCCGCTAGGAGCGTCATAACCCATCTGCGACAAGTTCTTGTTTGCGTTTTTAGATCACGTGACCTATCGGTTCTTCAATAATAGGACAGCCATATGAGTTATTAGATAACAGAAGTTACACAACGTTATTTAGAACCAATCTAAGAACGGTAACTGGTCGAATAACCTTAACCGATCGGTTCTTCTATCTGTTATAACCTAACACCTTACACCAACAACCCCAATTTATTGTTATTTCTCCATCGTTTTCGATGGAAGATTTAACCTTGTTGCTGTTATTTAAATTTATATAATAAGGAACTGTCACTCAATAAACACAAGTTGCTTTCATTAATCAAACAATTTATTAAATTAGATGAAAACTAAATATTTTTTATGGATAAACTCGTAGAATACAAAAATACAAATACAAAACAACTTATATATACATTACGCTTTTACTGACCTGGCCAGGATAAATAAATAACTTCTGTACCAGACTTAAGTACATTTAAATAAAACATAAATCTTATAATACAACACAAGAGACAAACTATGCATGCATGCTCTGATACTCATACTCAAAAAACTAAAGTCTTCTCCTCTGTTACCTCCTTCTCACCTCCAAAGAGGTAGGTAACCTAGACACAGTTATTATATCCAAGCTATTTGCCTCCGCTACAGTACTCCCTCCTAATAACTGTGTCGAGGAACCTAACGTTTGGTTTGATCGTTCGACCAAATCGGCTTTTCACGAGGGGTGCTGACGTTTCTTTTTTCTGCGTCTTCCTCTTTGGGTATCGCTTGTGAGTTGCATGAGTTTCGAAGGTCTTTGGCGGTTGCAACTTCTCCACTCTTGTCTTCATCCGTTGCAAGCAGGAAAGCCGGCTTCACTCTGTCTAGTGAAACGGTGAGCTCCCTGTGTGGTAACTGAAGCGTGCATAGCTTATCTGTTCTCCTTAGAATAGGGTAAGGTCCGGAGTAAGGCGGGGTAAGACTCTTCTTTAACACGTCTTCCCTCAAAAACAGCTTCTTATTAGCTCGGAATGGTGCAGGTCGAAGATGGCTCATATCAGCTCTCAACTGTCGTACAAAGTCTGTCACTCTGGAATGTCCGAGAGTTGTGACCATAAATTCGCCGGGTAGCCGTAAATTCTGTCCATACACCGATTCTGCAACACTGGTGCCTGTATCCTCTCTGATGACTGTCCTTAATCCAAGAAGTACAGTAGGAATAAGAGTTGTCCAGTTGTCTGCGTCTAAGTGCGCAATCAAGGCTGCTTTCAGGGATCTGTGCCATCTCTCCATACACCCATTGGATTGCGGGTGGTATGGGGACGTCCTAATCCTGTTTATCCCAAGAAAACGAGTAAGGCAACTAAACAGCTCGCCTTCGAATTGCCTGCCTTGATCTGTCGTCAACTTCGATGGCACTCCAAATCTAGCAATCCATCCCTTATAAAAAACATCAGCGACAGTTTCAGCCGTGATATCCCTAACTGGTACTGCCTCTGGCCAACGTGTGAAACGATCAATCATTGTTACCAAGTATCGGTTTCCTCTTGACGGTGGTAACGGTCCTACAATATCCATATGGACATGGTCGAATCGCTCCGAGAATACAAAGTTACCAAGAGCTGTTACGGTATGTCTCCCGACCTTAGCTCGTTGACACTGAATGCAAGCCCTTGCCCATTCGTTGACGTCCTTGTTCATATTCGGCCAAAAGTATTTTTGAGCTATTAACTTTCGTGAGGCACGTACACCAGGATGACTCAAATTATGCAGAGATTCGAAGATCTCACGACGAAGGGTTGCCGGAACATATACACGCGCTTGTTTCTGGGATGTCTCACAAAGTATAGGCTCGGTTGTACCTGGTAGATCCATTAACTTTAACTGTAAGTTATTTTGCTTCTTCAGCGATTCAACCTCTGGATCTTCCTTCTGTAAAGCTGCCAGCATCTCCAAATCATTTGTAAGATGAAGAGCTTCCACACGAGAAAATGCATCCGCAACCTGGTTGTCCTTGCCGTCAACATGCTCTATGTTTGTAGAAAATTGCGAGATAAAGTTCAACCACCTCATCCTAATGGGAGATGCAGTAGTTGCCTTTTGATGCATAGCATAGACAAGAGGTCTGTGATCTGTTAAAATCACGAAACTCCTCCCCTCGATAATATTCCTGAAATATCGCACTGCGGAATAAATTGCCAGAAGCTCACGATCATAGGCTGAATAGGTAGCTTGTGCGTCCGATAATGTTTTTGAATAAAAACCAAGTGATTTTCATCACATTGCTGAAGAACTGCTCCCATACAACTGTTAGATGCGTCACAGGCCAAAGATAATTTTGCATCCAATTTGGGGTGAGCAATCAACGCAGCTAACTTTAAACTTTCCTTACAACGTTCAAAGGCTTCAATACTCTCATCCGTCCACTTGATCGGTGATCTATCATTCTTCTTGGTGCCATGAAGGTGTCGGTTGAGAACTCTCTGGATTGCAGCAGCCTTGGGAATGCAGCGACGATAAAAATTTATCATCCCCAAGAATCTTCTAAGAGCTCTAACATCTTCGGGTTTCGGGTATTCCACAATGGCTTTTACTTTTGCTTCCTGGGGCTTTATTCCTTCAGAAGTAATATGATATCCTAGGAAATCAATCTCCTTAAGACCAAATTGACACTTCTCAGGATTCAGCGTGAGACCATTATCGTTGAGCCTTTTAAACACTTCTTGGAGATGTTCCACATGTTCCTTATGACTTGAAGAAGCGATGAGTACATCATCTAATAGTACAAAACAGAAGCTCAGATCCCGAAGAATGTTGTCCATGAAACGTTGAAATGTTTGGGCAGCATTTTTCAACCCAAAACACATTCGTGTAAATTCGAATAACCCAAACGGGGTAATTATAGCAGTTTTCGGCACATCCTCTTCCCTGATGGGAATATGATAATATGCCCTTATCAGATCCAGCCGCGAAAAGTGAGTCTTACCATATAGGTTGTTACGGAAGTCCATTATGTTTGGAACACCATATCGATCAGGCACCGTCTGCGAATTAAGTTGGTGGAAGTCTCCACAAGGTCGAACTTTTCCATCCTTCTTGTCAACTACGTGTAATGCACTCGACCATTGGCTCTTCGATGGACGACATATACCCATTTCCACCATATTGTTAAACTCTTCTTTCACTTTCTGGTATTTATCTGGAGGTAATCTTCTTGCCTTCGCTGAAACAGGATGACCAGTAGTTTCAATGTAGTGAACAGTATCATGCTTCACAGGTTCCTTCATAGAATCACTTGAGGTACGCATGATGATATAGAAGGATCAATCCTAATTCCTTCATAGAAGTTGGTCTGGTGATATTTGGAAATTCTCTTAGTAGGTATGCGTAGGGATGTCCTTCAGGAACTGCTGAGATCGATGAAGGAATCTCCTTAATGATCCTGCCTCTGGAAGTTAGTCCAGTAGTTTTGTCAACCAATTGTTGGCCCTTAAGGTCAACCATCAAATTATAATGATACATAAAGTCTGCTCCTATTATAGGTCTAGAGATATCCGCAATCAAGAAAGACCATCTGAAGGCTGAAGGAACGGCGAAGTCCTAGATCCAGTTTCAAAACTTCCTCACCGTAAGTCTTAATCTTCGTTCCGTTGGCGGCGTAGAGCAAAAAATCTTTCTGGACAGGCTTCATAGTCTTTTTGGGAGGTATAACAGATATTGCTGCACCAGTATCTATCAAAAGGGAAAGCCCTGTCCACTTATCTCTTACGAACAGGCGGCGTTGGGCAATATCATTGGCACCGGTACATGCCACTTCCGGGCCATCAGCTAGTTTTCCGACTTCAGATGCAACCTTTCCCAGGCGCATGGCTTAATGCATTTGTTGGCCTTTTTCTTAAACCTGAAGTGGTAAAAGCATAACCAATCAGGGTTATTTGATTGACTCTTAGATCGGCTACGATTCCACTGCCTCCGATTACGGTTACAAGATGCATCCCTTCGGTTATCTTGGCGGCCTCAAGACGACAGTGATGCGATTTGCGCGGTAAGTTGCTCTATCTTTGCTTCCAGGCGAGATGTAGCACTCTGCCATGACGTTGAAGGATCCACTGAGCATACTTCTTCCGGTCGTATAACCTCATGAATTTTATCAGCAACCTCAGCCAATTACCAACGTCCATCGGAGGGGTTTTTTGAGACCTAGGTCCACTTCTTTCATGATTTCTCTGTAAGTCGCAATCGTTGAGTTGTTAGCGGCTATAAGAGTGATTTCGGAAGGAGTCCTGCGTCGTCCTTTAGGAACGGGGAGTAGTGAAATAAATGCTCCTGTATCGATGAGAAATGCTTGGCCTGTGACCCTATCTTTGATGAAAAGGCGGTGGTGTGGGTGCATAGGGAAATTTTCCGCCACAATTTTCACTGACTGGGGTTTAAAGACGGCGTTTTGGATTCCCAAGCGCACGGTTTGGTACAGCGTCTGCTCTTATCTTGGAATTTTCGGTGATAAAAGCAGATGCTGTTGTCGTGAGATTGTGAGCGTGTTGATGATGGTCGTCGGCTGGAGCTTCTACCGCGGTTTTTCGAGTTAAGGATGCGAAGGATCTCGTCTACGTCCTCCCGAAGTTTGCGGATCTCGGAGGAACAAGATTCGCATGATGTTGAAGATGTCGTGGTTTTAGCGCGTGAGGTTGTTGGTTGTTAATAGTTAGGTTGTATTTCTTGCAGGCTTCAAAGAATCTACACAAATTTTGGTCATGTTCGTTTTGGTCTTTTCCACTGACTGTTATATCATCCAAATATATGTTGACGCCTTCTAGACCTTCTTTAGTTTTAATTTCATCTATTTTCCTTTCGAATGCCGCGACTCCATTGGTTACTCCCATTGGAATCCGTTTGAATTGCCATAGCTTTCCAGCAACTTCAAAAGCAGTTTAAGGTCGGTCTTCTCTTCGATCGGGAATTGATAATAAGTGTTCTTTAAGTTCACAGTACTGTGGATATTGTATTTGGCTATATTCGAAGCAGTTTTCCCTAATGACAGTATAGGGTAAGCGCCAAGTAAGGTGTATTTATTGATGGTTAAAGAATAGTCGATAACCATACGCTTCTTATTGGTCCCTTTTACGACCAGGACTTGTGCCGTCCATGGAGTATTGCTTTCTTCAATGACACCACCTTTCAGTAATTCGTTGATATGGAGTCGGATAAATTTTTCTTCTTTATAGTAGTACCTTCTTGAAATTATAGATATAGGCCTACAGTTGGGAGCTAAATGTTCAAAAAGTGAGGCGGGTCCTACCTTGGAGGAGACTACTGACACTAAGAACAGGCCTATTGCCCCCCAAAATATACAGATAAACTTGAATGCTGTCTTTGAATGTCGAAACCCAGTATGACATCTGCACAACAGTCCTGTAGGACGCTTAGTTTTACGCCGGAGTAAGAATTATTTAGTGCTTTTAAGTCCACACTACAGTAATGGGGACAGCCATAAAGGATGAGACCACAGAGACTGCATAGGTATACAGCTTGAGTCTATGTTTGGAAACAAAAACTGGTAATGAGATGAAATGAGAAATCATTTATGTGGTAAATGAGAACGGTCTACAAGTAGGCCCTGGTAAAATAGAGGCTATACTCAACTATCCAGCGCCTTAGAATGTAAAACAGGTTATACAGTTTATAGGGCTTTCCTCCTGGTATCGCCGGTTTGTTCCGAATTTCTCCACATTGACTGCACCCCTTTCAGATTTGCTTAAGAAAAACAAGAAGTGGAAATGGGGAGATGAACAAGAACAAGCGTTCAGTCTGTTAAATGAAAAACTGGTGACTGCACCTGTTTTAGCATGCCCTGATTTTAGCAAACTTTTCATCCTTCAGATTGACGCCTCCAACACGGGATCAGGTGCAATTCTTTTTCAGGAGTACCCAGAAGGAGATCGAGTGATCGCGTACGCTAGCCGAGGCTTAGCAGCTGCGCTGAGAAGAAGTACAGCGCAAGGAGCAAGAGTGCTAAGCAGACCTCTGGGCCGTTGAAAAATTCCGACCTTATTTTGAGGGAATGGAGTTCACCGTAACCACAGACCACATTGCGCTGAAATAGCTGAACAGTCTCAAGGTCGACTAGCTAGGTGGACTTTAAAGCTGAAACAATACCAATTCACAATCATACACCGTTCGGGTAAACAGAACGCTGCAGCTGATGCTCTGTCCCGAACCTTCGAGTTACCGGTCTGTAGAATTGATGTCGGAAGAGAAACACTGGACACATGGTGTATTAAAATGATACAGCGAGTAGACGAGAATCCTACGAAATACGCGGATTGGAGAACAGAAAATCAATCGCTATGGAAATGTGTCCCTAATAAAAGGAAGGTAGTAGGAGACGATAACCGATGGAAAATGGTATTGCCCAAAGATAAACGTAAAGAAGTCTTCTGGGAATACCATGACCATGCCACAGCGGGGCTTTTAGATTGATTTAAAACATTACAACGTTTGAGAGAGTACTATTATTGGCCAGGCATGGCCTCTGACGAATAAATATGTGGCTAGATGCGAGACATGCTTAGCGCACATGCCCCAGCAGAGAGCCTCTGCAGGACTCGTGGGAGAACAACGCGTCTTTTCAAAACCATGGCAAGTGGTGTCGATTGATATAATTGGGCCATTACCAATATCGACGAACCAGAACTGATTTATTTTGGCTTTTTCGGATTACTTCACAAAGTATAGCATATTTGTGCCGCTTCGTACAGTAACTGGGAAAAAGGGTAATGCCATACTGGAAGAGGAGGCAATTCTCATGTTTAGATGTTCGCAAACATTGATATGTGACAATGGACCACGATTCAGGAGCCGTGAATTTCAAACCAAACTTGCTGAATATTCTATCAATCTCTTATACACTCCTTATTACCACCCTCAGTCTAATCCGATGGAGCGGCCCAACCATGTATTCAAGACCTTGATTGCATCATATGTGAAAGAAAATCACCACAATTGGGACAAACATATTTATAAACGCGTTTGCCATAAAAACGGCTGTACACGAAGTCACGGGTTTCCCACCAGCTTACTTGAATTACGGAAGGGAACTCTCCAGAAGTGGCACAGATTACCACCGTGTATCAAATGGACCAGATGTACCGGATATGGGAGATAGACAAGAGTTTACTGACAACCTTCAGAATCTACCCCTGTTGCACGGGGAAATTCAGGAAGGCTTACGATAGAAGCAAGCACCACTACAACCTTCGGCGAACACATCAAGAATTTAAAGTAGGCGATACTGTTTGGAGGAGGAACGTTATGAGGATGCGTCGAGGTACGTTAGTGGGAAACCAGCACCATCCTTCGTAAAGTGTCGGGTTACTAGACGACTGGGAAATCTCACTTACGAGCTGGAAAACATGGACGGGGTCAATATGGGAAAACGGCAGGTGAAGGATCTCAAAGCGCATGCAGAAGAAAATTTAACTGTAACAATATTCTTTTCCATTGTGTAAATAGATTTAGAATTGTATGAGAGTGTACCAGACTCACATTATAAGAATTATCTTTTATAAATAAAATAATTATTTTATCTTATCTTATCCATACTCTATTTCTTCTTAGGTTTGTTCTAATCTTTTTAGGCCTTTACAAATTCGGAATTTACTTTCATTGCTGTCTTTCTGGGCGGTATTTTGAGGTCAGCATTAATTTTTCTCATTTCATCTCATCTCAAACTCCTCCCATTTTGGTGAGAGCAAATTCTTGGCCATCCCGATTGGCTCTTATCTTCTAGCCTTTCGTTTTTTTAATAAATTCGATTATGTATTGGACTGTTGAACGAGATATATTAATCATTGAACCAATCTGGACGTAAGAACATCGCTGTTATCTGAGGAAAAGTACATGTAACCGCTGTTGAATAGAGGTATTCTGAATATCGGGCCGTAGCTTATTATAAAACACTGAGTAGAAACTGATCAGAACTTCGCACTTCATCACTTGCACACAAAATCAAATATTGTGCGATATACTGGCAAACTAGCTACTGGCATGCCAGTTACCATACACACACGCCAGCCAATGTATAGTAGCTGACACGTGCTAAGTACTAGCATGAAATTGTACTAGTTACTGGCATGTGTATCCCTGGCCTATCATCAGCCATATTTGGCTCTCGCCGGCCCTATCTACCTGCAACATTATAACAAATTTCCTACAACGTCCTCTCTCCCATCCGTCTCCTTTTTCCTCTCAATTTTTCAAAGAACTTTCCCTTCCTTCAATCCAAGAACCAAATTATTGTTACCCGTGCTGATAAGGGAAACAAGACAGTTATTATGGACCGTTCCGATTACAACGAATACATTTTTGTAGGAACCCATTGTTGTTTACATGCCTCAGTTCTCTTCATTTCTTGACAATATATCATGTTAATTTAAGTTATTTGTTTTGTTTTTTTCTCCAATTTTTCATCTGCCCAAATGAAGGCCATCAAAGATTTGGCTGAAACGTTGGCAAATAAAAATATTATTTTTAGTTAACTTTGGCTATATATTTTTTGACTGATCGTACCCAAGATCTCATTCAATATATCCACTCAGTCAGTCACTCAACTTAGCTCTTTAATGTAACATGAGAATAATCAAAACATATTTATATTGCATAAATAAATAAAATTATTTAGTTTAATAATTCCATTTTCAGTAAAAAAAAAAAAAAATTACAAAAATGTTTCGAGACATATCGCGCTTTAGTTTAATGTAAGATGAACAAAATATTTGAAATTTTATTTTATTAGGAAGAGCTTTTGCAGATGGATTTGTTTAATCAGACCATTATTAGTTGTTGATAAACAAGTAGGATATACAGCCTTTTATTTTATATAGCTGTCAGAGAATCAAATACTTTACTTACGAGAAAGATAGGTGACCTGTTATTGGGATAATAGTTTTTTTTGAAATTCTTAGTACTATTAGTTTGTCAGCTAACTTTAAAAACGATTACTGGCCTACTTCACTGTAGAAAGTTTTCCCATGACGTCAAATCTTGTGCATCAACAAATGATTAGAAGTTGACTTCATATTGTCTACACATATTATATTTATAGTGATTTTTTAATGTTGATGAGTTCAAAACATTTTTTCTTTAAATAATACATGTGCAATTATTATATACTGTAAACTGTAAATTACTTCAGATTGTTCGTTATTGAAATTAATGTTGATATGAAGATTCCAAAGTTACTTTGCTTAATTAATTAGAACATTTTCTTTACCAGGAATACTCAGTTCGAATTTAAAACAGAGGCAACTAAAATGAGTGTTAGTAATTCGGAATCGTTAATCCTTACTAGTTGGTGTTAATAGCTTAAGTAATTCATTTACCAAAAATGATTGTCCTCTCAATTTTACCCAGGGGTAGTGATTATTAAGAATAAATGAAGAATGAGTAAGGAAAATGGAAAAACCTGTAAGGGTTCTCTCCCTATTCTTATTATTTCAACTACTGGCTTGGTTATACCCTGTACTAGCAAGAGATAGTGGTATGTGGTATATATAATATATTCAAATGTGTGTTTTTGTGTATATACACACATTATTTTTCTTTCTGTATTAAATATTTGTTGTTTTTCTTTAAAGTTGTCAAATTTTTTTGAGAAGCCATTGAAATTGTGAATTTTTTAAGGTTGTCATCTTATAAGCTGTTTGAAATGTGATGAAAATAATTCTTCAAAATGCACCAAATGCAGTCATCTTGTTCTAAGATCACAGCATTGTGATGAAAAATCATGTCCTCCTGGTTACCTTTCACGCTGGACATCACTTTCAGATTATATGTCATCTGCATGCAATGGTAATACATTATTGATATTTCCCTATAAATTATAAAATTATCCATTATAAAATTTCCAGTAGTTTATATTCAATTTTTTTTTAGAATTTATTTTATTTTATTCATTTTAAATTGTTTTTTTAATCATGATGATAACGTTGGTTAATGCTTGGTTTTTATTTTCAAGAGGTATGGAGGAAAACTAAAAAAAAAATTGAAGATGTCCAATTTAATCTTGTATTAAGAAAAATGAAATTATAAGTTTACAGTTATACCATTTAGAACGACCAATTTTCTGATCCTTGCTATACTCATACACCTCCAAATCAGTATTGCAATTTTTTGGACAAACTCTGGATTCTTTTTCTTTCAAAATTTTCCTCTGCCATCCGATCCAATCATGTTAATTTTTATCAGATCAGTAAACAAGTCACAATTGCAGAATTCCTAATCTTTGTTTAGATTTTTGAAAGGAAACTTTAATATTTTTTTTTTTTTTGCTTTACTTTCTCAGAATTTCTTCTAATGGTAACTCAACCATTATAAGCTCATCAAAAAAATAGCTCACTGACAAGGGGACGTTTGCAGTTGTAACTCACAGATTTGAATGCCGATTTGTGTGTAGGTAGAAGGGACCTATAATAGTACAAAACTAGAGTTATAGCCATTGGGCATTAGGAGCCGAGAAAAAAACTAAAACATGAAAATCACGTTTTATTTTATTTTTTCAGCTCAGTCAAGATAGAGAAATGATTCTTTAACGTTTAATTGCAGTTATGTATGCTATTTAATATAAAAATACTTCCGCTATTCTCAAGACACCACCCAGCTTTAGGTTGCTCAAAAACTCTAAAAAAATGCTAAAATTCCAAGAAAATCCGCTATAAATCAGTCAGTGTTGATTTTCATGAACAACTGACCTCAAATTTCCATTTAACACACCATAAAACCTTTATATGTGAAATTTTATCAAAATCAAAAAATATTGATTTTTTACCTCTTTTGAGGAGGTTAAAATTTTGAAGTTGAGATTTCATCAACAATTTCTAATGGCCATAACAACTGCTGCATTAGACCGATTACAATAGTAATAGCATCATTAGAATCAGCATACATTCTGCTTTTTATCCATGCATATAACATTGGGATTACTCCAGATTTAGTAGACAAAAACTGATGTGAATGAAAAAATCCGAGGTCAGCTATAACTTGAGATATCTCAATAAGGGGGAATGCTGCAACCTCCGGATTAGAGCTAAACTCCGCTGTAAATCAGTCAGTGTTAATTTTCATGAACAACTGACCTCAAATTTGGGCTAAACTATGCAGTTTTATGGCTTCTAGATGACCTTAAAATTTGGGGTTTTAATCAGTGGTGAAATGTGGGAGATAGCGCAAATTATTTACATTTTTCAGAAATTGATACCATCTTGCCTTCTAAAATCATACAAAATTTTAAAGGTAAAAAGAAAATTATTTTTGATTTTGACAAAACTTAGTTTTTACATGTTTTTGAAGATGAGGAATCTTAAAATAATATCAGTTTTTAGTTTGAAAATTTTCCTCACCCATATTTCTATTTCAAATTGCATTGAAACCCTATGATTGATGAATAATCTAAAATTAATATCAGGTTTAGGTTAAAAAAAAACTCCCCTTTCCTATATTTTTTTAAAATGGTCATATTTGAAATTTATTGTGTAAAAATTAAAATAATAGAAATAGATCATTTTAGAACGTCTTATTTATATAATATAGGTGAGGAAAATTTTTAAACTAAAACTGATATTATTTTCAGATTCCTCATCTCAAAAAGCATGTAGAAACTAAATTTTGTCAAAATCAAAAATAAATTTTTTTTATCTTAAAAATTTTATATGATTTTAGAAGGCAAGATACTGTCAATTTCTGAAAAAATGTAAATAATTTCAGATATCTAACACATTTCACCACCGATTATAACCATATTTTAAGGTCATCTAGAAGCCATAAAACTGCATAGTTTAGCCCAAATTAGAGGTCAGTTGATCATGAAAATGAACACTGACTGATTTACAGCGGATTTCCTAGGAATTTTGTCATTTTTTAAGAGTTTTTGAGCAACCTAAAGCCGGGTGGTGTATTTTGCATAGCGGAAGTATTTTTATACTAAACATCATACATAACTGTAATTAAACGTGAAAGAATCATTTCTCTATCTTGACTGAGATCTGAGAAAAAAAAAAAAAAAAATGTGATTTTCATATTTTATTTTTTTTCTCGGCTCCTAATGCTCATTGGCGGCCATAACTCTAGTTTTGCACTATTATAGGTCCCTACTACCCACACACAAATCGGCATTCAAATCTGTGAGTTACAACTGCAAATGTCCCCTTGTGAGTTTTATTCCAATTAAATGTTCTAAATCTTTAACATAAAATGATTAAAGGTTTCTAAGTGTCCCAATACTTTTGTTGGTACCCTTATAAAAGCCTGGCTCCAACCCCTTCACGCACATAGAATACATTTTATCGATTCTAACCTTCGTCCGATTTATTTCTGTGTTTTAGTTGCTACTTTTCAAGGGAAAAGGTTATACTCCTTCATTTATGGAGCAACTCTAAATCAATGTTCAAAGTACTATTAACTTCTGTTTACCTTCTTTTATTTAAATAAAAAATAAGACACTAAATTTCTGTTGAATTAATATTATATTAAATCAGAATTAATGTAATGCTAAATCACAAGTAATATTAACTTCTGATAAACTTTCTGATGTTGGGGAAGTGTAAATAAAAAAATATAAATATATAAAACACAGAAAGCTATGATGTTGATTTCTGCTATATTTTCTCAAGGGGAGTGGAAATAAGAAAATATGAAACTTGTGATATACTTTCTCACATTTATTTTTAGATCAATGTGTTCTATTGAATTAATAATACAATCTGTCTCCCTTAGAGCAATAAGTAATATGGATGACAAAGAGTCCATTCACAAAATATGTACACTGAAAATTTCTCACTTAAATTGATATAACAAATATAAATATATTATAACCCAAATCCGTGTAGAAATTAATATTGTTAATTTTAGTAACGCTTACACACATTAGGGAAGAGGAAATCAAAAAACATCAATTTACAAAACACTAAATCCATTATGAAACTCATATTGCTAACTTCTGTTTCATTTTTTTACAAATAAGAAGACTGAATATCAATATAATATACTGAACATCACAAACCAAGTTGAAATTGTAGAAGTAAATGTTTATGTGGGGTTATAGGGAAGAACTATCGATAAATTTAAACTTGAAGTGAAGCATAAGGATCAAACTGGTCAGTGTCCTGGTCAGACCAGTCTGGTGGAGCCATGCTTATGTAAGGGCCCCCTTTTGTTCTCTGATGACTTATCTTTTCTGAGGGAATCCTTATCTAAAATTAGTATTAAACAGTTTTTGAAGGCAATATTAATTATTAGATGTAAAATAATAACTTATAGTTTCTACAATGGTAATGAAACAATTCTCATAGTAAGAATGACAGATTTTTAAACTTTTGAAAATGCTGTGTTTCATTACCTTTTGTTCTGACTATATATTTCCATATTTAATCACCTATATAATAAGTACCCTAGAACAGCGTTAAAAAGGCATAACTGACCTTAGTGAAGATAGTATTTAATAATTTGAATATTCAACCTGCTATTAAACAATCATGTATTTGTATAGTAATCTTTGACCTAATAAAATCTTTCTAAAGGCTAAATGTCCCCTCTGTAGTACCAAATGTTGCCACCACATAGCGTGCCAAAATAAACAAAATTTGATCTTCTCAAATATCAACGGATCATCTGATTTTGGTTCTGTAAACGTTTTGTTCCATATTTCCATAGAATTTGAGCTAACTAGTTTAGAAGGCCATATTTGCGATATTTACAATTTTAGGTTTAAAAAAACTACTTTTTAGTATTTTTCAAAGAAAAATCAGGTTATAGGCAAGTGTAGAATAACTAAATTTAAATATTGGCGAAATTTTTTTTTTTTAATTATGTGAACAACGGTGACAAAAACACGAAAATACGAAATTTCTATACAAAAAAAATTTTTTTTTTTTCAGGTAGCATCTACATCTGTCATGACTAGAGCAGCCTCAAACTTCAAATCTAAAATAACATTTCAATCAAATGCATTGGTTGTTTTGGAACTCAAAATAGAATTTTCACGATCCGAACTGAAAATTTTGAAAAATTATAAAAGTATTAGTTAATAATAATTAAAACTATATAACCAAAAAAATTGCATACTTGTAAATATATTTAAAAATGCGGGTTGTATCAAAATATTAGAAGGAATTAGGAAAAATCATGTTAGAAGTAAGGCAGAGGAAAAGCGTAATATTTGCGTGATAAAAATTTGTAATATTTGTAATTCTAGGTTCAAAAAAATCCTTTTTAGTATTTTTTAAAAGAAAAATGAGGTTATAGGCAAGTGTAGAATAACAAAATATAAATATTGGTGAAAAAAAAACAACTTTAATTATTTGAACGACAGCGGCCAAAACACGAAAATACGAAATTTCTATACAATATATTTAAAAATGTGGGTTTTATCAAAACATAAGAAGGAATTAGGAAATATCACATTAGAAGTAAGGCAGAGGAAAAGTGATTAAAACACTAATCCCCTAACCTTCCGCCGTCAGGCACAAAGACTTTTGGTACGCTATTGTTCTAGCCTTATTTTGGAGGGTCTAAACTTTTGTTCTCTTTCACTCCCCCTATAATGCTTACTGATGATTTTATTGACTAAAATTATAAGTTTGTTCATACATAAGTAAATGAAAGGTATAAATAAAAAAATTATTTTTTTATTAAGTTATATAAAACTAGTTTAAAAAAATGAATCCACAAACAATAAAGTATTATCTATTCCTATTACTAATAAAAAAATTCAAATTACTTATGCTACATTACTATACTCTATGCACAACCTATTGAATAGTCCATAACTAGAATTACCAACTATTCTATAGTTTGATATATACTATTGTAGTTTGAAGCTGTTTGTTGAACTAGGTTTATTTTGCTTTGCATAAAAAGTAACTTGGTTAGTCCATAGTTCAGTGCTACCTGTTACCGAACAAATTTTTATTATACCTACCAACTATTTATTTTGCTTTTTATTACACCACTATTTATAATCCCATTATGGATTATGAGAGACCAGATATATTTCTATTTTATAGCATGATATTATTAATTAAAATATAGGTTAAGGCTATAAAAAAAAAAAAAATGAAAGATGCTCTTAAATTTTTGCTTCTTATTATTGCGAATTTCAACATTCGATTAGAATTTTGTTATAGTTCCCGATAAGTCCCAACAACTTTTAATTTTTGGTTAGTCAAGTTATGTATAGTAAATAAATTTTAAATCAGAGCCACCAATTACCGCTTATATTCGCCCCCATGGATAACATTTGTCCAGTTAAAAAAAAAGAAAAAAAAAAAAAGAAAAAAGATTTCTGTTTTGGAAAATTAACTGGTAAATCAAAATAAATTATACTGAATCCCAGTGGATAGCTTTCTGAAGAAGCTGCTGAGGTTTGGAATATTTGCATTTCAAGCTCCTCAGAAAATAATCCACTCAACAAGTTTCAAGAAAATCTTGCAACATTGATTGATATCTTGAAAAGATTGCTTTTAAGTTCCGATCCACTTAAATCTTATTGAAGGCGAGTACTGAAAAAAAGTAGCAAGCCATTTTTGAGCGTTAGCCCTACTTCTTTCTGCTGAATCTTCCAATCAAATAACTTGTCAGAGACTCCAGGATTCGGTGAGTGATGAAAGTTGTGAATCATCAGAAGATTAATTATGAAATGTGTTGTAATTTGCCCAGGTTATAAGATGAGTCATTGTATATTGTTTTTATTTTTCAACCCAAAATATAGAAAACTGTGTCAATATAATTGTTGTTTAAATTCAGTTTAGAAACTTAAAGCTTGTTAAAGTAATTTAATTAATTAATATGGGCTGCAAAACCCAGAAAACTTAATAATATTGGTTATTATTTGTAAGTTTAATATATTTTTAAAAACTAGAGGTCCTAGATTTTATACACTATTTTTTTCGAAATCAACAACGCAAAATATATAGGAAATGATATTTTTGGCCGACTAGACCTACCATTTACCCTTCTGTGCCACTTCTGTGCCCTTGTGTTCCATATTGCTGTTATTTTATTGAACTCATTCTAAATTGAAAAATTCTATAACTTTTTGTATTAATCACTTTTATATGAAATCAGTAAAATTACTAAAGCTTTTTGATTAGGATATTAAAAAAGTAAATAATTTTAATGAAGACAGCTCATAATATAATAATGCTTATTCTTTATTAAGAATAAGCAACAATTATATAAAAATAATATTTCATATTTGTTCTTAATATATTTTTTTTAATGTGTAGTAATATAGCATAAGTAATTTGAATTTTTTTATTAGTAATAGGAATAGATAATACTTATTTTTATGGGTTAATTTTTTTTTAACCAGTTTTTATAAATTAATAAAAAAAATATTTTTTTAATTTATACTTTTTTTTCAGTTATATATAAACAATCTCATAATTTTAGTCAATAAAATCATCACTAAGCATTATTGGGAAAGTGAAAGAAAACAAAAGTTGTAGTCCCTCCAAAAAAAATAAGGCTAGAGCCATAGTGTACCAAAAGTCTTTGTGCCTGGCGGTGGAAGGTTAGGGGATTAGTGTTTTAATCGCTTTTCCTCTGCCTTACTTCTAACGTGATTTTTCCTAATTCCTTCTTATGTTTTGATACAACCCGCATTTTAAAATATATTGTATAGAAATTTCGTTTTTTCGTGTTTTGGCCGCTGTTGTTCATATAATTAAAGTGTTTTTTTTTTCACCAATATTTATATTTTGTTATTCTACACTTGCCTATAACCTGATTTTTCTTTAAAAAATACTAAGAATTAAAAAAATTCTTTATAAAATATCAAAAGATTTTTTTGAACCTAGAATTGCAAGGCCACAGTAGCTGTTTGGACTCTGTTGAGTAAGGACGTCTTTATCTAGCTGTGCTCTGAGGGATTAGTGACACCCACAGATAAGATTTATATTTACTTTGTTTCTTTCATTTTTACTTTTATTTGTATAATTATTTCTATTTATTTTTTAGTAATTGTGATTGTTTTCTTTTCTTTTATATAACTTTTTATGGCATCAAATAGTGATGGGAGGGACGTGCCTCCTGACAAAGATGAATTATCCAATAAAATGATAACAGATGAAAAAGTTTTCGAGCCTTTAACGTATAGTAGATTTGATTCAACTCCTTTTGTTGTTTTTATAGAATCAATGATACAAAACCGTAATCTAGGCAAATTACACCCAGTCAGCTTCGGCAGTAAATTATTTAGAAATTTTCCCCAATTTAGAAACCAAATCTCCACCATGCGATCAATAGGGAAAAATAGAATAAAAGTTGAATTAAAAGATAGAGAAAGCGCTAACTCTTTAATATCAGAAATTAATAAAAATAAAGATGAACATCTTAGAGCGTATGCACCGAGATTTCTTGTTGAGAAAAAAGGGATTTTGAGGGGAATTCCTAAAGAAATGACAGAAGAAGAATTAGTTAACCATTTGGAACCGGTTAATTACGGTGAAAATTTGAAAATTGTTTCTGCCCGTAGATTATTAAGAAAAATTGTTGACGACAACAACAAGTCTAATCATGTTCCTACTGAATCTGTGATTATTACTATCAGAGGAAAAGAGTTACCTAGCTATTTAAGCCTTTTTAGGGTCATTTGCCGGGTGGACCCCTTTGTTCCCCGATTAATACAGTGTTATAACTGTCTCCGTTGGGGACATGTGGGGAAAAATTGTAAAAATTTGATTAGGTGTGCGAAGTGTGGTGAAGGTCATAAAGCCGCCGATTGCTTATCAAAAGAAACAAAATGTATTCACTGTAAAGCAGAACATTCGTCTATTGGATATGATCAATGCCCTGAATATTTAAAGCAGCGATCTATTAAAAATCTTATGATGAATGAGAACATCACTTTTGTCGAAGCCAAAGAAATAATTACTGGCAAATCGTTCCGAACAGCCTTAGTTAGTAAAACTCCTAACCTAAAAAATGATAACTCTTTTCCTAGCTTACATTACGCAAATGGCGTACCACCGAAGAGACCGAGAAACATTTCACCTGTACTTGTCGATCAGACTTTTGAAGATTATAAAAAAATTATTCATTGCGACAAAATTGATTCTACTGCAATTGTAAATAATCCTTATAAGCCGAGAAACAACACTAATACTAATACTACAGAGGAATTCAGATTTAATAAAAATGTTGAGAAAATTACAGAAATATTTTTTAGTATTTTAAACTCTATTATTGATGTCGAGAAATTAAATCTTGGTAAAGAGAATTTAGAAATATTGGTTAAAGAGAGAGTATCAACCCTTGACCAGTAATGCTATTGTTGATATATACTACAAACAATACAACCATTGTTTGCCCTGTCTATTGTTTATTAATGATTCCGATACAACAATATATTTATCGTTAATTATTTTAAATCAATTTCTATATTTTAATTATGTACAATATTTTACAGTGGAACGGTAGATCTGTAATGTCAAATAAAGGGGCTTTAGAAATATTTTTAATTCAATATAATATAGATATTGCTATTTTAAGTGAAACTTGGTTTAAACCTAACACTTACGTAAATTTTCAAGGTTACAACAATATAAGATACGATAGATATGATGGTAAAACTGGCGTTGCAATTTTAATTAAAAACAATATTTCATATACAGAAATTGACTCAATAATTAAACCTGGCGATAATTTCCAAGCAGTCGGAGTTAGGGTTCCTTTCGAAGGTCGCTTTATTTTCATTATATCATTTTATAACCCAACTGACTATAATCTTTCAACCTCAGACTGGGATAAATTTTTAGGTAGTGTCCCGAAACCGTGCTTGATAGGGGGGGACAGTAACTGCCACCATTTAAACTTCGGCTGTAGTTTCACTAATAATAAAGGCGCGAAGTTGAAAACATCGATTGATAATTTTAACCTTGTATTACTGAACGATGGCTCTCCTACTAGAGTTAAAAACATTGTACAAAAAATAGATAGTGCTGTAGATATATCTCTCGTGTCTCCCGAATTATCTCTTTTATTTGACTGGAAGGTAACCGATGACCCCCTGGGTTCGGATCACCTACCCCTGCTTATTTCTCCAGTAAATGCAAGTCGTTTTAAGTGTTTCTGTTCGAACGTTTTTACTTTGAAATGGAAGTTAAAAGATGCTGATTGGGAAAAATATAAAGAGTTAATGAGCCAATATTCTAACCACCAAGAACTATCTACTAATAGACTCAGTTATGATCTTTTTATGACTAATATTAATAATGCAGCCGCAAAATGTATCCCCAGGTCCAATATATCTCAGTCTGGAAAATCAGGGAATCCTTGGTGGAACTTAGATTGTCAACAAGCGATAAACAGTCGTGCTAAAGCATATTCAGTTTTTAAACAAAATAATAGCTTTGAAAATTTTCTAGCATATAAAAAAGCAACTGCACGGGCTAAAAGGTTCATAAAATTAGCTAAAAGGAAAAGTTGGTCCGACTTCTGTAATTCTCTAACTAAGGAATCAGGGTGCACATATATATGGAATACAATAAAGAAAATAAAAAATAGAAAAATGGAAAACCGCCAGCCACTTCAAAAGGGAGACTGGGTCGAAGAGCTTTTCGATATCTTATGTCCACCAACAGTAGAACTGAAGGTCGATGATCAACCCGTTCCTCAGGAACCCCATTTCATTATGCCTTTTACATTAAACGATCTTGAAATCGTTCTGAAAGACACCAATAATACAGCCCCTGGATTGGATAGAATCCATTATCCAATGTTATCTAATTTACCAGTCCGGTCTAAAAAATTACTTTTAGAAATTTTTAGTCATATTTGGAATACTGGCCAGTTTCCCATAACATGGAAAGATTATGTTGTTGTTCCTATTAGAAAGAAAGGGAAAAAAAAAAAAAAATGTAATAAAGCCGCATCGTTCAGGCCCATCTCTCTTTCCTCCTGTGTGCTGAAGACATTCGAACGTCTTTTAAAAATGAAATTAGAATGGCATTTAGAACACCATAATTTATTACCCACTAATCAATATGGTTTTAGGAAAGGAAAATCTGTACAGCATTGTCACTCTCAATTATTAACGGATATTTACTCTGCATACACTAAAGGGCAAATTTTGACGGGTATATTTTTAGATATCTCTAGAGCATATGACAGTGTTATCTATAGTCAATTGGCGGACAGTATGGCGAAATTAGGAATTAATAAAGACTTTATCCTTAAAATATTAAATCTATACCATGAACGGAGGGTTTTTATAAGAATAAAAGGGGATCATATTGGACCACGGAAAACTAGTAAGGGTCTGCCTCAGGGAGGTATTCTTAGCTGCTTGCTTTATGCTATTTACGTTTCCGAAATAAATCGTAACTTAACTGGATCGTGCAAATTAATTCAGTACGCAGACGACATCTGTCTCTATACCTCAGGTGAAGACTTAGACTCCTGCAGAGTAGCACTATCATGTAGTATAAATAACTTATCAGGCTGGTTAAATAATAAAGGACTGACACTATCTGCACAAAAATCGGAAATATGCATATTTAGTAGAAAAAGACATATTCCTTCCCCTAATCAAATAAAAATAGGTTCGATCAACTTTCCTTTAAGGCGTCATGTAAAATTTTTAGGTTTAGTCATTGACCAAAAACTCTATTGGAACGATCATATTCAATATATCCTGACTAGTTGCGAAAAATATATTAATGTTTTGAGAGCGGTATGTTCAACTAGATGGGGAGCTGACCCATCCATTTGTTTAGTTTTTTATAAAGCTACAATAAGGTCTGTAATAGATTTTGGAAGTATGTTCTACGGTATTTCATCTAAATCAAAGCTAGCCGCCTTGGACAAATTACAATCTAAAGCTATTAGGTTAAGCTTAGGTTTTCTAAATAGCAGCCCTATTTGTAATATTCTAATGGAAGCAGGTATACCCCCTCTATCACTAAGAAGAAATATGTTGAGCTCCAGATTTGTATCAAAACTGTTATCCGAGTTGTCTCCAGTAAACAATAATCTAATTCATCTAGCTACTTTAGTTCTCACCCACCCCTACGGGAAAACTAAAAGATCTCCGCCATTAATTGAAGCGTTTTTAAATCTATCTCCGCACAAAGACAAAATCTCAAGTCACTCGAAATTGCCTGTTTTCAATTATAGCTATGAAATTATGACGTACAAACCGGATATAGTACACCTCCCAGACCCGATAGGTATCCCACCTTTCCAGTGCAATTTCTTTTTTCAACATCACATTAGAACTAGCTATCCAGGCACCACAGTAATATACACGGATGGTTCAAAAAGCTCTATCGGTGTTGGCGCTGCCGTTTTCGATCCATGTAATGATTTTTCAAATTCGGTATCACTTTACAACTTTGCTTCAATTTACACCGCTGAACTCACTGCTATTTATCTGGCTATAAAACATATTGAATCAATTAGGTATATTGGTCAATTTTTAATTTTGACCGACAGTCTAAGCGCGATATGTAAATTAGAACATTTAAAACCTTCATCTAGTTCAAGCTTCCTTATAATGAATATCGTTAAAGCTTTGTTTGACCTCTCAGCATCTAATAAAAAGGTTAGGCTGGCATGGATCAGGGGCCATTCAGGCATAGAAGGAAATGAGATTGTTGATAGAATGGCTAAGGAAGCTTCCGGGCGCTCTGCTAGTAATTTCAAAATCCCCTACTCGGATTTGTTCTCTTTGATTAATGTCAAGCTGTTAGAGGACTGGCAACTGTGGACCGATGCGTCACAAGTGGGTGTTTTTTTTATAAATCTCACTTCCCAAAGGTTTCGTTCATTCCCTGGTTCCAGAAAGTCAATGCACCTCGATCATGGATTAAAAGTATGTGCAGACTACGGACTAATCATGGTTTATCAGGATCATATTTATTTAAAATAAAGGAGAAAAAGTCAGAAGTTTGTGAGTTGTGTGGAGACAGGGAGGACCTAGAACACATCATTATGAATTGTAAAAAATACGCCTTAGAAAGAATAAAATTTACAACGCAAATTAGAAATAAATTAAATATGAATACAATAACATATACAACTATTTTGCAAAACCCTGCTTCACTTATCAATGAATTCGGTGCCTTCTTAAGTGAGACAAATATTAAAATTTAGATTAATTCAATTTTAATTAAATCGAAATATTGTTTTTGTTTTGTTTTGTTTTTTGTAATTAAGCGGTCTTAAATTTAAGTCGGTACTTATAGTAATGACTAAATGAGAAAATGGCTAATGGCTAACGCTAAGGCCTTTATTTAAAATAAAAAAAAAAATAAATAAAAAAAATTGCAAGGCCAAATATGGCCTTCTAAACTAGTTAGCTCAAATTCTATGTCTAATTTATTGATAAATGCGTTTTCAGGTCTAAAAAATGTTAATTAGGTTATTAATTAAGAGACCAAAATTGGCCCCATAGGTGCTGCGATCTCTCGAGCCAGAAACATACTAGAGTGAGGGGACATTTAGCCTTAAGGAAATATTTATTTATTTTTAAATTCAATAATTATTTCAATTCTATAACTTTTATATTGTACTTAGTATTTAAAGTTGTATTTTAGTTGGACCTCTGTTTGTAGAAGAGGTTTTTTTTGCGCTAGCACTATTGTTTTGAGTGAAACATATATCTACTTAAAGCTATAATAATTTCAACTGTCACTAATGATACAATTTTTTAAATGGTCCTCTCATTCCTGTAACTGTGCAGGCTAACATTTATCAGCTCCAACTGATGTCTGATCAATTTTAAACTACCTCTATATTTTATATTTTAAAACATAATTATTATTTTTAAGAATGTTTTACAGAAAGCCCGGATTCCAATGGACTGACTGGAGAAGTTGTTGGAGCTGCTGTTGGCATATTTCTTTGTTTAGGCACTGCTTTTGCTTTTGGATTTTATTGCAAGTACACACAAAAGCGTAAAAGTAATAAGCATCCTCCATCTATCACTCATTCTACACAGAGTCAGTACTTCAGTAAGCAGAAAATTTTTACTAACATTCTTCATAGCTCTTTTTTTCTTCTGTTAATAGATTGTAATGAACCTTATGTTTTTTCACTTATGAAATCTTTCAACACTAACTCCTAATAAGTTTAATTTTGTGTCTACTTAATGGCTTATCTAGACTAGAAGATGATAATAAAATACATAATAATAGTATATTTATTATATTCTGATGTTTTTTCACATTTTACAGGACTTTTTTTAGGGCTGCTCTCTCTGCCACACTGAGCACCTGCCATTTTTAATTGAACTGAGATTTTGATATTTAGTAATTAATTGATGTTCAATAGTCATGGGATCTCGAAGAGAAACGGCGATCGCTGTAGCAGATTTGGCATTACCCAGGGTGCACCACGAGGAGGCCTACTACTTTACACTGCAGCGAGTGAGAGCATACCGAAAGGCCAGGTGAAAAAGTCTTCTCTATTTTGGAATGGCTCATTAAACGTACTCAAAACGGAAAGGAACGCAGCGAGAAAGCGAGCAGAGAACATGCAAAACATTGAAGCTTGCATCGCCTTAAGGAAAGCCCAAACTAAATTAAAACGAGCTATAGTGGCCAAAAGATCCACATACAGATCATTTGTCTCTAAACTGGACTTAAATAAAGATGGCCCAAACGCACACAAATTCATATCCTGTTTGGACAATGAGAAGCCCTCCTGCCACTGGAAACTGCTATGTGTACACAACAAAATACTCACACCCGAGAGATGTGGCAACAGCACTATAAACACTATGCAACCACGAGCAGACTCCTTGTAAGCTCTGGAGATAGAAAGTCAATCACTGAGATGCTAATCTTGTCATGTCAAACCGAACACGACTACTCGTCATTCACAAAAAATTTTATGCTTGATGAGTTATCCCTTGCGATCAGTGTACTAAAGAGAGGGAAATCCGTTGGACCTGATAGAGCCTTTCCTGATTTTGTCAAGAACCTTGGGCAGCAGGATAAAACAATTTTCCTCAAGCTCATCAACCTAACATGGAATAAGCGAGTCCCCCACCAATGGAGAAAAGCCGAATTGATTTCGCTGTTAAAAAAGGGAAAGCCAGCTAATGAACTCAATAGCTACCGTCCCATCTCACCAGTTTATGCTGCAAAGTTGCCGTAATGATGGTTGAGCGCAGACTGCGAGAATATCTAGAAGCGAACAATGCCATTAATGATCGTCAGGCAGGATTCCGGAAATACAGGTCTACGATGGACCAAGTCGTAAAATTCACATAAGCAGTTAAAGATGGCTTCCACAGAAAGCAATCCACCGCAGCTGTACTGGTCGACTTCTAATCCGCTTATGATAAGGTCTGGTGGAATTTGCTACTCCACAAGCTAAAGAAGCTGGGAATCAACGGGAACATGTTTTATTGGATAAAAAGTTTCCTCTCACAGCGTAATATTCATTGCAAGTTTTTCGACTCTACTCGTCAGGGGCTGCCTCAAGGGGCTGTTTTAAGCTGCTTACTTTTTAATGTAATGATTAATGACCTACGTGAAGCCTTAGAGAGCATACCGGGAGTAACATGTCTCTTTTATGCTGACAATGTCATTATATGGATCACTGGAAGAAAAATACCTGCTCTTGTTGAAGTATTAAACCAAGCAATGGCTAACCTAGATAGATGGGCCGGTCTAAACAAGATGGAACTCAGCGCTGAAAAAACCGTCTGCCAACTATTCACATTATCCACCAGCCCCCCACCGTTAGATATAAATTACAAAGGAATCTCTCTTCGGCAAGCAGCTCTGTCCAAGTATCTAGGAATCACCCTAGACAGTAAGCTCTCCTGGAACTCCCACATCGCAGAAACAGCCGAAAAAGGTCTAAAACGCATCAACCTTCTGAAGAGGCTAACTGCTACTAAATGGGGAGTGACACAAGATGTATTAACTATATCTTATAAGACCTACACACACCCTGTGCTCAAATACGGATGTGAAGTCACCTCTTTGGCAAGCAATAGTAGCCTAATTAAATATGATCTCGTCCAAAACAATGCTCTAAGAGTAATCATGGGCGGAGCCAAGTCTACCCCCATAGTAGCCATGCAACTGCAAACAGGCATTGAACCATTGTGTAGCTGTAGGGATAAATACACGCTTAAGTTCTGGGAAAGGGCTAAAAGAGTGGACAATAACTACTGGAATGGATTCATAAACGCTTCACAAAGACTTAAAACTCAAACCTCGCCACTTACGCACGAAGAATTATTGATAAACAAATACCATCTTTAGCTACTTACGGAAAACCCGGCGCCCTTGCAGCACTACACTACTTTGGTATCCGTCCTTGCAAACAGATGTCTAGATCTAATCAACCTGACATCAAATAAGGTGGAAGCTAGCCTACTGGAACTCAAAGCTTGTGCCCTTGACAGCATTCACCAGCGGTACCCTCCAAACAAATGGCTTCACATCTATACAGATGGCTCTTACATCCCTGAGACCAGAGCAGCCGGAGCTGGATGGTACTGCCAGCTATTCAAAAACTCAGCCGCGGTTGGAATGAATGCCAGCAACTACGATGACGAGGTTAGGGCCGTCCACGAAGCCTCCAACGAACTGGGAAGCCAACAGCATGAATGCAGGAAGAGTAGTATTCCTTGTCAATTCCTGGGCAGCAATGATAGCTCTAAGCAGGAATACCACCACGGACTGCATTGAGACAATTAAGTGTCGCAGAAAAATTGCAGAACTCATTTTGACTGGGTGGGTCGTCTTCCTACAATGGGTACCCAGCCACGTGGGTCTCCATGGTAACGAGTGTGCTGATGCCAAGGCTAAGCAGGGAGCAGAGTCAGACTAGCCTATCGTGCCACTCACTTTAAAAAGAGCCAGAAATCTGATAGACGCTACGGTCAGTAGCGTAACTAAAATGACCCTGATGACATCAAGCACTGGCAAAAAATGGGAGGAACTTGCCATGGTAGGACCGATCCCAAGTAATCACAGGACACGTCTACTTGCAAGACCACTTGTACCGCATTAGCTAGCCATACACGAACGGATTTCTCCGACGGATCTCAATATCTCTGAGTAAATCCGTCTCTAAATCTGTGCGTTAGTGGGGAAGCAAGAGGGCGCGGACTGTAAGGGATGTTTCCAGGGAGTTTCGATTAGAAATCCGTGTGTTAGTGGAGAACAGGACGGGCTCAATCAGTGACAGATCGGATCTGGCGGGCCTGGATCCGAGTGTTCCCCCACTAACTGGTGGATTTATCTATGAATCACAGAAAAAAATCTGTGATTCACAGGTCCGTCGGGAGGGGACCGCCAAACCCCTTAACGCTCGGATTTTGCAGTTGTGGAGCGACGTGTATAGTAGATGTGTATAATGGGGAAAGTAAAATGTGCTAAAGAAAGACAAGTGAAGTGGAGTGACATGGCTATAGAAGCTTATGAAGAGAGACCCTGTCTGTGGCAACTGAACCACAAAGATTATATGAACAGAAATGCAATGAACAAGAAATAAATTATCATCGCGAATTTTGTCAAGAAACCAGTTACTAAAATTCAATCTCTTGACATAATCTTGAGGTAATGAATTCTGAACTTTTTGAAGATGGTATGGGTAGCGATTATCACCTTTCAAAGTTCGCCATATTGCTTGCTGCAATATTGCTAATGCAGCAGATGCTCTTCCGATGCTAGTCTCAGGATTGTTATCGAAGTGGCTTTGGACACAATTTCTTCTCCGATAATCTGCTCTTATTGCTGCCTGGAATTGGTCGCCTTCATTACGTATTTAGAATGACCCACTCTCTCGTAGTCTATTAAAAGTTAACGAAAAGACTCGTCAATTAGGCACTTTTCTATTTGGAAATCGGCGTGAATACTCCCACACCGCTTCTAAAGCATTACCGTTACAGAAACGATACACAAAAATCATATCAGCGTATTCAACATTAGAATATGTATGCGGCATTGCGGCTGATGCTATTCACACAAAGATATCTGAGTAACTGATTGAAGACTGATTTAGGAATTATAATCCTAGAAGGAAGCCAAAATGTAAAAAAATAAAAGAATGTAAAGGATAACATTAAGTGTTTACATATCTCACTGCCTAGTCTGACGAACTTTGAAAGGTGATAATCGCTACCTGTAACATTTTTTTTTTTTTTTTTTTTTTTTTTTTTTTTTTTTTTTTTTTTTTTTTTTTTTTTTTTTTTTTTTTTTTTTTTTTTTTTTTTTTTTTTTTTTTTTTTTTTTTTTTTTTTTTTGCTCTCTAAAACTAAGCAAAAACGAGCAAATCTCTAAAGGACTTTTTGTCTTAGTTTTTCGGTCCCCTATAAGTTCCTGAAGTTTTGCCATTTAAATTCGGGACACCCTGTATATCCCTTTTCTATATATTTTTAGTCTTTTTTCATGTAGGTTAAAAATTTTCCAGTTTTATTTAAACCTTTTCTTAATGGAACTAGGCCCTTAAATTTTTATGGAAAATTGAAAAATATTTATAATGATCATCAAAACAGCATATTCTGACATTCCAGAGAACAAACAATAATGTCGAAATAAAATAAATCATTCATAATTCATTCATAATAATCTTATTTAACTAAGCCCTTAAGTTTTTATGGTTTATTATTGATAACAAGTTTAAATAATAGTTAATTAACATTCAAATCAATTTCAGTAAGAAATTTAATTTTTATTTGAATTAAATCCATCAGTGTGGAACTTGGGCTTATGCCCCCCTCCAAAGTTCTTTTTTACTTTGCAGATTTCTCCTTTTCATTAAGATATGATACACTCCACACATACCACTGACAAGGGCAGCAATTCGATGAGAGGTACCCAAATTTACCCATGAACACATCACTTACCCAGTGGAACTAGCACACTAGATCCGTGGTGGATTTCAGAAATCCGACGTACATGCTCGTAAATCTGGATCCATGGGATCTGGTCTGTTTCGGTCCTAGATCCGACGGATTTGCCCCACACACGGGCAGATTATCGACGGATGTGGCTTGACGGTTTCGAACCTGACAAACCAAAACGGTTTGTTAAGGAGCAGCAGAGTTTAGATCCGTCGGATCCGATCCGTTACGGATCTCCATTGCACATTTTCGACGGATCGGAGGTAATGTTAAGGGGCACGAGAGATCAGATCCCTCAAACCAGATCTGCCAGATCAGATCCATAGGATCAGATCCCTCAACGAAATCCGTCCGTGTATGGCTAGCTATTGGTCTTGCTGACAGTGACTTTTGCCCATTATGTAACCTAGGATGCATGGACGGAAATCATTTGAGGGTTTGCCCTGCTCTTATCTACCCAGAAGACGACATTATAAATCGATATTGGGAGGCTCGTCCTCAGATGGCTAAACTGCCACAGACGGGCGTTGGATTAATAAATAAATGTTCAATAGTAGAATATTGTTGCTATAACTTCTCAGATATTATTTTAAATATTTTGATAAAAATTAAATTACTTCGATCATTTTGGTAGTTTGTAGTTCTAGATTTTGTACTAAGATAGTTTAACTATATGTATCTTAAATTAACAAACCATGTCAATTACCTCTTGTGTCATTAAAGCATATCATCTGCTATTTAGATATGTAGAAAATTGAAAAACAAAAAAACTTTATACCTATTAAAAACAAAAATTAAGTCTTTGCTTTCCTACTTTAATGCTTTCCAGTGCTCAGTGGAATCGCCTGGATGAACATTTTATGCCACCTACCGTGTTTCTTTACCTTACCAGTATCTTTATTGAAATCAGCTGTTTATTTATTTTTTTTTATGAATGGGCAATGTTATCTTAACTTATTCTTTGATCTCTTTCTTGTTGTTCTTGTCTCAATTTTTAGGGCTCTCTATATTTATTTATTTTCATTATACAGGGTGTTCGGAAGATCGTTGGCTAAAGAGGTATCTCGGGTAGGGAGGTTAATTTTGAACCTATTTATGGTCACTTACCTATATACAAAGTTTTTTTAAATACATTTTTTTGTAAAAATTTCCAAAATCAAATATTTATGCCTCATAAGTTCGTTGTTTATTGATATATCCATGCCAGTTTTATGCTGTAATTACTAATACATTGCCCATGTAAAATATAAAAGATTTGATGCAAAAAAAAAAAAATACAAAATAAAATGGGAGATCGTTAAATTTTGTTAAAGGAAAAAAAAAAAAAAAATTAAAAACTTCAAGTTTAGGTTAAAAAAAAAAAAAAAAAAAAGAAAGGGCTACAGCCAAATCCAAATTATATTAAAAACATGTTTGTTTTTTTCCTTTAACAAGATTTAACAATCACCCATTATTTTTTTTTGTATTTGTTCTTTGTATCTAATCTTTTTTATTTTACATGGACAATGTATTAGTAATTACAGCAAAAAAAAAAAAAAAAAAAAAAAAAAAAAAAAATGGCGTTGATATATCAGTAAACAATGAAGTTATAAGGCATAAATGTCTGATTTTGGCAATTTTTACAAAAAAAATCATTAAAGAAAAACTGTAAGACTTTGTATATAGGTAAGTGACCTTAAATAGGTTCAAAATGAACCTCCTTACCCCAGATATCTCTTTGGCCAACGATCTTCCGAACACCCTGTATAGCTGAACCATTTTAGTTATTTTCTTTTTGAAGTATATCCCTGTACTGCAATCTCTATTCTCTAATCTGTTCATTAAGGATATGGTCTTTTGATCTGACCTGCTAGTTTCCTGAGGCATTTTATTTTGTTTTACATGAGTAATAATATGCTTTTCTTGAGAAACCAGCCCTTGCTTCTGTACAGAATAGTAGGATGTGTTTCTTTCGATATTGTAGAATTACTTCAGTCTGAAACTTAGTGTCTCTTATTTAGCCACTACCAATACTTTTATTAAAATCAACTAAACCCATTTTGATCAATTGCTTTTATTACTATGACAGTATTGAAAAAAAAAAAAATACAGCTGTTGATAAAAAAAGTCAAATTATCCCAAGATAAAGCCAGCTGGTGTAGGATTAGAATCTGTGGATCAGGCTCTGCAGACAGACTCCTCATACTACTCAGCAGTTAAAAAGGGCATGATTAAGAAAAAGAATTTTTTTATTAGCCTGAAGGTTTCCACAACATTTACACTAAGGTGTCTTTGACAACTTATCTGTCATGAAACGATCCATTTACATTTTAACTTTGTTTCTTCTTACTTTTTTTATATTACTTTTTGTTTCTCTTATTTATCTTTAGGTAAAAGTAAAAAATATACAATCACTCTGTTCTTCATCATCTAATCAATAATTAGTCAGTTTTGCTGTTATCAACTTTAAGATTATTGATTGAGTCATGAAGATAATATTTTTCACTTTCCTTTACTCCTCATTTTTTGGGTGCCATCACTTTATTTTATTTTACTATTTCAGTTGTAGTTATGCCATGTTAGTTTTATTTAATATATATTTAACTACATGTTCTTTGTTTATTTATTTGAGCTTAACGTCCTCATGTACTCCAACTAGGGCAGGAAGGACCAGGTTATCCTACAGGTTGCCAACTTATTCTAACCAGGATGGTACGGCCAAAATTCTTTTTAACCCCTCGATATAGCCGAGCGTTCTAACTATTTATTTTTTAAACTAAACCTAGCAGTTATATTAATCCCTCATTTATACCTCCTTACTTTTCTATTCTATCCATTACTTGCATTCATTATTTGTTTCCTTTTGATTTCATTTATTTTCTTTGGTTTTTTATATTTTCTGTACTATGTTATGTATTTATATTTATACTTTATATTACATACTTCTTGTAAACCTTATATTATAATTATTTCTACTTTTTGTTGTATACATTTATTTATCTTATAACTCCAATCATTATATTTTTTATTTTTATATGTGTATATGAATTCATAAATTTGGTTCTTATCTTATAACTTTGATAGTCCCTATCTATTTATGTGGCACAACAACCTTTGAGTGGGTCCTGGCCTCCCCCAACATATTACGCCAGTTGTCTCGATCTCTTGCTGCCGCTCTCCAGTCTCTCACTCTAAGTATGGACCTTGCGTTGTCACTAACACCATCCTGCCATTTCAGTCTTGGTCTGCCAACTCGGCGCCTAGCATGGATCTTCTCCTCCAGTATCTTCTTTGGCATCTCCTCTTCGCTCATCCTCGCAACATGACCAGCCCATCTGAGTCTACCTATCTTAATTAGCCGGACTACATCGGTCTCATTGAACAACTTTGATAGTCCCACAGGAAATAGAATAGAGTAGAAGCGGCATCAGTTAGGGTTTCTACACTGTTGTGTCTCAGCCCCAGCCAGTCTTTTCTTCGTCAGTATCCTCCCTGTTATCGGCATATTTATTGCAACAAGTCGCAATAATTTGTTCATCATTCATTGAGAGTACCAGAGCCTCCATCGTTTTCAGCTTCCAACCAACTTTCAATATCATTAATGTCAACATCTGAGCATCCATTGAGCTCTATAAACAGTCTACTGTAAAACAAACATCCATCTTATGCTCGGCAGTCTGGGTGGACGACAAAAAGCTAATTTTAAATTTTCCTGAACTGATCCAGGTTACCCGGAGATCCGACAACGGGGGCTGACTAAATGAAGTTGTTCTGTAATTGCTACATAGCCCACATCGGTTAAAATTAATCCTCCTCAATATCTAAATCCAGTAAGTTCCTTTCTACTTTTTTTCAATTGCTTCCGCACATCCCTCATAATTCAGCATCACGTTTAATTTTTTTGTAATAAATATTCATCAATTTTCTTTTTAAAAAATTTCGAATTCTATTTTTATATCGTTTTGGTTATTATTATTTTGTTTAGTTGATATGTATATTCCATTGATATATGTATGCTACAAATGGGATACTAGTATCTTCTATATTAATGTAATCACTCAGTTGATTTATGTTATCTCTGCCTTATTTGAAAAGAAATCAGAATTTCCATCGTTATTATTCTGTTGCACTGATATAAATAGAGACTTCACTTAACTAAATATACGTCTAGAAAATTGATGGGTACAAGATCAAATTAAAGTTTACCAGATTCCTTCATATTGTCTTATAACATTTTATGTCTTGTAGAACTCCAATTTATTTCATTGATCGGATAAGAAGATTTCGAACCCATTCCTAAAATATCAATTTTATTGCGTGGTATTTCATTCTCTTGATGCGGAAGAATCATGAAATTTTTTATGAACTAGAATTGTTATAAAACTATGCATGAATTCTTTGCAGCTTGGGTTATTTTTTCTGCCTAAAAAAAAGCATTACATGAACTCCATAAGATGCAAATAAACTGTAAAAAAAAATTAGTACAAAATAAATACCTCCACCTGCACCAAGTATGAACACAAACGTTCAACGTGATCTTGTAAAATGTTGTCCTTTTTTTTTTATAAAGCCGGCATTTCCTATAGGAACTCAGCCTTAGAACTTATTGTGCCTGTGCCGTATTTCCTGTATTGTATTAATACAGTCCTAGTGTTTTCATGTATCCGATAATTATAATCGGATCTATGTCTACACTAGGGTTTAAGATGGTTTCTTCCCCAAAGTCCTCCTCCTTGCCAACATATCACATTTGCATATGATGTGGTAAGGGCGTTTCATCTTCCTTATTGCAGAATCTGCAATTTAGTGAAGTTTAGATTTTCATTAAGCAGAGATGTTTTTTAAGTCTGCAATGCCCTGTATACATTTCTGTTAGGTATTTGAGTTTGGCCATATCAAGATTAAGAAGTTTTATACTCCTTTTCTTGCAGTACCCTCCCAGAAACAGTTTTGGTTGTCTCAGTTGCTTTTGTTGCCAGTTCTGAGAGGCAACTCTGTTGTAGAGCCTATCTATCTCACTCTTAGCCAGGATCCATGCTATTCCACTGATAGGCTCGGTAGCAATGGGATTGTTGTCCGAGCCCTGTCTGTCCAGGCTCAGCAGCCTTCTCATTGTCTGGTATATTTGAGTGGCCTTTCTCCCATTCTACCCAGATTCTGTTGTTGGTGGTTAGTTTATTGAGATATTGCTTGCAATCCTCGACTAGGCTTGATCTGGTTATTTCATTCCTCAGAGCGCCAATAGCAGCTTGTCTATCGGAGTAAATTTTAATGGTTCTGTCCTGTGTATTATTTTCTAATAACTGTTGTGTACAGTAACAGATTGCCAATACCTCAGCTTGAAATACTATATATTAATATATGAAATACTATATATATTTCCCTAGGGGGAGAGATGTGCATTTGTTATTGCTGATTCTCCATATTCCTGCTCCTGAACCTTTTTTTGTTAAGGAGCCATCGGTATAGCAGCTAATCCCATTGCATGTGCGATGTTGCTTACTGATGTCTATGTTGACACTAAACTCAATTTCAGTGTGTTTCTTTATTTGAAGGTCTAAGTTCATTTTTAGTAACTCTAGTCCCTCAATTTTATTTAATAATAGCCTCTTGTGCCCATCTTTCCTACATGGCTCAAAAAGCAATCCTTGTTTTACAAGTTTATACAAAATTTTGTCCTTAAATGAGCGTTAAAAAATATCAGTTAACCAATA
Source organism: Euschistus heros (assembly GCA_003667255.2). Classification (NCBI taxonomy): domain Eukaryota; kingdom Metazoa; phylum Arthropoda; class Insecta; order Hemiptera; family Pentatomidae; genus Euschistus; species Euschistus heros. The sequence continues at coordinate 1,105,041 of RCWM02000035.1, read as the reverse complement.
ATTAAAAAAAAAAATAGAATCTCAATAAATTTAGCGCAGATGAGAGCATAATCAGCTTTTCAATGGAGAATCAAACGAAAAAATTTTTTTGTTTGCTTGTTTTTGTCAAAAAAAAAACAAAAAAACTTTTGTTGAAACAATGTTTTTGGATAACTCAATCTTTGAACTTGTACACAGTTGAAATCTGATAATGATTTTAAAACAATTTAATTTCTAAATGAATATATAAATTAACTTACAGGTGAAGCGTAATGGGAGGGTAAATGGTTTGACATTATTTTATTTTTTGGTGCTACAACCAAATTCTGCACAGCAAGGCATGTTAGGTAAACACAGTGATATTTTAACTAAACGCAAATCCAAGTTTTGTTGTCATAAAGAATAGGTCTGACAAACAGAAAAATATTTAAAAAATTAAGCTCTTCTATTGCAATAAATTTTTGACTAACATTTTAAATTAAATTTTAAGTCCAATTTGAATTAAATTTAATGTTATTAAATTTCTTTTTAATAACTTGAAAAGATACCTACACTTTAGATATTCATTACTTTATGTATGAGTTATTTTGATTTTTTTATACATGCTTATTTAATCTGAGTTATCCAAGGGTATTAATGTTGCTTAAAATTGATGGTGATCGGATTTTTAGAAGATTGGATTTAGAAGTATTATGCCTGATGTTATTTTTTTATCTCAAATCATTGTTAATTATGTTTGTTTGTTTATTTCGTTTAACGTCACTTTATGCTGCTATGGCTAATCGGACAATGCTCAGGTGGGTGTCCTAAATTTTGCCTATCCAGGTATTATTAGGATAGTGATCTTTAATGAGTACCTGACATCGCACAGGCTCGGGACCCCCAATTTATGTCCCTTCCGAAGGACGGCATAGCTTAGGATTTTTTACTCCCTTTAAAAAATCCTAAGGTCATCTGCCGGGCTGCGAACCCGCGATCTTGGGTTTAGTAGGTTGCTATGCTAACTACTATACCACAGGTGACCCCTATTGTTAATTATGTTTTATAGTCATATGCATAATATTGTGTTGATATTTACAAATTAAATTTCAAACACTAATCAATGATTGTACCATTTTGATCAATGACCTCCCATATAGAGTAGACTTCGCTTAGTGTGATCCGCACAAGTTGATCACACTAACCGACTGATAACATTAAGCAAAAGACACCAACAGGAGTCTGCCTCGGCTTGATCTCTATGAAGTTTTGTGAAACAGATGTTTTCCTGTTTCTTCCACTGATGAAACCACCCTTCTGTAGCGATGAAATCACTTTTCCCAATTTTTTTTGGCAAATTCTTCTGCTTTTTGCCAAAGTAAAGGGCCATATTAACACGACCATCTTTTTCCCTCACTTTCAGGAACCATTCTTTTAAGGCTCGTTCCACATCTTTTCTACTCTGTTTCTTTTTCGATTTTGATTCTCATTTTGCAGAAATGAGGTATCAATATTCTTCCGCTGTTTTAATAGTTTATTCAGGCTGAGAAATATTCAAAGTTGTAGAGGCTTTACGCTGATTTATTCTGGTAGACAGGCGATCGTATGATTTTAAGATCTCCATCTTTTCAGATAAACTCAGGTCTCATTGTTTTGATGGTTCCGCGCTCATTTTAAAAACAAAACAAAAAACTGAAAAATTACTCGAAAAACAAAAAAGATGGTTCGACCACTTCAGAAGACGAAATCATACTGAGCTGAGCTAGTAAAGTTATTTTCATAGAAGTAGAGAGAAGGGGGTGGTTATATTATACATTCTTAGAAAAAGGGATGTTCTTGGAAAGAATTATGACAGCTTTAGCCATCCCGCTTCCGAAAAAAAACAAGAAAGCCAAAATTCTGAGATTTTGAGAATGATCTCTATAAACAGAATTTTGATAACAATAAACGAAAAACCGGTAATGTATGGGCCCGTTCCAAGCCATTATTATCACACAAAGGAGTTGATAACATTAACCGTGATCACATTATGCGGCGTCTACTATATCTCTATGTTAAACCATAATTACATCACTGTAGAAGTTCTGAGATTTCTATGTGAAAAACTGAGCTAAGTGATTTGCACAAGCTTCTTTTAATACCGCCTTACGCCTCTTTTGATACCATACCTTAGTTGGACTGGACCAGGTTGGGCTCTATGGTTTATGCATCAAAACTTCCCACCAAAGCTGTGTGAGTTCTGACATTGTCTTCTTTCTTATTGATCAATTCTGGCCATTTTTCTTGTATTACCTTCTTTAATCACATTAGTTGTTGACAGTAGTAGAAAGTCAACTATTTGAATTGGTCAGGTTGAAGCAGCTCATAATTAACAGTTCCTTTCTACTCCCACTAAACACTCAGCATCGTCTTCCTTAGCTCACCCATAATAATTTGTTTCAAAAATGGCTTGATTTCGCTTTGTTTAAGCAGCGATAGACAAATGTAAACTCAGTCCATTTTTCACTAATAATCCACATAGATCATAAGTATTTGAGCTTCTTTTCGTATCTAGTAAATGGTTAAAAATATTCTACGGTTGATGTTTAGTTCTGTGGTGATGTTACAAGATGGAATATGTCATTTGTTTAGGTTTTTCATTAACATATGAATTTCTGAAGCAAAAAACCCATTCTGAAACGTGTTTGCTTTAGCGCTCACCAGTGTTAACACCACACAATTTTTAATGAATGTATCCTGTGTTTTCCATTTTCCAGAGGTGAAGCAAAATATTATGAAAATGGCCTTCTAGAATCTCGTATTTTCAAAGTGCAATAACTTTTGACAGTAAATCAATGAAACTCTTTATGTGTAGAATATTTTATGGACTTTAAACTTAAAAGTTCTGTTGTATGGCTTCATTGAAAAAGACTTACTAGAGATAAGCGACTTTGAAGCCATTATTGGGATTAAATGAAGTTGCTTTTTCCCTTACTCAATATATAAATAATCTGCTTAGTTAAATACATGTTTTTTATTTTTTTTATGATTTCTTTTTATTGTCTCCAAATTCTTTTTATATCCCTTATTTTTTCTGTTAATTTTCTCAATGCTATTTTTCTATTGTAGGTAGTGATGAAAGTGAGCGCGAAGTTTTAGAGTATCTTAGAGAAATCAGAGAGCTAAGAAAAGAAGCTCCAATTTTTTTAGACATGCTCAATGAGACAAGACGCCAAGTCAGAGCATTGCCTTCTTATTCAGCTCTTCAGCCTTATAGGTAATTTACTGCCAGTGTTATTAAATTTTTGATTCATTAGTTTATATTATTTTTTTACTAGCATCCCTGTCGCGGCTTCGCCCGCCCTCCATAAGTAAAGCTAATTTCAACTAAAAATTAATGTTTTATTTGTTTATCGATAAGATTCTTGTATTTTAGCATGTGGTTCAGCATTATTTCTTCAATGATTTTTTCACGCATAGCAGTAATTATTAATCTAGTTATAATCGCACTGATTAGGCAGTTGGAGATTGCGTAAAAGCACCATTAGACATAAAATTTTTAATTTTAATGTATGAATTGGTAATCAAGTTGGATAAAGACTAAGAAACTCTCGCGGAAAATAAACTGCATTATCAGTGCTTACGACAGAAGGCCCGTGGATCATATTTTTACACACAATATAAAAAAGTAAAGGATCGACATTTTGATTTAGTAATAATTTGTATTCGGCAGAAATAACTTTATTGATTTCATCTGGTTGGATGTTGATTTCGAACTATAAAAGTATATGACAGTGTGGCAAACCTCAGTCCTGCCTCTCAACATTGTACATTTAAATTTTAGTTATTGTAAATTTTACCATTGCAAAACCTTCCTAGAGTTATAAAAATTATTTATTTAGATGTCGGTACAGATAGGTTCAGTTTACCATTGTTAACTCTATTGTGGGATGGTGCTATACACAATCGTTCGATTTTCAAGCTTCACTGGGATCCACATATCGCACACCATATTTAAATATTTTTTAATAATTTTCTTTATAGTTTAATAAGTAAATTTTATCATCGACTTCAAGCTCTTTTGTAACCTCTCGCGTAGAACCTCTCCACCTATCGGTCAATTTTCAAACTTCACTGTTGTCCAAATATTTTCTTTTTTTAATAAAAAATAAATGAAAAATCAGTAGATTTTAATATTGCTAAACCTTCTTGGAACTATGAAGATGATGTAGTTAATATTTAGCACAGATTGGTTCAGTAGTATTCGTGGTTAGTGATCACAAACGTAAAATGGCTTGTCCTTTTATATAATAGTATAAGTTATTATTATGGTAAACTTTCTAATTTTAAATCTTTCAAGAACTATGAAGATGATGTAGTTAAAATTTGGTTCAGATAGGTTCATTAGTTTTACTAAAACGCTATTGTCGCTTGCCACATATTTATAGCTTTTTGGATAACAATTTAATTGAATTAAGTAACTTTATTATCAATTTCTAGCTATATTTAACACCGGATCATTGTAACCTCTCTTAAATGGCGCTCGCTTTACTGCACTCCACATATTTATCGCTTTTTAAACAGTTATTTAATAGAAAATTTAAAAAAATTTATTATTGCTAAACCTTCCTTGAACTATGAAGATGATATAGTTATATTTGGTACAGAATAGTTCTATAGTTTTCGCGGTTAGTGATAACGAACGAAAATGGCTTGTCCTTTTATATATAACTTCATCATCCCCCGTCGAGGCTTCGCCTGCTCTCATAAGTGAAGATCTTAGATAATTTTAACTAATAATTAATTTTTTTTAAATATTTATCGATAAAAATCTTGTATTAAAGTGAAGAATTGAAAATTTTATTTTTGATGATATTTTCACGCATATCAGCCATTATTAACTGGGTTAAATTTAGATTGATTAGGTGTTTGAAGATAACATAAAGCATAATTTCATCCAATTTTCAATTTTAATATATGAGTTGGTAATCCAGATGGACAGAGACTATTACGAAACTGCATTATCAGTGCTCACAACTAAAGGTTCAAAGTTCATATTTTTACACACAATATTAAACAGCTGAGGATCGGCATTTTGATTTTTAATAATTTTCATTCGACAGAAATAATTTATTGATTTGATCTGGTTGGATTTTAATTTCTAACCATAAAAGTATGTCATAGTGTGGCAAAACCCGTTTCTAACACTCAACATTGTACATTTAAATTTTTATTGTTGCTAAACCTAGAATTATGAACATGATGTAGTTAAACTTTGGTATATTTCACTCCATATACCTGTTTTTATAACAATTTAATTGAAAATAAGTAAATTTTATTATCAATGTTCACCTCTATGTAACACTGTACATTTTAACCTTTCATGTAGATTGCAATTGCCGCCATTTTTGAACTTCACTGTTATCCACTTATTATTCATTTTTCAATAAAGAATTAGTTAAAAATTATTAGATTTTACTATTGCTAAACCATCCTATAAAGATGATGTAGTCAAAATTTGGTAGAAATTGGTTCAGTAGTTTTTGGCGGTTAGTGAACACAAACGAAACATTGCTTGTCCTTTTATATAATAGTATAACCTTATACCGCCATATGTTAGAATCGTATAGAGCTAACAGATAATTGTGACTTGCAGATAATATACAAATAATATTGCGACTATAAATTAAGATATAAGGTATCCTATCTTTTTTGTTGGATCAAACTGCACACGGTGTGCAAATTTGATTAAAATCGGTTAAGTAGTTTAGGTGTTAGCCGGCCCCTAGGCGGCGACACGTAATTTATATATATTAAGATGGAACTTTGTTATACGAAGGTAACAAATTACTTTTAGCCGCCTCTTTGGCTAGGTAATCGGCCCTTTCGTTACCCTCAATTCCAAAGTGTGCTTTAACCCAATTTATGGAGACCATTTTCCCTTTGTTCTTAATGGTTACTAAATTTTGTCTGATTAGGTCAGTCAAATTGTCATGTATGGCTGTATTATTAATCGACTCTATTAAAATTTTACTGTCCGTATGTATTATAATATGTGTGTTAGTCTTTTGAGGTTCGTTAATTATGTATTCCGTAACTTTCAAAACAGCAAATTTCTCGGCTTAGTTATTTGAACAGTACGATTCTAGTTTATACTGATGTTCTATGGTTCTGCCATCTTGAGCTTTAAATTACCATGCACATCCAACGTTCTCGCTGTCCTTACTACCGTCCTTATAGATTTCTGTTTTGTCAATATTAACTGAATAACATTTGGGTGTAGTCCACAAATTTGATGCAGGGTGTATTCAAAACTTACAGTTTGTGTTTTTTTCTATTTTGTCTAATGTTAGGTCTTTATATTCTGTCTTTGTGTTTTTAATGTTAAACAATGTCGTTAATTCGTCAATTTTTAATTGAACTGGCAAAATACCCGCCAATAATGTCGCAGCATCAAATGACAACGTGCGGTATCCTTTGCATAACATAAAGCATAATTAGACATCCAATTTTCAATTTTAATATATGAGTTGGTAATTCAGATGGACAGAGACTATTACGAAACTGCATTATCAGTACTCACAACTAAAGGTTCAAAGTTCATATTTTTACACACAATATTAAACAGCTGAGGATCGGCATTTTGATTTTTAATAATTTTCATTCGACAGAAATCATTTTATTGATTTGATCTGGTTGGAATTTAATTTCTAACCATAAACGTATGTGATAGTGTGGCAAAACTCGTTTCTAACACTCAACATTGTACATTTAAATTTTTATTGTTGCTAAACCTACAACTATGAACATGATGTAGTTAAAATTTGTTATATTTCACTCCATATAGCTGTTTTTATAACAATTTAATTGAAAATAAGTAAATTTTATTATCAATGTTCACCTCTATGTAACACTGTACCTTTTAACCTTTCATGTAGATTGCAATTGCCGCCATTTTTGAACTTCATTGTTATCCACTTATTATTCATTTTTCAATAAAGAATTAGTTGAAAATCATTAGATTTTACTATTGCTAAACCATCCTATAAAGATGATGTAGTCAAAATTTGGTAGAGATTGGTTCAGTAGTTTTTGGCGGTTAGTGAACACAAACGAAACATTGCTTGTCCTTTTATATAATAGTATAACCTTATACCGCCATATGTTAGAATCGTATAGAGCTAACAGATAATTGTGACTTACAGATAATATACAAATAATATTGCGACTATAAATTAAGATATAAGGTATCCTATCTTTTTTGTTGGATCAAACTGCACACGGTATGCAAATTTGATTAAAATCGGTTCAGTAGTTAAGGTGTTAGCCGGCCCCTAGGCGGCGACACGTAATTTATATATATTAAGATGTCCATTCGTGTTCCAGTATTAATATTATGCAAGGTTTGTTCAATTCTATTAATAAGGTGGCTTTAATTTCTTGAAAATATTTATTTATTCATAAATATATTTTTTGTATTCTTCAAAGTTATCCTCCTCAGATAAAATAAACTTGTGCTAACACTTTTTACAATCCTCAAAGTGTTTCTGATAAGCCCTTTTTGAACTTCAAGCAATACCCCTTTCACTGTATCTATAGTTAAGGGTAGCAGGGTTCTCGAGTGAGAGAGTTGCTACCCAAATTACGAACTGCTAAGAATGGGAAAAATGGTGCTTGAAACCTTTCACATAGGCAACAATATAATATCATATTTATATTAAAACTGTTTTGTTTTGACCAGAGAATTGCTATAAATCTGATGATTATATGATTAAACTTGCTGGAAAAACTTTCTTGTATCAAACATTAACATTTTATTTTTTTAAAAAGGTTTGTGGTTTTTAAGAAGTATTCAACACTTTGTTTATAAAGAAAAGCATTTATAATAGTTCTGTTATTTTTCATTGCTGAATTTCTAAATAACTATTTTACTAGTTTCTTAAAATTCTCTGCATTGTATCCACTGGAATACAAATGTAGTTTATAGGAATCCTTTGATAATTTTTAGTGTAAGTAATAAATTGTTTGATATTGAATCAATTATTATCTATAAAAAAATATAAAAAATATACTTTGAAATTATTGAGTGTTAAGTTTTATAGAATTAAAGTTATTATTATTATGAGTTATAGCCAAAAGAGTAACGATAAATGTGTTTTCTTGGAGAAGTGGGACTAACCGCATACTAACCAATCTACAATTTTCCCAAGACCATAATTTCATGCAAAGTATATATATGAAGTTTTAATCAAGTACCTTAAAATATGCTTGAGAACAAAGCATTTTTCAAAGAAAGTTTTCATACAGTAAATTGTTGTTGGAACCAGTACCTACAAAGTGATCTTTTAAAAACTGGCAATAAGTGATCAAGTTGGCTAAAAATGTGCCGATGCCTTATTATCGTTCTTTTACACCATCAAATCAAATATTACCTGCTTTTATATGTATAGTCACATTGCAGAGCTCTCTTTCTCAAATCCCAACGAAAAATCAAATTTAGTTGTAGTGGTAAAAATTACTGTACAATTGACCACGTACAGGGAAATTAGATGAAAAAATGCCCAAACCTTGAACTCCGAAAAGAAAAGGTCTGACTGCTGGACATTGTTCACCACCCTTAGCTCTAAATGTAGTAAAAAGCCTTCCTTGAAGTAGCATTGGGTTTGGTTGGGGGAGGGGGCAGAAAAATCCTATGATCTTAGCTGTTTGATCAAATCGGAAACTGTTGCTGTGAGCACATTTTGTGTTCTATACATTATTAAAGCAAATAAAATTTGCTAAAAACTTGGTTTTATTATTTTTTTTTCAGAAAAATAGTTTTAGAGCTGTGGGGAAGGTAAAAATTGAAGAAATAGGCTAACTTGCTATAAGTCACACTTCTCCACGAAAACACATTTGTCGGTACTCTTTTGGCTATAACTCCAAAACTAATTGTCCATTTCAAAATTTCTTTTTTTCTTCTGAAAGCTAGTTAAATTTATTATTAGTTTCCAAAGTTCCTTAAAATACACATGCCAGCACACTAAAAAACCCCTATTGTTGTGAAATCCTAGTTTTTTTTGGGTTTTTTTTTTTTTGCACATTTTTCGCTATAATTCCGAAAATATATGTCCGATCCCAAATTTGTTTTATCCATCTCAAAGCTGGTTAAATTTACTATTAGATTGTATTTATGATATTTTGTTTAAATTTTGTAAAATACTCATGCCAGCACGCTAAATGTGTAAGGTTTGGCAAAATATGACAATTTTGACATGTTCAGTGGGCTTGCGTGGGTGTTTCAGTAATTTATATTAAATCACATGAAACACCCATGCAAGCCTACTGAACATGTCAAAATTGTTATATTTTGCCAAACCTTAAACATTTATGCCCGGTTGCTAGACTATGACCTTAGCGAACCAATAGCTAGCGAACCGCTAACTTTATTGATTCGCTAAGTAGATAACTGCTAGCTAATTTGTAACAACTTGATAACTTAGCGATTCGCTAAGTAGCTTCTTTATAAATCTAACAGATAGAGCTAGTGTAGTTGTTACATTTATGGAGCCTCTTCTACGGTTAATATCGTATATTTTGTTGTCGTCTGGTGCTCCTCACAACCATATTTAAAAATTCAATCTTCAATGTTGGAATTGATCATTATTTTATCATTTCTAGAACGTCAGGTATCTTGTTAATATCCCTAACCTCAGAAAAGCGTTGCCTGGATACTAGCTAACTAATTCGTTCGCTAACTTTAGCGGCTTGTTAACTAATCGTTCGCTAACTTTAGCGGCTTGTTAACTTATTGTATCGCTAACTTAGCGGTTTGTTAACGTATTGAATTATATGAGATATCTCATTCTGTATTGGATAATTTATATTATTTGTCGTTTATCACAAGGTTTGCTTACTTTCAAAATTTTAATCCGTTTCATATTAGGGCTTTCCAGACAGGTGCAACGCACTTCCAACAATTTTTTTCATAAAAACTTTTCTATTTCCAGTCACACTATAGGGTGTTCAAGTTAAAGTATCTAATGTCAAATAATGATAAATAAAATCTAAGGACGAAATTTAAAAAAAAAAAAAAAAGAAGTTTATTATTTAAAATAAATTTATAAAACGAAAAAACTGACTTTTGGAGTTGTGAGCGCGATCGCCCTATTAAGACCCCAGTGTCCCTTATGAGCTAGCTAGCCGGCGCTTTACTGCTGATCTTACGAAGCCTAGATCGTAATTCCGATGGGAGGGACTTTTTGATTTTTAAAGTAATTACTTTCCACACACACACACCTCTATATATAATATATATATATATATATATATATATATATATATATACACACACACACACACACACACACACACATATATGTGTATACTTATAAGAATCAAATTTGGAATTGAGGATTGTGTGAAGAATAATTTTGAGCTGAAGGCAACATCACGAAGAAGCTATTGGGTATATATTTAAAGAAGAGCGGAAGATAAAGGTTGTACAATGCAATTTTTATTTCCTTTTTGATTATCATTGTATTGTTAACTGTGAGTTGTTATTGACACTGTTTTACAGATCTGCCAGGATCTGATGATTTTTCGAGGTCGAAGGACACCCTTGGCCACTCTCTCCTTCCACAATTAGAATTAGTTTTCGTCCTTAAGGATGCTGTTTTAAGATGGCGGAATACTAATAGTTTTTTTTTTCGTCCTTAAGAATACTGTTTTAACGGTTTTTAAGTTATCTGATGGATAACTTCCGCCATTGTTGTCCTCCAGGATACTGTTTTAAAATATTTAACGATTTTAAGATGGCGGACTTCCGTCATTGATGTCCTTTTATTAATTGTAATTAACAATTTTATTGACAGATTTTTTTTTTTATTCTATTGATTTATTTATTTATTTTTATTTATTTATTTTATTTTATTTTTATTTTTATGCTGATGGTGATAGCGCTTTCTTTTTAGCAAAATGTTTAAATTCATATTTTGAATGTGCCTTATGTCGAGTGACAAAACGCGTAGAAATATACGTACCATTTGCACCCCTACAGCAACCCAGGTTTACTGAAAGTTGGGGAAAAAAATGGAGTGTGATGAATGTTTATTTTACAGTAAAATTCATTAATGCTCTGAATTGGGTGAAAGAACACTGAACGAAACAAAATGAAACCTTTTAAAAAATTCTTAGCAATATACCTGAAAAAGTCATGTAATTTAGATCAAAAATGATAAGGACGTTAAGCTCAAATAAAAAAAAAAATCAGAGTTGGGCAAAATTTAATCATGTTTATATTTTTATTTGACCTCTAATTTCCTGGAATCAATCACCTAATTTAATCATGATTAAATCTCCTAGTTCAATTTTTAGTCAATTAATGATTTAGTTAATTGAAAAATCAACCGGAAGATTTAATCATGATTAATGATTAATTCCAGAAAATTGGTTACCAAATATTTAAACATGATTAAACTTTGCCCAACTCTGATCTTTTAAAAATTTTATTTGGGGTTAATGCTCTTACCATCTCTTAATTACTTGACTTTTTGAGGTATGTTGCTAAGAATTTTTTAAAAGATTTTATTTTGTAAAAGAAATGTAATATGACCCAATTATGAGCAATAATTAATTGTGAGTATATTTCTACGCGTTCTATTAACTTTATTTAGATCCATCATCCAATTTTTTATTTAATCACAATTTTATTTGTGATATATTGATTTCTAATTTTTTTTTTTATTATTTAAAAATTAATTGTATGATTAAACCGTTAAAGATGATAAAACCGTTAAAACAGCAATCCTTAAGGACGAAAAAGCTAATTCTAATTGTGGATGGAGAGAGTGGCCAAGGATGTCCTTCGGCCTCAAAAAATCGTCAGATCCTCGCAGATTTGTAAAACAGTGTCCTTAAAAACCGTTAAAACAGCAATCCTTAAGGACGAAAAAGCTAATTCTAATTGTGGATGTAGAGAGTGGCCAAGGATGTCCATCGGCCTCGAAAAAATCGTCAGATCCTGGCAGATCTGTAAAACAGTGTCCTTAAAAACCGTTAAAACAGCAATCCTTAAGGACGAAAAAGCTAATTCTAATTGTGGATGGAGAGAGTGGCCAAGGATGTCCTTCGGCCTCGAAAAAACGTCAGATCCTGGCAGATCTGTAAAACAGTGTCCTTAAAAAACAGTTAAAACAGCAATCCTTAAGGACGAAAAAGCTAATTCTAATTGTGGATGGAGAGAGTTACCAAGAATGTCCTTCGGCCTCGAAAAAACGTCAGATCCTGGCAGATCTGTAAAACAGTGCCCTTAAAAACAGTTGAAACAGCAATCCTTAAGGACGAAAAAGCTAATACTAATTGTGAATGGAGAGAGTGGCCAATGATGTCCTTCGGCCTCGAAAAAACGTCAGATCCTGGCAGATCTGTAAAACAGTGTCCTCATAGCATCATCATCATTATCCAAAACTTTTGATAAATTATGGGTAACCGTAGAAGAAGCTTTATAAATGTAATCAACAACACTAGCTTTATCTGTTTGATTTATACATAAGCTTTTTATTGTATTTACACTTAACGAATGTATAGTATCGATCTTCATGTTATAACAACAACGTATGTCATTGTCGAATCAAAAAACATATTGCTCAGTTAGCTATTGGTTCTAGAAGTCCATTTTTTTTTAATAGCAACGACCAAGATATAAAATTTGTAGTTTTGGAGCTCATTGAGAGCGGAAGTATGATTACTTTATTTTTGCTTTGATACTTTTTGTTTTCGAAACAGAAGGTTTGTTGAACTGTTACAACATTTAGCTATGATATCTGATGGTCTAGAACCGGGTGCTAAGAGAAATCTCATAAATTATCGATCCTATAACTTTATCGGACGATTTAACAAACCTTAACTAGTATCCAGGCAACGCTTTTCATAGGTTATGAATATTGATAAGATACCTTACGTTCTAGAAATGATAAATTAATGATAAATTCCAACACTCAAGCTCATACTTTTAAATATGGTTGAGAGAAGCATCATACGATAATATGATATAAGATATTAACCGTAGAAGAGGCTCCATAAATGTAACACCTATACCAGCTCTATCTGTTGGATTTTTAAAGAACCTACTTAGCGAATCGCTAAGTTAGCGAACGATTTAGCTAAACAATAAGTTAGCTAGCTAGTGTTCTAGCAACGCTTCTCACAGTTTAGCGGACTGTTAGTTATTGATGAGATATCTAATGCTCTAGCAACCGGGCATTAGTGTATTGGCATGGGTATTTAATACAAATTACATGTATGAGATCTAACAGTAAATTTAACCAGCCCTGGGATTGAAAAAAGAATTTGAGGATCGGATATATATTTTTGGAGTTATAGTGAAAAAGGTGCCAAATATACCAGGATTTCACAACAGTTTGGGGTTTTAAGCATGCTGGCATGCATGTTTTAAGGTACTTGATTAAAACTTCATATGTATACTTTCCATGAAATTATGGTCGTGGGTAAATTGTAGATTGGTTAGCTTGCGGTTAGTCCCACTTCTCCAAGAAAACACACTTATCATTATTGGCTATAGCTCATAATAATAATAACTTTAATTCAATAAAACTGAACACAATAATTTCAAAGTATATTTTTTATTTTTTTTTTATAGATAATAATTGATTCAATATCTAATAATTTATTACTTACACCAAAAATTTTCTAAAGACACAATTTTGTATGCCTTCTGTATCGATGACACTTTTTGTCCGCCAAATTTGAAAGTTTATAAATTCAAATATCACAACAATATTTATATAGCTATATATATATATATAAGCTTTTCCTACTAATATTTGTACAATTTTTCTTTTAAAATTTAAAATTTTCAAATTTATAACCTTTTGTTTCACTTTTTATTTTATCTATAAATTCGTACGGGTCATTTACATTATAGTTTCAAAATTTAGATATTTAAAATTTATTTGGCGCTCTCCTGATGATATTAGAGGTCTATTCATTATTGATGTTTTTGGTGACAAATTAAAATTTTCCACTACTTTCAGTTTTTCATTTAACTTTTTTATCTCATAATATATTGCACATAAAAATCACAGGGGCATTTTAACCATTACATGTTTCTCCTTACAATCTAAATTTATTAACATATTTACCTGAAGGGTTTAAAACACAATTAAATTATAAAAATTTTATTAATTGCCTGAAGGGCCTAATGTTTAATTTACTAAACATTAATTCCCTTTTGCCTGAAGGGTCAAATATTTAATCTATAATTATTATCAGTTAACTGTTCTTGTTTTCATATTGACTTTTGATGATCCTGCAAGATAATAAAGCATCTATCAAACCTGATGATGGCCATGTCACTCTGGACGCTAAGGCTGAGGTCCGTATGGGAAGCGAACTGGGGAGGAAGTGGCCATTTTTCCGTTAAGGCTCGTAGTGAGGATTCCCCTTACTTGGCGCGCACCGCCTTCCCAATCAATCCATCGGTTATTCAATCGAATCTTCCTTTGATGTTATTCTTTCCATTTATTTATTAATTATTTTATTAGTGTTATTGTGTTCACCACAATATATATATATATATATATATATATATATATATATATATATCTATATATATATATATATATATATATATATATATGTAATGATGTTTAAAGGCACAAGGCCTTGATATCTAAAAAAACATGTGTTGTTATTAATTAGTATTTGAGTGTTAATTTAAAAGGTTAGATTTTTGTGTGTTTGTTTATATAAGAAAAAGACTATATAAAAACCGATTTATAAGTTTATAAGCTGGATCTTCCAATTTAAGACTATAAACTTCTTTTGGATTGCTACAAATACAAAATCGTTATTTATAAAATTACATAATTTTTCTCTTAAATGGAACAATATGTGGACCGCTTTTGAAAAATCTCTAAGTCTCTATCGATTCGTGCCCAATATCACACCGCAAAATTATAGACGTATACTAAGCAGTGACTACAAGCTGAACCAAATACTTTCAGAACACGGACAAACAGAACAATACTTAAAACGCTTCAACATACTAAACAATGACAGGTGTCATGATGATGAACAGGTTCACAATTTCCGACATTTAAATATGATAATATGACTGTAAAGGACTTGACATTAGGGCAAGACTGATACATAACATTATACTAAAACACGGAAATAGGCCAGAAACAGAACAGAGATTTATGACAAAATTTAAATCTGACTTTGTTCAATTTATTAAACAAATAGACAACATTTATTACATATATAGAAACATAGAAACAAACATAGGAATGTTGGAAGGCACTATAATCGTATATCTTGCAGTGCTTTAGTTTTTATTATAAGATCAATAAGATTGAATTGAATTTACAAAAATATAAACCAATGACTTGGTTGGCATGTGTAGTATGCCTAAAAACAGGCATGGCACATGTAAATACGATAAATAAACTCTCCTCTAATGGGGTTACCCTAAGAGGAAAAAGAGGGGGGAAATATATATATATACATAATGGAGATTTTTACTAATTTTAGATTAGTTTAATATCATTAGAGACTAATAAATTAACTTGCATTTAGGGCATGGTGTGCCCTCGATGGCTTATGATCGATTCATCGATCATTTAATCGACCCTTTCTATTTATTAGTTTACAAACCGTAGTGATCGCCACAATTCACCTCCTCTCCAGTGAAGAAAAAAAAAATTTAATTAAATATTTTTTTTTTTTTTTTTAAATTTAGAATGTTTATCAATTAATACAAATATATATGCCCTTCGACTCCACCTTTTATACAATTCACACTACTTTTATAAAATTTCAAAAATACACAATTCAATAAATAAGGCAATATACAACAAAACAAGACAATGAAGAATCTAAGAATTAGGCTGTTTTGTCAAAACAACATAATATAAATAATAATGATATAAAACCGTAGTATATTTATTATAAACAGGTGGCCATCAATTCTACAGTTATTTATTACTATCTAAGATTGACTAATGGTAAAGATTCATATTTGGTTAAATTTATCCACTCGATTCCCTAAGCAAAATCACAAATTATGCACGCTTTTACATTTAAAAATCTTAATAAAAAATAGTATACATTATATAATATAATAATATAACAACATAGTATAGAAATAACATATAAAAGATAAGCATATATATGTTTACCTAAAACTCAGGTTAATAATGAAATAGAACATCTACTTATCCTAATTTTGGCAGCATTGGGTATTTCTTATAATTTTAAATTATTGCTAAATCCTTCAAATGTGAAATTTCCATATTGGGATAGGGCCAGCACAGCCAGTGGGGACCGACAAATCCAAACAATTGAAATGCTACTTTGTCTATTATAACATTTAGGCATAAACTCACTATGAAAACATTATAAAATGATTACTTCAACAACATACAAAATCTTATATATTAAAAAATTACTCCCGACAAAACAATACAATTAAACATTTAAATTCAAATGCACACATTTAATAAATAGATCAATCCCTACTCTGTAAAAATGATTGCTTTTCAACTTAATAATAAGAGAATCAACACACATTAGTTTTGTTAAACTTATGATCAAAAACAAAAACTAATAATGAAATTTCCTTTAATAGATTCTAATTACTTTAAAATAAAATGGACATTGTTCATATGATTGCCTAAATTGTTAGCAAATTTCCAATCAACATTTTTGAATATTACAATTTCTTCTTGACCTTTCCCCGCAGGTAATTGCGTACATCAATGGGAGTCTGGTTTTTTCCACTATTGAAGTAGTACCTCTTCATTTCTTCTATTAATAACTTGAATAATTTATTTTTCTTCTTTTCCAAAACATAACTTGGGTTTTCTCTTGCTAACATTTGTCCAGTATTTCGAATAAAGTTTTCAAATTTATACTCTTTTGTTTCTGTTTTAACTTAATCTATAAATTCATTTAGGTCATTCACAGTATAGTTTTCAAAATTTAAACATTTAAATTTTATTTGGCTCTCTCCAATGGATATTACAGGTCTATCTAATAAAATGTGACAAATTAAAATTTTCTACTACTTCAACTTTTTCATTTAATTTTGTTATCTCATGGTACATGGTACTATTTTCTTTGACTTGCTGTTCCCTCAACAGTTGTACCTCCCTTTTATTTTCACCTGAATCTTGTATCAATTTCTTTTTCAAATTGACTAATCCATTATTAATTTTTTCTACCAAATGTTTATTATTATCCTCAATTTTATTTTCACACTCACCTAACCTTTTCCACATTGTGTCTAATCTCTCATTATTTTTATCAATTTTATTTCCCAATTCTTGTTTCATATTTTCAAATTTTTGTGCCATACTTCCAAATTTTTGTTCCATTATTTTTTCCATTGCCGATAATAATATATCGATACTCACTGTGGCGGCTAGACCCTTATCTGAATTACTAGATTTATCAGGTATTGTTGACCCATGATCAGATCGCTTTCCATATAACTCTATGACATTATCTACGTGCTCAATTACACAACGAGCCTCTACACCATTATCGTTTAATTGTTCCATTATATAACAAAAAAAAAATTTATACAATATAAAACACAAATAAATTATATGTTAGATTATAAATTATACTTAGATTATAGATTTTAAATTATACTTAGTTTCCACAAACCACGCGCTCCTCCGTAAGTATGCAGTAAAGGTGCAAAGGTTAAGTACGCCATCCGTCCAGAGCTCACAGAAAAAAAAAAAAATTCCACCAATTCTTAATTATATTAATGCTCATTAAGAGCCACACTAGTTGGGCGCCAAATATCGTGGTTTTTAGGAATTTTAAGATTAGTTTAACTTTATTAGAGGCCAATAAATTAACTTGCATTGGTTTAAAAGTAAAATACAGGAATTTTAAGATTAGTTTAACTTTATTAGAGGCCAATAAATTAACTTGCATTGGTTTAAAAGTAAAATACAATTTTTCAATTCTACAATATTATCAATCTCAGGTGGGTCCACGGAAGGTGTTCTCAACCATTACACTAAATAAATTAATTTTAAATTGACAAGCATTCTTTCAGGGCCAAAAACAAAATTACAAATAATTAATCTACTTTCACCAATTAATGTTATACTGCTTAATCTATGGCTCAACCCAAACTTCAATTCTATCCTGATAGTTTCATGTGCCTCCAAGGATCGAACCGGGGAGCAGGCGTGTAGTCTGTGTCAGCTTCAGGAACCAAGTGAGCGAGGCCCTCTGATATCCGGCAAGTGGTGGGGATGTCCATGGCATGCCCTCGACGGCTTATGATCGATTCATCAATCATTTAATTGATCCTTTCTATTTATTAATTTACGAACCGTAGTGATCACCACAATTCGCCTGTGATCACTACCACCACAATATATATATATTTTATCGTGGTTCTTGATAATTAATGAAAAGCATAATAGCAATAAGCAATAATAAAAATTTAAACTTAAAATAAGTTATAGGCAAAAAAAAAAAAATTTGTACATTTAAAAAATTATATTTTAAATACAACGACTATTTAATTAAATAAGACATTTGACTCTACTAAATTTCAATTATCAGGTGGGTTCCAGGGCTCTGACTGTTACACGCTTTTTGTAAATAAAATCTTGTAAGACATCTTTTGCCTGAAGGGCCTAAATTATTAATTAATTATCAATACATAATTTCAAGATTTGCCTGAAGGGCCAAATTTATCAATTTATAATCCAAATTAGTTAATTAATCGTTATTTTGTTCTGATGACTCCTAATGCAATCTTAACTAGGTATCAAACCTGTAGATGACCTTATATGGAAATAATTTTCAAAATTTAGATATCTAAAATGTATTTGGTTCTCTGCCAATGTCATTATAAGTCGCTCTATTACTGATGTTTTCAGTGATAAATAAAAATTTCTATTACTTCAAGTTTTTCATTTAATTTTGTTATTTCTTCATATATTGCACTATTTCCATTAAATTGTTGTTCCCTAAAATGCTGTACCTCCTTTTTATGTCAAATCTTGCACTACTTTTTTTTTCTAAATTTTTCCAATTTATTATTTGTACTATTAATTTTCTCCTCTAAATTTTTATTTTTTATTCCCATTACCCCTTTTATTTTCTCATTACTACATTCAATTTTCTTTTCACACTCATCCACTCTTCCTTACATTACATATAATCTTTACCTATTCTTATCTATTTTACTCCCCAAATCTCGGCCCATTTTTTTCAATTGCTATTAATAATAAGTAGTTTCCCACCGTGCTGGCTGGACCCATATTCAAATTAATATTTATTAGATACTGGCAACCCTTCACCTGTTTTGATCACCACAATATATATATATATATATATATATATATATATATATATATATATATATATATATATATATATATATATATATATAATTAACTGTTTAACAATAATCGGGTTTTTGGTCCTTTATATTTAACAATAAATATTAATTATCCATATACATATTTTATTTCTTCCTTCTCCTCTTTCCTTTCCTTTTGACGTTTCGACCCCTTATTAATGGGGTCCTCATCAGAACAAAAATTGGGTACCCCGAAACTCCAGGCCAGTAAGCCCACCGACTCCTGCAGCAAGTGCTTGCCAGCTCAGACACCAGGGTACTTCTGCCAGTTTGATTGTTCGAGCAGTTCTGTCCTAGTTTGTACAATTCTTCGTGGGAAATTCCGTTACGTTCAGTCGTAAAGGCACATTATATATATATATATATATATATATATATATATATATATATATATATATATATTCACTTCATTATTTTCAAATAACTCCTTAATGTTGCCTTGGCCCCAAGAAATGATCTTTAACGATCCTTAATGTTGCCTTAGGCCCAAGAGATGTTCCCTGACGATTCTCAATTCCAAGTGCCTCTTCCTGCAGAAAACTCCTTTCTCCT
The DNA here is from genome assembly GCA_003667255.2 of Euschistus heros. Lineage (NCBI taxonomy): Eukaryota > Metazoa > Arthropoda > Insecta > Hemiptera > Pentatomidae > Euschistus > Euschistus heros. The sequence goes on along the minus strand of RCWM02000035.1, from coordinate 1,085,153 downwards.
CTCCTCTCTTCACTTCCTTCTTGATCAGCACCTCTTTTGTCAATTTACTACTTATTTTTAGTATGCCAAATCACTACTTATTATTATTAGTCAGCTATATAATCTCTTAAAATATATCTAGATCCTTTACTTCACATATTAAATAGATACATATTTTGATTTTGAATTCACAAACAATAAAGTATTACCTATTCATAAATATATTAAAATTAATAACGCTTTATTACTAATCATTATAAAATATATATTAAGAACAAGTATGACATATTATTTACATTATTGTTGCTTATTATTAATAAGGAATAATTATATCACGAGCTGTCTTCACTAAAATTATTTACTTTTTTAATATCCAAATCATAATGGTTTTGAACTTTAACTGATTTCATATAAAAGTGATGAGTACAAAAATTTATTAAATTTTGTACTACAAGATCATTATGATTTTATTATATAGTACAGGTTAGAAATCCTGTGAATCCTAATATCTAGGATAATTTTTCAATGTTTTGTTGTAAACATAAATTATTGGAGAACTGTCAGTAGGAAATTGAAATTCCACCACACCACTTTTCTATAAATCTGGGGTTTCACCCATGCTCTTTGGGTATAAATATCCGTACTGTCGAATGTTTTATTCCTCTTCTGAGCTATCCTTATTTATTTGATTTAAAAAAAAAAAAAAAAAATTCTTGGATTGATTAAACAGTGAAATCTTTTCGGTTAGAGTAAAATACTTAAAATTTTTCAAAACAGTACTTTATTACATTGATTAGATATATTACAGTTTTTAAAAATGTGAGACATTTTTCCATGTCTCTCCTACCATTTTTGTTTATCGTCAACTCCTTATATTATTGTTGGTTTGAGTTATACTGACTTCAACAAACTACAGCAATTTGTAGAGTTTCATGCATTACAGAATAGAACACTACAACACAACAAGAATAATAATTACTAGAAAAGTTTATCTTTTTTCAGGAGTCAAAAACAATACAAATTTTTTATGGAATCAAAAAAATCAATTTATATCCTTTCAACAATTTAGCCACCAAACAAAAAAAAAAAAAAAAAAAAAAATGAATAAAATGGACTGACTTGTAAGTGGCAAACGACTTATTTCGCGAGGAAGAGGGTTGTAAATCGCACACACTCAATTTTTCAATCGAATGCCTATCAGTTCCATTGGAATAGAGGGTGGGCATATTTTCATAAAAAAGGGAACTGCCTATTATATTTGCCTAAAAATTTATAAACACTGTAATTTATTTGACTTAAAGCCGAACAAAATCAGTTAATTATTTATATGCCAAGGGGTAACAGCTAAGACACCAGGCACCAAGTACAAATAATGGCCAGGCGAATGTGGGCATGTATGATCTGGCCCTGTAAAATTTAGAGGCAGGTAGTGCAATAAATCATGAGCGTTTCATTAGACATCGCCAGATAACTAGTCTGATTGGTGTATGAAAAATTTTAGAAATATTAAATTGATTTAATCATTGTGTTATTTATTCAATTAACAGAGGAATTAGAAATATATTTATGGTGTGTTCAAAATCAAAAATAGGTCCAGAGGGATTTCACGAGGGGCAACATTCATGTGGAAGTGTTGCCTTAAAAAATTATGACAATCTTGTAAAAACATGGTCAGGAAAAATAATTTCTCACTGATTGGGAAAAACTATAGATCATGGATATGTCTATCTATAACCTACTGCTTTTCCCAATTAACATTTTAAAATTAAAAGAATCAAATTATTTGAATTTACTAACTGAATATTAAGGGGTCCAGATTTATGATTCAAATTTATAAATTCTGATTAAGATATTGAATTTTTTTATTTATTTTTTTTTTTATTGTGGAATGGATTAATTAATAATTGACACAATGAAGGCTGATTAATGGCTCAGCTGATATTATTAAAATTTTATAAACAATTTCTTACATACTTACTATTAATTTTTAAGGCCTCTATCAGTTAAAATATGTTTTTTTAATTAGTGGTGGATGAGGATAATATGTCATTAATAATGACTCAGCTAATTTTAATGAAATTTGATAGTCAAGTTTCTTTTTATTTATTTATTTGAGAGTTTTGGAGCGTAAAACTTATTGGTCATCAATGCTCGTCTGTTCTCGATCGAAATTTATCTATATTTTGTAATATAGCTTTTCTCTATAAAGGAGGGACTTTTTTTTCATAATTTTTTCGTCGTTGCCAAGCGCCTTTGAGATGTTTCGAGGTATTCCAGATTCGGCTAGCTTTTTGGTGTAGTATGGGCATTCAGTAAACATATGGTTTATTGATAAAACATTGCCACATATTTCACAATTTGGAGGAGCCTCTTTGGTTATTAGGTGGAGATGTGTTATTCTGGAGTGGCCAATTCTTAATCGTGTTAGGATCACTTTTTCTCTGCGATTATTGCGGTAGGAACTGCTCCATGGTTTTATTTCCTTCTTAATAGCCTTGAGTTTACTCGGTGGGCTGTGATCCCACAATGCTTGCCACTCTTGGGATATCTTCTCTCTAAGTGGGCGTGCAAGTTCTAGTGCCGTTAGAAAAGTTTTGCCAGGTCGTGGGAGGGCTAGAGCTTCTTTTGCTGCTTTATCAGCCATATCATTACCTCTTATACTGATATGACTTGGTGACCAGATGAAGTAAACCAATTTTCCTCCTTCATATAGTTTTTTGACGAGATCCAGAATGCAATGTATTCCTATGTGATCTGAATACATGTTCATCATAGACCTCAAAGCGCTGAGTGAATCCGACACCAGGACAACATATTTAATGGGCGAGGTTAAGGAATATCGCAGAGCCATGGCGATTGCATTAATTTCAGCCGTATAAATATTGCAGAGTTTGTGTAATTTGCACTTATGTGTTGTTTGTGGAGTGATAAAGGCAGATGCTGTTGATGTGTCTGATTTGGACCCATCTGTGAATATTAATAAATGTTGAGGTAAGGAGGATATAATATCGTCGAAGTGTTTTCTGCATACTTCAGGTTTTGTATTTCCTTAGGGATATTTTGATAGATTCAGGTTTAATTTTGGTGGAATATAAGACCAGGGAGGTGTGCCAGGTTTAATTAAGTTTAGTTTGATAGACTTTAACATAGAAACAGAAGATATCATTCTTTCTGCCAATGGTAATGTGGTATTACTATGCTGTTGAAATTTTCTCGAGAATCTGGGTTGGAAGATGTACTTGTGAGCTGGGTGAGTGGTTTGAGGGTATAATTTTCTTATATAGTTTACGGCTAGTTTTTGTCTCCTGAAGAATAGAGGCGTAATACCAGATTCGACACAAATGCTTAGCGTCGGACTTGTCCTAAAAGCTCCAGTTGCGAGACGTATTCCAGTGTGGTGCACGGAATTGAGTTTAGTTAAAGTATTTTTGCGAGCTGATCCATAAATAAAACTCCCATAATCTATCTTGGAGCCGATCATAGCTACATATATTTTAAGCATTGTATTTCTGTCCGCTCCCCAATTTGTTCCACTAAGTACTCTTAGTATTTTCATTTTCTCAATGCATCTTTTTTTCAATGATTGTATATGATATTCCCAAGATAGACGTCTATCGAATATCAAACCTAAAAATTTGCAGCTATTGACAAAAGGTAAGGTGACATCACCTAGGAAAAGTTCTAGTGGTTGGGGTATCTTTTTTCTTCTACTAAAGTGCATACATTTAGTTTTTTTCCGGAGAAAAGAGCAGTCCGGTTGATAGAGACCATTCATTAATCCAATTTAGTGCATCTTGAAAATTTTCTTTGATGTTAAGGATATTTTTCGATCAGTAAAGAATAGCAAGGTCGTCAACAAAAAGCATCACTTTAACACCACGTGGTAAATTTATACCTAGGTCATTGATAGCAAGGGCGGACAGAGTTGTACTTAAAACACATCCTTGTGGGATTCCACTTACCTGTTCACATTGTTTGGAAAATGATGTTCCAATTCGTACTCGAAAGAATCGACATGAAAGAAATTCTTCGACAAATATAGGTAAATTACCACTGAAACCCAACGAATAGAGTTTTTTTAAAATGGAGTCTTTGTCTGTTCTATCATAAGCCGTCTGCATATCAAAAAAGACTGTAACTGCTTGCTCGTCATTAATAAATGCGTAATGCAATTCGGCTTCTATTTGTACGAGGTGGTCGACCGTCGATCTTCCTTTTCTAAATCCACAGTGAAAGTTTTGGATAATTTGATATTTTTCTATGATCCACATAAGTCTCTTGTTTACCATCCGTTCCATTATCTTACATATACAGCTTGTTTATCTTTATCGGTTTTCGGGATCGGGACTACTATAGATTGGTGCCAGCTATCTGGAAGTTTACCACTAACCGAAATACAGTTGTAGAAATCTAAAAGCCATTTCAATGTAATCTCTGGTAGGTGTTGTATCATTGCATAATGTATATTGTCCTGGGCCAGGAGAAGAACCTTTAACATCTTGGAGTATTGATTGTAGTTCCCACAATGTAAATAGTTTGTTATATTCATGTTGTGAAACATTAGAAGAAAAGTCTAATTTTTGACTATTGCATGATTCATGTGGAGGGCTATGTGTATATAGTTCAGAGTAATATTGGGCAAATGTTCTTCCTACCTTAACTGGATCGTCGCATAGTTTTCCATCGTAGATTAGAGTATATTTATATGGAGAGTCAGTTCCTTTTATCTTTCTGATTTTTTCCCATACGAGTTTGCTAGGAGTAGAACTATTTATGGTCTCCATGAATGATTTCCACGACTCTCTTTTACTATCATTTATTATTCTTCTGCATATACCCCTTTCTTGTTTTTATTCTATGTGATTTGCTAGATTCATATTCTTTTTAAATTTTTTGAGTGCTTTTCTTCGATGTTTAATTGCGTTTTTGCAGTCACGATTAAACCAGGGAAGAGGTGGTCTTTTAAAATATATTTTCGTTTTAGGGATAGAAGCTTCTGCGGAAATGATTATAGCTTGAGTTATAGCTAGGCATCCATCGTCGATAGTCAGGTCCCGGGGGTGGTTTTGAGGCGGATTAGCTAAAGAACTGAATAGTGACCAGTCTGCTTTTTCTATGATCCATTTTGGTAATCTATAGCTGTGATCATTGTTATTTTTAAATTTCAGGCGCATTGGGAAATGGTCACTGCCATATGGTTCTGGTAATACTGCCCAGTCTATATGATCGTATAATGAAGGAGTGCAAAGGGATAGGTCAATTGCCGAAGATGTTCTGTAGGTCGAGCTTAAAAAAGTTGGTTCACCAGAATTAAGTAACAGAAGATCAGTCTGTTCTAAAAAATTCTCTAACATTTTACCTCTAGTGTTTAAATCATTAGAGCCCCATAGTGGATTGTGTCCATTAAAATCTCCAATGTACAGGACTGGTTTCGGTAGTTGTCTATGAATTTGGAGAAGTTTGTCTTGGAGGAGATAGATGTTACAGATTTTGTATGTGGTGGTTAGATGTACTCTGATTGCTATAACTTGAAGAGGAGAATCAATTTCTAAATATTCTGAATAAATCGCTTCTTTTATTGCTATAGCTACTCCTCTACATGCACGATCTTGATTAGGGCTATAATCATTTCTAAAAGTTTTGAAATTTTTAACCGTGAATTGATCTGAAGGTTTTAAATGCGTTTCTTGGATGCAAACGCAAAATGGGTCTTCGTCTTGAATTAATATTTTTAAATCATTGAAATGGCTTTTAACACCATTGCAATTCCATTGTATCAAAGACATTAGAGATTAGGATAGAGTTTTTGTTGTGGGTCATCTGACTTTCATTTGTTTGATATTTAGTTATTATCAGTTTCATTTCTTCGTTATAATTTAATTTTTTAATATTAACGAGAATTATTGTTATATACTTTTGTTGTTTGTCAACATTATATACAATGATTTATTCCTATATATATATATACCTTCATGTAAATAAAGAAAACAGTAGTAATCGGAATCGATAAAATAATAAAAAAAGTTTTCATAAAAAGAGAATAAAATTTGTTTAATATTATTGAACAGTGCAAGCTAAGATGATTTAAATGATGTAGATATTTATTTTTATTAAATGGGTAGGTGATGTAGTAGCTATTATTAATTATAATATTATTGCGTTTCCTGTAGGGATTTATCATTATTAAAGAGTAATTAGATTTAGGTATTATTTTTTTGTTTTTCTTTTTTAATATTTTTTTTATGGGGTACTTTAGTGAACTCATGTTCTTCGAGTAACTGACCGGTGTCATCAATAGACATCGGCGAATCATCTACTTGAACTGAGGCTATTTCGTCTCTAGGTTCAGTGGGGGTTGAAATAGAGGAGGTGCTAGGCATTGGTTGAGGGGACCCTGCGTTCCTGGTTTTATTACGAGTCCTAGGTTGGACTGTATTAGCAGGTAGGAGCTGGGGTAGGGGCAGAAAGGGAGATAGGAGGGGGGAGGGATAGAGGAGGTCTTATCTTTATTATTATGTTTTGGACTGTCAGCCATTTGATTGATTGTCTTTGTGGATATTTCTCCAAATATAAATATACAGTAGACCCTCGGTATAACGCGGCTCGTTATACCGCGGATTCGGATATAACGCGGGTCAAGCTCCGGTCCCGATCCTGATTCAATTAAGATTAATAAAAAATAAGGTTACATCGTATTATGGTTTTAAAACCAACAATAGAAAACTTGAAAACAATTCATTAGAAAATTGAGTCATAAAAACTATAGAAAAAACGAAAAGGTTCCATAGTTTAATAAGTTCTGGGAAAAAGTGAACTCTGCAAATTAAGTTACATTTGTTAATTTTTTTTTTTTTAACACACTTCTAATTTTACTGAACATTAAAAGGAATTTGTAAAGGAAAAAAATTATAACTAGTTGTTAACGTAGGAAGTATAACTAAATAGGACGTTTAGAATGAATTAAGATTGTCTAACCAAGTTTCATTGTTTTTGTTTCAATATTAGAACTTTTTAAAGTTTGATTTTTATTAGAATTTTAAAAAAAACTTTAGGGAAGAGTGGGTACATCGCTTGTGTCGTCCTGGAAATAAGCCGAAATGTGTTGCTTAGACAATGTCGATTGAATATCTTCCCGGTAACCTACCTAGGTGACGTACGGAGAAGTTGTCTCTATTCCTGCCTTCTTGGTTCACAGAATCCCCCTCGCTTCCTTTTTAAAAACTGTGTATTATTCCTTTATTTGTTGCCCGGGTTTATATCAGAGTGCATTTTCATTATTTTTTTACCCCTAACGATTCATACTTTTGCCCTCGTTATACCGCGGGTACGTCTATAACGCGGGAGGTTTCATTTCCCCTTAACCCGCGTTATAACGAGGGTCCACTGTGTTATCTACCTGAATTCCTATTTCTTTTTTCTCTTTCTTTAAATAGGTTTAATATTTTTCCGAGTAATTTCTGCGAATGATTTATTTTTGTAACATGGATTTCTCTCTCTAAAAATTTTCTTTGCTTCATTTAATGTTATTTTCTGGGAGGTTTGAATAGCTTTTATTTCCTTTTGCAAAATAAAAGCCGGGGAATTTCGATCTAATGCATTGTGCTGGCCTTCGCAGTTAATACATTTCGGTGTTAGATGACATCTTATATTTTCGATATGTTTATCCTGTCCGCATTGAATACAGACGGGTTGTTTTTTGCAGTGTGCCATTGGGTGGTTAAAACCTAGACAATTGAAACATCTCAACGGATTCGGTACATAGGGCTGAACTTTTATTTTTTCCTACCCCACTTGAAGTGTTTCTGGTGGTTGTGGGGTAGGGAATGTTACAATGTATGAGTTTGTTAGAATTTCGTTACCATTTTTTTTAATTTTTATAAGAATAATGTCTTTAATTGTAGGTGATAATTCATTTTTAATTTCTTCGATATCAAGATATTGGAAGTCAAAATATCTTATTACGCCTTTACTGTAGTTGAGGGAATTATGAGGGGTCACTTCTACTGGAAATTGTCCCCCAAAATCCTTACACTGCATTAAGGTCTCCGACTGTTTACTGTGCAATGTTTTGTAGTAGTAGAGTCTCTTAGCTTTTTAACATTTTTAACCTCACCGACTAGGCCCGTTAAAAATTTATTAATAAAAAAAGGTGAAACTCGTTTAAAACTTTCCTCATCTGTTCTTTTAATTAATAAGTAGCTCGGGCTCAAATTTATATTATCAATATTATTTTTTTCGGGGGGGGGGGGGGGAATTTTATTCGGCTCCGAGAGTGTTTTCTTTTAGTCAAAGGGCTAATTGTGGGATTTGGGGGATCACCCATTTAGAGAGAGAAAACGAAATTCTAAAGATACGAGTATAGAAACAACAATAAAAGAAAAAAAATGTTAACGAAAATATAAAAGACTTATCGAGTCCTGTACGCGGAAAGTTGGGTTTTGCTTCGGTAATCCGTAGTACGTCCTATTTAACTCCACTTCACTATAAGTTTGGTATTAATCAACTTAAAGAATTTATAACCTCACTAGAACTTATCACGGTTAGCCATATGCTTTACTTGATTCAAACCTTTTTTTCAAGGTCAAGTTTCTTAAATACTATCAATTTTATATGTTGTTTTAATTTGTTGGTGTTAGGGGGATTATGTAATTAAGAATGACTACTCAATAAAATTTGATCATTAAGTTTCTTACAAACACAATTTCAATGGGTACCTATTGTAAAAATGTGATGTTTTAATGAGTAGGGTTGTTTACAGTTAAAATAGTTAAAGATTCGAAGGTTCAAAAAGTTCTTATCTAACATTTTAATTAGTGGTGGATGAGGAAATGTGTACTTGAGAATGACTCAGCTGAATTTAATAAAATTTGATTATCAAGTTCTTTAGATGCCTAATTATGTTTTCTAAGTCTGAAACAGTTTTTGACCCTTTGATTGTTAGTAAGTATGTAAGAAAATCGATTATCAAGTTTCATTATAATAGTCCTAGTTCTTATAATACCTCTCCCCACCCCCACTTATTAAAACATATTCTAACTGTTATCAATTATTAAAATCTACCAAGTCATTCTTAATTACTTAATCCCCTACCCCCACTAATTAAAACATCATATCCTAATTGATTAGCACACTTTGAAATATTTAGTAGGTATGCTAATTATCAAATTTTATGTAAATTGGTTGAATTGTTTAAAGTTTAAAACTACACACATCATACTCCCCACTAGAAGAATAATGAAAATATTTTATTCTAAATAATATACGGATCTTTATAGCTCTAATTAACAACAATCAAAACACAACCTTGTCTTCATAACAAAATGTGATAATGGATGTAGATAATATTACATAAGCCAATCTCATTCTTATCATAATTGAGGATATGGCTGCAATAAGGGCTCGTACTCCAAAATTTATATTCCAGCTATATTTTATTAACTATTTGAGGATCATATTCTATTTTGTCTCACATTGTTCTATCAGCTATCTACTTTTTGATCTACTTTTCATTATAAAACACAAATGATTTTTTTTTAGGGGGAAAAAAAAAAAAATGAAAACGGCCAAATGGGTAACCGGCTAGTGTCTTGGTCCTGACCAGACCAGTTGACAGGGTTCTAGTGTACCTTATTTTGCTTTACCTTATTATATATATGAAGTGATTTATGTATTAAAATAAAACAGAAATATTCTTTTATTAGTGTTTATGTTAAGTTATTTGCTTTCAGGCCAGTTTTGAAAGATCTCTCTCGAATCCTTATTCTTCTGAATCGATCTGATGGAAGTTTATCGCACCCTCCTCCAGACTGGGAAACATTGTTTGCCTGGGCTCACCGTATTCTTAATAGATACAAAAAGCATCATTCTAATCATGTGAGTACTCTTTAGAAATTCTGGCCTACAAATCAAAGCATTCAGTCCTTAATAAATGTAATTAATATAAAACTTTTACATAAATTGATTTTCTGTTTGACTTGAAATTTAATTTTGAAAATGTAATTTTTTATTTTGAAATCAAAGAAAATGAAAAACCAACTGTTGACCTAGATCAGGGTCAAAAACAGTTACATGTTTATTGTTATTTCTAGGGGTCGACACATTAGCCCAGGCGAAACATACATTGAACTTAATTAGATGGAGTTTTATTGGTTTTTGTATGAGTTTTGGACCATTACTGTGAGTTCAAATCTTGATTTGCAACCCTCGGAAAGCTGTGCTAACAAAATGGTGGCTGGATTTTTGCCAATAACTCTTAACTGTGCTGGTTAGGAAAAATGTCATCATTACATTTTTTTAATTAGATTAAATTTGCTAAAAAATGAGACCCATCCTGTTTTTCTAAGTCAAATATTTGCAGAGATATGTTTCTTCAAATATCAGGAGTTTTTTGTTTTTTTTTCTAAAAAGTAAAATTTTAAGTTTTCTTCATATTTTAAGTTAAATTCTGGCAAACTGAACAGTCCTACAGAAAAGTTATTGTAATGAAAGTTGAAGGAAATAATAGGATTTTGGCAGAAAAAAATATTAACTAAGCAGAACGACAATACAATTTAATTGTATCATTGTTTTCAAAACTATTGTTTTACTTGTATTTATTTTTTCATACTTGTCTATTGTACTTCGATGTCATATTTCTACAGGACTTGCCTCTGCAGAAATTGCACAAATCTGTAAATTTCAACCCAGCGCAGTCCTTCTTGCATTTAGAAGAAATAAATTTCAAAAGGGTTTTTGGTGCCTGTTCTGTTTTGGTGGTAAGTGGTAGGAGTCCCAACTTGTCCAACTTCCACTCCCCAGTCCGTAGGGTTTTTATCTACTCCCAACCACTTTTCCATCTTCTAAGAATATACAGTGAGAATGATTCAATTAATAACATAAGAAATTGAAAAAAATAATGATAGGAAACAAGGCACTTGTCTCCAACTGTGGTTGTATCTTCATGTGTTGAATCTGAGTGGAGGAACACCTCTGCTTGTTTCAATAGGTCTAGGTCTTTTTAGAAGGTGGTTACCAATTTTGGTTTTACATCCAAAAAGGGGCATAGGTTGTGTCACAACTGCTAAATGTGTGTATAAATATGATTATAACAGAACGGTAATCACAGGTTCCGCTGGTAAATGATTTAGTTAAATCGTGTATGTTTGGATCACCTCTGTCACCTTTCAGAATGTATACATTGTCAAGTTGGTTACCTAAGCCAACTAGAAGCACAAGAAGGTCCATATCTTCTCCGGTGATTATCATGTCAGAGGAGGCGGCTCTGGATATTGCAGTTTTCACCATGTTTGTATCAGCATCCTCTTCAGACACCATCACCTTGACACCTTATCCCTCAAACCTTGTTTTTAGCAGCTCTATCAACCTACATTTATTGGTGTCATTTGATAAATAGTTACCTTGTTTTACAGTAATCGTGGTTGTGGCTGATAGGATAACTTCACTGCAGTTTAGAGCTGAGTATTTTCTCAGTATAATGCAAGTTTCTCTTACATCAACATGCTGTTCTAAAATTGAACTGATGTTACAAAAACGTTCCACTTCCTCATAAATGTTCACCATATACACAGTCACAACGGTCCACTTGACCAACACTCTGCTAGTAATCCTATGAACTATCAAACCCCCTCAGGTTTTCAAATTTAAGGTCTTTGAAAAGCTTAAGGAGATTTGATAGTTACTGGGATTACTAGCAGTGTGTTGGTAAAGTGGATTGTTGTGACTATATACGGTGAAAATTTGTGAGGAAGTAGAATGTTTTTGTAACATCTGTTCTATTACTGTTCAATTACAACATTGTTGATTACTGTTCAATTACAACATCTGTTGATTACTGTTCAATTACATCTGTTGATTACTGTTCAATTACAACATCTGTTGATTACTGTTCAATTACATCTGTTGATTACTGTTCTCAACAATACCTTGTGCTTTCATGAAGAAAGGTTGATAAAACGTGACAAAACTGATTCGTTGACCATGGGCTTTGGTTTTATTATTGGCTTCTTCAAGAGCTGTCAAGATAGTGTTATAATCTGTTGGTGTAGCACAAATGATTGGTAGAAAAATTGCTTTTGAACACTGATAAGGAAGGCCATGAGCTACCTGTTCCATAAAACCATTCTATCCTGTTAGGCTGGATTTTCCAAATGACCTAATTAGGTCTGGAGCTGTGGGTAGTGTTTCATCAGTAACAGAGAAATCCGGTACCTTCTTTATTAATATATGTTGATAAACCTCCATTTTTCTTTGCAGTGCTTTGATGTACTTGTGTGGTAGAAGAAGTGCCTTGTTGTTTCAGCAGATACACGTTAGTTTAATTTTGGAATGATTTTTTGTAGTAACACAGATCTGTGCGGGCAGGGTCACACACCTGATCCCATCCATTGCATGGAAAATATTTTCACCATCCATTGCTCATACATTTATATCAGTTTTGTTATTAACAAATTGCACAAAAGCATCTTTCTCAATGGATAGCACCGACTCCAAAAATAACTGATCATAAATTGTGAATAGGTATATAAGTATCGATAATTTCGTTGATTGTCATTTAATGCTTTTTGTTTCGAAGCAATTTAAATATTATTTTTTATTTTTTAGTTCAAGTTTGTATAAATAGGTTTAATCTTGAAGTCGGTTTTGTTTTTTTTCTAAAAATTATTTTTTCAAATAAAAGGAGTACTGACTCAGGGACAACAGATTCAACATTGCCCAGAAAATCATCAGATGTGGGATACTGATAAGTTTGATAAACTTGTGAGCGGATGCCTTCTAAGATAATCTCTGCCACAGCCTTCACGACTCTCAGCCTCTTCTCCTTGGCATCCTTTTGTTTTATGTCTTCCTTATACTTATCAATAAGATTCTGTTTGAAGACTCTTACACATTCCAGATGTGTAACCTAGCCTCAATCTGGGCCAAAAGGTAATTTAATGAGAGTTGGTATTCTACACTATACTCTTCTCCAATACTACGATAGTCTCCAAAGCCTATTGAACAGATTCCATTTTCAGGCACTTTTTCTGTACTGTTTTATTTGGGCGGGAAAACAATTTCTTATGACAGTTTTGGTGGCACCTGGCATCTGCAACCACCAAGTCCTCAGTTTCATGGTTCAGGCGCTCATTAATTCCCTTTTCCTAATCATCACCTCTACGCTCAGCTTCTTTTAGAAAAGAATCCCTTGTAGAAGGTAATGCTATAGGTAAGATGATATGATATTTCATCTTTCTTTGGGTAACTTCCTTTGGATTTCCAGAAAATTTTCTGGTATAGTCTTGCCATATAGAATACAGATATTTGCTAGTTAAGAACTCTTACAAAACAATCTCTGGGTTGCTGTAGCCTGGGACACACAATTTGTTCCTCGACTTTCAGACGCTATAACATTTTTTGGTGAAGTGTATCTCTTCCGACATTTATCATGAACTGTGACTTCACTCAGCTCTGAAAAATAATTGTGCTTTGTTAGGTTTCGTTTTATACTCACAGCTACTATAGAGTCTATTCCTCATTTTTTAACTTCTGTTGGTGTACCATTAGTCGTGTCTTGCAATGGCATCATACACATAAAACAAAAGCCCAATGGGCTTACATTTCATCACTTGTAGATGCTTTTATGGTGATTTCATTTCAAACACAAATCTGAACTGAAAGAGGCAAGAGACATATGTTCTTTATGGTTTGTTTGGGCTAGAATATGGGAGGGAATGAAAGAGCTGACAAAAAAAAAAAAGAAAGGAACACTTGATGACCTGGGGTTGAGTCACTAGAGTCTACACGTCAATTATGGAGGTGGACTAGGTAGGTGGAGTGGGGATCATCGGGTTCATTCGGAAGTTGTCGGTGGTCATCGGCACTTGCGGCTTTATTGTCACTGAAGTGGTTGAACTAGCTGCAGTCAACTCTTACAACTTTTTTCTTAGTGAAATACGCAAGTTTCTTTATTCTCTTGAAACTTGTACATAACAACTACAATTAGTGTAACTTTCAGGCTTTATTCTCCAGTCCAATTGCAATTGAAAGACAAAGTGAACGATTTAAAAATAAAGACTGATTCTTTGAAAGTTCATAAAAAAAAATTGGGGGCTTTATTGTACAATTGATATTATTTGTGGTTATACTACCTATATCCACAAATAAAAAAATTAATCACATTGCATTTGACTCTTATTCTCTTGAAAAAAATTTACAAATAGTGGAATTTCGATGGATTTTATATTCAACTCGTCCTGTGATTTTCATATAGAATACGGAATGATAGGTAAATAAACTACTAGTTATGAATGTTATAAACCCTTATAAGGTGTTAGCAGCAAAACGAAAACTGCCACCGTAAATAAACTGAGTTAAAAATATAAAAAATTGGTTTGTATGTCTTGGGACATAAAGGAAACAACCTGAGATGTTTCATAATTTTTAAAAATGATCAAGTAGTCAATTTATTATTTTTTTGGATCACTTTAAATGTAATGACACAAGTGACTGTCAGTGATCAATTCTTGATTGTTTTGCACCAAATTTCAGGCTTAACCACACACTAATGAAAACTTATGAAGTTACTTCTGAAGTTTTAAAACATTCTGTACAAGAATAATTTTGTCCTGTATGTTTCATTTTGTTATACTGATTTAAATTGCTCTTGTTGTGAAATGATTTATCAAAAATCTTACAAGACCATTTATCCATGCCGCAGTAAAAACAAATAATCTAACTTAAGGAGTGTTGATAACGGAAAGGCAAGAACAATGAGGCATGCCGAAGTCGTTGACCGCCAACAACTTCCGAATGAACCCGATGGCCCCCACTCCACCTACCTAGTCCACCTCCAAAATTGACATGTAGACTCTTGTGGGTTGAGTCAAGCTCTCGGTCCCTGCCTCAGCCCTTTTAACATCATGACTCCTCCAAAAGCATACTTCCTCTAATATAGTAAGAGAAATATTATTATACTGAAGAGATTACATTTTTCATTACCATGAAAGTTTTTCAGCATATGAAACGAACTGAGCATACGTTCAAAGAAAATTCTTTTGCCGTTATTTAACTTGAAACATGAAAAAAACTTTCATTTTTAGAATAAAATTTTCACTTTTTGGAAAAAAAAAAACTCCAATATTTGAAGAGCTATATTTCTCACTTGAGGTACACATGATGGTATAGAAGGATCAATACAATTAGGATTGATGAATTAATTGCCACTTCTATTGAGATTATTTTATTAGAAAACTAGTTTCGAATGCTAAACATTAATCTTCTGTTCTAAAACATACAAAATTTTTTCAACACATCAGTACTATGTTACATAGATTATATATACTAAAGTTTTAAAAAGGTAAGACAAGAAATCAAGCATAGGCACTCACCTTCGAGGTAACTAAAACACTGAATTCATGAGAAGTAGAAGGGGGGGAGGCAAGTAGGTTAAGTTTTTGATTTACAATGGGGTTTCCCTCATGATCGGTTTTAAACGATTTTATTATTTCTAGTGATTCAAAAGTATTTAATTTTAGGCTATTTTCTACTTGATGAAATATTTTTACTCCCGAGTCTTTATTAAATTTGTGGTTATTTTCATTTAGTAGATGTATAGCGAAATTGGAATTTTGGGTCTTATTAGTGTATGCTTGTATATGTTCATTTACTCTTTGATTTACCGATCGTCCGGTTTTTCCCGTGTATTTTGCTTCACAGTCATTACATTTTAATTTCGTATTCGCCGCTTTTTTGGAAAGGGTCTGTTTTGTCTTTGAAGGGTGAAGGGAAGTATGATGACAATGGTTTATCTATTTTAAATGCTGGGTTTAAACCTATTTTTTTTAATTCTTTCCCAACTTTAGTGGGTATTAGGCCGTAGTATGGTATCAAAATATATTTTTAGGGGTAGCTTTATCCTCTGGGGGTGTTTTGTATATATTATTCATTGTTTTTTTTTATTTTTTTGTTTTCTTAAAATATTATCGATTGTGGTTTTATTGTATCCGTTGTTATTAGCTATAGTGTGAATTGTTTGTATTTCTTTGTTATAATTTCGTTCATTTAGTGGTACATTTAAAAGGCGGTATATCATGCTATGAAATGCTGCGAGTTTGTGTGTTAGTGGTCTCCTGGCATTGTTATATTTTTCTAAACCGGATTCAATGTGGACAGCAAGGTTTTCGAATGTTTGTATGGTCACCGGTTAATTTATAGAGTATTTTAAGCCTTTGTTGAGCAAACTATTTTCATTTTTAGTTAATGTTTTGTTGCTGAGGTTGAGGATACGTGGGGAAAATTGGTTATCGGATATGGGGTTTTGTGCACTGTTAGATGGGCAGGGTTTATTAGATTAACAGGGTTATTCTTGCTAGACCGCAAGTTATTAATTTTCTTTTCTAATGTTTTTTGTTTTTTGGTTACGAGATATTCAACTCGCGTCCAGATTTGATTGTCTAATGAGTCAAACTCAAGTGGGTGGAGAACAGAAGTGAGTTTATTGTGGAGGATATAAATATATAATTTTAAATTATCTCTCACTGAGTACTAATGGTTAATTTCAAATCTTACCCATTGATGTCTAGCATGGTAAGTGGCTTTCGATGCTGCTCTTGTTTGTGCTCCGCTTCTTTGTTGAAACCAAGAGGATAAAGCTACCCCTAAAAAATATATTTTGATACCATACTATGGCCCAATATCCGCTAAAGTCGGGAAAGAATTAAAAAAATTAGGTTTTAACCCTGCATTTAAAATAGATAAACCATTGTCATCATACTTCCCTTCACCGAAAGACAAAATAGACCCTTTCCAAAAAAGTGGCTTATACGAATTAAAATGTAATGACTGTGAAGCAAAATAGACGGGAAAAACCGAACGATCGGTAAATCAAAGAGTAAATGAACATATAAGAGCATACACTAATAAGACCCAAAATTCCAATTTTGCTATCCATCTAAATGAAAATAAACACAAATTTAATAAAGACTCGGGAGTAAAAATATTACATCAAGTAGAAAATAGCCTAAAATTAAATACTTTTGAATCACTAGAAATAATAAAATCATTTAAAACCGATCCAGATTTTTGTTTAAATGATCAGATTAACATATCCAATGAGTCATGAGGGAAACCCATTGTAAATCAAAAACTTAACCTACCTGCCCCCCCTTTTACTTCTCATGAATTCAGTGTTTTACTTGAGGTACGCATGATGATATAGAAGGATCAATACAATCAGGATTCATGAATTAAGTGTCACTTCTATTGAGATTCATCAATCCTAATTTCAGTGTTTTAGTTACCTCGAAGGTGAGTGCCCATGCTTGATTTCTTGTCTTACCTTTTTTAAAACTTTAGTATATATAATCTATGTAACATAGTACTGATGTGTTGAAAAAATTTTGTATGTTTTAGAACTGAAGATGAATGTTTAGCATTCGAAACTAGTTTTCTAATAAAATAATCTCAATAGAAGTGGCAATTAATTCATCAATCCTAATAGCTATATTTCTGTAACTATTTGACTTAAAAAAAACAGGAGGAGTCTCATTTATAGCAAATTTAATCTACTTTAATAAGGTATAACACTTTTCCAAACATACATGGTTGAAGAGTTATTAGCGAAAATACAAAAAAAGTGCGACAAAATGCAGTTTTTGATCCATTTTGTTAGCATAGCTTCCCGAGGGTTGCAAATCAGGATTTGGACTCACAGTAATGGTCAAAAACTCATATTAAAAAATCAGTAATACTCCATTTAATGTAAGTTCATTTATGCGTTGTTTGCGTACATTTCGCCTGGGCTACATGATACGCCAGAGGTTACCAATTATTTTTCCTGTTTTTCCAGAACGTTTTGCCTGGAACAACTTATACTCTTTAAAATGTTTCAAACACCAAGCTCTTTTTAAAATATCTATCTTTTTTATGGAGATGCAAATAGTCAAACTGTTTATCAGTCTCTTTAAGACATTATTTAAATTGATAGAACAGATGATGTTGCTCATATGAAATTAATTATTTATATGAACTCATACATTTTATTTTGAAGACAGGGATGCAGACTGCAGCACAGCACAGTTTGATGAATAATATATTACAGTGGTAGGGTGTCAAAAATTCATTATATTTTGGATCAGTTGTGGGTTGCTGAATCAAGCCTTTTCATCATCCTAATGTTGTTATGCTCTTTCTGTTGTTACAGATGTAACTTTATTTCATATTGATACCAGTTTGGTTGAAATATTCTGTTAAAGCCTTGTACAAATCTCCTGATTTTGGTAAATGTAGTAGCACACAAAAATCAGATGAGCTAGGCCACCAAAACCAAAGCATAGCAACCAATGGCTGTTAACATTTGTTTAAAAATTTTGTGAGATGAACAATAATATTAATTCTTTTCTTAAATGATGCATTTCCAGTATCTGGCATTAACTTTAATTTCCTGTATCAGAATATGGTTTCTTATGTTTGGGTCGAATCTAAGAATTGTGTATTTAGAAACTTCTAAAGATTTTTCTTGTGGTCAAAGATAATTCCATGTAATTTCAATATGAAATCTGAATTTTAAGTCTCCTGCAGCTACTTCCAATGGGGTATTTTTTACTAAAAGGTTTCTGTTTAATATCATAATGGCTTTCACTATTGGAAATTTTAAATTATAGCTGCTGTTTGCTAACATATAATACCGGTACCGCTCCAACTCTGGCTACATGAAGGAGTAGAATCTGTTCATTGTTTTAAACCATAAATAAATTATTATAAATTGTAATCTCATTATTACAAATTGAAATAAGTTCTTATGTTTACATTTCATTTATTGCAATATCTTGTTCTCCATTAGAGTATCATACAATTTTATGTTTTTCCTTAAAGTTCTGCTGATTAGGAATGAATAAGCATCCTAGTCCCTGTCTGGACCATTGAAAGTCCAGATTACATAAAATGTGCATTAATATTTATATGATAAATACTTATATTTTTTTGTGTTTAAATTTATTTATTGTACATTATATATAACAAAAGAAACCTTAGCAAATCGTGCCATGGTAAATTTCGTAATTTTAACATAATAAAAATTACATTGAACTGGATAATGATATGTTGCAATGTGCTTTATATTGAAACAAGAATAATATTTTAAGGATCACTGAAAAAGTTCTGTAATGTTCTTTTACTTTAAAGAAGACAGCATAATTTTGTAGAACAATCTCGTTTTAAATCTAAAATAATCTACAATATTTAAAATTAAATTTTAATTATTGTAATAATTTAATGCAAGATATCTTCCTTATTATAACAAACATTTTTATAGAATGCAATTCATTTCAAGTCATTTACTCATCTTCATGGCTCCAGTGTGTTCTTTTTCATTTCTATCAGTGATATATAGCTACAGAAATTTTTAAATTACTGATACTGATACTGATTCCAGGAAATGGATCCTTGATACAATACTTCTGTTTAAAAATGAATTGCAATTACTAAAAAATAATGCATATGAAAGTTAAAAATTTTTCAATTCTCGGTACAGGTACCTAGGTAAAATTAAATTGCAATTAAAAAATAATAATCATTATGAGCTGAAAAAGAAAACCACATCTTAATAAAAGAACAACAATTACCCAAGAAATAAATGAATACACAGCAAACATCATTTATTATCCACAACATACAAAATATAAGTTAATTTCTATTCAAAAAATATCTAATAAATAATTAATTAATTTTATAATTTAAGAAGATAAATATTCCTTAGGTTCTGAATTACATTTATTACTTAAAGGAAGCACAAATTTCAAATAAAACCATTCACTAAACACTGTAGATGGATAGACGTACTGATATTTCTCTGGATGTAAATTAATAGTGAATTAGGGTTCGAAAAACGAGTATGATCATTTCATGAAATGTAAAATAATCTTTGTTCTTTGATAACACAAATCCTTGAAGAATAACCAAAAAGTGGAATAAAATTTTTATTGTCTGACCATTAATTTGTTTAGTGCTTCAGCTTCGGTAGTTAAAAATAGTAATCCTATTTCTTCATTTTCCCATTCCTAATACATAAAATCTACATGTTGACGTTTTGATTGTAGTAGCAATGCTTGATTTTTTAAAAGAATGTTATGAATTCTGTACTGAGCAGTGTTGATCTAGTACATGAAAAATTGCTCTGTTCTTTTTTTAAATATTTTAAAATGAATTGTCTTAGAATTTTTTTATCATCACAGAGAAGAGTCAATGTATAAATAGGTTTAATGTATTTAGGTTTAACAAAACATTAGTGGTGCCGATCGTTTCCCCTTGGACTAGGAAACTTTGAATCATCGATTCTCAATACCGATTTTCTTTAGAATAAGTGGAATCGAGAATAGACATTTGAAATCAACACATCTCTAGTTTTCAAAAAATAATAGTTCAAGAAATGAAATAGTTAACAGCATGCAACACTTATGTAATAAATTTTGAATGAAGACAATGTAAAAATAGAAATTTTTGTTCATAAATGCTTTTTTAAGAAGACCAAAGTTTAATTTATTTCTTATAGATTCACAAATTTTACAATAAACTTTAACTATAAACTGTAGATATTTTAAACATAGATGATCCTCTGTAAGTTGTTTTGATTTTGTATATTGTATATATTTTCTTGACCCTCAACTGGTTCAACATAACTTAATATAATCTTTTTTTGTTTTTTATCTCTATTTTTATTTCATGTTCATATAAAACTTGAAGATTTTTCCTAATTGAGCGTAAAATTTATAGTTTTATGATAAAATCTCTAGTTTTGCAGGGCAGTATACCTAAAATTTATTATCAAAATTTTGGTGGGCAGAATGATTTGGCTAACTAGAACATTTAAGTTTTATCTATTATTTCAAAATGTAATTATAATCTTAAGCATCAATTAAAATTAAGATATTATGTTCCAAAAGCCAGTTATTTTATTCAAAAAGCAAGTTTTTTTTTAATGAAAAATAAAATATATGCTTTGAGGTGTACAAGACTTATTTAAATAGTGATCCTTCAACAAGTATTTAGTGGATTCAACTGTCAGTCGACTCACAGTTCTGATTTTGTGTTGGTCTCCAGTGATTAAAACACCCTCATATAGGACATTTAAAGTACCCACACAAGGGATGCATCTGCTATGATGAAGATAGATAAGTGATGGTATGGTTAATTAAACCTGCAGAACTTATTTCACTTCCAGCCTAAATGAAATTTCATGTAAAAACAATCTAAAAACTTTTACCGGATATTTCAGTAAACTTTATCGAACTCCTAAAGGTTCCAAAGCCAATACAAAAAAAGCATGTTTAAAATCTTTATGTATTTGGAATAACATAGAATAACTATAATTACCTAAAATCTCAATCAGTTAAAATATCATATCATAAGTTAAGTTCTTAACTTATCAGAGCGGGCAAAGCCACGACGGGCAATGCTAGTCTATACTATTATATAAAAGGACAAGCCATTTTTCGTTTGTGATCAGTAACCGCGAAAACTACTGAACCAATCTGTACCAAATTTTAACTGCATTACCTTCATAGTTCAAGGAAGGTTTATCAATAATAAAATTTAAAGGTTATCGATCATATTGCCATAGAAAAAGTGATAAATATATAGTGCACAGTGAAGTTTTGAAGATAATTGACCGACAGGAGGTGAGAACCATTTGAGAGAGGTTACAAAGGTATAGTGTTACATAGAGCTAGTAAATTTATGATAAAATTTACTTATTTTCAATTCAATTGTTATTAAAAAAGCTGTAGATATAAATGGCGATATAAACTAGCTATAGCTGTAGATATAAAATAGATATAAACTACTAAACCCAACTGTAAGAAATTTTAACTACATCTTCACAGTTCTAGGAAGTTTTATGATAATAAACTTAACTTATAATAATCTAAAAACTTATTGAAAAAAAAATTTATATTTGATGGCTATTAATTAGAGAGGCCCGTTCAAGTATATAAGGATAAGGATTGTCATTGTAACAATACTTTTTTTATATGCTGACTTTTAGGCTTTAACAATGATGGCATATATCATATTTTTATAAAGAAAAAGCGAAAACAAGAGGTAAGGAACAAGTTCCTCCAGGGGAAATGAGGAGGCTGTTATATTAATTAAGTAGAGAATCGCTTCATGACCTAACAGTCTTAATTGTTAACAACAGCCTCAGTTTCCCTAGACGAACTTGTTTCTCTAATTTTTCTTTTTCTTTTTCTTTATACTGCCCAGGTAATGACCATCAAAAAGTTATAAAGATACCAGCTATAAATTAGACTCTGATAACTAGTTATTTTTGATTGATTTTTTAAAGCATTTTTTCACCACTCTGTTGTAAACTACTAATTACAAAGTTTGGAAATGAGAGAATTTGGTAATAGTGTTTTAAAATATATATTTTTTTACCTATTGTGAGAATATGTTATATAAGTATGTAGAGTATGCTCATAGTTTTAGTTGTTCACTATTTTTTTTAAAAATAATTGTAGTTAAAAAATGTTTATTTAAATCTTTGTTGTCATGTGAATGAACAATTGTGAATCTAAAACATCAGTAAACCATCTAAAACATCTTTCTTATCTATAACCATTATTGGTGATTTACTCTACATCATATTTGTTAAGAAAACTTTTATAATTAATATAATTTTATCCTTATAGGTAAATGAAATGGTCAGCTTCTTTCATGGAGAACCTAGCCAATATGGTTTGTCTTCATTTGATTCAAACTACAATACTAGGAAAAAAAGAAGTAATGAATTTCTTGATTGGCAGACCAGTTCCCAATTGGATGATTTTATATCATTAGGGTTCAGACCACAAGATGAAATAACAACTGAACTCTAAGTTACTTGGTTACCCATTGTTAGTTCTTAATTATTTGTGTTTTAAAAATAAAAATAGGTTATGATAAAAATGTGATTTAAGAAGCTTTTCATTTATGTTGTTTATATATTCATAATTCTATGTTTTTTCGTAATTACGATTAATGTTTCCTATTTTTTTTGTACCAATTATACATCACACTCCCAATCTAATAATAGAATTAAATAAATAAAATAGCAAGTCATTGCAAGATTTAATGTGATACCTGATAATGCTAAATTTTATTAACAATATATTACAGTAATTGAAACATATTTTATTTTAAAATGTATTTATTCATATGTACAAGAAACTGAAGTTGTTGTACCATGATTTTCTTCTAATATTGGTAATTGATGTATATTTCAAAAAAATGAATTAATTAATATTGTAATTAAGGAACTCAGTTTTTTATATCATAACTTGTTTACATATATTCTGAAGTTACAATGTATGATTTAAGTTATAGCTTTAGACCAAATTATTGTTTTAGTACAAATAATTTCTTTTTTCACAAGCTTTTAATTAAATTTTATAAGAAGTACATCTTTTGTTTAAATGGTGAATAAGACTTTTAATAATTAGAATATTAAACAAAACTATTGTGGTTTCAATAAATTCATGATTTTTCCCTGAGATTATGATTAAGATTATAAAAACATGATGCATTACTTTGTTAATTTTTCTCTCTCTTAATAATGGAAAATTCAATAAGGAGGGTGGCTGACAGACTAATAATAAGCAATTGTTATTACCACTGGGTAGAATTCTGAATCCAAGATCAAACATTTTTTTCTCTCGATGGCATCTCCTATGTTATATTATTAACCAGATTAATTAATATTTACTTTTTTTTTTTCTTTCTTCACTTCAGAAACAATAATTGCATTTTGATGTGTCTTCTGTTTTCAAAGTTTCATAGAATAAATAAAAGACAGAGATTAGATCATAGTCACATTTTTTATGTAATTATAGTTGATCTATTGGTGTTTATCCTCTTGTGTTAATTTATGAAATGAAAGTTACTGATTGAGTTAAGATTGTAGACTTATGTTATTTTTGTGTATGTCTTCAGTCTCAGGGAATCAATAGTTGTTTAATAATTGTTATATTTTCTTATTAATTTTTTTTTTTTTTTTTTAACATTTGGCTGTCATAGAGATAGAGAAATTTTTGTTTCCGACAACCGTTTATAAACAATAAAAGTCAGGTTCACCTCTACCTAGTGATGAATCTTTTTTTGGTTTAATTAACCACTGGGGATTCAGATGCATATATAATTATTTTTGTATTTTATTTATTTATTTTTTTTTTTAGATTGAATTAAGACTAATCACTTTTTCATTTAGAATTTTTTGCTCAGTGTTAATTAAATTTAAAATTGGCTACCAAAATTTGTCTTAAATTGTGGAAAAGGGTGACAGGGACAGCAAAGGGATCCTGTCGGCTGATTTTAATGTTTGTCTAACTAAAGTCAATTTGTAATGGGCAGAGAAAATAATTATTTTTTTCATATTGATGTAATATGATTGACTATAGAAATATACAAGTGCAGTCAAGAAATCAATTTATATTGCTGACATTTTAGGCAAGCCTTCTTCATTTAGGGCTTCTGTTGGATGCCACAAAAGAACCAAATTCTGTTATTTTTTTGCACCTAACAATGGCCCTATATATACAATTTTTAATGTGATTTCTTGACTGCCCACTCCAACTACATACTTCCTTGGATAATTATTTTGTTTTATTCTTTATGCCATTTTATTATATTAAGGGTGTTAGGCTCAAAGAGGGAATGTCTGGTTACCATCTTCTTCTCCGTGGCGCTACAACCTTTGGTAGGTCTTGTCCTCCTCAGTGAGCCGCCGCCATTCGACTTGATCTTGTGCAGCTGATCTCCAGCACCTGACTCCTAACAGGCTTCGTTCATCCCCTACCACGAATCAATCCATCTTAACGTTGGCCTACCAGCACGTCGTTTTCTGTGCAATGTGGTGTCCATGGCTCTCTTGGGGATCTTATCATCTTATCCTAATTAGGTGGCCAGCCCAACTGAGTCTCCCCAGTTTTATGAACCTGATCACATCTATATCTTTATACAGATCATAAAGCTTCCTGTTCCTCCTAGATCAGGATTCATTTCTTCTGGAGATAGTCCATGTTTGGGAAACATAGGTAAGAACAGGGCAAACAAGGGTCTTATAAATGGTGAGTTATGTTGAGTTCAGTAGAGCAAAATAAGCCCTGTTAGCTGCCACTAGCCTCATTTTTATTTCTGCAGATACACCATTGACTGGTGTTATCTGAAATCTCACATATGTAAATTCATACACCCTTTCAAACCTGTATGGAACCACCATCAGTGATCCCAGTGTACTGGTAACCATAGTAAAAAAAAAAAAATAGTATATAATATCCTGGTAATTATAATAGTATTAATGTCCTGGTAGTAAGTAATTTTGTAATTATCAGCATGTCACTAATTTATTTTTCAAGAATATATTTTTTGTTTAAAACCAAAAAGTGTCAGTACTAGTGAATAGCACATCCATTATTCGCTTTTCTTAATAGATCCTTATGAGATAATCATCATAATTTTTTTATTATCTGTAAAGTAACAAAATTACACTTCCCGTTATACTGTTCACAATATCGCATGTTGAATTTTGCGCTGTAAATCATCTATAGCAGATCTCTTAGGTTAGAGTAAATGATCCTATGCATAATGAAGTGGTGACTACTTTTTATTTTTCAGTAATCTTAAAAGTATATAAGTGCAAATATAATTTTTAATTTTACTAAACTATTACATAAAATACAAATTATCTTTGCAAAATTAATTTTCAACATTTAATATGTATATTAAAATTTTAAAAACTATTAAGAATATTTATGTTAGTTAATAATTTATTCAATACAAAATAGTCTGATATATAAAATACTACTAAATTTTATAATTTTTAGTTGTTTTCTTTAATCTCTGAAAACCTATTTTCTTTTATATTAGTTTAATCCTAATATTAAAGCAATTTCTTGTTAATTTAACTTTTTCTTTCTACGAAATTGTTCCATTCTACCTTGATCGTTTTTGTTTATATTAAATATTTTGTTGGCTTTCAGTATTTTGAAGGTGATTTATAGCAACTAGCATTTTTAGTAAGAACTGAATTGTTTTATAGCAACAATAATGGATTAAGATTCTATTAAAATATCTTACAGAACAGAGTTCTGAGGGGGGGGGGGCAGGTAATAAAGGTTAATATGTTTCCTTTAAGGTGGGTTACAAACTGATTTTTTTTTTCAATGTATTTAGTATAGTAATAGTCCTTAAATTATAATTTTGTTTATTTGGGTTAATACTGCTGGCAGAATTAAATTTTTGAAAATGTTAAATCATTACAAAACAAATTTCTAAAATAAAAATTATTTAAATATGATGAAACTTTATATTTGCTAAAATAAAATCGTTCATATTACTACAGATATGATTGGCTTACCAATTATTGTCCTGATATTTGAAAATATATACATTTTATTTTGAAAGTTAAAATTATTTTATATTTTAAATAGTTTACTTATTTGATTTCTTAAAAAATTGAATAGTTAATTTATAACTAATTAAGTCAAAAGGGATTTTTAACTCGTTAAGTCAATGAAGTAGTATGATTTCATAATAAATGATTGTATTTGTTATAATGATGTTACCAAGTTTTAACATAAATGCCTTATTAATTTAATTTTGTTAAATATTGTAATTAGTTTTATCTTCAAAATTGGTCTTATTTATTTTATACATTAAATTATTAATTACTCTTATCTTATTGCATACATTTGGTCATTTAAAAAATATATATTAAAGATTATTAGTTTTATTTTTTGATTAGCATTTAAAATTTATTTGTTTAAAATTGCATGAATATTAAGAAACTTTCTATTATTAAAAGTATAATTTTATTGCATATTATTATTTCAATAAATTGCATCGAACCTATTGAATACAAATATACCATTATTTAATAATTATATAACTATGATTAAATTATTTTATAAACAAGTTAATTCATTACTAACTTGATACATATATGTAATAAATGTTTGTTTGTTTAACAGAGTTTTTTTATGTACCTATAAAGTATTAATTTTTTGTTTTGTAAATAACCAATGTCTTGTTTTTTTCCTTTGTTTATATTGATTAATTTATGATAATAAACTATCTTCATTATCTAGTTATTTTTCATGATTAGTCTCTACTTATTCATATAATTTAAATTTAAATTACATAGATTGTTATTTTGATGTACTAATAATTAATGGCTCTTGACACACCTGTATTATATAAAATTTTAAATATCAAATTATACAGATTGTTACTTTGATGGACTTTTATGTTTACCTTTATTGCTAATATTTAGTTATAAATAGTTATTTAATATTCATAGGAAATCCTGAAAGAGATAAAGAAGAAATGCCTTAGTTGGTTCAGGCATTTAAAAATAATGTCAGATAGAAAATTTATGAAGGAATGTTGTAATGATGGAGGATAAATGGGAGAAAATATCAGGTAGCCCAAGAAAGATCTGGAATAAGTAGTTGAAGACAATAAATAAAATGGGGCTTGATCCTTTGGAAGTATAAACCTTCATGAAAAATTTGGAAGGCTTTAGGATAAATATTTAATATTTATTATTAATAGAATGATATTAATAATAAGGATCATTCAACAGCATCTCAAATAAAATAATTTTCTTTTTTTGTTTATTTGTAACTGTAAAAATTAATTTATTACAACCAAATAAAACATCATGGAGGTAAAGGAAAAACAATGATACCTTTCCAAAACAAAATATTTATATTTAGTTTATTAAGGAGATCTTTTTTCCAACTCGTTTCAAGAGGTAAACCTGTTATAAAGATTCATGAAGACAGTACTTTATTAAAGGATTGGGATGGGAATTTCAGTTGGTTATGGAATCATTTGTACCATAATTTTATGGTGGTAAGAACATATGGAGTTTTTAAGTTCCTGCTACTGATGTAACATGGAGTAGCACTTGTAAGTCTGAGTACTTCAGATTGGAATTTATTCAGTAGTTTTGGTTAGTTAATTTTTTTTTGCACATACGTAAATTCGTGCACGATGAGTGTATGCCAAGAACTCACGATTTTCTGGGAGACATTTCCTTGCCTATCTCCACAAGCTGACGTCATTCAGAGTTCAGAAAAGAAATATCATAGTTGAACTGTTGAAGTTTAAATAAATGTCATTTCAATGTATTTATTGCCTTTATGTCTAATTAAAGTTGTGTCATGTGCCAACACTGTTTAGTCCACCGTTTTTTTTATATTTATTTATTTCACATTCAGTTAATTATAAATAAATACTGACTACTGTCCAGCTGCTTGATGCAAATGCTGTTTGTAAACTTTGTAGTAATAAGGGACACTATGCAAGTTGCTGCACTGTGAATAAACAGAGGCCTGTTAAGTGAAAAGGAAGATGAGGATTTTAACTTTGTCGCAATCCAGTCAATCAGTGGTATGGCACCAAGGGTTAACATTGATGTGAAATTAAATGGAAAAGAGTAATTTTGGAGTCCTAATTTCCACACTTAATAGAAAGTGATGGGAGAAGTTAGGTTGTCCTCCAATTCAAAGGTATAAAGGTAGCATTACAGGTTATGTTAACTATGGGAATAGTTGACATAAAGGTAGAACAATAGAAATTGTTTTTTACCTGTGGTGGTCATGGAAGAAAATAACATCCCATTGTTTGGGTTGACATAGTCGTTGGCATTCGGTTTATCACTGGCGAAACCATCCATTCATGTAAGAGAAGGCCCAACACCTATTGCTTGTAAGGTACCTTTTCCACTGTGGAACAGGAGTTACATCTTTTTTATATTACGATCAACCTATGCAACTGAAAATCAATATTTTTGCATAACTCTGTTCAATTGACTAATGGCTAAAAGGTTATTTGTCGTTTTTTTTTTCTTTCAATAATTCGCAAGATAATTTTTTATATTCTAAAATAATTGAAAAAAAAAATTCAAAGAATAAGCCTGAATTTAATGAGGTTTCTAATACCAAATCCATTTGCCCATTGAATATTGATCATTCAATTTACAAATGAAAGTGAAAATAAATTTGCCCTAAAAGACCTGCCATCTTTAAAAAAAAAAAACACACACTAAAATTTAGGATATTTAGTCTTAATGGAATGGACCAAAGACAAGGGAACATTTTTAGGCTTGTTTAACTGTTGCCTTATGGGAATGATATCGACATCATAAGGTGCTCTCTTCAAGCTGTGTCTGAGGGCTCTGGTAGGACCAGCCAGTAGATAGCCGTCAATAAAGGTTTTGTGTCGCAACTAATTAGGGGAAAGCTGAATTTTTGCAGGGTGTTAGTACATAAAGTATACACTAAAAAAACATAAAGTCCTGACCCCCACCCCTCTTGCTTTTCTCTCCACCCCTTCAGCAACATTACAAGTACAGAACTCTGGTTATATGCCGACAGCTCGAAACCTAATTATGCTATCGGAGTTTTCTTTTTTTTATTTTACTCCTTATAGTATTACATACAAATTATGTAATATACACTTTTTATGTAGATAGCTTAGTTTCGCCGGAATACTTAATCATATACAAAAACCTGCCACTACAAAAAACAAAACGTAACTTCAACAAATTATAGATTTTTATCATAACATTTTGGGAAGAAAAGTGTTAAACAAAACTTATAGATAATATAATTAGCTTTAAAATGATGTGTCCCATAACGCTTAACATTAAAACGATGGCTTCATAGAGAGCGTTGAAAGAGCAGTGGACACCGCTCCGCCGGTCTTAGTAGGGCCGTGCTGAGGTGCACAAACGCATATACTGCTGTTCATGATCATGAATAGTCATTTAGTTGAAATGCAGCAACAATATAATAACGTTTATTTTTAGGTTATTACTTCCAAAGTGCATTTTTTGTGCTATAACAGTCTATAGTTTACTTGTATCACTTATATAGTACAAAATTGAGCATCAAAGATTCAACTCCAAAAATAAAAAGATCTGACTACTGGATATTGTTGATCACCCTTATCTGTAAGTGAGATAAAGAGCCTTCCTCAAAATATCTTCGGATTTAGGGGAGAGAGGGGGTGAAAGTCATATGTTGCTGGGTGTCTGATCTCGGAACTTGGAAAACGTTAGTTTTAGCACATATATACATAAAAAAAACAAAGAAAATTTGCAGAAAATGTCATTTTGTTTCTCTCTTTTCCATATCATAATTTTAGAGCTATGGAAGATAGAAAAATAGAAGATTTTTTTACTTGAGGTAAGTTGCAGTTCTCCGAAATAATACGTTTGTCGGTACTCATTTAGCTGTAACTCCGAAACTATTTGTCCGATTCAAAATTCTCTTTTTTCATATGAAAGCTGGTTAAATTTACTATAATAACTCAAATATTAAATTTTGATCTAGTCCCGTAAAACACCCACGGCAGAATATTGAGAAACCCGTACTGTTGTGAAAAACTCTTATTTTTCGGCACATTTATCACAATAACTCCAGAACTATTTCTTTGATTCAAAGTATATTTTTTCCATCTGAAAGCTGTTTAAATTTTCTACGATATCCTATATATGAAATTTTGATTGAATTCCAGAAAATATCTATCGCAGCCCATTGAACATGTCAAAATCGTAACATTTTACCAAAACATACACATTTAGCCAACTCCAAAATGAGTTGCAAAAGTGGCCAAATCCAAAATAAAAAATTGAGTAACTCACCCCCTCCACTTGCCCCTTCCATTTGAAAAAGTGCTTTCAAACACACTACCCTTGTGCCACTAAAAACCGAAGAGATTTTCTTCCTACTTCGCTTTGTCGTGATGTAACAGAAAATCAGCTCTCCTGAAAAATTTTGTTTTTTGGAGATGGCTGGTTTTGCAATTAGACGACACATATTCAAAATGACACCATTAAAAAAACTATTGCACCTAGAGAGCTCAAACTTGAAGCATTCTTTTTTTTCCATTTGAAATGCCCTTTAATTTGATGTATCTTTCATCATATTTTCTGTACCTTATGAATTTTTGGAAACTTCCAAAAACGGTTTTTGAAATTCCCAAAATATGCCCCCTTCGATTTTTTCAAAGTAATATATGTGATTCATACTTTAGCTGACTTATGTGCGGACAAAATTTCAGAATGAGATAGAAATGGATTCTTGATAATAAAAAATATTTTGCCTTTTTTTTTTTTTTAGGGGACAGTGGAAAATTTTCAAAAGACAAATAGGACGAAGTGGCTCCCCCCAACAGTAGTTGTTATTAGCTCACCAAAAAATATTTTGCTAATAGCATTTACATATTTTACTCAAGGAATTATTTACAAAAAGTGACAATATCTACATAAATAGCATTTTCCATTAAAGTTATTTTATTGAGTTATAATGCATGCTAATAATTTTCTATTTAGATGTCAGGGAGAGTTTTAAAATATGGCATTTTTATTAAAATGAGTTCTGTTAGAATTGAATGGGAAATGCCAAATCTTTTACTAAGATTGTTCTCAAAAGAATTAAAAAAATGAATGATTTTCTAAACATTTATAATTTACTTCTTTAATATTTTATTTTTTTATGGTCATACAACCTGGTTACAGCTCTTGGTCTCCTCCAGTTATCACAATCTTGTGCTGTGCCAATGCCATCTGTTTCCATACTCAAAATGTTTTTAGCATCCTCAGCTACACCATCCGACCTCCTTAGCTTTAGTCTTGCCTTCCTTTCCTCCTCGTTCCATGTATTGGATGTGTCAACTGTATCCAAGGCATCAGCTATTCAATTCAAGCAATAAGCAAAGCACTTCATACCTCAAACACCTCAACTTCATTGTTCTGACATCAATCTCTCTCTTAAGGTTTTGCATAATAGCTCTTCCTCAGCGTGTCTCAATCTTCTTCTACTTTAACATTCTGAAAATTCGGCGAAGTTATTTATTGAAAATCAGGAGCTCTTTTTCAGCAACTTAAGGTAAGGACCAACTTTCCAATTCATATAGGAGTGCTGGGCGCACAAGGGTTTAATAGTGATGGAACTTGATCTTTTTTTAGAGTAGTTGTCTGCTCAACTGCTTCTTTAACCCAAAAAAGGCTTGGCTGCTGTTATCCATCTTCTACATTGGAGTTATTATCCTGGGTGACTACAATCCTAATTACTTGAATTCTTGTAACTTTTCATAGTTGTAAGTCCCTTTAGTCCACTTTTTCCTGGTTTAGGAACCTTCTCTATCACCATATAATTAGTTTTGGACTGGATAATTTCCATTCCAAGTCTTAGCTCAGTCAATGAAAGCAAGAAATTAGCCTTTGTCGCAACTAATTCGGGGTAAGCTGAATTTTTGCAGGGTGTTGTATACATAAAGTATACCCTAAAAAAACACAAAGTCCCGACCCCCACCCCTCTTGCTTTCCCTCCCACCCCTTCAGCAACATTACAAGTACAGAACTCTGGTTATATGCCAACAGCTCGAAACCTAATTATGCTATCAGAATGTTCTTTTTTTTATTTTACACCTAATGATATTTAAACAAATTATGTTATATACACTGTTTATGTAGATAGCTTAGTTTTGTCGTAATACTTAATCATATACAGAAAACTGCCACTACAAAAAACAAAACGTAACTTCAAAAAATTATAGATTTTTATCATTACGTTTTGGGAAGAAAAGTGATAAACAAAACTTATAGATAATATAATTAGCTTTAAAATGATGTGTCTCATAACGCATAACATTAAAATGATGCCTTCATAGAGAGCGTTGAAAGAGCAGTGGACACCGCTCCGCCGGTCTTAGTAGGGCCGTGCTGAGGTGCACTAACGCACATACTGCTGTTCATGATCATGAATAGTCATTTAGTTGAAATGCAGCAACAATATAATGACGTTTATTTTTAGGTTACTACTTCCAAAGTGCATTTTTTGTACTATAACAGTCTATAGTTTACTTGTATCACTTATATAGTACAAAATTGAGCATCGAAGATTGAACTTCAAAAATCAAAAGATCTTACTACTGGATATTGTTCAACACCCTTATCTGTAAGCGTGATATAGAGTCTTCCTCAAAATATCTTCGGATTTAGGGGAGAGAGGGAGTGAAAGTCGTATGTTGCTGGTGTCTGATCTCGGAACTCGGAAAACGTTAGTTTTAGCACATATATACATAAAAAAGCGAAGAAAATTTACAAAGAATGTCATTTTATTTCTCTCTTTTCCATATCATAATTTTAGAGCTATGGAAAAGAGCAGTTCTCCGGAATAACATGTTTGTCGGTACTCATTTGGCTATAACTCCGAAACTATTTGTCCGACTGAAATTTCTCTTTTCTCATATGAAAACTGGTTAAATTTACTATAAAAACTCAAATATTAAATTTTGATCTAGTCCCATAAAACACCCACGGCAGAATATTGAGAAACCCGTTCTGTTGTGAAAAACTCTTATTTTTCAGCACATTTATCACAATAATTCCAGAACTATTTCTCCGATTCAAAATATATTTTTTCCATCTGAAAGGTGGTTAAATTTACTATAAGATCGTTTTTATTATTTTGATTGAATCTTGTGAAATACACATGACAGCACGCTGAGTACACCGTACTATTTCGGGGTCTACTAGTTTTTTTCGAAACATTTATCGCTATAACTCAAAAACTATTTGTTTAATTCGAAATTTTTTTTTTCCATATAAAAGCTGGTTAAATTTACTATTAAACCTTATATACTTAATTATGATTAAATTCCGTGAAATACCCACACAATAGACCAGGAAGTAAACTACAAAACAGGTACACATAAAATTGGTACAAGCTATGCTAAATTAATAGATAGACTGAAAATATAAATAGTCCATGTAAGAATAAAATCATTAATAAATAAAAGTAATAAAAATGTAAATAGTAGTGACAATACAACTAATAGAATGGAAATGGAATGGTAAAATAGGAACCATATTAAATAGGCCAGAATGTTGACAGTAAATAAACAAAACAATAATTGAAAATTGCCCAGTGGTGTCAGAGTAGAAGAGATGACCAAGTGAGAATATCACAGTGTTAGGTAAAAAACCAAAAATTGTAAAGTGATGTAATAATATAGTAAAGAATTGTAAAATAACATAATGATTGTAGAACCTGAAAATGGAGCAACAGACAAGCTCTGAAACATGTAGTATAAATGAATAAAAGCAAATGGGGAGTTATGCCTTTTTAATAAAATAACTGATATTAATCTCCTTAAATGAAACATTTAAAATAAAAATTCAGGAACATATACTCTTGCGGTATTATCGTCTTCAACAGGCTTACACATTTCTTCCTGATATTTTTCTTCATCCCTCTCATCTACTTCTCTGCTTCCTCCTTCTTGAGCAGCTGATGCTACGACGTTGCAGTAAAAAAAATCAAACGATCTGTAGAACACCTCCCCTTGAACTAGCACCTTATTATTTTGTTTGGTTCTGAAAAATCTCTTTGTTGGGGCGACTTTGAAGTTCCATAGTGGAGGGGGTTTGAGGAGGGCATTACTGGGACTCTTCCAATCAAGATTTGTGTAGTCTCTTCCTGGCTTGAACACAGTTCCACTTTCCGAGAGAATGCCGTAAAACACTGAAGGCTGAACGAGAGTCTCGATTTTCTTTAAGTTCATCTCAATTTGGGTAAAAACCCGATCTGGAGGGGTTTTTTTCTTCTCCATGTTGCATGGTCTCTTTGTCTTTTTCTTGCTAAATTAGCTGGAACTTCTACAAACTTCTCCATAAAGATCGAATGAAAAGTGCACGAAACGATAATGGCATAAACGTTAACTACAGGAAAAGTAGGAGCAGACTGATAGTTGCCTGATAAGAGGTCTTCTTGATCTGGAACAACAGCGCAATCTAGCGGATGTGGAGATGGCCGGTTATGAAACTCACTCACGGAAGGATTTGGCCGGTTTTGCAGCACACTGTGTTTTTCAAATGCAGATTTAACAAGGATTTCACGGGTTTTTGCAAGGTTTCTTGTTTCCAATAGATGGAAAATGTATCTTAGGACTCAGAAAACAGAGAAAACGTATTTCTCAAAATTGAGGAGTTGGCCGGTTTTGCAACTAGACGACACATATATTGAGTGAGGAACAAAAACAGTAGTTTTTTGTATTTTTAAAAGCTTATAGCTCAAAAACCAAAAGCCCCAAAATGTAAATATTTAACACTTTAACTAGTCTTGGTAGGTAACCAAAAATCATAGAAATCGGAGAGGTCAAGGTCCAAATCTAATGTTGAATTGGTTGATTTGACATGGAATGACCCAAATCCAATATCGATATTGGGACTATAATATTGACTGTGTAAGGTAGGCTTAAGATAATTAAAAACATAAATAATGAATATAAACATGTAGATAACCATTAAATTATATGTTTTATTGATCCCTTAGTTATAAATTTATAAATATCTAAAGATATAAAATTTGATATACATTATATATAAAAAATATAGGTGTACTTCATCTTTTTAACATTAATATTTTATAAATAAGTTTCTAATAATGTAACTTTTTTTGTATTATTTTATTCCTTTAAAAAAATACAACTTCAACAATTTAACAGCCATACAGCTTTCTTGTAAAGCTGTAAATAACACAAGTATTATAATTTCTTCATCAAACCGAACACCTCATAAAAAACAGCTAAGGATACATTTGATGACCAATGGTATGATGCTGTCGCTGGTGATTAGCAAGATGTTCTTTTCTGGTAAAAGCCTTTCCACAAGGAATACACCGATAGGGTGAAAGGCCAGCATGTGATCTTTCATGTGTCACAAGATGATCACGCCTGGAGAAAGCTCTTCCACATTCAGTACACTTAAATGGAGTTTCTCCTATAATTGTAAAATAATCATTTTACTGTATGATATTGACTAGTGAAAACTAATTAATATTCAATAAATAAACAAAAATTTAAACTATATCTCCTATATTTAAAGTTTATTAAAATTTGGGTGACATTTCTTAGCTTTGCCAAATCATCACACTGTAAAGTACATTTATAAATATTATAATACATAAAATGTGTACAATAAAACAATAATCAATTACTAATCACCCGTTTAATTAATTTATTTAGGCACTTTTAATTATTATTCATTTTATCAAAAGCTTATGAAAAATTTATTAATTACTATGGTTCATTTTTTAATTAAAAAATATTAGAACTTGCTGATTAAAAATTAATATATAAACGTATAGTTAACCCTTAGGTACTTGCTTAGGATCATTTTATGCTCCAAGCTTAAATATTCCCCGGTAATGGGCCCAGCAGATGAGATGGAGTTAAGAAAATATGTTGAATTCCTAGTAAAACAATAAGGGACCTGTTAGTTACTTATGTTTAGTTACTTTATTCTATTCTATAGATGGCTCTATATCCTATTTGGGGGCGAGGCCTCCTGCAGTTTCGACCACCAGTCATCTGGTCTATTTGCAGCTGCTCTCCAATTCTGAATGTCTAAGGTGGTCCGAGCATCTCCCACCACACTGTCAGTCCATTGGAGCCTCCCATTGGAACCCCACCAACCCTTCTCGTCCCAAATAATTGTTTGTCAAGCAGTTAACTATTTCATAACTTTATTACTTTTGTTTAAGAAATTAATAAGTAACTTTAAATAATAAATAAACCTCATTTTGCAGCTATTATATTGTAATTTTTAGGTTATCATTCATTATTTCTTATTTACAATAAACGTAATTAGGAAAAAAACAAAAAAAAAACATGAGTGAATATATTTTTTTGAAGTGCCATGAAAAAATAAATAAAATACCCACTTTTTGATATTTCATTAAAAATATTGAAGTTTCTTTTTATGTTGCATTTCCAGAAAAGTTATGATTTATTTTTAAATTATCAACAATAACATAATTTTCCAAAAAAAAAAAAAAAAAATAGACTGGACAAAAATATTTGCTGTTATTGCAATAAATCAATGGGAAATCTCAAGTGGATGCTCATCACAACTCAAGTAAGTACATTCTGTTTTTTCATAAGTAGCACACGATAGCATTTAACTGTTCCCAATATCTTAGGAACTTGTGATAATTAGATAGGCACATGGATTGAAGTTGTCCTATTTTATTCA
This sequence comes from Euschistus heros, assembly GCA_003667255.2. Lineage (NCBI taxonomy): Eukaryota > Metazoa > Arthropoda > Insecta > Hemiptera > Pentatomidae > Euschistus > Euschistus heros. Next base: position 1,048,120 of record RCWM02000035.1, on the reverse strand, counting down.
GATCATTTTAATAATTTTAAAGAATTTGTTTCTACTCTTGGAGATGATGCGGTATCTGTAAAAAAAGTAAGCACCGTTTTAAATTTAACATCTGTTGCATCAGATCTAGCATTTATAAGATCCCATTTATTGTTTCCACCTTCACAAATAAAAAAATCTTGAAGAGAACAACTTAACGATGGCGCCACAGATTACTATTGTAGAGAAAGTTTGGATAAATTAAAAAATTTCGAAATCGAAAAAGGAAGAACAATTTTTGATAAATTTAAATTAGTTAAAGAAAAAAACGAACATAATCTCAAAATGTACATGATCATGAATTAAAATTTGGAAATATCTGTTAGATAAATTTAAGTATTCAGTTAAAAAAAAAAAAAAAAAAAAAAAAAAAAAAAAAAAAAAAAAAAAAAAAAAAAAAAAAAAAAAATGGAAAATTGATGTTTAACGAAATATATTTTTTATTTAATTATTATACATAGCATAAAAATCTGTTGTAGTTTTTGTACGCACATATGTATATTAAATTAATTATATAAGTATTTGATTTTTTAAATTACTCATCACCTCTTCACACAGTGTTTTATTTTTATTGCACGTTTTTGCATGTTTGGTTAGTTTTTATTGTATGTTTTTTAAATTTTTGCTGCACGAAATCTGGCCTTTAAATGGAGTTTACAAATTGGAGCGACTGCCAGAGGGTTAATAATATTTTCTTTTCTATCACAATTACTCAATTGATTAGAAGTACAGAAACAAGATTTAAAGATTGATATGTATAAATCAAACAGTAAATCACTAATATATTGACATTTAAGTGTGTTCAATTATATTTCTTATGTCTGTTTTTAAATTAACCGATTTATTTATATTTTTGGTGATAAAAAATGATAGTATGATTTTTTTTTTCTATTACTATTATTTTCTCAGAACAATACATCCATATTTTGAAAATCAAATGTATCTGGATAGTTAAGGGCATGATGTGCTAATGCTGTTTTATTATTTTAAATATTTTTTGTTTTGACCCACAACAAATGCACTTTGGAAGTAATAACCTAAAAATAAACGTCATTATATTGTTGCTGCATTTCAACTAACTGACGATTCGTGATCATGAACAGCAGTATGTGCGTTAGTGCACCTCAGCACGGCCCTACTAAGACCGGCGGAGCGGTGTCCACTGCTCTTTCAACGCTCTCTATGAAGCCATCATTTTAATGTTATGCGTTATGAGACACATCATTTTAAAGCTAATTATATTATCTATTAGTTTTGTTTATCACTTTCCTTCCCAAAATGTAATGATAAAAATCTATAATTTTTTGAAGTTACGTTTTGTTTTTTGTAGTGGCAGTTTTCTGTATATGATTAAGTATTACGACAAAACTAAGCTATCTACACTCTGAGGCAGGACTCCAGTGAACTTAACATGTTTAATTAGTCACTCTAATTGTGAGATGGCACTCCAGTCAGATAAAATGTGTAGTTGTCTAGTTGCAGTTTACGATCAAGTCTCTTGGCCAGGGCAGCAAGAAGAAGGAATCAATTAATTCCATCTGTGGAATAATGGCAGAGCAGTGATTGCTAGATTGTTCAAGGAAAGAAAAAATTGATGGTTGTACCATTCAAATACTTTTTTACTTCAGATTAGAAACTTTTTTAGTATTTTTTGGGTTAAAAAAACTATTAATTATTAAATGAGCATAATTCTTATCTATAATTATGTACATTATCTTTTTTAAGATTTAATTTAATTTCTAAAAATAAACAATTTTGAAATATTGGTTTTTTATATACCGCATATAGAAGTTATTTTTTTATTTATCATCTATATTAGTAATAGTTCAGAAAATATCTCTCAGATATTTTATATACCAACATAACAAATAATATGTTTTTTAGATACTCTATCTAATTATTATTTACCATTAGAATTAACATTTTTAATTTTGATATTAAATAGATATATTAAAATATGATATTACAAGTTTTACAATTAAAGGGTTTCCTGCAAAATGGAGGTAGCTCCAATCAGATATTAATGCTATAGTTAATAGCATTAATTTATCTAAAGACATTAAATCATTTGGGGTAGCATGATGATATCGAAGAATCAATACCATTAGAATAGATGAATTATTTTCCACTTCTTCACTGCCACCATGCCAAATATTCATCATCAGTTCTAAAAACATACACAAATTTCAAAACACAAAACATCAGCACTTGGCTACATAGATTTTATATATATATATATATATATATATATATATATATATATATATATATATATATAGCTAAATAAAATGATCGCGGTTTGGAATTTTTAAAAAGAGGCTTTATTGTGAAGTACATACATTGATCAAGATACAAGCACAATTTATAACTTAATACAAAACTTCGAGTATAACATCTGTACGTCTCAACGTACGATGGCAGAGTGTCTACGAGGCCTGGTGGGGGTGGCCTTTTATAGGATTTTTGGGAGAGGGGATATCATACATTTTATTTATATTGTTAATCCTATTGAGGTCTACATAAGTATATATGAACATTTTTTTAAATGCAAGACAAGAAATCAAAAATGGTGATGTAAGTGAAGAAATGATCAGGGATGCAGTCAGGTAAATAAACACATCCAAGTTTTAAAATAAAAATGTCCTAGTTTTTATTTAAAAACAAAAGGTTTTACCCCACCCATCTACTTGACCCTTTTGCCTCTACATTTAAGGCTAAATGTCCCATCTGTGGTAGCATATGTTGTCACCAGGAAGTGCTGAAATGAAAAATTTTTAGATTTCTCCTCAAATCTCAAGAATTATCTGAATTTGGTTTTGTAAAGCTTGTTTTGTTCCATATTTTCGTAGAATTTGAGGAAATTGATTTACAATGCCATATTTACGATATTTACAGTTTTAGGTTCAAAGTAATCACTTTCTGGTATTTTTAAAAGAAAAATCAGCTTATAGGCAGATGCAAAAAAAAGAATTAATTATAACAAAAACAGTGACAGAATGAAAAATATGAAAAAGAAAATACAAAATATCTATGAAAAAATTTTTCTTCAGGTGGCTGGCTTCTGCATCTGTCTTGACAAGGGCAGTCTTAAACTACAAATCTGAAATAGCATTTCAATTGAATTCATAAGTTGTTTTTTAATTCAAACTAGAATTTTCTATATCCTAACTGAAAATTTCGAATGATAATAGAAGTATTAGTTAATAACAATTACAACTATAAAACCAAAAAAAAACTGTAAACTATTGTAAATATATCTAAAAATACGAGGTGTATAAAAATATGAAAAATTAGGAAAATCAAGTTAGAAATGAGAAAGAGGAAAAGTCCCAAATGTTGAATATATATTGTTTCTGTGTTCTGAAAGAATATTTTTTGTTTTGTTTTCTATCTGTTGCCATGAACAGCCAAAATTCTGCTAAACCAAAACAGCAGTTAAAACTTTCTGCGAAAAGAAACCCAGTACAAAGAAAAATCAACCACGCAATAGGTAAGTAATAGTATTTATTTCATTTTTGTAAATGTGAGGGAAAATCGCCCATGAAACAGAGAAAGAGAAACATAAAACCCTTAAAATTTGTCTAGGAATTATTCTAGTTATTGGATTTTTTATTTTGACAATTGCGTTCTCCTTGGACGCTTGAGAGAAAAAAAAAAGTTGCAGAAATATGTCATCTAACCCTTCATTAAAACATAATCTTTTATTTGATAAGTGAGTTATGCAAAACATTCTCATTGGCATTTTAAAATTTTAATTTTCATGAACCATGAAAAGCGTTGTAGTAGATTTGATGTAAAATTTTTCAAAAGATTGTTTATATTCACATCTTATAGTTGGTTTTGTTTACAAGCAACACTCTTCTTCCCTTAGTTGGCCTTCAAATATTGAGAACTCTTATGTTACTATAAAATAGAGTGAGCTCAATTGAAAAACTCAAATAGTATTCCCAATTTATTATAATGGTCACGGTAATTTCATTTCTGATGCCGACCTTATTTCAGGCTAAACTAACTAGGGTGTATCCAAAATATAAAAGGTCTAGTTGTGATCATGCTTCATGGATTCAATTTATATGATAAAGGATTTGTTATTATTTATATGAAAATAATAATTTCATTAATTTGTAAATATTAGTAGACCTATAACATCTGGTGTATCTACTCACACGACTTTCTCTAGGAAAGAATTGCTACAGCTTTCATGCTAATTCGATATGAGTTAATAAAAAAAATCCCGCCAGTGTGTTGTTACTCTGTATGGCCTTTGACTAACTAATGGAGTGTAGCGTAAGTAAAATATTAGGTGTGCCCACCACCCACACAGCTTCCCATGCAAAATATTCATTTCCTATTAATTATGTCAGAGTTTTCTTTTTCCTCTTATTTTGGAACAAAAATATTTTCAAGAAAAACTGATTCCATTGATTCAATGATGAAAATAAATAATAAATATACAGTCACACTTTGTAATTCAGACAAACCACCTTTTGCTTTCCCACTACCGAAGGTTTTCCACTCGCTTTTCACGTTTCAGACATCAAGAAACAAATTGGGTTTCATGTCTTGTCTGCCTGTCTGTTATCAAATAGATGTAAGGCATAACACTAACAGGCAATCATTCGATTCTCATGACATTTTCAGGATTAAGCACTTCGGTATCCATACGGCCCCATATCAATTTTATCAAATTCATACTACGAAAAATTTCAGAAAACGATTGAGCAATGATTGAAAAGGTAGTTTCAATTCTTATTTTGCCAGCCAAGAAATGCACATTCCATGTTTCAGAGAGAGTTATAAAGTAGCCAATGGTTCTTTTGATAATCCCCAACCATGAAATTGAGCATCAGGCGATCTCTGATATCTCAGTGCAATCTAAGCCAACAAATATTGAGTTTACAGAATCTGACAGTGGAATGGAGAGTATTCCAAGACCAAGAAAGTGAGCAGACATGTTATTTTAGATTTTTTTTTTTTCTCCCATGTGTAATATTGACAGAAAAAAAAATTATTTTTCTAGAAATTATGCACAAATAGTCAAGAACCTGAACCACCATGGCATTTCTTATTCCCACAAAGGTATGCATTTTTATATTTACTTTCATAATCCAAAATGTAGATTTCATATTTTTGTTTCACAGTGATCTTCAGATATCCACCTAAAATACAATCTGGATTCAATTTCGATGACAAAATGCCTACCAAATTTGATTGCGTTCTTAACATTCCTCAGAAGCCTTCCTTTATCTTATGATAAACACTTATGTCCATGGCTACAAAAACATTTTGTAGTCAAGAAAATAAAAAGACTTCTAACCAAACAACATTGACTTGGCTGGAAAAAAAAAACAAAAACAGTTTTGGCATTTTCGTTAATTGGATCTGGTCATGAAAATATGGAGAAAGTTCTTACCACTAAGAAAATTAAATACATATCCCTGATAACATTTAGAAATGTGAAGTTCAAACTCGGCGAGGTATTTCTAACAAATCTACTGTATTATGTACTTCTTCTATATGTGTTTGTAAGTATGTTTTCTTTTGTTTCAGACATGGTCTGATGTCCTCTAAAAAACCATGGTAAAAGCTGGGAAGCAAGAAAAAGAGTTTGCGATAGCATCGAGTGATGAAACTGGAGGATGTAATGTTATTGGCAAAAAAATTGGAAATTTATTAGATTTAGGAATACGCAATAAGTATTGCAGCAAATGTGATTATTGGAATTGTGATGAACCATCTGCTTAAATGGAAAGTGATATGCTGGTGGATTTCTAAAGTAGATTAGATATGCACGGGATAGAGTACCGCACTATAATCGGAGACGAGTTTTTTCTACAAAGTGAGAACATCCTTCTCATAAGGCTGTTTTTTTGAAAAGGTTGAATGGGCCAACCATGAAATAAAAAATTACACCAAAAGACTGTATTCTTTGCAAAAACGAATTCAAAATTATTTGTTTGAAACTTTTCAATTCCACAAAAAAATTGTAGTTTATTTTTGACTACCGAACTTAAAGATAAACTTTTCTAGTAATCATTATTCTTGTAATTTTGTAGTATTATGTAAAGCATCAAAATCTGCATATTTTGTTGAGTTCATCATAACTCAAACCAATCATAATGGAAGGAGTCGGAAATAAACAAAAATGATAGGAGAGAGATAGAACCACTTTTGTTATTGATATTGCCTGCCCCTACTTACTCACCCTCCTATATCAAAATTTTTCAAACCCTCAAAATCAAAATTTTGAAAACAGATTCTTGAAATGTCTTTAACCTGAGTTTTTGAAAATTTTCATAATAAACAACAAGGTTTTTCACGAATCATATCAATAAGTTATTTTAAAATATTTAAACCAATTTCCTAAAATTTGTCTATTTTATTAATAAATCAGTTTTTAAATCTAAAATGTTCCTATTGTTTTTTAAATTGAAAGGAATTTAAAATTGACACTGTAAGTGCTGTGATCTCTTGAGGCAGAAACACACTAGAGTGAGGTAACATTTAGCCTTAATCTGCTCCAAGTCCTGAAATATTTTATACATCCTTTTCATTTTGTGCCTCCTTAGGTGAGTATCAACATGTTTGAATTCTTGTTATACATTAAAAAAAAAAAAAAAAAATTATATATATATAATCTAAGTAACAAAGAACTGATATATTGAATTTTTTTGCATGTTTTTAGAAATGATGCTGAATGTTTAATATTCAAAACTAGTTCCCAATTAAAAAGAAATTCAGTAGCTATGGCAAATAACTCATCAACCATATTTAAATTATTGAATATTTTAATATCATAACATCAGACCTAAAGCATAAGGTGTTAATCAAATAACACAAAGCTGATAATAAATTTGGACTAATTATAAATGGAAAAAAGGGATCAATAGAAAAATAATCAATTTTGTTCAATAAAACCAATCTAAACAATGAATACTAAAAAAAATACACATCAATCAATAAATTTTGCATTACCTTCACAAAAAGGTAATGCAAAATTTATACAATATATATAAATATTGTTTTAAATTTTTTTTAAAAATAAGTGACAATTTTGTTTATAAAATAAATGGTAATTATAAGTACTTAAATAAAGTTACTAAACAGGTAATTAACCTATTGCAAATGCCTAACAGTAATTATTGTTTTATTGTACACATTTTACGATACATCAGTCTGGCCAGAGATGGCAAGCAGTGAGCAACATCCTGCCTCCTATTTTTCTTCAAACATTCATATCTTTTCATTAATTTTCTCAGTAGTTTTTTTTTTTTTTTTGATTTACTAATAAAAACCGTATAATTAGATAAGTGACATAGTTAAAGCTTTTGTAATAACTCCTAAAACAATCGAAAAAGATCTGAAGATCACACAAAACTTATCAGAAGAGAAATCCTCATAGCATTAACATTCTGTTTACTACCTGCTGTAAGTAAATGATCATTTCTACATGTTATGGTAATCACGAGTCATTTAATTACATACAGAATGGTTCAGTGTCCAAAATGTGAATACCCATTACCATTACCAGGGAAGAAAAAAATATTACATGTTTCAAATGTAAAATAATATTTATCAGGGGTGCAGTGAATAAACACGGCCAGTTTTTAAATGAAAAACTAATATTTTGGCGTGCCAACGTTTCGACCTGCGTTGCAGGTCTTCATCAGGGCTAAAATAACAAAAATTGGATGTGACCAAGATGATACAAACATTAAAAAAATTAAATAAATAAATAATAAAAATAATTTAAAAATGAAACAAGGAAAAATATCTGTAGTTAATTAGATAATTGAATACAAATTTTTTTTATTTATTTATTATTTTTTTTACAAATTATTCATTTTTAAATTATTTTTACTATTTATTTATTTAATTTTTAAAATGTTTGTATCATCTTGGTCACATCCAATTTTTGTTATTTTAGCCCTGATGAAGACCTGCAACGCAGGTCGAAACGTTGGCACGCCAAAATATTAGTTTATCATTTAAAAACTGGCCTCGTTTATTCATCCTGACTGCACCCCTGACAAATTCATCTCCTTAGTAAAAACTCACAGTCAACAATACAATCATCATCATAAAATAATATTTTATGGTCGGTGCTTTAACATGCAGGAAAAGGAAATAGAAAATGAAATAGAAGAAAATGAATAAATCATGGATATGTCACAATTTATGTGATATTTCAAAAAAGAATAATCAAGGCAATAAAAAAATCTCCTGAGCCGCCGGGATCTGAAATTCTTGCAGCTGTTCATCATTCACCTGGGTGTCTCTATGAACAAAGAAATAAAATCACTAAAAACCTGTCTAGATAATTGTGGGGACCTCAGTTTTGAGTCAAGTGGAAAGACTGACTAAAATCGAGAACCACTTACAGGGACCAAACAAATACATAGAAGACCTAATCAATGAAAACAAAACTTTAAAAGAAAAATTAGACCAGCTTAAGGTCAGGATAAACAAAGCTGGGCAAGGTCTGTTAAACAGATCATTAGAAATTCGGGAAATCCCAGTATGCTCTGCTCAGGGAAGACCTTCGTGGCACTGGTGACATGTGTAGGTGCTGGTATCGGCATTAAGTGCCGATGGCCCAGAGAAGATGACCTGCGACCTCCACCTGTGATAGCATGCTTTGTCCGGCAATCTCTAAGGGACTATCTAATTAATTAAGAGGGACTTCTCAACACGCGATATTGGCTGGCAGGGGAGTCCTAACCACCCCCATCAGAGTGCCGCTCTAGGCAAATGCCCAGTCTGTCCAAGCGTAAATCCAGGCCTGAATAAAAAATGGTAATTAAATGATCACATAACTTTAAGGTACGTTCTCCAGGGGCGTGGCACGCTAAGGTGTGATCCACGCATTTGTGGAATTTCCTCCGTTTGAAGAGGTGGCGTGAGTTTGCCTCTGACGTCATTTAGAGAGAAGGGAGTCCACGACCGCTCACGCTCGGTATCAAACCTGTTTGATTTTCAGGTGTGGACCACGCCAGTCGAGAGAGTTAACAAGTGGTTTATTTAGAACAAAAATGGATAATATGTTGAAATATTCCAGGATCCGAACGATATTCCGCCATTGTTGTCCTTATAAGGATACTGTTTTATTAATATTAAAATATTTAACGGTTTTTAAGTTATCCGAAGGATATTCTGCCATTGTTGTCCTTAAGTATCCAGTTTCTAACCCAACAACGCTTTTTCTTCCGTTTTTTTTATATGTCCACGTGACTCTCTCAATCTTTTTGGCAACATATCAATAAAAATGGAACTGAAAACTGCACAACTTTCCACGATAAGCTCCTCCATGGTAGGTTTTAAGGGGCAAACTGAATCGTGGACGTGTGAATGGTCCACGACTCTCGGCTAGTTCACTCTTCTCCCCCACTCCAGGCAAGCACCACGACCGAGAAAACGAAGGCTTTTTGCCCCGTGAGAACGTAGCTTAATAGAAGCAAATGTTTGACAAAAAGTGAGATGACATTTGTTTTTTCCCGAAAATCACCTATTTTCATTAATGGCTAGAATTACGACAAATTTATATATAATACATTTTATCATCATCATCTTAACACTGTCATGTTTCTTCTTTGAAATAAATAACTGAACTGAGGCTTTTTTTGAAGAAGTCCAGTGTTAGTAAACAAGCTTAGAGAATGCTCTAAAGGGATTATTAAATATTGGTAAATAATAAATAGCATTAAGATATTTACAGACTTTTGAACTCTGGAATTTGATAAACGGTCATTTTTTTTTTATGCCCTATTGGTACAAATAGTTTTTCCCAATTTTAATACTTATTTATGTATGCATTTCATAACATCTTTAAAAGTTTTAAATTTTTATAACTACACAAATTTCTTTCACTTTACATTTATTGTTAACGTCAGTATTCATTTTATATTCATAATTTAATGATATTGTTATATTTTCTATTACATACTTGTAATTTTTTCCTACCTACAGTAGACCACCCCTTACCTAGCATTATCGGAGCCGATACCTCGTTGGATCAGGGAAAACGTGTAACAAAAATCATCGCTATGATTTAAAAAACACAGAAAACATAAAAAAAAAAAGTTTATTATTTTATATAAAGTTTATATGTTTATTATGTTTTATAGAGTTTATTTTTAAAAAAATTAGGTCATTGTTAGTCAAGCCTTCATCTAGACTACTTCACCCTGATGAAGACCTGCAAGGCAGGTCGAAACGTTGGCACGCCAAAATATAAGTTTTTCATTTAAAAACTGACTGTGTTTATTCAACCTTGACTGCACCCCTGACAAATTCATCTCCTTAGTAAAAAAAAAAGTTGTTTTTAGTTTAGGTTTTTCGTAAAAAATATTATGTTTACGTACATACCTAGTAAGACGAAAGTGCACATTACCATTGTAGCTAGTTTTTTCTTTTTAAAAAAGATTTTTAATATTTTTTTTTAAGCCAATAATAATTGATTATAAATTATTGATTGGATATTATTAAGTATACATGCATATAATAAAATATTGTATTGCTGTTTTATTTACAGTAGCATGTAACACAAAATGATCAGTTGAATGAAATTTCTCCTAAATATACAAATGATACAACAGATAAAACTAATAATTTAATATTTTAATGTACAATTTAATTTAATATATTTTAATATACAAAATTTTATATTATTTTTTACAGATAAATAAAATATATATATATATATATATATATATATATATATATATATATATATATATATATATATATATATATATATATATTTTATAAATTTTAAACATATTCAGTATGAATTTTCCTTCTTAGAGAGTGTCAGTTAAGAGAACGACGTACAAGAGAGAGGTTACTGTGCATATCATTATTATTATTTTTTTAAAATTTTGTGTCTCTTTTTTTACAACTGATTACATACCAGACTATTTTATGCATAACATATACAGCCATCTATACAATCTTTAACTATACTATTATATAAAGGAACAAGCTATATTTCATTTGTGATCATTAACCACAAAAACTACTGAAGCAATCTGTACCAAATTTTAACCACATCATCTTTATAGTTCCAGAAAGGTTTAGCAATAATGAAATCTACTGATTTTCAATTAATTTTTTATAAAAAAAGCGATAATATGTGGATAACCATGAAGTTTGAAAATTGACTGATAGGTGGTGAGTACCATTCTACATGAGAGGTTACAAAAGTACAGTGTTATATAGAGCTTGGAATTAATAATAAAATTTACTTAAATTCAATAAAATCATTAAAACAGATTTAAATATGTGGTGCGACATATGGATCCCAGTGAAGGTTTAAAATCACCACTCCGCAATAGAGTTAACACAGGTAAAACTACTGATCCATATGTACCAAATTTTAACTGCATCATCACCATAATTCTAGGAAGTTTAAAAATAATACAAATTTAAATGAATAATGTTAAGCGGCAAAAATAAGGTTTGCCATACAGCCATATAATTTTATGGTTAGAAATTAAAATCCAACCAAATGAAATCAATGAAATTATTTCTGCCGATTAAAAATTACTACCAAATCAAAAAGTCGATCCTTTGCTTTTTAATATTGTGTGTAAAAATATAATCCATAATATAATCCAAAAAATATAATCCATGTTCCTTTAGTTGCAAGCATTGCTAATGCCATCCATTATCCACAAAAGTTTCTTAATAGTATCTGTCCATCTGGATTACCAACTTATACATTAAAATTAAAAATTAAATTAATGCGTGAAAATATGATGAAATAATGCTCCATTGCATACTTCAATACAAGATTTTCAATGGTAAACAAATAAAACTTCAATTACATATAGTTGAAATTATCTATGTTCTTTGCTTATCTTCATTCGGGTTATGTAAATGTCTAATATCACCAATTACAATAAAAGTTTAGGTCTTTGAATAATTAAAATCAGTTATTTCAATTAAAACTTCTAAAACAAATTTTAAATGGTCTTCTTGCTGCCATGATGATAGTATTTGATATTTGTAGTGACAGTATAAATGTCCAAATAATATGCATTAGTATTAAAAAAAAAAAAAAAAATTGAGAGCATTATTTAATTCAAACTGATGCGGTGGAGTCTCCGATCGTCCGTATTTGCTTCAAACCTTTTCTCTGATCCTCAGTTGGGTTTTCACCATTGAGAGAAAAAGTCCGTTTTTGGTTATAGTACTTTTAAGAGCTTCAGTTGATCAAAATTTCTAAAGGTAAGTTTACCATTTAAATATTTAAATGTACATTCAATATGCACTTGAAATGTAAATAATTTTATCATTCAATGTGTTTAATATAGGAATCTTAATTTAAATAAATAAAAACAATCGTGTAAAACGATTTTATATTTTTAAATTTCTTTTTATTTATTTATTTTTTTTTTTTATTGTAAATATATTAATATTTTTAGTTTTTAAGTTATAGTAAGTAGTAATTTATAGGTTTTTATCATAAAATAAGTTGTAAATATTTTATAATGCTTATTCATAAATATTATGGAAATAGTAAATTACAAAAAATAGTTTTAGTTTAGATTGTATCAGTTTTATATAGCATTTTTATTTAATAAATTATATTTTTTAAATGGCTCAAATAAGTGTTTTAATATTCCCTTTTTATAATTAGTTAAATGCAAAACATTTTTCTTTTTTTGCTTCTAAAACTGAAAATGATAATATTGACATAAATATTTTATGTATACAATATAACCATATTATAAAATAGATAATTTTACAGTTTTTAATTAGATTTTACATTTTTAAACCAAATTTTTATCGATCTTTAGCACACAAAAACGATTACATGTTAAATATCTACATAGTGCTATGCGGGCTTAGTATAGGCAAACATGCTCTTTCCAGTCAGAGAGCATTATACAACACTGAAAAAAATTCAATTTCGCGCATCAGCAATAAAAATTAGGATAAATAAAAGTGAAATTAAAAAAAAAAAAAAAAAAAAAAAAAAAAAAAAAAACTCTGGAGACATAAAAAGCCATTTGCATTTCCGCATTGAATGGGTTAAGCATTAAGGATTTCACCAAGTGGGGAATGTTCATATTAATACATCTACAAAATTTCATATGGTTATGTTATAGATAAATCTCTTTTCCACTGAACAGCATTATACCAACACTCCTTCCAAGCTCAATCCACTACCCTCTGGAACTCTATACCTCCTGAAATTAGACACGCTCCTTCCTTAAACTCATTCAAAACTATCCTATTCCAATATCTCCTTAAATCCCAGTTAGACGCCGCCAATATGTGTAATAATTAAAAATCCAGTCAGTCAATCTCAACTATATCTGATTTCAATGAATTACTTCAATAGTTATATCATTATTGGTAACTTTGTCAATTTTAATTATTTGTCTGTCTAAAAAATTGCTTTTTATTTTTGTCTCATATAGCTATATAATATAAGAGGACAGTAAGTAGATGTGTAAATATATATTTTCAGGTATTTGTAAATATTTTGTCTTATTAACATTCAAATAGTTAATTTTTTTTCCTCTATATATCTTATCCTTTCTATTCACTATATTTGTTTCATTTCATGGATTTTTTAAAATTTATTTTTTCATCTTTCTGAATGCATTGTAATTATCATATTAGCATATTAGTATTATTTATTTTTTTCTTTTCTCTTGTATATATTCATAATATAGTTTTATTTTAGAATAGATACATATATCATCTGTGTGTGTGTGTGTGTGTGTGTGTGTGTGTGTGTGTGTGTGTGTGTGTGTGTGTGTGTGTGTGTGTGTGTGTGTGTGTGTGTGTGTGTGTGTGTGCGTGCGTGCATGCGTGCGTGCGCGGTGTGTGTGTGTAAAACGATAATGTAAAACTAATTAAATTAAGACAATGAGGTAACACAAGCAAATGCTGAACAACAACTAACTATATTTTTATTCTCAAATCATTATAAAACATGTGTTTATATTTTCATATGGGAATGGGGTTAAGTTAGAGAAATGAGATATTGCTTTCCTATTGATATCTCATACCTTAACTCCCCTCCACCAGTTTACGAACTATCTCGTAAACTCATAAAATAAATAAAAAACAGAACAAATGACAAAGAAAATGAAAAACAAAAGAGAATTATATACATTTACACCTGCCCAATATTTTTGAGGATATAACATTTTTGTTTTAGGATTGTTTGGGCTCTTTTGTAGGGATTTTTAATTGTTCAATATGAACATTCCTCCTTTTTTGGGGGTCTTGAACGCTTGGAATTGTCACAATGTTATGTTTACGAATGACAATGAAAGTAGTGAAACAAATTCAAAGTTACAAAATATTGAAAGTGATAGTGTGAGTAGTCGGAGCAATATTAATGACAATATAGAAGAACATATTAAGTCTACAGAGGGATGTTACCTAAAAATAGATACCGAAATTGAAAATATAAATAAAAACGTAAATAACCAAAAAGATGGAAAATCAACTAAAATTGAAGAAAACATAACAAATGTGTCAGTTGAGAAAAGGAAGAAGAACAAAAGAAAACTAAGCAATTTTTACAGAAAAATGTGAACCATAAAAAACGAAAATCAAGATATAGAAAAAGATTAGAAATAAGAAAAATAACATTTAGAGCAGGAAGAAGAGTTAAAATTGTTAGAAGGTTAAAAAAGGTAACTGTTCAGGATTATAATAAGTTGAAAACAAAGATGAACAAGAAGCTTAACCCTTTAACAGGCGATGTATCCTGGAGGATACACATATTTAATACCTTTTGCTCAATAAATGATCTAGTGTTCGGCGGATTATCCTACTCATTATCGTCTAATATCCTTTATTTAACCTTCAATTTGATGATAAATGAGTGGGAGTTAGCGTGGCTATAGCCATTCAAAGTGAAAAAGAAAAAGAAATGTATACAAAAATCCCCGGCCTGCCCGTTAAAGGGTTAACAGAAGTATGTATAATCATATCATTATAATAAATAATTATAATAATAGCAAAACAAAAAGAAAAGATTTGTTTGTAAAATAAGTATATAATCTAAATATTAATAGAGAAGACCCAAGTTATATTTTGGTAAATAAGAAAAATAAATGATTTAAGTTATTAGAAGAAGAAATTATAAAGAGGAATTACTTCAATAGTGGAAATAACCTGACTCCCAGTGATGTACGCAATTACCTGCGGGGGAAAGTCAAGAAGAAATTATAATATTCAAAAGTGTTGATTGGAAATTTGGTAACAATTTAGGCAATCATATATGAAAAATATCCATTTTATTATAAAGTAATTAGAAACTATTAAGGAATGTTTCATACAAGTTTAATTAAGTTTTTTAATCTTTAAAAGTTTTCAAATATTTCTATTGAGTTTTCAGTCAAATTGTTGATTATTATTGGAAAATTTTATTTTGTAGAAATTTAATTTAAGGTTTCTTCCTTTTTGTTTTTCAATTTTACTATTATTGTTAATTTAAAGTTGTGGTGTTTATAAGCCATCTAAAGGATTCATGGTTGTAATGGAAATGAAGAATATTTCAAATAGAGATGTAGTAGTATAACTAATTATTAATAAGTTGATCTAATTTAAGTATTATTTTGTTTTGACATCTTGACACATTAATAACATTTTGTAAATAGTATACTAAAGAATTTATGATTAATCAAAAATTGTAATTAGAGAATAAGTATTTAAACTTAAAAAAAAAAAAAATTTCTTCAAAATTTTTTTTTATTTTGAAGTGGACCCGAATGTAGTGATATTTCAGAGTCGAAATAAATTGTATGTAAAAGGATTTAGGTTTTAATTTGGTGCCAGCGAGAGTTCGCCGCCGATCTAACTGTTACGTAGTTTTTGTTTGTCAATTTGAATTAGGGTGTGTTAAATAATGAATAGGATTTCTAAATGTTTTTGTGATGTATGAATTAAATTCTATATTTATTTTAAGTGATAAGTCGTTAAGACGCAGTAAAGATGAAGGCCGTGAAGGTTTAGACTTGTCCTTAACGGTTTTTTGGGCTTGGACACGTAGTTCCTGTATTGAGATGCTCTCTTCTCGTCAGGAGCCTTGAGGTGTCGACATCTCTCTGTTATTTTAGTGAGTCGTTAGTCATATGTGTGAAGAATTAATAAATTATTTTAACATTCTTGGTGCGATGAGTGTTTCAATAGACTGATGAAGGAATGTAAGAATGAAATTTGAAACAAGAAGGAGAAGTTGAGGAAAAATTTGAATTATGAAGATCTACAATCGTTTCGAAGATGGAATGTATCTTAATTACTAATATGTCAAATGTTATATATAATCTGGTGTAAAATGTGTTTATTTGTTTTTTTTATAAAATATATTCTTGAGTCAGAATCATTATCTTTGAAAAGCTCAACCCTTGATATTCCCTCAAAATTTATTTAAACAAAGAAAGATAACTTTATATTAATTAAAATTCTACTTTTACTAAATTAAAAGAACATTACATTACAGAGCCCGAATAGGGACAATTAATTAAACACTAATTAGAAATTTAATTAACTTTTTATTAATTAAAATTTTACTTTTACTAAATAAAAAGAACATTACAATATATATATATTGTTATGTTTATTTCTTTGTTGATAAAGGTTATTTTACTAAAATTTCTAATATTTGAAGTTAATTTTCTTTATAATAAAATTTTAATTATTTGTCCCCATTTGGGCTGCAGTTTGTTATGTTTCAGCTTTTTATTAGTTAATGTAAAATTATTTTCATTTATATAAAGTTAATTTAATTTGTTAAATAAAATTTTGAGGGAATATCAAGGGTTCAGCTTTTCAAAGATAATGATTTTGACTCAAGAATATATATTTTCAAATAAAAGAAATAAAAACATCTTACAATTATATTACATTTTTTAATTAACGTAGTTATAATTAAAATACCTTCTTTCTTCTCAATGTGACTATAGGTTCTCACAACCCTAATGTTCCCCAATTTGTCCTTCTTGCATGAAACTTCCTTCTTTTTCTTCCTTCGCCAGTTTATTCAAACACTCCTATCATCCAGACTGCTAGTATAATTTATTGTTTCTTCACACATGTGACTTGTTAAATCTCAGATAGATGTGGATGTTTCAAAATGCGAGAGATGAGAGCGAGATGTGTTGTCGCCTCGGGATCCATACGAAGAGAGCTAAAAAGACGCCAACCCCAAGCGTCCTTTCAAAAAACCGTTAACGGCCAAATCTGCCCCATCATGGCCTTCATATTTATTACGTCTTAACTTACAATAACTATATAAAATTCAAATTATACAATAAAAAACATTTTAAAAATCCTAATCATTTTTAACACATCCCAATTTAAATTGATAAGCAAAAACCACGTAACAATTAGATCGGCGGCGAACTCTCGCTGGCGCCAAATTCAAACTTGAATTCTTTTAAATTACAATTTATCTCGACTCCGAAATATCATTACATTATATATATATATATATATATATATATATATATATATATATATATATATATATATATATATATGCGATAGTGTTTTAAGTTATAATTATTATTTCATATGTTTAATTTTTTTTTAATTTAATTTAATTTTTTCCATATAAAAAATGTATGCAGTACTTACTGATGCATTTAATTTGTAAATAACATGCCAGACAATTTTACTTTTATTTGTGCATTATTTTTATTCTTAGGGGACAGTAAGTCCCAGAATAAAGTTTATTTTTTCATTAAAAAAAAAAAAAAAATCTGGAAAAATTATGCTATCTTACCTGTATGGCCCCTTTCATGATTTACAACATGTTCTTTCCTTGTGAACGCCTTTCCACAGAATCTGCAGACATGAGGAGACTCTCCTGTATGCTGTCTTACATGATTAACAAGGTGTTCTTTGCGGGTAAAAACCTATGAATTAAACAAAACAAGACATAAAATTACTAATTTTAAAACAGGCATACCTATTATGAATTAGATCAATGGGAACATGACTTAATAGATAGACATTTTTTTTTAATTGGTAATTAGTACTAGTGATTGATACGCCTTGGCTTCATTATACATTTTTATTCGGTGTAAATCAAGACATTTCTATATAGAAAAATTCTTAAATAAAAAAAAAAAGACTTTAGAGTTAAGTTGTTAAGTGATATCAGTTCCAAATGTAAATATGATTAAAGTTAATTTAAATAGCCACTCTATTATAAGAAGTACCAGATATAGCTGGGATAATTATCAGAAGCAACTAAAATAAAGTCGGATAATAAGTTAAAAAGAAGAACATTGTTTTACCACCCAGCTAAATAGTGGTCTTTACCATGTTTTGAAATGATGGAAAAAATATAGAAGTTATTTTCTTAATTGATGTTCATGATTTTGGGGTACTGAATCAGAAATTTCAAATTTGCCCACTCAAAAAGCATGAGGGTTACAAAAAATTGCAAATAATTATTAAAAAAACATACGCTTGAAAATTAATAAAATAAAAATATGTTTTAATTGTACTTCAGCACTTTAATGGTAGTTTTGAAAACATACAGCACTTTAATGGTAGTTTTGAAAACATACAACGGATTCCTTCCTTTAATTTACAGATATTCCGCAAAATGAAATGTGAAAAAAAATACGTTTTTCGAGCTATAAGAGGTTTAAAACTCCTTACAGGTCTTTTTCAAGGTATATGACTGACCCTTAATGTTTCAAGGTACAAGATAACACACCATTAGGAAAAGAGACTCAGTACAATCAGAAAAGAGGGTGAAAGAGACTCAGTCCACATTCTTTCTTTATCTTGAATTGACTGGGCACCTTTCCAAGGGGTATCTAATAGTACACCAGAGTAAACAATCAATCACTTGCCTTAAAAAAAAAATCTTAAGTATCAGTAAACAAAGAAGCTCTTCCCTGGGAGAGATGAAAGTACACTGACGGATTCGCGAACAAAGATGAATAACTTACCTAGCAAAACATCTGCAAGAGTACAACACTAACAAGAGCAATGTCAACTGTTTCAAGGTACAACAGTCCCCCTATAATATCACATATGGGACATTGTTCATTTTTTGTTCCATTGCTTCTATGATAAGAGTATTTGGCTACTTCAATACTGCTCTAACGTTATTTCAATAATAATCAAAATGTAGTGTGATAGAGGTGGGTTACAAAGCCATAAACTTATTTTGAAAAGACATGTTTAAAGACTTGTAATTATTATTTTGAAATAAAAAAGTGAAATTGTAATTATACAGATGTGTCATATCAACGAATATTTTAAGAAGAAAATACAGTAAAATCTGACTAAAACGGAATCTGTATTAAGCAGAATTCTGTAAAAATGGAAAAATTATCTTGGAACGGATCAAATTTATACTAGAAATCACACTGTAAAAGTGTGTCTAATCTGGGAACAGAAAGCTTTACTCGGTACGGAAAGTTAAATTAAAAATATTTAAAACAGAAAATATCCATGTTAATACAGAAGGGACAATGTTCGGTGAATCATTTCTGTTGTCTTAAATACTAAGCACTTATGAGCGCAAGCATGAATGTCATGGGAGTCACATTATACATCCAAGTATAACCTGTTTAGCCTGAACGCTAAATATGTATGTTTTGGCAAAGTATGACGATATTGACATATTCAGTGGGCTGGTTTGAGTGTATAACGTGACTTAATCAAAATTTCATACATAGGGCCTGATAGTAAATTTAACCAGATTTTAGTTGAAATAAAGAAATTTTAGATCTGATGAATAGTTTTGGAGTTAAAGTGAAAACTATTCCAAAAAAAATTGGATTTCAAAATAGTAAGTGGTTTTTAATGTGCTGGTATGAGTATTTAATGGGACTTGATCAAAATTTAATATACAGGTTCTTATAGTAAATTTAACGATCATTCAGATAAAAAATAGAAATTTTGGATCGAACAATTAGTTTTGGAACTGTTGCCAAATGAGTACCAACAAACGTGTTTTCGCAGAGAAGTGCGACCCCCAGTTAAAGAATGCTGAAATGAGGGATGTAGAGTGCATCAAATACATGATAATTTTTGACTTCACAGCTTCGTTAGGAGTAGTTAAAAGGTAAACATACTAAAAGTCCCCGCACCTGGGGGGTGAGCTAAAGGTGGGAGGGTAGAGAAGGTCCCAATTTTGTGTTTTTCGATTATATCTTGAAAACGGTGAAATTTAGAAAAAATATGTTTCAAATAGACATTAAAGTTAATTAAATTTCCTATAAAATTAATTATATACACATTTGTCAGAATTCCAATGGCTTTCAAGATATACTTAATTAAAAATCGATAATTTTAGAAATAAAAAAATGTTTACCTCACTTTTTGTTAAGCATTTGCTTTAAATACCAGAAATGTATATATATATATATATATATATATATATATATATATATATATATATATATATATATATATATATATATATATATATATATATATGAATTAATGTAAATTTAATGCTCTACAAATTTGATTCCGACATTTTTTCTGAGAAACAATTGTAGAAGGTACTAGAAGCAAAAGTTAGACAAAAAGTGAGGTAACATTTGTTTTTTTCCTGAAAATCAATAGCGAATATCTTGAAAATGGTTAGAATTAGGACAAATTTATATCAATTTTATAGGAAATTTAATCAGCTTTAATGTTTATTTAAGACATATTTTTCTATTGTCAACAGTTTTCGAGATATAATCGAAAAACCTAAAAAAATGGAACTTCTCCCCTCCCCCCACCGTTAACTCATCCCCCAGGGGAGGGGACTTTTAGTACGTTTACCTTTTAACTATTCCTAACGAAGCTATGAGGTCAAAAATAATCGCATATTTCATGCACTCTACACCCCTCATTTCAGCACTCATTGACTGGACTACTAGTATTTAAATTGACAACTACTTTATCACCTTCCATGATTGAATGTTTAACAATATAAATTATTATCTTTGTTATTACAAATTACTGAATACTTTTATTTTTTAACTTTTGTGTGACATTTAACGTTATTTTACCTTTAACTAATTATCATCATTAACATGTCCTTCTTTAGGGCACCATATGTTATGATTATATCTAATGAATAAATTTTTAATTTTATTTTTATATTATTTTATTATAATTTTATTTATCAAAAAAAATGATTAGATTTTCATTTCATTTTCACTAACGACTCACTAAAATAACAGAGAGATGTTGACACCTCGAGGTTCCAGACAAGAAGAAGAGTCTCAACACAGGAACTACACGTCCAAGCGCCCAAAAACCGTTACAGAAAAGTCTAAACCTTCACGGCCTTCGTCTTTACTACGTCTCAACCACTTATCACTCAAAATAAAATAGAACCTAATTCATACATTACAAAAACATTTAGAAATCGTATTTATTATTTTACATACCTTAATTCAAATTTATAAACAAAAATTACGTAACAATTAGATCGGCGTAACTCTCGCCGGCGCCAAATTTAAACTTAAATCATTTTACATACAATTTATCTCGACTCCGAAATATCACTACAATATATATACAGGGTGAGTACCTCTTAGTGAAAAAAAAAAAAAAAAAAAAATTGAGTGAAACTAGATCAAAAATGCTGTAGTCCTCTCCTATCTATTCTAATCCGTTTCAGATATACGATAAATCAAAGACTTTTTTGAGGAAACTATGTTTTTTACCATAAATGCTGTAATATCCCCCATTTTGTTTAAATATTTTTCAAACTTGACCACATTTTCAGATTTAGCATTAAATTTCCTGTAAAACCAGAGTACATGCAACCTTGAATTTTACAAACTTGGGATCTAAAGATCAGTTTGATCCTGATCTTTATCTTATATATCTTATTTATGGAAGTTACAATATCTAATATTACTTCAATGCTCACCATTTTTCGAAAAAAAAACTATCCACAAAACTGCAAATCTCAAAAAAAACTTTCAAATTTAATCAGCTTTTGAATGAAATGTTAAAAGTAATGTTTCTGTTTTGATTTTATGGCGATATTTACTTTTAAAACTGAAAAAACATGGTGTTCTCATTTGGAATACAAATTGGTTACTTGTGTAAATAAAGCATTATGACAATCCCTTAATGCAAATGTGCATTTTAAACTTAGTAAACTCTTCATTGGGATAAAAAGCAAAGAAAAAAAATATTGTTTAATCGAAAACAAAGGAAAACTGTCAACTAAGCGACACCAGATCAGAGGATCTTGTGTTATTACATTTATTTATTTAGGATTTATTTGAATAGATTTTCAATGTAATGCTTAAAACCCAATTGTAATGAGTTTAGAATAGTGGACTGTATTTTGAAATTGGGGACTGGTTCATGAGGGAGAACCGTGATGGGACGAAAATGATTAAAGTTTGGCTTACCTTGGCGGCGAGAACTGTGCGCATGTAGAGGAGAACTTACCGGCTGACTGCAAGGTAAAGTGAGAGATAATTGTGAACAGGATAGGAAAAGGAAATGAAAGAAATTGCAGAGCCGAAGTTCCTGCATCTGCTCAGATCGGCGGGCGGTAGAGAAAAGAGTGAGGATTCGTGAATCCTGCCACCAGGAGCGCCCCCATCGAAGGAACAGCAAAAAACGGGAAATTTAAAAGGTCAAAAGACCGCGAATATTCAACATAATCCCCCCCTTGAAGCGTATAAGCTTCAATAAGCAAAACATTTTTTTTTTTTTTTTTTTTTTTTTTTTTTTTTTTTTTTTTTTTGGTGTAATTTGTTAGTATTCATGCAATTAGAAGAAAACGCTGGATAACAAAGATTAGTAAAACTCAAACAAGGGTTAATTGGCAAAAATAAACGAACTAACGAAATCAAGGGGTCAGACCTCGCACACACCGCAGGCATCCCTGACATCCAAAGGAAGAGGAAAAAGTCGCAAAACCGGACGAGTGTATTCTCCACGAGAAGTCCTGACCCTGGCAATTCGCACAACATTATCAGACCCCGGAAAAACTTTGACAACGCGCCCGATAGGCCACTGAAGCGGAGGCAAATTTAAATCCTTTATAAACACCATGTCGCCAACCCCCAAATTGGGCGAATGAACAAACCACTTTTGCCTCAGTTGCAAGGTGTGCAAGCACTCCCTACTCCACCTCTTCCAAATACCATTAAACATGTGTTGAATACATAACCATCGACACTTGAGAGATGGTTGCTCATATAATTGTGCATCATCAGGGGGAACACACAAGGAGCGCCCAATCAAGAAATGAGCAGGTGTGATTACATTGACATCGGAAGGATCATTGGAAAGCGGAGTAAGAGGACGTGAATTCAGCATAGATTCCACTCGGATCAACAATGTATTGAATTCTTCAAAGGTAGGAACATGATTCTGTAAAGAAATGGTTAAATGCCGTTTAACACTTTTAACAGCTGCCTCCCAAAGGCCACCACTTGAAGGATGCAAAGGGCTATTGAAATGAAAGGTAACTTTGTGCTCCTCACCAAAATGCGGAAGTCGCATAGAATCGGCCTTCAAAAGCTCTCGAAAAGTGCGGTTCAAAGAATTGGCAGCCCCGACCAGATTAGTTCCACAATCGCAATGAAGATGAGATACGATACCGCGGCGAGCAATAAATCTTGACAAGGCGGCTAAAAAGGCAGCCGTGGTCATTTCAGTGACAGCTTCTACGTGCATAGCCTTTGTAGCAAAGCACACAAACACCACAAAGTAACACTTTGCTCTTTTAGCTTGGCGTAAAGTAGAAGAGCGAATTATAAAGGGTCCAGCAAAATCGCATCCAGAGCGTGAAAAAGGCGGAGAGGGGATAACTCGGCCTTCAGGGAGGTCACCCATAAAAGGAGGCTTATTGCGAGGCTCAACTCTAAAGCACGTAACACATTTGGAGAGGGTAGAACGCAAGGATTGACGAAAGGAAATTATCCAAAAGGAGGAAGCAATAAGTGATTGCAACAGATGGGCACGAGCGTGAAAATATTTCAGGTGATAATAACTAATAATCAATGTTACGATGTGATGCCTCTTGGGTAATAAAATGGAATTCCTGGCACTAAGGGACAAAGTTGAGTTAGCCAAACGACCACCCACCCGAATCAATCCTTCATTATCAATAAAAGGGCTGAGCACAGCATACTGCTTGGGAATATTTTTTCCAGAATAAAGCAAATCAAAAAATATTGGGAAAGGATTCCTTTTGAACAATTTTGCAAATTTGGTTACGAGCAAATGTAATTTCAGAAATATTCAAGGTTCGAGACAAATCTCTTTCCGATACAGGCTTTCTTAAGTTATGAGTAAAACGCAATATCCATGCCACCACTCTGGACAGAAGGACCCAGGATGAAAATTTGGTGTAAAAAGGTGTAGGAACAGAGGTAACGGCCAAGCTTTCAAGTTCCACGGCCTTTAACTCTTGGCTAAAATCTGACTCCGAACACTTAGGGTCAGAACACTTAACAGGCCAAACTATACGGGGACCAGAAAGCCACTCGGGCCCATTAAACCAAAGTTTATGACTCAATAGCTCTAAAGGTAGAGCACTGCGGGAAGCCACATCGGCAGGATTAGACGAGGAGCGAACATAAAACCAGGAATTCATAAGGGTAAGATCCTGAATATGAGCCACACGATTTGCCACAAAAGTTTTAAATATATGAGGAGAGCTACGAAGCCAGGCCAATACGACTGTAGCGTCTGAAAAGCAAAGTCTTTCTGAAATGATGATTTCTCTGGAGAGTAAATTAAAGACATAATCAAAATTTTGAGCAAGCAAATATGCTGCGCAAAGCTCTAGTTTAGGCAAAGTCAAAACTTTCATGGGAGCAACACGAGTTTTGGAAAATACAATGGAGACATGATGGCTGCCATCACCCAATTCAGTACACAAATAAATGACTGAGGCATAAGCTTTCTCTGAACTGTCAGAAAACCCAACCAATCGATGAATACCCTTAGAGGGAAAGAGAGGACGATTAATTTCTATAGGCGGCATCAGTGAAACCTGATCAAGAAAACTTTTCCACCCATTGCACATGGAAAGGGGTAAGGTTTCGTCCCAAGAGAGCTGGGCAAGCCAAATATCTCGCATAAAAATTTTTGCCCAAAGAACGATTGGTGAAATCCACCCACAGGGATCATAAATCTGAGAGAGCTGGGAGAGAACTGATCTTTTAGTGCATGAATCATTCGATGTATCCAACTTAAACTCGAGGAGAAATTTATCCAGTTGAGGATCCCATGAGACACCCAGAACTCCAACCAATGAGGCCAAAGAAGTGGAGAGCTTTTGATTCTCAGGCAAATCAGCAAGTAACGAGGGGTGATTACTGGTCCACTTACGCAGCTCAAAACCACCAAGCATGAGGCCATTTTGATCGTCGATGTAAAAAGCAGCAAATACCTCCAACCTTCATCTAAAGCCAACTGCTGAAGGGTTCGAATGGCCTGAAAGGCTGAAGGGCCGAAAACTGCAAATCTCTAAAAAAACCAAATGAAAATTGCAAATTTAAATATCAGCTTTTGAACTTAGGTCCAGGAAGCAGGACATGTGAAATTTGTTGACTGGCAAAAATACTCTCAGTATCTCCGTAAGATGTTGGCAATCTGTTTTGACATTTTATGGCGGCCCGCACGTATTTCGACTTTTAAAAATAATCTGAAAAAACAAAACATGGAGCAGTGTTCTCATTTGGAATACAAAGAAGATCATTGGTTACTTGTGTGAAATAAAGAAACATGGCATTATGACAATCCCTTAATGCAAAGACGCAACTGTGCATTTTAAACTTTCAGTAAATACTGGGCTACGGACTCATTGGGATAAAAATTTTATGCAAAATAAATGAAAAAAAGAGGTTTCACAGGAACAACAGAAACACCATTGTTTAATCTTAGAAAACAAAGGAAAACTGTCCTAACCTAAGCGACACCACAAGATCAGAGACTTATGAGAAAGAGAAACAGGACTCGTAGGCATCTTGTGTACTTCAACAGTTATTGCCCATCACTTAAAACTTTATTTATTTAGGGGTTCATTGTAAAAGAGAATGGTGATTTGAATAGATTTTCAATGTAATGCTTAAAACCCAATGATAATCAACATAGGCAGGGTGTCTACTAGTCGGGACAGGGAGTGTAGGTCCACATTTTGTGGGTATCAATCTGTCTGTCTGTATTCAGTGTGTGTTTTGTGATGCAATATGCAGAATATTTTTTTGGGATTTGGAGATCTAAAGGAGTGATCCAGAAATTATCCAGTAAGAAGAATGGTGAATCATTTTATCAAGACAATTTAACCTATGACTGGCATGGTTACCAGTTTTTATTTTGATTACAAATTTAAGGTATTTCTGTTCTTTTTGTATAAAGTCCCTAATCAGGGGCATTACTTGAATCTGAAGTGTTAAGAAAATAATTTTTTTTTATGTCAATATTTTTTCGTGATACATAAAACCATTTTTCATTCATTTTAAAACGGCGCCCGAACTAATTAAAAATAAATTTAATGTTCACATTCTTTATAAAAAAAAAAAAAAAAAAAAAAAAAAAAAAAAAAAACCGTACAAAGTTTTCTAGTTTGTCGTTCAAGATTCTAATTCTATTATTAAGTCGTTCAAATTTATGAAATTTTCTTTTTGTCAAATAACAAAACAATAAAAGAAAAACACAAAATTGATGAAAAATAGAATATTCTTTTGTTTTGTGTTGTTTATTTTTCAAAATTACCACTGCTTCAAGGAACAACAGTTGCTGTTGCAAGATCATTGTTGTACCTTTAAACATACTGCAGCACATAATTAAAGAACACTGTAAATTGGGAATTGGATCCTCTACAACCATTGGTA
Organism: Euschistus heros; assembly: GCA_003667255.2. Taxonomy (NCBI): domain Eukaryota; kingdom Metazoa; phylum Arthropoda; class Insecta; order Hemiptera; family Pentatomidae; genus Euschistus; species Euschistus heros. Next base: position 1,021,289 of record RCWM02000035.1, on the reverse strand, counting down.
CTAACCAATAGTATAGTATTACCTCGACAGGCCACCAGAAGAAAAAAACTCACATTACCTAAATTGGGGGTGACAACACCAAAAATCAAAAAAGTGTTTCAAGGTACAACAGTCTTCCCTAATATAAATTTTTAAAAAAATTATTTATTAAGAAAATGTTAGTCATTTATAAATACTTGACTCAAAAATTTTATTTATTTTATGAAGGTACTAGAGACAGATAAACAAACAAGCCGAAAAATAATTTTTTGGCAAAATGTTTCTGTTACTAATGGGATGAGTCAGAAAAATGACCATTTTCTTTGTGTTTGAACTTTGCATCGTAATTCCTCTCTTATATACATTCAGGAGCTAAGAATTGTGATAAGAAGTTCATGTTTGATCCCATCTAAATCATTTGGTAAACAGCATGCCCTCTATCCGTTCTCAGTACTTTTTTAACTTTTCTTTATTCACAATGACAGTAAAGTATAAAATTCTCGTAATTTTGCTTCATTATTGGAAACGGAAGTTTTCTGCAGCTGAAGCCTCTCCTTAAGTGGTTGAATTTGAGGATGAAGACTCTTTGCATGAAAGGATGGTGAGAAGGGGGTTCCAAAAATTTAATGAAAGATTTGAGCTTGAAAGGAAATCGGAATGTTTCCTGCGCTTTAGAGTTCTATTCAGAACAACTGCAGAGAATTTACGATGTTTTGGTCCAGCAGTATCCAGGTTTAGTCAACAGGAAGCAAGTCTTGCTCCAACAAGATAATGCCTGACCCCACACCTCTCGCCTTACAATAGAAAAACTAGCTAATTTGGATGGAATCAAGCTTCTCCCTCACCCGGCATATAGACTAGACCTAGCACCATCAGACTACCACCTGTTCAGATCAATGGCTCATTTCCTTTGTGGAAAAACATTCAACAATTTAAATGAAGTTGAAAATGGGGTTTGTAAGTTCTTAGATTCAAAACCCAAAGAGTGGTACCATCAAGGAATTCTACAGCTGGCCTCCAGATGGCGTCAAACCATAGAGCACAATAGTTTATATTTTGATTATTAAAAACCTTGTAAGTAAAAGAAAAATAAATTTTGATTTTTACCTAAAAAATGGTCATTTTTTCTGACTCACCCCATTATGTCACCATTGTTTCAAGAATATGAATGCACAAATGCACACCTGTTTATGTGGCTTCCAGCAGATCATAAGTTATTTTTTGCGGGATTAATAACCTTATTTTGTGAGGTTTAATGAAATAAACATGTTATATATCTATGTAACTTAAGAATCTTTACTTTCATCTTCTGCAAGACAGAAGGTTCTGTACTTAGTAAGGAAGTACTGTTTCCAGACCAATCATTATACAAGTAATTTGGTCAGCATCCAAACTCAACAACCAGTTGTTCCCTCCATTTAAGTGTATGCATTTTATAAAGGCTGGTTGTGACCCAGGATGGTCTCTAAATATTTATGAAATGAAACATTTTAAATATTTTTAGAAGAATTAAATGGTGTTTTTGACAGAAAAATTTATTTAATAAAATTAAATAAAAATTAATCATCAAATGGAGTTATCCAGCTATTGAGAGAAAAGGATGTAAATAATATGAACCAATTTTTAAAAAAATTAACCTATTTACAATTTTTTTTTTTTTTTTTTATACTACCAATTCTAGTCAATAGTCAACGAATAATGATTTCCTATGGATCAAACCACTTTAATTGAAAAAATGACAATAATTTTATTAGTGTGCTATATTATGCAACAAACTGATAATTTACCTTTCGACAAAGCCCACAACGATGTGGTGAGGTGCCAGTATGCCATTGCACATGATTAACAAGGTGCTCTTTTCTTGTAAAAATTTTTAAACAAATATGGCATTTAAAATCTGATTCATGAGCTTTAATATGGTTATCTAAATGATCTTTTCTGGAGAAACTTTTGGAACATAGATGACATTCATGAGGATTTTCACCTGAAACAATGAAAAGAAGTTGCCATAAAATCTCAAATTAGATTAAGAGTGTGGGTGTATGTTTATATATATTGTAACAACAGGTCGTAATTAGCCAAAAATGTATCAACCAAGAACAAGAATACAACAACTCACATACAGAACAAAATTAACTAATGATATGAACTGATAATCACACATGTTAAATTACGTTTATAGCACAAATAAACACATCACAGAAACCACCACACACACGCTACTTCCGTCCCATTATTACCACCATCAAGCAATAAGTTCATACTTCTAGGTGAGTCTATGTCACCTAGCAACATGAGCAATTCTCCTAATTTTGTTACAATATATATATATATATATATATATATATATGCATGTATATATATATATATATATATATATATATATATATATATATATATATATATGCATGTATATATATATATATATATATACACATACATACACACAAACATTGTTTATAAACATTTATAAACATATATGTGTGCAAATGCACAGAGAGGGGTGGGGTGCAAAATAATCTAAGATCTTTACTCCTTTAGGGTAGTCGTGATAGACATTGTGATTAGCCTATTCAATGATCTTCCTTCTACTTTCTCTAAATTTCTCATTTTTGTAGTATGGACTTAACTCCAGTGCTATGAGGTAGGAATTCACAATTCAGAAGAGTATGATAAGCTAGTAAGGAACATCAATTTATAGATAGTCACTTTAGTTTACTTATTTACCACTCTTCTAGCAAAGGAACTTCTCCAGAACTACAGAGTAAAAAAAAAAAAAAAAAAATGCTGGTCGATAGATTCCTTAAGAACTATGAGAATCTAAAATTAGGAAAACAGACATAATAAAACTGCCTCGGTAGAGAGGACTCATTCTAAATAAGAAATAAGGGTAGCATAAGATAGAAATAAGTATGAAAAGTGTATTTGAATGCCTGAATGAACTAACATAACCAGCTAGGGTCACCTGTAGTATAGTGGTTAGCATAGCAACCTCCTAAACCCAAGACCCCGGGTTCGCAGCCCGGCAGATGACCTTAGGATTTTTTAAAGGGAGTAAAAAATCCTTAGCTATGCCGTCCCTCGGAAGGGAAGTAAAATGGGGGTCCCGAGCCTGTGCGATGTCAGGTACTCGTTAAAGATCCCTATCCTAATTATACCTGGATAAGCAAAATTTAGGACTCCTACCGTAGCATCGTCCGATTAGCCATAGCAGCATAAAGTGACGTTAAACGAAATAAAAAAAAAAAAAAAAAAAAAAAAAAAAAAAAAAAAAAACCATAAGCAGCTAGGTCTTAAATAAAATTAATATGTCAAACTCTGGAGTGGGCTAAACTATTAACTTGCTATTGAGCAAGAACCAACTAAAAATCTGTACTTTTCACAGGTTAGAAACAATTCAAAAAATTAAAATACCTTAATCTTGAGATAAATATTTTGGTTTGGAATAAATTGTTAATAATTTACTCTAGCTAGTATTTAGTTTAATTTTTTTTGGGGTCACCTGTGGTGTAGTGGTTAGCATAGCAACCTACTAAACCCAAGATCGCGGGTTCGCAGCCCCGCAGATGACCTTAGGATTTTTTAAAGGGAGTAAAAAATCCTCAGCTATGCCGTCCTTCGGAAGGGACGTAAAATGGGGGTCCCGAGCCTGTGTGATGTCAGGTACTCGTTAAAGATCCCTATCCTAATTATACCTGGATAGGCAAAATTTAGGACTCCCACCGTAGCATCGTCCGATTAGCCATAGCAGCATAAAGTGACGTTAAACGAAACAAACAAACAATTTTTTTTTACACAAATACTTCAGGGGATATTTTAAAAATGAAAGAAAAGAAAAAAAACAGGTTTTATTTTTTCCAACATGAGTGTTATACTGGAAGCCTTAACTTTTGGGTTCTGAGAAAGCCTGAGGCAGAGCCATAAAAAATCCAAATGGGTCGGTCACATTATCAAAGAATGACTTTTCATTAAAATATCAAATCAAATAAGTTAAGTATGTGTAAAGCTTTAATAAAACAATATGCTTCAAAATGGAAATTTAAACACAAGATTACCTGTGTGCTTGGCAACATGGTTAGCTAGATGGTCTTTTCTTGAAAAGCAACGTCCACAGTATGGACAAGGAAACTGAGATTTATTTTCATCCTTTATTATGGAACTAGCTGTAAAATGTGGTTTTTCTTCACTACTGATATTTGCTCTCTCATTCTAAAAAAAAAATAATAATAAATAAATAAAATATAATACAATTTATTGAGATTAAATCAAAATTATAATGTTGAAATAAAATTTAAACATTTAACAAAAATTCTCTTTTTCTAAAGGTTTCAATTAATAGGAAAAGTATGTATATAATATAACTTCTACATAATCAACTTTATTAGGTCACATAGCATAACCATGATATAAACCATTCCAATTATCGTAGTTCTATAATTCATACATCTGTACTAGTTACTTTTAACTTTTTTTTTGGAATATGTGTATTGTTTAGATCTTGAGTTATAACAGAAAATGACTGAGCAAAACTTCATCATTTATCATTAGTGATTTTCGTTATCAAATCATCATCTACACTTTTGAAGATCAATTTCAGCATTAAGGCCAGCTCACACTACTGATGGATTGAAGTGCAGCGCAGTGAAGCAGATTTTCCAAAACAATAGGTTGAGTTAGTAAGGTAGAGGTAATGTTAGATATGTCGGCACGGTTATACGGGATCTTTTGTATTAATGTTAAAGAAAAAAAAATTAAATCAAATGAGGATCGAACGATCTAAACAGAAGGGCAAGTGGGTGTCTAGGGAACCATATTGAAGAGACGAGGATCTCAAATAAGTCGACCAAGGCATCTTAACCGCTTCAGGACAAAATACCTACCAACTAACCTCTAAGGACGGCAAAGGTTTTTTATATAGATTGTATAGACCTTTAATAAATTTAATGTTGGAAATTTCATTATAAATTTTAGGAATATACGATTGAAAATTCAATTTCAAGAATATACTAGGTGAAAAAAGTGATTTTAAAAAAATTTAATTTGACTTATAATGAATTGTTTATGCTATTAACTTTGAAAAGTGAAAAATATATAATTTTGCTGCTTGGCAAGTTGTAAGTTTTATTTTTGGACTAAGATTTTGCTACTTTCCCTAGTAAAAATAGCGTGGCGTCCGAGTTGTCTTTTTTATTTTGTCTTATGAACCCAGCCATCTCCACTGGGCTTAGGGCAATTGCATGCTGCTTTACCTACAGAGGAAAAGTAAAAATCAAGATGAATGTAAACTTGCTTATCAAAGAGGAGCTGGTATACAAATTAAAGAATCGTGGAGTAATTGGGCTACCTACAGCAGACGAGATGCGGGAAAAATTTCACACCTTTCTATAGTTGGAGAGTGCAGGAAAATATGTCACTCCTGCAGTTGACCTACCAGCCACATCGGAATTAGAAGTTTGCAAACAAAAACTGGTTAAAATGAAAAAGAAAATATGTTCCTTAACATCCTTAACTGCTGGAGATATGGAAAGGATCGACATGGTACTACAGCAATGATTAACTAATTAAACCGGATCACGGCCAAAAATGCTGCTGAAACTAAAAAAAAATTGAGGTTATGTTGCACAGTCTGAAGTTCATCGATGAATTTGAAGAGGTGATGTCAGACCAGCCAATTGTTGGTGTACAAAATCCTGGAAAATCCCAACAAAGTGATGGAAAATAGGAGTCAAGGGAATGCAGAGAAAGTGCTGAACATTATTTAATGGCCAATCTGTATGGAGTAGATGCGAGTGTAACTACCTTCGTGGTTCAGATAGAACAAATTCCTATAAAGGATTGGGGTATATAAACTTCACAAGAGATAGCCCTTGCTATCTCGAGTGCACATGCTTTTTTGGAAACAGTGGAAGATCTCAGCATGGCCAGGAACTCAACTTAAGATCTTTTTTCGACGGCATACAATTTCCTTAATATGGTATAGGTCAGTTAGAAGAGAAATTACATCGTGTTGTGAACTTGTCTCTGAGTAGGAAGCCGAATACGCACCATTAAGACTACGAGGATCAACTATGGGAGGAGATAAGAAGAAGAACTGAGTCAATCGGTACCTACGTAGTGGTGATGAAAAATTATTTCAGCAGACTATCAGCTGTTCCATTGGAGGATGAAATGTGTGGCGTCCGAGTTTTGTTCCTTTTAAGTTAGTCTTATGAACCCAGCTGTCTCCACTGGGCTTGGGGCCTATAACGGAAAAGTCAAGCATAACAACAGAATAATAATATAACCTACCTTGTTGGAAAATCCTTTCCACTGCCCTGTGCTCTGATCTGTTAGTAGTATGCGCTGGCCTTTACTCTCCTGGTAGATTTTATTGATAAATTGTTTTGTACTTTATGTTTCTAAGAAATTATTTCTCTTTCTAGTTAAAAAATGTCTATGATTATGAAATCCCTAAACAACATATGGGTCATTCTTATAGAAAGGGGCAGAAGTGGTGTCCAGTACATTTGTGGCTCCCCATTTATGATTTTGGATCTGAAAATTTTTTTAAATTTTAGTTTATCACTTTATCTAAAAGTGAAATTTTACTTTTCACGATCAAATGTTTTTTTTGATCTTTTGATTTTTTTGAGAAAAATTGTAAAATTTGATTTGCCTGTCCAGGCACGATATTCCTAACTTCAAGCTTCGGTAGGGGGTCTATCTCTTCAAATACAGAAGTGATTATTCAATCCTAGATCATAATATTGCTGGAGATTGAGAAGTGATTGTCCAAAATGGGCTAGAGCCAATAGATTTCAATATTATAATGAAAATAAGAGTGTCCATGCCATCGACGTCAAGGCCCTGTCCAAATTATACTTCTCAAATTTCCCCGTAAACACATGTGTTAGCCAGCTTTGTATTCCCCCCTTAATTTTCACGCCATTATTATCTTGTTGCATCAACAGTGGGAATACTCAGAGAAGAACAACATCGGCAAAGTCATGAGTGTCCAAACAACCCACCGTCAAGTTCCTGGCTTCAATAAAAACTTAAGTATTCAAACCTGTCTTTTCTTATTGCTCAGTACTTGTTCACGGTGTGGAACAGTTTCTATTTCTATAAATATTTTAGAAAAAAACGTTGCAACAAAACAAAATATTTTAGAAATACCTATGTTTCGTCAAGGCCCTGTCTTCATCTATAAAATTGAGGACAGGATCATGACGGTATCCAAACGTTTTTATCATTTTTACTAAATAAAAAACTGCATTTAAAGTGGTATTAGTACATTTATGCTTTATAATAAATACATACAAACTTAAAGCGGTAATGGAGAAGAAGATAGTCAGGGATGCAGTCAAAGTAACACCACATCAAAGAAGAATCCTTTAATACGTGCCAACGTTTCGACCTGCGTTGCAGGTCTTCTTCAGGGCCACCGAACCACACTTGTGAGGAGGACGATGACTGATCATTATTTTGTATATCTTCAACCTCAGTCATCGTCCTTCTCCTCACAAGTGTGGTTCGGTGGCCCTGAAGAAGACCTGCAACGCAGGTCGAAACGTTGGCACGTATTAAAGGATTCTTCTTTGACGTGGTGTTACATTAACTGCATCCCTGACTATCTTCTTCTCCATTCATCATCCAGTCAACCATACTTTTATCATCTTAAAGCGGTAATCTGTAGGTGACACGCTTTGATTTTCTTTTACGTTTGTTCTGATAACCTTTTTTATTTTTAGAATATTTAGTCAATATTTTAAGTCAATTTTAAACAATTCTGATCAAAATAAAAGACTAATCATTAATTATTTTTCTTAGTTTTTCATCATATAAATGATGTACCTATATATTTTTTGTATGATTTAGATATTAAAAACATTTTGTGAAAACTCGATTAATGTTTATTTTTTGGGCCTATCACCTACAGAGAGATTAAAATAATTATATTACAGAAGACAGCCAAGATGATCGTGAAGAAAAAGGCATGACATAGGTAGCGTCATGAAACGGGAGAGTCAGTCATGTGCCTTCTTATTTATTTTTTTTTCTTGATAAATTAAAGCGGTGTTGTTTGGAAGGGCATTGAATTTTAATTAAAGCTGTTAGGAGAGCATCCTAATTTTTTTTTACCTTGATCACAACACTTATAAATTTCTGAAATCGTGAACCCAAAAATGCCCCTTTCTGTGAGAATGACCCATAATCATTTATGACAATTCTTTACTCTGTTTTATTAATGACTTAAATTACACTGGCCAACTGAGAAAATGTTTCTCAAACAAAAATGGCTGTTTTGTAATAGTTTTAACACCATAAAAACGAATATATTATTTAAAAGTCTTTGGTTAGCCCTCTTTTCTGAAATACAAGTCATTTATGATTTTGCAGGAATTTTTCTATTATTTAAAAGAAATTTTAGGTTTTAACCAAATATGTCTTGGCAAACTTGACAACAGTACTTGCTGAATCAAAGCAGCCATTGATAGGCCACTATAAAGGTTTTTTCTCTAGGAGCAGTCAGTACATTTTGTGGTTAAAGTTGACAAATTGAAGATACCTCGAAAATGTGCAAATATTGTAAACAATTTTTGTTACATGTGTGGTGATGTGAATTGTCAACCAAAGAAGACAATTTAGTGTCAAGGTTGGTGATCAGAAGGCCTGGGTTCCACACATTTGCTGCAATAGTTGTTCAGTAAATCTGGTTGCATGGTTGAATATACAGAATGAAAATGTTCTCACTTCAGTTCTGGTAGGTCATGCTGTACAGATGAAAGAAATAAATGGCAATATGAAACAGCTTCTGGACACAATCAGATATAGTGACCACCAATGGCAGATCTGTGCAGACTTGAAAGTGGTTGTAACACTACTTGGCAAGCAATTGGGATTCACAAAATACTGCAGTATACGGGGTGAGTGGGACAGCCTTGCTAGATCTTCACACTACAATATCAAAGTGTGGCCTACAAGGGGAAAATTGCATACTTGCCTCGGATTTGGACAGTGTATAAGTTTACGTCAGTAGGTGTGGAAAATAAAGTTTAACCATACAGGGCGTCCCGAATTTAAATGGCAAAACTTCAGGAACTTATAGGGGACCGAAAAACTAAGACAAAAAGTCCTTTAGAGATTTGCTCGTTTTTGCTTAGTTTTAGAGAAAATCGCAAAAAAAAAAAAAAAAAAAAAAAAAAAAAAAAAAAAAAAATGTTACAGACACCACCCGGCTTTAGGTTGCTCAAAAACTAAAAAAAATGACACTATTCCAAGGAAATCCACTGTAAATCAGTGGAAATTTTTTTTCATGAATAACTGACCTCAAATTTCGATTTAACACACCATAAAACCCTTATATGTGAAATTTTATAAAAATTAAAAAATATTGATTTTTAATAAACCATTTCGAGGAGGTTAAAATTTGAAGTTGAGATTTCATCAACAATTTCTACCGGCCATAACAACTGGTGCGTTCAACCGATTATAATAGTAATAGCATCACAAAATTTAGTTTCTACATGTTTTTTGAGATGAGGAATCTGGAAATATTATCAGTTTTTAGTTTAAAAATTTTCCTCATGTATATTTTTATTTCAAATTGCATTGAAATCCTAAGATTGATGAATAATCTAAAATGAATATCAGGTTTTGGTTAAAAAAAAACTCCCCATACCTGTATTTTTTTAAAATAGTCTTATTTGAAATTTATTGTGTAAAAATTAAAATAAAGAAATAGATCATTTTAGAACGTCTTATTTATATGTAATATGGCTGAGGAAAATTTTTAAACTAAAAACTGATATTATTTCCAAATTCCTCATCTCAAAAAACATGTAGAAACTAAATTTTGTCTAAATCAAAAATATTTTTTTTTTTACCTTTAAAATTTTGTATGATTTTAGAAGGCAAGATGCTGTCAATTTCTGAAAAAAATGTAAATAATTTGCGCTATCTCAGACATTTCACCACCGATTATTACCAAATTTAAGGTCATCTAGAAGCCGTAAAACTGCATGGTTTAGCCCTAATCCGGAGGTCGCAGGATTTCCCCTTATAGAGATATCTCAAGTTATAGCTGACCTCGGATTTTTTCATTCACATCAGTTTTTGTCCACTAAAATCAGGAGTAATCCCAATATTATATGCATGGATAAAAAGCAGAATGTATGCTGATTATAATCGGTTGAACACACCAGTTGTTATGGCCGTTATAAATTGTTGATGAAATCTTAACTTCAAAATTTTAACCTCCTCGAAAGGGGTTATTAAAAATCAATATTTTTTGATTTTTATAAAATTTCACATATAAGGGTTATATGGTGCGTTAAATCGAAATTTGAGGTCAGTTATCCATGAAAAAAAATTTTCACTGATTTACAGCTATTACACCAAATAGCATACAGCTATTATACCAAATAGCATACATAACTGTAATTAAACATGAAAGAATGATTTCTCTATCTTGACTGAGAGCTGAGAAAAAAAAATAAAACGTGATTTTCATGTTTTATTTATTTTTTCGGCTCCTAATGCCCATTGGCGGCTATAACTCTAGTTTTGCACTATTATAGGTCTCTACTACCCACACACAAATCGGCATTCAAATCTGTGAGTTGCAACTGCAAATGTCCCCTTGTTAGTAAAATTTTGGATGGACCTAAACAGAGAAGCAAAACAAAGATCAGATATTATTACTGACCAAGAATTGGGAGCAAAATCATTAAATTGGAAACCAATCAAATCCCAGATTAGAGGTAGAGAACTCCAATTGACGCACAAACTCGGTATTTGGCAAATATTTGCACAAACAGAAAGTTTACGATGACTTACAATGCCATCTGGATGAAATCAGAAACCAGAATGATCTAGTCATTGTAAAAGGATATTGGAATACAATAATATATGAGCCTTTCAGTTGACAGAATGTCTAACTGCCACTTTTACGAAAATTATTATTTTTTTATGATGTGTATTGTTTTAATTGTATCAAATAAATCAATTAAAACTTTTGTGTTCGTTGTTCAGATAAGAATTTTTTTTTTGTAATTTCATTTCTGCAGAAAAGTCAATATTTTTTAGTTGACAGAATGACTAACTCTCAATTTTTTATTATTATTTGTCATTTAACCTCATATCCTTTCTTTTAATTTCAACTAAATGTTTTTAAAATCAATAATACCTTTATGGATATTTATGTAATTACTTCAGTTCAGTTTAAGTTGAGCAACACATCTAAAACCATGACCTTCTTCTTCTTTAACTTTCTCTTTTGTGCCTTTCAGCGTAGAGTTGATCTAACCTAGGACCGAGTTGTCATCTCTTGCAGTGTCTTTCCTCTTGCTTGTACCAACCTGGATATATAGCTATTGTAGGTAAGCTGAGGCCTTCCTCTAGGTCTTGTACTTGCTGGTCTCGCCTCCATAATTTTTCGTGGGTCTCTGTCTGGGCTCATCCCGCATACATGCCCATACTATCTCAGCTGCCTCTTTTCCAGGGTCTCTATCATCGCGGGAATATTCAATTCTTCCCTAATTGCTTCATTTTGGATTCTATCCCGGCACGTTTTGGAAGCCACTCTGCATAACTACTTAGAACCCAACTCTCAGCTCCATATAGCAGAACTGGCATATATACAGCCTTGAAAATTTGGAGCTTGACATCTTTCCTTTCCCTCTCTTTCCCACAATTGTGTTGCAGATGGAGTAATATATGTTGTTAGCTTTGGCTATCCTTTGGGATAGTTCTTGTTCTAATGTTCCATTTCTGCAGATCACAGTTCCTAGGTAGGAGAATTCATTCACTACTTCAAGCTCCTTATTATTGCAGGTCAGATGGATTTGTTCGGGCTCTCGCCCTACATGTATGATTTTGCTTTTCATCACATTGATATTCAGGCCCTTCCTAGCGAGTTCTGCTTCCCATTCTACTAGGGTTTGTTGGAGGCTATGTGTAGAATCAGCAATTAACACAATGTCATCAGGATATACCACTGCTTGTGGTTCTGCAGAAAAGTCAATATTTTTTAGTTGACAGAATGACTAACTCTCAATTTTTTTTTATTATTTGTCATTTAACCTCATATCCTTTCTTTTAATTTCAACTAAATGTTTTTAAAATCAATAATACCTTTATGGATATTTACGTAATTACTTCAGTTCAGTTTAAGTTGAACAACACTTAGAAACACATCTAAAACCATGACCACGGAAAGTTAATTAAATAATTTCACTTTATATTGTATATATACACACATATATAGTCTCTTAATATATTCGCAAAGATTTTTTACTTGTATTTCTTTAAGAGCTGTGTTAAATGACTGGATGGATATTATTTGCAGTACAATGTTGAAAGGGATCGAACAACAAATTTTAGGCAATGTTAGTTATTAACAAAACATATTTTTATTTTGCCAAGGTTTTGACCATAATTTAGCATGAACAAATATAGTTTAAAAAAATTAAAAAACACGCTTTAATAACAAACCGAACTAATAAGTTTTATTGACCTATCTCGGAGTAGCAATCAGAATCTTTAAAAATCCTATCTTGCACGAAATCTGATCATCCACAACTGTTGGTATATAACATTTTTTTATTGGATTAGCCATTTTTGTAATGTAGCCTCTTAAACATGACCAAAACTTAACTTTTTGAGAAAGTTGGTGAAATTCATCGATTTTTGACAATCCATTGTGGTTAAATGCCCAAATCAAATTCAGCTTAAGAGATGTCTTTAGACGCACAATTAAATAAACTTTAATTTTGTAAATAAAGTGCAAAATGTTGGGTCCCCCCCCCCTAAAAAATGTTCCCCTCATCAAATGTGGTCACATTTTTAATATTTTATTCTCAAGACCCATCTGGACCGTACTGAATCATAAAACTTACTACTCCACATTTTTCAAGGCAGACCCACTTTTTGGGTGTATTTCGACTGGACTAACATAAAACTGCATTTAACAAATAATATGACCACTTCGGTCTGAAGCGCCAGATGAAGAAGAAAAATTCCAAAAATGGAAAATCTGCGGGGCCAGAAGGATTACTAATAGGCAGGTGAGGAAGTTGTAGTTCAAGCATTGGTTCATACCTTCAATCTAATATTGCAAGGGAAAGAATTTCTAGATCTGTCTAACATACCTAACATCCATCTTTAAAAAAGAATCTAAAGTATATGGGATAACTACTGAGGAATATGTGTGCAAAGCAGTATAATAAGAATTCTTGGTAAAGTCTTTAAGGACAGATTGGAGGCATGTTATTTGACAGCGGAGTAACAGTGGTTTCACAGCTGGTAAATCCTGCATTGATAATATATTTATAATGAGACAACAAATAGAAAAATTTAAGGAATAACAACAAAAACTACATTTAACATTTATAGATTTGGAAAAAGCCTATGACGAAGAGCCTAGGAAAGAAATGTGGAGAGCTCTGTGGGAACGAGGCATTGACCCAGGCCTTGTAAAGGCAATCCAAAATATGTACAAAATTAAACAAGGCAAAAACTTCTATATTTGAATCCTCGAAAGGTTTTATATAGGGATGCTGTTTATGTACAACCTTATTTATAATATGCTAGGATGTAATGATGGAACAGTGGTTTAAGGAGTGTAAAAGGATGGGCATACCTATTGAAGAGGATTTTTTATATACAATCTTCTTCGCAGATGATCAGTTGGTTATGGCCCAGGATAGGGAAGACCTGATGTTGATGATGAGAAAGCTGATGCGATTCTACAAAGCCAGAGGAATGAAGAAGAGCATCTCTGGATTGAAGGAAAAATATATAAACAGGTAGGAGATTTTAAATATTTGGGCTCAATTCTGGAGGGGGTAGCAGGATGTGAAAGGGAAATACAGAGCAAATGTGGAATGTCTAGGAAGGCAATGTGCATCTAGTATCCGGTTCTATGGAGCAGGACATTATCCACAAAGAATAAGAACAGGAATTTTCAATCATTGATTAAAGGCATCCGTACATATGGTGCTGAAACGTGGTCCCCCAACAAGAGAATTAGAGATAGGTTAAGGTTAAGGTGGACTACTGGAGGAATTGTATCCAGAAAACCAGACCAGATCGGGTAAGAAATGAGAATATTAGGAAGAAAATAGAAATTATGGATAGTGTGATGGTTCATGTTATGAAAAAGAAGTTAATACAGTATGGACATTTGCCTTTTGTTTATTCCAGGAACAGCGGGAGGAAAGTTTGACCAAACAAAAACCTGACAAAGGGAAACAATGTTTCAAAGAAGAAGTTTTGCAATAGACCATTGTAAACATTTTCTGAAGAGAAATATTATTAAAAGTGCTTTCCTGAAAAATGTTGAATTTGGAGTTGGTCATTCTGTCAACTGAAAGGCTCATATATTGTGCCAGATTGGGGAGTTGGAGCAATCAATAGATACTGAAGCAACCCAGTATGCAATGAAAGTAAGGAGAGAATAGTTAACTTTTGCAAACTTCCAAAAAGAAGACTGGGCTGGGTAAACAGAACCCCAACATGAAGGAGTATTGGGTGCAGCATTAACTTTGCACTAACTTGTTATCCCTAGCTCCTAGTTTTATTTTATTTAGATTTTTTTTTTTTTTCCTTTTTCCCAACACATAAATAATGTAATGTTGATTTATATATATATTTTTTTTTTGGCAATTTTGTAGATTACCCTTCTAATTGGATGATTAGTGGTTGATGGAACATCCATTCCACAAATGATCAGGAGTTTACTGTGTATGAAAGCAATTCTATGTATGAAATAAAACTGTGGATAAAAGACTGTGCCATGTGTACAGGTCCAATTCCAAAAGCTTACTATATTATACAGGGAGAGTATCTCTTAGTGTAAAAAAATAAATTGGGTGAAAATAGATCAAAAATGTAGCAAAATGCCGCAAACCTTACCTTTCTATTCCAATCCGTTGCATATATACGATAAATCAAAGACTTTTTTGAGGAAACCCCATCTTTTTCCATAAAAGCTGTAATATCTCCATTTTGTTTAGCTATTTTTCAAATTTTGACCACATTTTCGGATTTAGCATTAAATTTTCTATAATAGCTGAGTACATATAACCTTGAATTTTACAAACTTGATATCTAAACAACAGCTTGATCTTCATCTTATTTGGGGAAGTTAAATGTCTTATATTACTTCAACGCTCACCGTTTTTCAAAAAAACTATCCACAAAACGTCAAATCTCACAAAAACTTGCAAATTTAATCAGCTTTCGAATGATATGTTAAACGTAATGATTTTGTTTCAATTTCATGGAGAAATTTACTTTTGAAACCGAAAAAAACATGGTGTTCTCATTTGGCATACAAATCAATTACCTGTGTAAATAAAACATTATGACAATCCCTTAATGAAAATGTGCATTTTAAACATAATAAGCTCTTCATTGGAATAAAGAGCAATGAAAACAATTATTAAACATTATTAAAACATTTTGCTACATTTTTGATCTAGTTTCACCCAATTTTTTTTTTTACACTAAGAGGTACTCACCCTGTATAGATAGCTTCTACTGGGTTGTATGGCTTCATAGGCACAGGCTTCCCTTGAAATTATTCTCTACACAAAAAAAATTTATCAGTTTTTGATTCATATAAAACTATTAAGTTTTAATAATAAAAAATAAAAAATTCATTGTTCATTTTGAATCTCATTGTTATCATGGATAAACTGATGACAAAATACAGAACTTCAAATTGAAATGTAAATTTATGACTTCAAAATTTTGACCCAGCTCAAAACAGTGGTGAATTAAAATCTACCATAATTTTTGGTGTAAAAAAAAATCTATAAGGCTAATTAACTAAGTGACTTTTTAATGTTTACATTTTGCATTTAATCTACTTTAAAACAGAAATATTTTGGTGAAAGAACCATGTGGATATTATTATTCTTTATCATTTTTAGTTGAGATATAATTTTGTTTTTCTTCAGCTTCTTGGGTCCACCTGATGAAAATAAAGATTTTTTTCTTCTTCATGTAGAATCAACAAATAAAAAATTGAAACAGAAACGGTGACAGACCCTAAAGACCAGAGGAGCTCCTGGTGAAGTACAATACTTTCTTATCAGTTCAAAATCCTTCATTAAATGAAATCTTGTTAACAAATAATTTAAGAGACATGGTTCTCTATAATTCAATTCTGATACATAAAGAAGAACAGATATCATCAGTGGAAAAAGTAAGGTTAAGAATTAATTTAAAAAACAAATCAATAGATAAAAGTCATATAAGAAACAATATCAATAAATAAGAAAAACTGAAAAATGTAAGGGTGTGACAAGTTGATTCTAGATAAATCAGTAACTGTAAGAGGTCAATCTGGTTAAACAAGATAACATTACCTTATCAGTAAAAACATAAAACACAGATACTTATGTTTTATATCTCATGATAATATGAGGCCTTAAACTGCTAAACCAAAAGTCCCAGCCTACAACAGAACTGAATCTACAATGAATTTATATCATGTTAAATTTCTTATTTGGAACAGGGAAAATTCTTACATCAGGGAAAGTATGGTACCGTGTGTGTACAATAAGCTGGTACCTATAGGGAAACACACGTCCACAAGCATTACACTGGTGCCCTTGGCCTTTTAACTGTCCAAAAACTTCATGACAAAAGAAGTTATTAAAATCATCAGTGGTAACCTAAAATAAGACATTTTTATTTTGTCAGATAGAATAATAAAAAATGTAACAATAAATTACAAAAATATAAATACAAACTTTTAAGGTAGTTTGGTTTGTGCAATCAGGTTTCACATCATCAGTGTTTAAATAACCTCCACTATTACTAAAAAAAATAAATTAATTAGTTTATATAAGAATACTTACAAGGAGACGTTTTGAATTAAAACACAGATTTTAATGCCAATTTTTGGTGTGGGTAGTAGGGACCTATAATAAAAATTAATGTTTTATTTAGCTCTCAGTCAAGATAGAGAAATCATTTTTTCACATAAAATTGTAGTTTATAAAAATTGTTTTCTATTTGAAATAAAAATACTTTCGTTATGTTCAAAACACTAACCGGCTATTCATTGGAAAATTTTTTTTATGGAAAACACCTCAAATCTTGATTCAACACACCAAAAACCCTGATATGTAAAATTTATTTATACCTTTTGAGGACGTTAACATTTTTGAAGTCGAGATTCTATAAACAACTTCTAATGGCCATAACATTTGCTGTATTCAACCAATTCAAATAGTAATGTCATCATTTGAATTTTTAATAGTTAATAAAAAAAAAAATTTAAAAATTTTCCTCACCTATATTTTTGAAAACAATAATTAATTTTTTATTTCGCTCGAATGAGATATTTACATATTTCTTTAGATGAATAATCTTTTCATTGATTTTGAAGTGGCCAATGACAGTGTCCTTAGGCCTGCCCTTTATGATGCACTGATAGCGATGGAGGTGCCCCCTAAGCTTGTTCGTTTGATAAGAATGACAATGAAAAGCGTAGTGTGTAATACGAGTAAAAGGTGCACTATCAGACTAGTTTCATTCAGGAAGATGCGTCCGTCAGGGAGACAGTTTGGCCTACCTCCTTTTCAACCTCGCTTTGGACAAAGCAATCCGTAGCTTGGGCATTCAGATCGGAGGCACTATAATAAACTAAAGTGTGCAGATTCTTGCCTATGCAGACAACATAGATCTGACAGGGCAATCTCAAAACTCAACTAAGGGGTCCTTCATGAGGCTAGAAAGAGCTGCCCGTAAGATGGGGCTCAAGATCAATGAAGGCAAAACAAAGCATATGCGTACGGATACTGAAGCCAATGACATTATTGTAGTGGGGTACACATTTAGAGGTGTGGAAAGTTTTGTATATCTAGGAAGCCTGGTAGACCGTCACAATAACATGCACCAAGAAATTAAAAGAAGGATTGTAGCGGCTAATAGGTGCCTCTTTGGGCTGCACAATAATATGAGAAGTAAACCCATCTCACGTACGTCCAAAGTAAGGATCTACAAGACCCTCATACGCCCTGTGCTGATGTACGCCTCCGAATGCTGGACTCTCACAAAGAGCAATGAACTGAGCCTGCTGAGATTTGAAAGAAAAGTTTTAAGAAAGATCTCTGGATCTATCCGTGATGGTGAAATCTGGAGAGAGCGGACTAATCAGGAACTAGACCAGCTGTTCAACGAGACCGATGTAGTCAGGCTAATAAAGATAGATAGACTCAGATGGGCTGGTCACATCGCGAGGATGAGCGAAGAGGAGATGCCAAAGAAGATACTGGAGGAGAAGATCCATGCCAGGCGCCGAGTCAGCAGAACAAGACTGAGATGGCAGGATGGTGTTAGTGACAACGCAAGGTCCATACTTGGAGTGAGAGACTGGAGAGCAGCAGCAAGAGATCGAGACAACTGGCTCTCATCTCTCACTGTGGTCTATAATTATATTTAAGAAAGAAAAATAATTGGTTTTGAGACAAAATAAATGCTACGGGTTTATCAGTTTTTTTTTTTTTCAAATTAACGTTCGGTAATTAGAAAAAGTTTGGAGAGCTCCGTGAAGTTGTGAAATCCTGTTTTGTTTTTTTTCGGCACATTTCTAACTATAACTTCAAAAATATATGTCCGATCAGAAATTTCTTTTTTCCATTTGACATCTGGTTGAATTTACAATGAGACCTCATATATGAAACTTTTATCAAGTCCCATGATAGGTCCACACCAGCACGCTGAGAACCGCATACTGTTGTGAAATCCACTTTTTTTTAGTATATTTCTTGCTATAACTCTGGAACTATTTACGATAACTGTGCTGAAAAAAAGTGGTATTCACAACAGCATGGGATTCTCAGCGGGCTGGTGTGGGTATTCCATGTATGAGGGAGGCCTCATAGTAAATTTGAACAGCTTTCAGATGAAACAAAGAAATTTTGGATCGGACAAATAGTTTTGGAGTTATAGCCAAAAGAGTACCGACAAACTTGTTTTTGTGGATACGTGCTACTTACCGCAATTTAGCCAATATTTGGGCGTTCTGGTGGCCAAACAGCTTAACCGATTTTAATGTAATAGAAATAAAGTAGCAAACATAAAATTAAGTTAAATTTAATGCTTTATCAATTTGTTTCTGACTATTTTTCTGAGAAACGGTCGAGGCAGGCACTAGACGCAAATGTTTGACAAAACTGAGGTGAAAATAAGTTTATTTCAAAAAATATTTTCAATATACTGTTTCTCAAAAACCATTGAAAGTACAACTATGTATAGAAACAATTCTGTAGGAAATTTAATTTACTTTAGATTTTATTCAAACTATATTTTTCTAGAGTCCACCGTTTCCGATATATTATCAAAAAACCCAAAAATGGGACTCCTTCCCACTGTATGATTACCTCTCATGGGCAGAGACTTAGTATGTTTACCTTCTAAATACTACTAATGAAGTCCTGAAGTCAAAAATTATCGCACACTTCTTGCACTCTAAACTATGTTTATTGACAGTACGGGGTATAAATATACAGTCTGATAGTAAATTCAACCAGCTTTAAGACAAAAAAAAAGAAATTTTGAATCAGACAAATAGTTTCGAAGTTAGTGCCAAAAGAGTATAGAAAAACGTATATTCGCGGGTAGTGCGACTTACAGCAAGTTAGCCAATCTTTCCCTCCTCTACAGCTTTAAAACTATTGATCTGAGTTAAAAAATTCATAGGATCAAATTTGTTGCAAATTTTATTTGCTTTAATAATATACAGGACACAAAATGTGCTATAAGTAACAGATTCCGAGTTATTTGATCAAGCAACTATGAAATCACGATATTCAACCATTTCCCTCTCTTCCCAACCCAAACCCGACATTTCAACCCTTTTACCTGAACTTCATAGTTCTTAAACTTCTTACCAGGAAGAAATAGTACCTGTTTCCGGTTATCATATTTCTAAGAATCATTATTGATGTCAAATTATTTGGATTTTGTACAAAATTTTTCAGATTCAAACCAAATTAATTTGAAAATTCATTAAACTGGTAATCAATGGTGACGTTTAATCAGAAAAAAAAAATATTACAGTGGTTCGTTTTTAATTTTCCAGAAAAATAATTTAATGATAATTTTTCCAAAGATAATACATCGCTATAACTCAATCTATAATACATATTAGTGAGGATTTTCTTTTTAATCAGATTCAATGATCTGTACGGTATTCAATGCACGGTATTTCATTGCAAGTTTGTAGATATAAAGAAGTTTTAATTAGAAATTAATGTATTAGAAAGTGAGAACTTCCATTATGAAAATTTAAGCAGGATAGTAAATTTCAGCATTAACGACGACTTTTTTCCCGACTTATTCATACTTTTTTGTAAATTCCTGACCACAGGAAACCCCGACATATTCCTGGAATTCCCGACTGGTAGACACCCTGTGTCAATATGTAAATAATTTGTGCTATCTCACAGATTTCAGCACCGATTGAAACCAAATTTTAAGGGCTTCTAGAAGCTGTAAAACTGCATAGTTTAGCCCAAATGTGGAAGTCACAGGAGTAAACCCACTATAATATACATGGATAGAAAGCAGAATGCACGCTGATTCTAGTGATGAGATTGATATTTTAATTGGTTGAACACAGCAAATGACATAGATTAGAAGTTATTGATAAAATCCCAACTTCAAAAATGTAACTTAACGTCCTCGAAAGTGGTATACAAACATAATATTTATTGATTTTGATAAAATTTTACATATAAGGGCTTTTTGGTGCGTTGAATCGAGATTTGGTTGTCAGTTTTTCATGAAAACAAATTTCCATTGATTAACAGTTCATTTCATTAAAATTTTGTCATTTTTTTTTTTTTTGAGTTTTTGAGTACTCTGAAGCCAGGTCGTGTTTTGAGCATAACAAAAGTATAAGTTTTAAACAGTATACAAAACTACAATCTTATATGAAAAAAATATTTCTCTATCTTGACTGAGTTCTGAGAAAAAAAATAAAACGTGATTTTCATATTTAATTTTTTTTTCTCAGCTCCCAATGGTCATTGGTGGCTATAAATCTAGTTTTGCACTATTATAGGTCTCCAATAGCCACAAAAATCGACATTCAAATCTGTGAGTTACAAGTCAAAACGTCCCCTTGTTAGATGGAACAGAATTAATCAAGAATAGAATAATAATATTCCTAGTTAGTCATGAAGATGAATAAACCACATCTATAAACCATATAACATTTTAAGTAAATTAATTTTTTATTTGTAAAATAATTGTAAAATACTTTACTATATTTTTATTTGTAAAATAATTGTAAAATACGCAAGCCACAACTTGGAGAGGACAGAAACTAAAACTGTGCATGTTAAATTAATCCATTACTCTATATCTCAACAAATAGTATAATTAGAAAATTAACATATTCTGTTATGTTATAAACGATAATAGTATAATCTAAAGATAAGGAAACTTAAAACTTTATATCATACAACAATGAGATCCTTAGTAATGATGAGTCCAGAAATAAAATTAATACTCAATCTTGTGTTTAAAGGGCAATGCAGTGCCTAATGACTCAAATGCTGTTAAATTACGATTTTATATTACTCATAATAAATATATAAACTGAAACATTTAAAAACTGCAGTAAATAACCTCCCAGCCCTTAGTATTCTTTGGTGTAACTGTTTACATGTATTGGTTTCAATAGTAAATACTCATCTTGTACACTGACAGAAGTCAACTGTTGTAATCTGCCAACAGTAATAATAAGTCCACTGCCTATTTACATATAAAAAACAGTGGAACTACAGAAATGTAAACAAAACAAGAGTAACTATTGTATAACCTAAAAAACAGTTATTAAGGCCTCCTTCTAAGATATTCCCGGAAATTCTAAAAGCCAGAAATAATTTGACTATAACTGGTAAGGTTATGAAATAGACAAATAGATAAATCTCCAATATGGTAGAGAAATTGTTAGGGTTGACTGGTTGGTTTTAAGTGTTTATGGGGTGTTATACTATTTCAAGTTTTGGCTGCGATCATGGTGTCTACCAAATCGGTAAATGCAATAACCGACTTTTTCAAGAATGTTTCTGGAAATTCTCGACTATTGATATTTTAATATTCTTGCAATAAATAAATCAATGCATACTTTTCTACTTTACCTATCACAGTTGAACATTTTTTTTTCTTCATGTTTTTCCTCTCACCCAATGTAACCCTGTGCAAAGAGGGTCATGTATTTTTAAATATTTGAATATGCTCCATGCCTCTATCATATTACATGTATCCAACATAACATGATTTGTATTTTATAAAATATGTTATTTAGAAATAATTTACACTTAGTTTTTAAGATGAATTTTGAATGGATACAATAAACAATATCATCAAAAAATAAAACAAAAAAAAAGTGAAAATTTACTAATGTAACAAAACTAAGTAAACAAAAAATAAATAAAAACAAAACTAGAAACATCAATGAGTTCGGCACCACGTCATTGGCCATCTTCTTCACTTTTTTGCGCAGCTCTAAATCACTTTCCAAAATAAACTTTTCCATCTTCTCTAGGAGCAGCCAATTGTCACCTTTTAACAGTATGCACTTTATAACCTGTGCTCTCTTGTTATCAAATATAGGGCAGTCCTATAGAATATGATAGAAAGTCTGGTGTGTTTGTCATTGTGGCATGTAGATGAGTTAGTTAGATGAAATCGGTTGAAATAGGCTTTATTTTGTCCGTGTTCAGTCAAGAATTGGGTCAGTTTGTGATTTATACTTTTAATTTTGTCCTAGTAAGTAAGTGTGATATCTGGAATAGAGTTTTGCAGAGGTCCTCCTTTTGTAGATTGTTGCGATTTTTGATTCCAAACATTTATCACATCAGTCAAAATGCATCTCTTGTTGTAAGATATAGGGCATTTGTCATATGTAATTGGGAGGAAAATGTTTCTCGAAGCAGCATTAGCCAACTCGTCAGCAAATTGAACAATTTCTAATATCTTTAATTGCTATTTCAAGTGAAAGAAAGTCATTTTGTAACTGACTAAATTTTATGATTAAAATGAGGAACGTGTTAGTAGAGCTTTAAAAAAAAATTTATCCCTAGTGTTGACCCAATAAACCAAAATTTCAGGAAAGGGTGAATAAAATTTTAAAAAAGTCACAAATATTGCACAATATTTTAACATGCGTGATGGGCCGTATAATTTCCTTCAACCCTTTTTCCTGTACTTTAAAGTTCTTACAATTCTTACCAACAAGACGTAGTACCAGTTATCACATTTTAAAGAATTATTATTGACATCAAATCTTTTGGTATTTGTTCAAAATTCGTTTGTTTTTCAAATTCGAAACAAATCATTTGAATATTGATTGAGCTGTTAAAAAGTTAATTAATCATGCTGATGTTTAATCTGAAAAAAAAAAAAAAAAAATCTACTAACAAAAATATTTAAAATAATGGAAACAAATCTTTTGCAAAATTAATTGGAATCTAAACATTGATTACAGTAATCGTTTTCATTTACTTTAGAAAATTATTCAACTTTAATTTTTTCAAAGAAAATATGTCACTAAAACTCAATCTATAACATATATTAGTGAGGTTTAACTTTTTAATCAGATGTAATGCTTGTTGAAAGTTTTTGATAGGCTTTGAGAGCTTAGTATAACATTTCAATGTCTGCTAAAACATTGTAACTTTGCACATAAAAAGAAGTTTGAATTATAAATTAATGCATAAGAAATAAAAAATATGAAGATTTGACATTAATTATGAAAATTTAAACAAAATAATAAATTTAAGAATAATCGACAACTTTTTCCTAACTTTCATAAATTTACTATCAATTCCTGGCCACACTAAATCCCCAAATTATTCCTGAATACCCCGATTGGTAGACACCCTGGCAATGGTGATAGCAGATTTATTATGTCTTTTCCATTTTCTTTTTTACTTATGAACGTCAGGCCTTTACTCATTACAGACAGAAACTTCTAAGTTATTTCTAGAAGCAATTCTTCCAATAACCTATCTGAAAAGCAATACCATCTATGTTCAGCAGTCTAGCTTTTGGCTGTAGGTAATGAGCTATCACCACATAAACCTCACCATGATCATGTTTCAAATTACTTGTGACAAAATAATATTAACTTCCATAAGAGCATGTCTTTTTGAACAAAATATGGAAGAATATAAACAAAGAATAAGTACCTTTACTTTAGTAGCTCTGCTGCTCCTCCCACTTGATAAATCTGATCATAAAATTGCAACTTAGCACCAATGTTTTCAGTAGATTTGCAACTGTTATCGAAATCATTTAGGCTATAAAATGGATACTAACAAAGGCATGAATAATACCTGTTATGCAACTAACTATAGAATTATATCATGAGTGAAACAACTTTGAGTATCAGAATGAGCTAATAGAGTCTTTAGTTAAGAAAAATGTTTCATTTGCAAATGAAACCTACTAAGTAATTCATGGTCAATCTCACAAGAATTAGAATTTTATCAAACAATAATAAAAAAATTAGAATTTAAGATCAGAATAAGTGAGGTTTTGCAGTAGAAGGGAGGAGGAAATCTGTTAAGTATTGAAGGTTCACCAAATCAAGTGAGCTAATAAAGTAAAGGAATGCCAAAAACTAATATCAGAAGAAAGATCATGACAAAACATTTAGAAATTTTTTTTTTGCACTAATTTGTGAACTCAAGATTCATTTCAAGAGATCCTTCTATAGAATATCTTACAAATTTAGATAAAGGCTCACAGCATTTATATTTAGTTAATACATAATAGCATAAATTAAACAGTACTAAAAATAAAATCTTATAATGGCATAATTAACAGATAAATTCATCTAAAGGCATGAACTACAGCTCTCTTTAACAGGCTGGTAATGAATTTGCATGGATTAACAAAAGATAACTGTTATTCAATGTTTCATTCATGTTAGACAATTTAGTATGAGCATACATGTACAAAACAAAAAAAAGATGAATTACCTTTGAGATGAAGCTTCTTGTTTGATGGTTTCATCTGAATGATTAACCTAACAAAGCACCAAATCAAATATTATTCAAAATCACGACATGTTAAGAAGATACAAATACATTTGAAAAATACATCTGAAGATAAACGCAGTCAAGAAACATATAAATCAGAAATAAAATGGTATTGAAAATTGATAATAAAATCTAACCTATCCAATATAATTTATCTTAAGAATCAAGTAAATATGTACACATTTTGTTAAAAAGGGAATACCCATACTTGATGAACCATTGTTGAATTATCCATGTTATGTTTTCTTGGGGAAATACTTGGAAAGAACAGAAGACATTCCAATAACCATGAAGGTAGTTCAGTGGTAAAACTCCTTGGTTGAAAATATCACAGTCGTTTTAACAACAAAATAATCGCAAGTTTAACCATAAATAAACGTAACCCAAATTGGTACAAAAATATAAAATAAAACTTAAAGTCAGAATTGCCAATATAAAAAAAAAAATTCAAACTTCTTGTCATTAAAAAATCAGATTAAAAAAAAATAAAACAAAAAAAGTAGTTATTACTTTATAATAATATATTATTATGGATAATGAAGCGATTATTAAAGAGTTATTTCAAAGGGAGATTATTAAATCTTTAGGAATGTAGAAATAAAATCTACATTCGTTATTACAATCCTGGTATCTAATTCTATAATTAAATTATATTTGTCTAAGTAATATATAATTAAGAAGTATAACAGTTATTTGAGAAACTAATCAGAGATATCCACCATATAGTTATTATATCAAGATTGGACTAAACTTCAAAATATATTCATAAATATTCCAACTTTCCAATTACTAATAATAAGAGTATTTTTACAGCTAGTAGTTAATTAAACATATATGTAACTACTTTTGTACTAAGCTTCTTTTTAAGATTTCTAAATTACGCCCTCCCCCATAAATTATACATTTAGAGCTAATTGAACTAAAACATTTTTAGTTTCAACGTAAGTTCTATATCCATAGCTGTCAATTACCGTCAGAGTCAAAAGTATTCGTACACCTGCTATAAATCATTAGAAATAAAAAATAGTAGCATTATTTAATAGGATTTATTAAAAACAATAAACCTATTTAATGTAGACATCAACACGTTTATTAATAAATATATTTTTGTATTTATAGAACATTTCACAAAATGATACATAAAGAATAACTGAAAAACAACAATAACATCACGAGTCAAAAGTATTCGTACACTTGATAAAATTTCTATTTATTATTGACATTCGAGAACAACTAATATTTAGTAGGGCCAACTTTTGCTTTTAATGTGCTCTATATGCTTTTTGGCATTGAATTCACTTATTTTTGTGTCAAAGTAACTATAATTTTGTAATAATAACGTCGCTTAAATTTTGATTGTTAGAAACACACCTTTTCCATACTCGATCCTTTAGATATTTCCACAAATGCGCTATAGGGTTAATAACCCGTGATTGATGGTGTGTGGCCTCCACTTTGATGTGTTATACAGGATCCACATTTTAGATTTCCAAGCTGTATGCTCGGGATCATTATCCTGCTGAAAAATGTAATTTTATCCCATCTCAAATTTTTCAGCACTGATATGGAAATTTCTTTTTATTACGTCGATGTATTTTATATGATTCATTCTGCCATCGATAAATTCAAGACACCCCACTCTAGCATCATTCAAACAACCTCAAACCACGAGTCATTTTCCTGTATCCCTAACAGTTGGAACTATATTTCTTATTTCCATTACTATATTTGTTTCTCTATACTTTTTGGCCCTTCTGAAGATTAAACATTTCACTTTTACACTCGTCGGTAAATATTATCCTATTCCCAAGGTCACAAGTATATTTTTTATGGACTTTGGCACATTGATATCTTAATATTGGTTGTTGGTGGTTTTGTCATAGCTGTCTTAGGTGAAGCTCGTATCGTCTCAAGCATTAGCGCATTGTTAAAACACTCCCCTTTTTTTCCTCTTTCAGACAAATGTTCATCCACTAATTTAGGGGCACTATTTCTTGGTTTTCTTTTAACTTTTTTCGTCATATGTCTTTCATATTTGGACTAAATCTTCCTTTTTCATTCTGTTCCCTCTATAAATTCAAATGTTTTTCTCGTTCCATACCTTTTAATAGCATCTTGGACCGTTGAGTGAGGTCTGGTCACTTCTCTAAGCGACCGTAACTCATTATGTAGGCGCACAATAATTTTTGTTTCCTCTTCAGTCGTCTCTCTGGTTTTGCGCCCCATTTTCAATTAATGAACAGCAATAATTAGCATTAAAAATCGCCAAACCTTTAAAAATGACGTCAAGTTAAAGACTGATTGCAGGTTATCCTCAAAATATTAAGACACGGGATAGAAACAACAGTTAAAGTCAAGTGTACCAATACTTTTGACTCACAGCAATGAGGCATCTTGCTATAATGTATGAGATATTAAACTAAATTCAATCAATTTTTCATGAAAAAATATAAACTCTATTCAATAATCATGAATACAATATTATATGTGTTTAAATTAAATAAATATGTAATAAATACAGAATTAAACGAAAGAAAATAAAACTTATACTAGTGTACGAATACTTTTGACTCTGACTGTAGCTTTAAAACCCAATGAATTGGATTGATATACAATCAGAGTCAAAAGTATTTATGCACCTCTATATTATAAATCATAAGAAATAACAAATATTAGCATTATTTAATAGGATTGAATGAAAGCGATAAAACCATTTAATGTATACTTGAACGCTTTTTTCGATAAATATATATTTGAATCTATAGAACATTTTACAAAATAGCACCTAAAGAATAATTGAAAAACAACATGAGTCAAAAGTATTCGTACAATGCAATTTCCATTTAATATTGACATTCGATAGCAATCAATATTTATTAGCCACCTTTGGCTTTTAATATGCACTCTAGGCGCTGTGGCATTGAATTAACTAATTTTTGAGCGAATGACACTGCAATTGTGTAATGATAACGTCCTTTAAATTTTGATTGTCAGAAAGACACCTTTTCCTGATTGATCTAGGTATTTTCAGAAATGCTCAATAGGGTTAATGCCTGGTGATTGAAGAAGAGTAACCATCCACTTTGGTGTGTTATACAGGATCCAAATTTTGAAATTCCAAGCTGTATGCTTGAGAACATCATCCTACTGAAAAAATTATTTTTCTCCAATCCCAATTTTTTCAGCACTGATTAGGAAATTTATTTTTATTATGTCGATATATTTTATATGATTCATTCTGCCATCGATAAATTCAAGACACTCCACTCTCTAGCAACATTTAAACAGCACAGACCACGAGTCACTTTCCACCATTCCTGACAGTTGGAACTATATTTCTTATTTCCAGTGCTATATTTTTTCATCCATACTTTTTGGCCCCTCCGAAGATTTAGCATTTTAGTTTTACACTCATCGGTAAATATTATCCTATTCCAAAAGTCATAATCATATTTTTTATGGTATTTGGCCCATTGCATCCTTTATTTTTATTGATATTTCTTATTAATGGTTTTCTCCTAGTCGTTTTAACATAAAGCTCGTTCCGTCTCAAGAATTTCCGCATTGTTGAAACACTCTCATGCTTCCTCTTTCAGACAAATGTTCATCCACAAATGTAAGGGCACTAATTCTTGGTTTTCTTTTAACTTCTACCGTGATATGTCTTTCATGCTTTGAGTAAATTTTTCTTTGTCGTCCTGTTCCTCTTTATATTCAAAAGTTTTTTTTCATTCCATACCTTTTAATAGCATCTTGGACTGTTGCGTAAGGTCTGTTCTGTTCACTTTTCTAAGCGACCGTAACTCATTATGTAGGCGCACTTTCCTCTTCAATCGTCTCTCTGGTTTTGCGTCCCCTTTTCAATATACGAAAAGCAATAATAATCACTAATAAGTGCTACACCTTTACAAATGACGTCTAGGTAAAGACTGATTGGAGGTAACCCTTAAGACTAGGGGGTGGAAACAAAAGTTAATGTCAAGTGTAGGAATTCTTTTGACACATAACAATGAGTGCATCTTACTATAATGTATAAGATATTAAGCTAAATTCAGTTGATGTTCTATTGAAAAAATATTAATTCTATTTTATATTCATGAATGCAATACTATATATGTTTTAACTAAATACAAATGTAATAAGTACAAAATTAAACCAAGGAAAATAAAATTAATACTAGTGTGCGAATACTTTTGACTCTGACTGTAAGTTTAAAAAAAGGAGAACACAGTATTTAGCGGCACTCTATATCTTAATTTTAACGTTCCTAATTCCTTTTCTTGGCAAAACTGAAAGAAAAAGAAAACGACAGACTGACAACGATATTTTCAGAATTCCTTTTATAACCCTAGTTGATGACTGAAAAACACTTCCTTAAGCTCCGTTCTCATGGGGCAAAAAAACGAAAGCGTGGCACGCCTTCGTTTTTTCGTTCGTGGTGCTTGACTGGAGAGGGGGAGAAAAGAGAACTAGTCGAAAGTCGTGGACCGTTCACAAGACCAAGATTCAGATTGCCTCTTGAAACCTACCATGGAGGAGCTTCTCTTGGAAAGTTGTGCAGTTTTGAGTTCAGTTTTTATTGACATGTTGGCATAAAGATTGAGAGAGTCACGTGGACTTATAAAAAAACAGGGAAGAAAAAGCGTTCTTGGGTCAGGAATTTGATACTCGCAAGAAAAATCATCGAATATTAATAAAACAGTATCCTTAAGGACAACAATGGCTGAATATCCTTCGGATAACTTAAAAACCGTTAAATATTTTAATATTAATAAAACAGTATCCTTATAAGGACAACAATGGCGGAATATCGTTCGGATCCTGGAATATTTCAACATATTATCCATTTTTGTACTAAATAAACCACTTGTTAACTCTCTCGACTGGCGTGGTCCACACCTGAAAATCAAACAGGTTTGATACCGAGCGTGATCGGTCGTGGACTCCTTTCTCTCTAGATGACGTCAGAGGAAAACTCACGCCAACTCGCTCAGACGGAGGAATCACACTTTAGCGTGGCACGCCCCGTGAGAACGTAGCTTAAGGTTATGTGATCATTTAATTACAGTTTTTATTCAGCGGCACTCTGATGGGGGTGGCAGTCTGAAGGAGAGGGGAAAAAAGTTAATTTTTTGTCACAACTTTCAGACTACAGCTTGAAATGTACTTCAAAAATTGTTTCTGTCATAAAATAGTTTTTGGTGTTAGAGATTTGCCCTTCAAAGGAGACAATGACAAATTTGGATCACCTTCAAACGGTCTATGGGTCATCTTCAAATAAAATGGCTCTTCAAACCCCAGCACTTCAAAAATAATAATAGCTATAAAATGAAAATTACCTCCAATAATTTCACTGTTGTCGATTTTATCTTGTCGAGTTCATTTGTTTAAATTAATGTAAGCCTTGGAATTTCAATTTTAAATGTTTGATAAAGAAAAAAAAAATTAATTATTAAAAATTTTGACCTACGTTACTGTCCACAGGCCAAGTTTCCATCTTTTAACCTTCCCAAAAAGTATAGACATTTTTTTTTTTCATTTTCTATAAAAAAATTATAGTTAAATAATCTTTTTCTAATTTTTTTTTTTTTTTTTTTTTTTTTTTTTTTTTTATAACGGCTCTACAACCCGGTGACAGGTCTTGGCCTCCTCCAACCGTTTCCTCCAATCGTCACGGTCCCGCGCTGACGCCGTCCAGTTTCGCACCCCCAACATGCTTCTGGCATCTGCATCTGCAGCGCCCCCATCCGACCACCTAAGCTTTGGTCTTCCTTTTCTCCTTGTCCCATGGATCAGTTGGGTCAGCAACCCCTTTGGCATATCTCCATCAGCCATTCTGGCAATATGCCCAGCGTACCTTAAGCGCCTTAACTTGTAGGTTGTAACGATGTCTGCCTCTTCAAAAATCGTATACAACTCCTGGTTTGTGCGGCGTTTCCATTCCTCTCCGATTTTTACCCCACCAAAGATTCGTCGGAGAACTTTTCTTTCAAAGATCATCAGTTCTTTTTCGGCTGCCTTTGATGCTGTCCAACATTCCGATCCATACAGGAGCACGGGGCGCACTAAGGTTTTATAGAGGTAGAGCTTGGTCTTTTCTTGAGAGTATTCTCCCTCTGAACTGCCTTGCTAGACCAAAGTAGCATCTATTAGCGGCGGCTATCCTTTTCCTAATCTCCACATCGGGGGTGCTGTCTTGAGTGACTATTGAACCCAGGTACTTAAATTCAGAGACCTTCTCGAACCTGTGTTGTCCTATTGCCACTGTCTCACCTGGCCTCGGAACCTCTTCTGATGCCATGTATTTGGTTTTGGACTCGTTTACCTCAAGCCCAAGTTTACTGGCCGAACTCGCCAGAGCCAGAAATGCCTCACTCATGGACTGGAAGGAGCATGATTTTAGTTCATTTGTAAAGGGCTTCCTTTGTTTGTTGACCCGTCTGAAAAAATTCCTGCTTTCCTGATTACAGCGCAGCAGCTCAACCTTCTCGATCTCCTCTCTCTCCCTCTGTCGCTTCTTGTTGCGGTGTATCCGTTTCTCATCCTTCCTTTTCTGTCGATATTCCTCAACTGACCTCCTGGTGCTTTTTTTAATCATGGCCTCATATGAGAGGTTCTTCGTTTCTGTGGCTGCTCTACATTCTTCATCAAACCAGGTCGACCTAGGTTCTTTCTCCTGTGGTCCCAGAACTTCTTCAGCTGCCTCCATTATTGCCCTATGGCAACTTGACCAGCACTTCTGGATATCCTCAACACCATAATTTCCTTGGCGTATCTTTGAGTCAAGAACTTCAGCATAGTTACGCTGGGTCTCTGTATTCTTCAGTTTTTCCAGATTGTGCCTTCTGGGTTTCCCTGCAGCTTTCGAGTTCCTGACTGAGCATATCTTAGCTGTCAAGTGCGCTATGCTTAGAAAATGGTCTGAGTCGACATTGGCTCCTCTGAATGCTCTTACATTTCGCAGGTTGCTTCTATGCCGTCTTCCTATTAGAATATGGTCAATTTGGTTTACTACGGACCTATCAGGTGTCGTCCATGTTCCCTTATGAATATTCTTGTGTGGGTAGCAGGTACTTCCGACGACTAATCCTCTGGATGCTGCAAAATTTACGAGTCTTTGTCCATTGTCGTTGGTCACATCATGAAGACTATGTTTCCCTATCAATCGCTGGTATATATCTTCTTTCCCTAACTTAGCATTAAAATCTCCAGCAATCACTTTCATATCATACTTTGGACATGCATCTATAGTCCTTTCCAGGAGTTCATAAAAAGCATCCTTGTCCTCTTCATCAGACACCTCAGTAGGAGCATGTACACTCAGTAGGGTATAATTGTAAAACTTTCCACGCATCCTTAGCATACATATTCTTGGGCTTATTGGCTTAAAGCCTATTATCATTTGCCTATACTTTCCCCTCACTACAAATCCAGTGCCAAATTCATGCCGGTTTTCGTGACAACTGTAGTAGATGGAGTGACGTCTTTTTTTCAAGAATTCCTTGTCCAGTCCATCTCACCTCCTGGATAGCGGCAATGTCAATCTTGTACCTGTCCAGTTGTTCTAAGAGCAGTTTTAGGGCTCCGGGTCTATAGAGCGACAATACGTTCCAATATGCAAAGTTAAAAATCCTATGGGGGGTGCCGGGTCGTTTCCTTTTTAGACAGATCTGATCCGAGGCTGGTATGGGTTTCACGATAATGGATGTTTCAGGTAGTGGGGCTATCCACCCTCTCTCCGTACCCTAGTTTGCTGATGGGGCTGCCATCTCAATGCTCGCAAACCCGCATCCCCGTCCGGGGCGGCTTCCCAGGGAAGATAGCCCTAGGGTGTGTAGTGTAGATGATCTTATGTGCAGTGTGCTGTGTTTGTGTACTGTATGTATGTAGGAGTACTGTTCCCCCAACCTGGAGGGCCAGTAGCTGATTGCGGTACAATGACCGGGCGATGGGGTCGCTACATCCCTACGCCAACTTTTTCTAATTAAAATTACTAAAATTTGGTATACGTTGCCGTTGGCATACGTTACTATTACGGTAAGGTAGGTTAAAATTTTGGAAATGCACGTTAAATTTGTGGTACCATTTGTAGATTTATGGTGTAAAAAAAAAAAAAAAAAAAAAAAAACAAAAACAATAAAAGCTTTTTTTTTTTTTTTCTTATACACACGCATATATATATATATATATATATATATATATATATATATATATATATATATATATATATATATATATATATATAAAGAAAGAAAATTTAAGTTCTTCAGGAGTAGGAATTAGGGAAAAAAGGAAATTAGGGAGCTAAATGACGTACACCACTTCTGAACAAAGACTAACTTTATTGCTTTCCAATCCTCTTTATATACAATCGGTGGTTGTTTGGGATTAAGATTGGGGATTAAGCTGTATATACACCTTAACTCCCCCACCAGTTTACGAACAATCCTCGTTCGACAAAACTCCTAACATAAGCCAAACAACCAAAGAAATTCAAAAATCAATGTTACATAAATAAAATAAAATAAAACATCTCTGTACATAATTCATACTTTCCACAATATTTTGATACATATTACATAGATCTCATTTCACTAACAGATTAAACAGAAAAACTTTTACACTTCACCTAGTTATTTACATTATTGCTATTTACATAAGTCATTTTGCGTAGAAAAGAACCCCTCGAATTCCTTTTAACGAAAACGGGTAAACAAGAATATGAAAAACGAATGATACCAACAAACTCGAAAAATGGAATACGAGAAACAACGAAAATCAAGGGGAAACGCTCAAACTACTAAATCAACGAGAAACGTAAACAGACAAGAAACGAGAAAAAACGATGAAAACGTGAAACACGAGAAAAAACGAGAAAACGCTAATTTAACGGGATCTTCAGTTGTTCCAAATGAACCGTCTTTCTTTTCCGGGATCTAGAATACTTTGGATAGTGACAACATTATGTTCCCTTATCGCAATAACCTTGAAGGGTCCGTCATACCGTATTTCTTCTTTAGTTTGATTCGACGACACCTTCCAATACACAATAGAGCCTATTTTTATTTTTTCCATTCCATCCCGACTCTTGAGATTTTCGCGGT
The DNA here is from genome assembly GCA_003667255.2 of Euschistus heros. NCBI lineage: Eukaryota > Metazoa > Arthropoda > Insecta > Hemiptera > Pentatomidae > Euschistus > Euschistus heros. Next base: position 987,151 of record RCWM02000035.1, on the reverse strand, counting down.
TTACCCTCCTGCTTTTTTCCGCCACGAGCTTCTTCCGCGTCTTTTCCCATCTTTGCCACTAAAGTCGCCACCGATTGCACTATGCCACTATTGCACCGCGGCTATCCCTCTTGCGCTCACGGATTCCAAATAACATTTCAAATGGTGAAAATCCCGTTGCCGAGTGAATTGAGTGGTTGTATGCTACTATCGCCTTCGGCATTGCCGTATCTGCTTTTAACCCCTTTTCTGCGTAGAAGACGCGAAGGTAATAGAAGACGCCTTTCGGATGTCCCGGAGTATTTAAATGCTATTCTACCCCAAATCCTCGCATCTCCGACCTGAGACGGGCATTATAGAATTCCCGCCCCCCATCTGACGATATTCTCTCTGGTACCCCGTAGAATTGAAACCAAATACGGAGGGCCATAAGTACTGACTCGGCTGACCTGTCATCAATCGGGTATTCCATGGCTATTTTGCTGAAAATGTCCTTTCCAGATAAATGTGTCCACCTGTAAGTTAGTCAGTGGTACAGTTGGTATCATTGTCTCCTTCTGCTTCCCGGTTGGGGGGTTTCTGTCATATTTCGTGGTATTGCAGATCTTGCACGCTCCTATTACCTCCTCTATCGTCTTTCTCATGTGCATCCAGAAATACTTCCTCCTTAACGCTTTTAAAGTTTCCTGCACCCCTCTATGATTTGTTTTTCCCTAGTGTTACGCGATTGTGACTTCCTTCTGCCGGTCCACCTTCCTCACCGTTTCCACCTGAAATTTGTCTAATAAACGTCCGGTCCAACCCTATCTTTTCGGCCCGCCACAACCTCTTAATCTCTTCCCACACTACCGCATTTCCCACGTATAGATAAAAAAATTTTCCCGGTCGAGACTCATCCTTCAACATCTTACTGATGACCTCCTCTCCTACTCCTGGTTGAGACTATATAGTGGTAATATAATATTTCCCGTACGTCGCGTATTCCGCCCTAGTCAGTCCCGTTGTCTTCATCTTCCATATTATTTTTCTGTCCTTGTCGTTTATTATTTCTTCCCTCTCCTTAATTTCTACCGTTATCTCGCCCTCCGAGCTCTCCTCCCTCGACACCTCTCTTCCGACTTCTACGTCTTCCGATTCGTGTTCCTCTTCCCCCCCTGGCGTCTACTCCCGTATGAACCGTTGTAACCCGCCCGAATATTCCCCTACTTCCTGCTCTATCGCGTTAACCTGTAGGGCTCGCGATAGCCAGTTGGCCACCCGTCGTTCCTCGCTCCTCTGCCTGCTCCTTCCCTCCGCCCGTACACCTTCTCCCGGCTCACCTTCTTCTTCTATCTCCGATGTCTCCGAAGCCCTCGTTAATTCAGACCGTTGTCTGCTTCTTTTCCATACACTTTGTGCATTTACCTCCATAGGTTCTCCCTGGTTCGCTCCTCTGCGCCTACTCATGTACGGGCACTGTCGAGCAATGTGTCCTTCAGTGCCACATTCAAAGCATCTCGTGCGGGGGCACTGTGCTACCTTCCCACAGCCGTGGCACTTTCTCTCTTCCCTCCTCCAATTCTTCTCCTCAGCTCCATACATCTTCTCCCGAGCTGACGATCGCTCTCGCACTCCGACCTCTGCATCTCGTCTCCTGCATGGTTCCGTTCGAGGCTGCTTGTTTCTGTTCTCCTCGCTGCGCCTGTAGGTTACTCTACTCCATCCTTCGTCCTTCCGAACCTCTTCTTCTCTCTCACTAGATTCTACTAGTTCCCTAGCACATTCGACAAAGGTTTCATCACTCGGTAACCCTTCCTTCCTTCTCGTCTCCTTTGCCAACTGCACCTTCAGTATGAAGAAGCAGAAAAGAAGGCCATCCGCGCTTCCACTTCTGCCGCTTCCGTGGTCTCCCTCATTTTTTCCGTTATCTTATTATAGTGGGCCAATAAGGCTCCTGCATATTGCCCACTGGATTGATGAGGTATCCTCATTTCCCTAAACATCCGAAAGCTTTCTTTAACCGGTCTTTCACCACCAACCATGGAGTGTCTTCGTCCTCTTGAATCAAATATAGTATACCCCGCTTGACTCTACATACTAACGCTGCTCTCAGCGAACATGCATCCATCGGGTCCAAAAGGTTCTCGGCTATCTTGGCCTCTATCCGAGCCATTACCCTTTCGCCTCCCTTGAGGAAATGATTCAGCTCCCCAATTTCTCCACCATATTTTTCTATATCCGATATCGCCCTTCTTAAGTCCTGCGACACCGCCGTTTTGAGTTTCAACAACTCCAGAGCGTTCGCCTGAGCCGCTGCCATGTTTGCGTGGGCTGCTGCTAACGTCTCTGGTGGTAGCACCTGCATTTCTGGCTGAACCTCGAATGTACGGGGTTTCAGAATGTTTTGCTCTCCATTTTCTGTTATTCAAGTTTTGGATACGAAAGAACAGGTGAGCACAACAAAACAAGTTTGAAGATAAAGGTAACGAAAAGAAAAACTTCCTGCGAAAAAAAAAAAAGGCTTACCAGAAGAATATGCTCCCGTAGTCCCGGGTTTCGGCACCAATTAAGTTCTTCTGGAGTAGGAGAGCAAAAAAAAAAAGGAAATTAGAGAGCTACACCACTTCTGAACAAAGACTAACTTTATTGCTTTCCAATCCTCTTTATATACAATCGGTGGTTGTTAGGAATTAAGATTGGGGATTAAGCTGTATATTACTCCTATATACAGTGAAAATACTGTGATAACTTGAAACTAAAATTAGATACTAGCATTTTGTAGTTTTGTTGATGTCGTTTAGGCTAAAAGTCATTTTCATTCTGAATCATTAATCAATTTGGCTGTTTAGGCTTAAAGCCTTAAAGCCTAGTCCAGACTGTAAACAAATGTTTCGGAACAATGTTCAGAAACATTGTTCCCGATTTTTCTGAACAGTTCAAATTTGTTTATGACTTGTTTCGGAACTGTTTAAAAATATTGCGAAACAATATCAGCGCTGTTCCTTGTTTCCCGTTGGAGATGGAAAACACGGGGACACTGTACAAGTTGTGACAAGTCTGGACATGTTCCTGAGGAGAGATCATTTGTTAACTTACTTTATTTCTTTACAACTCTGTAGTGTTGTGATAATAATATTGATTCTTAATGTTTTTTCTAGGTTTCCACATTGCAGTAACCCTGCAATGGGTGCATGTATTTCTACAGCCTAGTCCAGACTGAAAAAAAATGTTTCGGAACAATGTTCAGAAACCTTGTTCCCGATGTTTCTGAACAGCTCAAAATTGTTTATGACTTGTTTCGGAACTGTTCAAAAATGTTGCGAAACAAAATCAACCCTGTTCCTTGTTTCCCATTCGAGATGGAAAACACGGGAACATTGAACAAGTTGTGACAAGTCTGGACGTGTTCCTGAGGACAGATCATTTTTTAACTTACTTCATTTCCTTACAACTCTCTAGCGTTATGATAATAATATTGATTCCTAGTTTTTTTTTTCTAGTTTTCCACATTGCAGTAACCCTGCAATGGGAGCATTTATTTCCACGCGTACGATCTCTCGACATAACGCATATTATCATTAATATTTGTACAAACATGTTTATTAATATATAATGCAAAAATATCGTAAAATTATATAGAAATTATTGAGTGTATATGAAATATAAACAATAATTAGTTATTGGAATTGGAAGTTTATTAATAAATACAAATTTTTTAATTAAAAGGGGAAAAATGGAGCAAAAAAAAAGTTAATAAATGAATTAAAAAAATAAAAATAAAAATGAAATAAATTAAAAAAAAAATAAATAAAAATAATATATAAAACAAATAATAGGTTTTCCCTCAAAGTTAATTAGACTAGTCCAAATGACTCTAAACCATAGCAAAGGAGCTAGTGAGTCCAAGTGCAAGGAGGGGTGACTGAACCGCTTGATATACATAAGGAAGTGAGGCAGGGAGACCCACTGTCACCGGTACTGTTTAATTTAGTACTAGAAACAGTCATTAGGGCAATAAGGACGAACCCTGGAAGCATTTATACCCATATGACTCAGCATCTAGCATTTGCGGACGACGTCGTAATCACTGGCAGAAAAGAAAACTCCCTACTAGGAGCATTTGAAGAGTGTAGCTGAAAAGCAAGAGAAGTGGGCCTCCAGATAAACGAAGAAAAGACGAAATATCTAGTGACGTTGAAGGAACAAAATATGGTGGAAAACCTAGAAGGGGCAGGATACCACTTCGAAAGCGTCGAAAAATTCAAGTACCTGGGTAGCGTCATTACTTCAAGAAATGAGGTAGATGAAGAAATAAAAGAAATAATAAAGGCTGGTAATAGGTGTTATTGGGCCCTCAGCAAAATAATAGGCAAAAAAAAAATGCTTCCTAAAAATTTGAAAATAAGGGTTTACCAAACCATTCTTAATCCAGTCGTATTGAATGGGAGTGAAACCTGGACGCTCACTGCGAAGAATGAAGGCATTATAAATAGATGGGAGAGAAAAAAAATTTTGAGGAGGATATATGGCCCTACTAAAGATGGAAATATATGAAGAATAAAAAGCAACTAGGAACTAAGAGAAATGTACAAAGCTCCAGATTCGGTTGCTACAATAAAGCAAAGGAGATTAAGATGGCTGGGCCATGTTCAGAGAATGAGCCCCATCAGAATGCCAAAAAATCATGCTGAATGGGCGCCCCGAAGGAGGGAAGAGAGAAAGGGGAAGGCCTAGATTGCGCTGGAGGGAAGACGTTGAGGCAGACCTAAAGACACTTGGTGTGAGGTACTAGAGGAGAGGTAGTTGGTGACTGGAACAAATAGGGAGGAATCGTGGAAAAGGCCAAGGTTCTGGTCATGGACCGTAGCGCCATTGTTGTTGTTGTTGTTGTTGTTGTTGTTGTTGTTATTATATAAAACAAATTGAGGTAGAATTTTGTGGCCAGTCAAAACCAGTCACAAAATTATAGATAAACTGTTCAATTGTTGAGTTCCATATAATCAACATGATCCACAAATGCATCAAACCCATCACAATATTTATCTATGAGATCCTTCTTTGAAGGTGGCCATTTTTAGTAGGGCTGCGGATATCAGTTTGTATCAGTGTCATTTCAAATTTCTGCAGTCATAAATAAGATGATCGTAAATTTGTTCACTGTTTCTGTCGCAGTTACAAATGCTGTTGTCATAAGTTTAAATCGTTGTAAGTAACTTTTAGCTCCGCCATGTCCTGTCAAAAATTGGATAAGTTTGTAATTCAGTTTTTTATTGGGTTTTTTTCTGTCGTCTAAAGTTTTAATGAATTCATAAGTATGTCTTCCTTTTGTCGAATATGTCCATCTTTCGTTCTAAGTTTATCGAGTCGTTGTTTTCAAAATGTGCTCAACTGCAATAATTGGTGCTTTATTGAATACAATTTGAAGAGTTGTATCCTTTGCCGCGTTTTTAGGGGCCTCACACACTTCAGGAACAATTTCTGATATTGATTGCTTCGATATTTTAAATGTGTAAGACTGGTATATGAATCGCCGCTGACAAGAAATCGAAATGTGACAGCTAGCCTAATCGAGACTGGAATTGATAGTCTAAATGTAGTATCTTTTCGGGATATTTTCCCTCCAATCAGAACTATCAATTCTTCAAAATCTGTTGGGGACATCCTTGTAAAATTTTTGAAACCTGCCCCATCTTCAAATTTTAAGTCCCTCATAAGGTCATTACCATAACTGGTGCCTTCCATTAATGATTTTCTTATCCACCACCTTCTTTTCCTTATTCTATTCCTTTGCCTGTTTAGTAAAAGAAATAAATTGGCAGCACAAATTCCTGCAACAGCCTCACTCGACATGTTCAAGAGCACTGGCTCAGGTCTGGACGGGAAATATTGTTTCAGAACAAAGTTTCTGAACTGTTTATAAACAATTCGGGAACATGTTCAAAAATGTTCCGAAACATTTATTTACAGTCTGGACTTGGCTTTATCCACCACCTTATTATCCTTATTCTATTCCTTTGCCTGTATAGTAAAAGAAATAAATTGGCAGCACAAATTCCTGCAATAGCCTCACTTGACATGTTCAAAAACTGACTCAGGTCTGGACGAGAAACATTGTTTCGGAACAAAGTTTCTGAACTGTTCATAAACAATTTGGGAACATGTTCAAATATGTTCCGAAACATTTGTTTACAGTCTGGACTAGGCTTAACAGGGGCTCACACCTACAAAAAATTATAATAAATAGATTCAATATTTTTTTTTTTTTTAAACATTTTCAAAAGATTCATTTTTATACATATTTCTCTTAGTCACCATTAATTGTGAACATATTTTGACAAACTTTACCAACAATTAAAAATAAATAAATAAATAAATTAATTAATAAAAATTGTTTGGTAATGAAGGATTATTGAAAGGGTCTAAACATTCATAACAGATTTTAATAACTTTTGGGGAGGGAAAAATAATAAAATCCATGCAGGTACTTTTTAATGAAGTAGAAAAAAAAAGTTGTTACCGTCCGTTGAATTTTTTGGAAAACAATGCTTTGATTTCTCACATAAAATTTATTTCTATTGTTCTTCCTGGGAAATCACATCAAATTAGCAGCCTGAAGAATCCTTAACCAAAACCTGAATAACAATCATAATTCTGACAAGGTTCGAATCTGGTAACTTACATCAAATTATGAAAGTTTTTTTTTTCTCTTGAAATTATTTAGGTGGAACCTTGCCTTCTCCCACCTCAGTATTTCAGAATCAAAGCCAAAAACTATTCATTAACGTCATTGATCTTAGGAATATACCCTCCAACTTTTGAACAAAACTGGGCATGATCATTCAGACAACACGACCCTTGCTGATTCATGTTTCCGTATCCATAAATCCTTACACAAGTCCCTTATCCCTTCTATTTCAACTGTTGAAGTCCAATTAACCTCGGTTATCTTATCAACAAGTCCTTACAATTTAAAATTTTCAGATGTACATTGCCCTCCCAATATTCTCCTTCCCTGTAATTGAATTCTTATTCTTATCCCTAGGACCTCGATTCATAGCAGGAGGAGACTACAACGCTAAACACCAACAGTGGGGTGGTCGATCATCCAACTCTTGTGGCAGTATCCTATCCCGAGTCTCTACATCAAATAGCTATTCCATCATTTCAGCTATGAACCCTACCTATTGGCCAACATATCTCAAAAACGACCTAATACCCTTGATATATCAATCACTTATCTATATCATCATCCCAATCCCTAAATGACCTTTCATCTGATCATAGTCCTGTACTGCTTTTCCTGCATTCAACTTCTGCTCCTAAACGCACTCCACCGTCGTTGATGACAGAACGAGTAGACTGAGACAGTTTTCGAAATTATTTGGAAATGAAAATAGACTTTAAAATTCCACTCAAAACAAAACAAGATATTGATACACTATATACAAATACTAACTACATCAATACGCAATAGCATTATTAACATCACCTCAAAAAAAAAAAAAAAAAAACTTACGCTTCTCTCCAGAGTAATTTTCTTCAACATCTTCGCATCCTATTAAGAGAAAAGCGGAGAGCAAGAGCTGGATGGCACAGGACCATATACCCATCAGACAAAAAAAATTCCACAAAATTAACTAAAAGACTAAAAACAGAAATAAAAACACGACTGAAAAATCCTTATGGATGGTCACCAAAAAACTCCTGAACTATAAAAATTGTAATCATCCTCTTCTAACTGAATCCAAAACATGGTCAATCAAAGAAAAATCTCCAATCTTTGGTCAGCACTTTTTCAATATTTTTTAACCCCACCCTGATATCCTTAACCCGAAACACCTTGAAAGTATTGAAACAGAATTAAATATTCCACCTCAAATATCTCCTCCTCCTAAAGCATTCCATCCTTCAGAAATATCAAATATCATCCACCGATTGCTCTCCAAACAAGAACCTGAACATGACCTAATTACATCCCATATCCTTAAACCCTTTCCTCGGAAAGCCATCCTATTCTTATCATTCATATATAATGCTAGGAGAAGAAGATAATCAGGGATGCAGTCAAATAGGAACACCACTAGGAACACAGGGAATTCTTTAATTTCTTCTTAGACGTGGTGTTCCTCTTTGACTGCATCCCTGATCATCTTCTTCTCCTTTTATAATACCAGTCAACTATACTTTTATCATATATAATGCTGTAATCCGAACCACATATTTCCCTGATCCTTGGATCCATAATCAAGATGATACCCAAGCCCAAAAAGCTCTTCCTCTTATCGTCCTGTTTCCCTTTTACCAATTATGGGTAAAACCCTAGAAAAACTCATTCTGAAACGCTTGTATCCAATCACATAATCCCAGATCACTAGTTTGGATCCCGAATATCACATTCCACTTTCCACATTCCAGCAATGTCATCTCCTCCGCATAGGAGCGTGGAATGTACTGCACGGAAGCCTTTCTCGACCTAGAACAAGCTTTTGACCGAGTCTGGCACCCGGGACTGCTTTAAAAACTGCGTAAAATTCCCACTTCCTGCACACTTCCTTATATTTTTCTCCTATCTCAGTGATAGGATCTTCAAAGTTAATCATAACTTTTCCTATTCTTCCCTCTTTATCCAATCTGCTGGTGTTCATCAAGAAAGTATCCTAGGTGATATTATCTATACGGTTTATACAGCAGACATCCCTTCTTATCCCAGTATCGTCCTCACTACGTAAGCGGATGACACACGTGTGTTATTAGTAAATTATGATTCCTTCATAGCATCTCAAACATTTCATTCTCATATCATAAACCTTCAAGAATGGTGAGAAAACTGGAAAATGAAAATTAATCCAAACAAATCTCGTCAAATAACCTTTACCCTTCGTTGTAAACCTACGACTTCCTAGCCTACAAGATCCTTTAATAGCATTTCACTGACATCTGTTGAATAGATCCGCTATCTAGGACTTCAACTGGACAAAAGTTTAACTTTGATTTCATATAAACGACTAAAATGACAAGCTACTGCTCGTCGTTTTCGACTTTATCAATCGATTTACTACAAAAGACTCATTTACATAACATTTATCAGACCTATTTGGACATAAGGAGTTGAGGTTTGGGGCTTCACTAAACCATCTAATTCATCTTGTCCATTCAATCCTCGCTATCCAAAGTACTTCGAAAAATCATTAATGCTGCTTAGTTTTTCACAAATAAACTTATTCATAAATACCATAATGTTCCATACGTTGCTAATTTAGCCCAAACCAGATAGATACCTATCCTTTCATAAGTAAACTTTATAGCCATTCAAATACCCTAGTCTCTCAATTTGCATCCCATTGTGTCAACCCTTAGAGGCTTCTGAAAAGAATATGGCTTCGGTATCTTCTCAAATAGAACTTTTTATTGAAGTACTAGGTAGGCAGTATGTAGTTCTTCAAAAGCAATTGTCGTGTTATTATTTACGTTATTATCAGATTTACTGGATGTATGTTTCTTTTTTTTTCTTTTTCTTTTTTTATATATTTATATACAGTTGTAAATTTATTCTATAAAAAAATAAATAAAAAAACTTTATATGACACGAGAATTAAATCCAGATTTACAAAAAAGAAGATTTGTATGTTTTTTTTTTTGTTTTGTTTTTGGGGGGAGGGGGCTATAGGCACAAAACCCTAGGGTCATCAATGCCTGATATTTGTATGTATTAGTCATGTATAAGTGTATTTAGGAAATAAATAAGTGTTTTTCATAAATACAAATTTCATAACATACTTACAGTGTGTAATTTCAACTACTGCCTCTAGGCGCCTGAAAAGAAGATGGCCTCGGGACCTTCTAATATAGTGCTTTATCATGTAGAACCTTAATAAGTGCTACCAATGGGTAGTTGCTTTAAAAACAAGTGACGTGTCATTTTTATCTATTTCATCACATTTACTTGATGTATTTTATTTTTTGTATATACAGTTGTAAATTTCAATAAATAATTTAAAAAAAACTACTGCCTCTATAAAATAGCTTAAGGAGGTGTTGTATTTTAATGGTGGGGGAGGGAGGGTCGATGGTGGCGGCTAACTGACTTTGCCCCCGTCCTGACAAACCTAGTCGGAAATTTTTGGTATTTTCGGAGATTTGCCCTTCAAGGGAGACAATGAAAAATTTGGATCACCTTCAAACGGTCTATGGGTCATTTTCAAATAAAATGGCTATTTGCTGTCCCAGCACTTCAAATAGCTGTAAAATGAAAATTACCTCCAATAATTTCACTGTTGTCGATTTTATCTTGTCGAGTTCATTTGTTTAAATAAATATAAGCCTTGGAATTTCTATTTCAAATGTTTGATAAAGAAGAAAAAATTAATTATTAAAAATTTTGACGTACGTTACTGTCCACAGGTCAAGTTTCCATCTTCTAACCTTCCCAAAAAGTATAGAAATTTTTTTTCATTTTATTCTATCTGTTATTTCTTGTTCAATTATGTGTATATTAAATCAAAATAGTACTCTTTCTTGAAAATATGAAATTTTGGGGGCTTACGGAGGTATTGTATTGTGGGGGAGGGAGGGTGGAGGGGGGCGGCAAACCGATCTTTGCCCCCGTCCTGACAAACCTTCTAGTTCCGACCCTGGGCTCAGTAACGAATCCTCTGAGTGATTCAGAAAAAGCAAATAAAATTTTAAAAACCTCATTAATTGTATATATTTGTAAAAAAACAATAATTCAAACTTTTAATAATGTAAGCTTTAAGCACTTAATTGAATTTATTAATAAAATTATAATCTTTAGAGTCATAGAGTCAGCCACACTCTCTCCCCAACTGAGCAAAACAATTCTAGAATTATAGAGAATCGTTGAAGCATTGAGAAAATGGCGACAATTCCTTATATCAAGGCATTATCAACTCATCACTGACCAGAAGTGTTGAACTAGTTGAACAGTCAAAACAAAAGGGCGCTAAACATACGTTACATCATAATAATAATAATTGATTTTTCAAATAAATAATAATTTAAACTTGTTTAATAGGTACACATAGTATTAGATTTTTTTAATACACTGTAAGTAATTTACTTTAATATACTGTTCCCTAGCCAAATATAGTAGCTGTCACAAGGTGTTCTGCTAATTCAAGAAGATCGTGTAGGAAAACAGTGGTGGGACCACTAAAAACCTAATTCACCCATTATTCTAGTCGTTGATGGTTCGCCAAGAGATATGGATTTATAATTTCTCAAGTATATCCAATAGAAGCTGAAAATCAACCAGGTTTTGCCAGTAGAACTTTATAAGGGAGTTTTGGTATTTATTACCAAGACATTACACCTCTGTTGTTTATCTGAACGGAAGTGGACATTGGCAAATGATAATTGGCCAAAATATGAGTGATTTTTGGTGACAAAAAATAAATAAAAATGCGTTCCATCTTGTACTGCTTATAGGTTGCAACGTTGTGATCTACTACTTTGATGAAGACACGATCTCAATTACTACAGAAAGTTGGTCCAGCAATGTTTCGGCTTTCCAGAATTGATATTGTTAGGCAGTTGTTCTTCATTTAAGTCAGAGGACTTTCGATATTTTAGAGTAGAATACAGCACTGAATTAAAACGTGTCAATCTACCAAAGACTCTATAAGCAATTTATTGCAATATCATAATACTCTTATTGTTATTTACAAAGGCGTTGCCATGTCAAGTTCTCTTTGGGCTCAGTTTTTGGGCAAAATTAGATTTCCCAGGTCCTAGACTTTTTATACCTGCTTTCAGAGAACTGAGAAAATGAAGATTACAAGTAGAAATTCGAGGAGGAAGATCAAAGTCTCTTGTCAACTTTCATAAATCGAGAGATGTGGAGATAAAAACTAGTGAAAATCTTTTTCTTCAAGATGTCGCAAAGCGTGGAGGCATTTATCTAAATGTACCCATTCTGCGCTATTTCTTTCAATCTATGAAGACAGCAGCCTGTTTGCATTCCGTATTTTGCTATGTTATTAATGTATGTATTCCTTCGCCGACCAGATGAACATTATCCTTCTGTTCTAGCTCTAGCGTTCATTTAGCTTTTCATCGCTCATTCTGGTTACACGACAAACCTCTTTTTCTCCAATTGACACGGTCCCGAATATTTCCATTAGGTATTAGGTTTCTCCGAATTTACATTCTTGACGTTTATAGTATAATAGACCTCTCATGGTGACTATAAACTCCAAGTACTATGAGAGGTGCCAAGGAGGCTGGACCATTATATTTTATACTTGGTGTTTATACTCCACCTGCGGTGAACACCTTGAAGACAACTGTTCCACTTCATAGCATCGCCCATTTTGTGATATCGATCTCTCCGTAGTCAGAAACTCCCAGTATTGGAACTTTAATATAGGAAGTTGCTAGAGCCAGGTCGTAGGTCCTCACCGTTTTTGAGGAACTGAACTGAGAGCGAGTATTCGTGATGTTAAATGTTTATTATTAAGAATGTTTAAACTTAAATTTTGGCTCGAAGTGTAATATATAAATTTATCCATTAAAAGAAAATGTTTGATTGGAAGGTGGAATTCTGGCTGGATGAGATGGGATTGCAGCGGATTCTGTTTATAACATATTTTTCTTTGAATTAAATAAAATTATTCCAAGTCTAATGTCAAAGTATATTGATTTACTTTTCCCTAACTTTTAAGCAGAAGATATCCAATATTCGATTTCTTCAAAAGGAAGAATGAAGAGATGTATTTCTACCAACGACTAAATTTCGACTGGTTCCTCTTAATAGTTTCAGTAAAGTTATTAGGAACACTAGAAGAAAATTGGTTTTTGGCAACTGAATGGGCGGGCTCTTGGCCATTCTCTTACAGAGGAGCACGAAACATAACAGACAGACGTATACTTGGTGTTTATACTCCTCGGATTACAGTTAATGTGGTTAAGACGGAGTAACCCTTCTGAGAAGGCATACTATATCACCTAAGAGATTTAGCAAGGCAGGATATTTCTAAAGAAAAAAACCTACCTTGTAAAGTTTGCAAGAAGTATTAATGTAACCGAAGTAACCATCTATTGGCAAGTCTGTTTTTGCTTTATGAGGACAAGTTGGTTTGAAAACCCATTGATCTCTGATGAATAAATAGAAATTAAAAAAAAAAAAAAAAATAGAAACAATTAATTTGCTCACTTACTTTGAAAAATAATAGATTAATCTATTATTCCTATAAATTCCAAACCCTGCCTATTAAGCCGGGACATGTTTATAAAATTAGCAGCAAAAGCTTATTTAAATTAAGTTAAGATTTTCAAACCACTATTTAATCGTAAATTGCCATTTTTAAAATTAATTACATTAATTTAGCTTCTGATGACGAAAATCAGCGCTAGTTTCGTTGTAAGAGTTTAATCAGTTTTGTTTTCTTTATCCCATGCTGCGGTCTCAAGCAGTGTTATCAGATAGTTGATAATTCTACATTAACGTTGGATTACTGAACAGTATTTTTGTGTTTGTGTTTTTGAGTTAAAATAAACTCCATTTTTTCAATAAAATTGCTAATAACAATCAAGGTTCGTGTTAATCGTACAGAAATTCAATACAACACACAGTTCACTGAAATACTAAATAAATTATGCATTATTCCTACATTCATTCTTTTGATTCTTTAAGGAACTTGCAACTGATATTTTGGGCTTTAGGTGGAAGTTTAATGCTAATATATGTGACCAACAGACAATATATTGTACATTTTTTTATATTTTGTTTTCCTCTTAATTTTAAGTATGTTGTTTGTATGATGTAGAAATTTCTAAGCATCTTGATTTGATTTTATTTTACATATATAAGCCTAAAATTAATATTATTAAATGGATAGGCTTATATCAACAAAATTAATTTTTGTGATTTCAGAAGGCAATGATGGAAGTTACTGGTTCTTCTGATATTATGATTATAAATGGAAATTCTCATCCTGAACTTGCTAGTCTTGTGGCGAGGTATTAGTTTTAGAATATGCTCATCCCTGGAACTAATTATAAACTTTAGAATATTAATAAGTTCATGAATTTGTTTGTGATATTGTGTCATTTTACACATTTTTAGTCGTCTTGGTGTTAAACTTGGTGGTTGTACTGTAGCCCACAAGACCAACAGAGAAACTTTAGTTGAAATAGGTGATTCAGTCCGTGGGAAAGATATTTATATTATTCAAACAGGAACCAAGTAAGTAGAAAATGATTGTCTTGTGAAAAACTTGAAATGATATTCAGACTCACAGTTATAATTTTTTATTCATTGTACAAAATAAGTATTTTGTTTTCTTCTATAGGGATGTTAACAATAACATTATGGAACTTTTAATAATGGCTTATGCTTGCAAAACATCATCAGCGAAAAATATTGTTGGGGTTATTCCATATCTGCCTTACAGCAAACAGTGTAAGTTTTCAAATTATTCCTATATTTCTTATTTTGTTATTATTTCTACTTTGTGTTTCGAATGAGTTGTTTTTCCATATGTTTCCATCTCGCCAATGGATTTCTAAGCCAGTTAATTTGTTAAATGTATATTGTTATACAGTTGTAAATTTCAATGAATGGATTAATTTAATGAAAAAATACTAAATCAAGTCCCTCCAAATGTCTAGGCAATGGTATCAATCGGCTGTGTTTCAATGTATTATCTAATTTTGCAATATTTAAATTGGGTACCAGTATCTTTCACTGACTTTGTCCCTGCTCATGCCCATTTTTTTAGATTGTTAACGTTCCATAATTTATGTTGATGATTTTGTCATTTCTTTTGCAGGAGTTTGGTTAGTCTCCTTTATTTCCCACCCTGGAGGAGAAACATTTTTCCAATTTGTCATCACTTACTCTAATTAACTATTAACTACACTCACAGTTTTTATTAACATCATGAAGATGATATTAGTTTTTAAAGAAATCACCTCGTGAAGCATGAAATAGTGATGAACCTTCATCACAAACCTGTGACATTTATGTCTTATTGATTCAGGCTCCTGAAAATAACCCCTTGTGGTTTTTATTTTATATTAATTTGCAGATAATAACTATTTCTTACTCATATTCACTTCTGAGTATGAAAACGATAAACCATCATCATAATATTTATTACACTCATGTCTTATATTATTAAGTATTCTGTTTTATTATGCTCTATTATTAGTATTTTAATTCTATCATTGAAATTACTTCATTGCAAAGTATTGTGAATAGAGCTCTGGAGAAAAATTATGTTAATTTCGAAAACAATATTAAAATAGGATATCTCATGTTGTGTATAAAACATTAAGTTGGTTAATGGTTCAAAGAGTTTTGTTATATTGAAGAATGAATTAAAATATTTTGTAGTAATCCAACGAGCTACAATTTCCTCTGAAACTTCAAGTGAAGGTGGGAGGTTGAATAATCATGTTAAATAAAATATATTTACAAATATAATTAATTAATAATTATTAATCATCTAATTGCCAGTACTATCTATCTATCTATATGGCGCAACAACCCTTGAGTTGGTCCTGGCCTTCTCCAACATTTTACGGCAGTCATCTCTATTTAGTGCCGCTGCTCTCCAATCTCTCACTCCAAGTAGGGAACTTTTGTCGTCATATACACCATTTTTCCATCTCAGTCTGGACCTGCCGACTCGGTGCTTAGCATGGATCTGCTCCTCCAACAGCTTCTTCAATATCTCCTCTTCACTCATACTCGCGACGTGAGCCCATCTTGAGTCTGCCTATCCTTATTAGCCAGACTACATCGGTCTCATTAAACAGCTGGTCTAGTTCCCGATTAGTCCACTGTCTCCAGACTTCACCAACTATCAACGGATAGGTCCAGAAATCTTTCTCTAATCATTTCTTTCAAAAAGGCTCAGTTCATCGTTCTTTGAGTGTCCAGCATTCGGAGGCGTACATCAGCACAGGGTGTATGAGGGTCTTGTAGATCTTAGATTACTTTGGACGTACATGAGATGAATTTACTTCTCATATACTTGTGCAGCCCTAAGAGACACCTATAGCTGCTACAATCCTCTGAATTTCTTGACGCATGTTATGGTCTATATCAACATTGCAAATGTTATGGTCTATTTATAAAGATATAAGTATTTAATAAATATAACAGCTGTGGGAACAACATAGCATTATGAAGTATTTAATCTAAAGGAAGTCTATCCATGAGGGTGAAAAGTATATCTGGATAATTTCAAAAGTACAATACCTGACTCAGAACATCTCTTCTCATTTTCTTCATTTTGCGCATTGTTTAGTTTGCCAAATTCCTTGATATGTATCTTGCAAAAAAATATGTGCTCCTGAAAAATGTTCTCAAAGGACACTTGATGAGCTATGGAAATCTTTAAACTATAGTCATAGTGCAGGTGTTGTGATACATCATGTGACAGGAACTTTCCAGTATTCCAATGCAGCACAACTCCTTTAATTATGATTAAATGCTTCAGAAATTGAGTATTGTTCCTACAGGATAATGGAAATTTGGTGGCCAGAACAAATATCAAATGAAGAACTATGGAGAACCACCAATCAGCTTCCGGTCCGTTTAGAAATAAGGAAATGGAAATGGGTAGGACATGCTGAGGAAGCTAGATTATGTGATTGAAAAAGCTGCCCTATAGAGGAACTCCCAGGGAAAAAAAAGGAAAGGCAGACCAAACCCAGAGAGATTTGGCAGAGTTCTGTAGAGAAAGAATTAGACTAGTTTGTCAAATCCTGGCAAGAAAATAGAGGGATTGCTGCGAGTCTGAGCAAATGGAGATCACTTGAAGATGCTCTATGCTTCAATAGGAGGTAATGGAACGAATAATAGTAATAATAAATAACATAAAACTCAATGAATCATAGAAAAACACATTTGCTCTAGCAGAAAAACAAATAACCACAAAAAATGTAAACTTGTCAAACTATTTGTAGCTGTTGAAAATATTCATAGGTTTGTTAAAATAAAAATAATAGACAACTAAAATACAAATGAACAAGACAACACCCAGAGAAATAGTTTTTACTGCATTTTAAAGAATCAAAAAGACACTTTCTACCGATAAGAAACAATCATTTAACCAAAGCAATGTAAAAGACAGATAACTATAGCACCAGCACCTTCAAAGAAAGCTGTAGAAAAATTGATATGAGAAACTCATTCAGAAAATACTGTGTCACATAAATTAGCTTTCTATGTTTAAAACATTTAAAAGTAGGTATTTCAAGAAAACTCCCATATTCACACAATACACTTCCACAAAGAGGAAAAATATTTCCAGAATAATGTTTACAGATCCAAATATCTTACAAATGCCACAATCAATGAAACATTGTAAAATAAAACAAAGTACTGATCAGACAAAATTTTACTCGAACAACACCCACTAAATTTCTTAATGGTATTTCGCCTAATGTTTCTTTATAAGGAATATCAAACCCAGTAAAATACAATATTACCAATATTTATTAAGTTTATTATGTATATATATATATATATATATTAAGATGTCCTAAATTTTGGTTTAAGTTCTGATTTATTCGCCTGAGTTTAAAAATGGATTGGTGTATGGGCTTCAGAAGTTGAGTAGCCAGAGGATAAAGGCCGATAAAAAGAAGCTGTAAGCCGTCTTCTAAAATTCTTAGAAGAGTGATTAAAGCCACGCTGCACATGCCGGTCTCACTTGCGCTACCTGTCTCGAAGGAGTGGAATGAAGCAAAATCGCCTGTCAGTCTGCTGTTAGATCCCAACTAGAAAAGTGGTTAGCAGTCAGCTCCCGCTGGAGGCGGTTATTCTCTAAAAGAAGCTAAGCTCAAGGCACATTTTGAAGTTATTTAGAATTTCAACAGTTTGTAATTGAAGGTATTTACCTAAGAAAATACACCATTCATGGAAGTCAACTGATTCAATCGGTAAACCTTGTTTTCTTATATTATAAAATATCAGCTGAATTGATAATAGAATTTATCAAAATCTTAGTTAAATTTGTTCATTAATTGTTAACATTATCATTAAAATGTTAATAGATCTCAAATTATAAATGTTGATTAATTTAATGTTTTATCTATTTATATGTGTTTATATTTATTTCATGGCTGTGTTTAAATAATTTTTGTAATAAATTTTATTTGTGTGTTAATACTTAAACATTTGTTGTTAATTATTTTTCCTTGATATTTTGGTTCAATGATAAGGTGGGGCCACTATATATACACTATATACACCAATATATATATATATATATATATATATATATATATATATATATATATATATATATATATATATATGTGTATGTATATAATCAGTGATGTGTCAATTTCAAAATTTTTCGATTCTCGAAACCGATACCAACAAATCGATTCTTGATTCTCGATACCGATACCGCATTAAAAAAATATTAAAAAAAATTGAATTAAAAAAAATCAGAATTGAAAAAAAATAAATATATATTAAAAACTAAATAATTGAACATTGTCTACTATTTACAACATTGTCACTTACAACATTCAACAAATGAATCTAATTAAAATTTAATTTCTATATACAAAAATAAAACTTTTTTTTATAAATTCTTATTTAAGAATTCTAACTATATTCTTTCTTTCTGGGTCTAATCTATTTCTTTTAGTATCACAAATGTTTCCTGCCATACTAAACAATCTTTCACTGAACACTGTGAATAGAGGGATACACAGATATTTCACAGCAAGTTGTTTTAGCTGTGTGTATGGGCTGGAAATCCAATATGATGGTACTTGTTCTCCAAGAGTTGCATCCATGTTGGTTTCTTGCAAGTACCTATTGAGTTCAGATTCACACCTTGCCTTGACTGATATGGCTAAGGGAGTTTCAGGAGGTTGGGTAAATGCCTCTTTGTAATGGGTCCCAAAACCCCCCTTACCCTTATTTTTATTCCCATTAGACGAAGTTGATGCTTCAGCTTCACTGGTTTCAAGTTGTAGTGTTTCTTCATTTTCAGCCAAGGAACGCATTTCTTCAACGATCTGACCCTTGGCTTTTAGTAACAATATTTGGTCACTGGAAGAAGTAGTTTCAAATCATGGATTAAGAATCGTTGATCTGGCATATAAAAATTGCTCCTCAAGTGATGAATATCTTCTATTTAAAGCTGCAATAATATCATCTTTCAGTCCCTGGAGTCCTGATCCTTTAATTTCCTTGTTTTCAAGGTAGTATTTAATTGTACGAATGAGTGGTAGAACCTAAGAAAAAAAAAAAAACTATATATATACTGGGTGTCCCGAATTTGAATAGCAAAACTTCAGGAACTTATAGGGGACCGAAAAACTAAGACAAAAAGTCCTTTAGAGATTTGCTCGTTTTTACTTAGTTTGAGATAAAATCGCAAAAAAAGAAACAAAACAAAAATGTTACAGGTAGCGATTATCACCTTTCAAAGTTCGTCAGGCTAGGCAGTGAGATGTGTAAACCCTTAATGTTATATTTTACATTCTTTTATTTGTTTATATTTTGGCTTCCTTCTAGGATTATAATTCCTAAATCAGTCTTCAATCAGTTACTCAGATATTTTTGTGTGAATAGCATCAGCCACAATGCCACATACATATTCTAATGTTGAATACGCTTATATGATTTTTGTGTATGGTTTCTGTAATGATGATGCTTTAGAAGCGGTGTGGGAGTATGCACACCGATTTCCAAATAGAAGAGTGCCTAATCGACGAGTCTTTTCGTTAACTTTTAATTAACTACGAGAGACTGGGCTGGGTCATTCTTAGTACGTAATGAAGGCGACCAATTCCAGGCAGCAATAAGAGCAGATTATCGGAGAAGAAATTGTGTCCAACGCCACTTCGATAATAATCCTGAGACTAGCATCCGAAGAGCATCTGCTGCATGCATTAGCAATATCGTGGAAAGCAATATGGCGAATTTTGAAAGGTGATAATCGCTACCCATTCCATCTTCAAAAAGTTCAGAATTTATTACCTCAAGATTATGTCAAGAGATTGAATTTTAGTAACTGGTTTCTTGACAAAATTCGCGATGATAATTTATTTCCATTAAAAATTATAGAAGCTACCTTTACAAGAGGAGGAATTGTTAATCAAAGAAATTATCATGTATGGGCTCTTGAAAATCCCAGAGCTATTAGAGAAAATAGGTTTCAGCATGAATTTGCTATTAACGTTTGGCTTGGAATTTGGAATGGATTACTGGTGGGACCATATTTTTTACCTGGAAGATTGAATGGTATCACATTTACACATTTATTGGAGAAAGACTTTTCTAATTATTTAGATGACATTCCCTTACAGCAGCGGATTGAAATGTGGTTCCAACTCGATGGATGTCCAGCTCATTATAGCAGAGTTGCTCGAGCTTGGCTGGATATAAATTATACACAACGATGGATTGGACGTGGAGGAGTAGTACCTTGGTGACCCAGATCACCTGATATGACACTCATGGATTTCTTCGTATGGGGAACCTTGAAGCAGAAAGTTTATTCGGTGTCAATCAACTCAAGAGAGCAATTAAGAGACCGAATCATAGATGCAGTGCACCAAATATCATCAGAACAATGTTTAGCTGCAATTTATCAAGTGAATGCTAGATGTAATGCTGTAGATGTAGTGCAAGAGGACAACATTTTGAGCAATATTTACATTAAAAAGAACATAACATAAATATAATGTATAATGTAAATAAATAAGTATAAAAATGAAAACTTGTTTTGTTTCTTTTTTTACGATTTTCTCTAAAATATAAGCAAAAATGAGCACTTTTTCTAAAGGACTTTTTGTCTTAGTTTTTTGGTACCCTATAAGTTCCTGAAGTTTTGCCATTTAAATTCGGGACACCCTGTATATATTAAATGTATAAATATAAATAAAAATAATTCTGTAGAAAAACAAATTGAGATGGAAATTAGTTTCAAAATTTCCTATTCATTTTAAATCCTATTATTTATTGCATTTCCTCATTTGAAAATTGAAATATACTGTGAGGAAAAAGTTTTAACTTACCTCAGATATACAAGAAGACTCCTTGCTAAGCTGAAGAGTTAGTCAAAAATTTGTTATTTATCAACTGCATAGTCCAAAGTACTCCAATTATCATTAGTCATCTCTGCAGCTATTTTGACTTCATCTTTAGCAGCTATGAGAACAATTGCATTATTTTGTTCCTGAATCTTCCTCAGCATATGATAGGTGCTGTTCCACCGTGTTGATTGATCTTGGATCATGTGGTGTAGAGGTAAGCCTAGTTGTTTCTGGACAATTTTGAGGGTTTTGGTGTTCTTCGCAGAATGTTTAAAACTTCCTACAATTTTTTTTACTTTCCTAACCAAATTGGTAATTTTAATATTATCCAAAAAGCCATCCTTTACAACCAATTAGAGCAGTGCATGGAACAGCTGGAAATCCTGATCTTTCTAAACCAGTAGTTATATTTTTGTCTTTATCTCTAACTACTGCTAAAACATTACTGCATATCATCCACACATTAGTCAAAACTTCAATGAGGAAGTTTTTGAGATTTTCAGCTGTGTAGCTTATTTCAGAAAAGGGTATTACCTCCAAACACTTGTGGGATATAACCCAATTTAGATTAGTCTTTTTAATAACATGGGCTGTCACAGCCATGTAATCATTATTGGCAATCGAAGTCCACATGTCAGAGGTTATAGAAACATGTTCAATTTCTTCCAGTTCCAGTCTCACTTAGAGAGCTACTTCTATGTACATTTCCACAATGATTTTATTTAAAAATGTCTGTCTGGATGGCATCGTGTTTCGGGGCTCCGAGTGAGAAATCAAATGTAAAAATCCTTTGTTTTCTACTTTGGAAAGTGATTATAAATCTAAGCAGATCATTTCTGCAATGAGGCGATCCAATTCTTTGGAACGGGGATCATCTTTTCTAAATTTGGTTTTTTTATCAAAAAGACTTTTCAGTGTAGGTTGTTTCCATTTTTGGCCAATTTTAATAACCTTTGGATAAAGGTTAGGTGAAGGGAGGGAAGTAATAGAATGGTCTGAGGAAGAAGCTGCAGGAGAACCTAAGCCTTCATTGATTTTACTTTCATTTGGATCAAGTTTAATATTTTTATTAGATGGTTCTTTGTCAAGGTCAACTCCTGGTCCTACTTATAGTTCATCTAGTTTTCCCTCAGTCTCAAACAATGGATCTTCTTGTGAATCAGGCTTTTCATTGCTTTTGAAAAATGAATGCAAGTACTGCCACTGGAACTAGGACTAGGCTTATCTGTAGCACTCACAGATGACCCTGATACATTAACATTCTGTAATTTTAAATGTTTTTCCAGATTCAAGGTGCTTTTACTGGAGCCGCCCCGAGAAATAAGTTTAGCATAAATGTTACACTTTGCAAATTGATCATTGGCATTGTCAATAATGAAATAGGTCCACACTTCTGATGCCATTATTAATAATATCACAAACATGAAACAAACACTTGGACAAATAAAATGGAAACAAATAACACTTTTGTTGTTGGTTGACACAAAAAACAGAAAACAAACTGTTTAATAACTGAGCGTCTATGCTATACAACTGTCCAGAAGGTAACTACGCCTTGGCTGGCTACAGTAGAAAAAGAACAGAGGGATTATTTGTTTGAATGACTTGTATTTTACTTTTTTTAAATTAAGTATTATGGACAAAAATTGATACATGTAATAATTACATATCACAAAATATTAACTATTATATATCATAAAGACAAAATAACTCATACTTTATTAGACAAAACCGAATATGTATATATAAATATATACATCCCTAATAAATATATATATACAGGGTTTCACAGACATAGTGTAAAAAAAAAAAATTGGGTAATACTGCATACTAAACGGGGTAGAATGGCGCAGAAACTAGTTTCATATCTCAATCATTTGGGGAGATAAAATTTTTTTTGTTTTTATATTTAAAATCTTTATTTCTTCTGAAAAATGGCAGTTTACTCACTTATAGTGAAGTCCATGGCTGAAGAGTGAATGGCAATTGATGCAGTCATGAAATGAGAGGACAACTTCTTATGACCTTTGCAAACAGTGGGATTAGTTATAAAAAAAAAAAGAAAAAAGTACGTTTATGTAACATTAGATAATCAGCAAGAATTTGGGTCCCCCCCCCCCTAACTCCCTATAAATAAGATTTTTTTGGGGGGGGGGGAGGGAGGGCTTGCCACCTTCACAACTCTGTACTCCTCATGCATATGGACAAGAGATAAAATAACTAATACATTTATTCAATCTAGTAGGTACGTGAAGCAATTCTCTAGCGTGTTTTTCATCTGAAAAACTTCTGTTAGACTCAAAAGGTGAAGTGCAATTGTATCATGAGTTACACCACTAAAAAGCTAACTAAATTCTGCAGTTTTTGAAATTTGACGGCTTCTAGGGTGCTCCAGTGGGGAGTGAGAAATTTTCAAAAAATATTAAAAATTTAAGTTTTAATAAATGTTTTGTGTTTTGCGCGTTAAAAGGCCCTCTAAAAGTGAATTTAAAATAACTAGACCTATGTCATATTTTAGAAAATTTAATGTTGATTAAGAAAATATCATCGTTTTTGTTTCTACGCTAAACCAAAGTAGAGAAAACTGCCATTTTTGAGAAAAAATAAAAGATTTAAAAATAAAAACAAAAAAAATTCTATCTCTTCAACAGATTGAGATATGAAACTAGTTTCTGCGCCATTCTACCCCGTTTAGTATGCAGTATTACCCAATTTTTTTTTACACTATGTCTGGGACAGCCTGTATATCTTTCAGCCCTGGCATAATCTAAGTTCCCACATTTGGCACGTAACACATTTTACCCACCCCAGTGTGTTCAGAGTTTGCATCACTTTAGTCTGGTTTATCCTCACTATTGGTTTATCATCCATCATCTCTGTCCACAAGAGGAGGGTCATTGTAGTATATTGAGTACGATGAAGACTAGGTCTAGTAAACCTTGTATGATGAAGCTGGATCTTGCTGCTTTGCATCCACGAGTAGTTGTTCTCTTCTTGCACTTGAAGTTCCTGGGGAAATGAGGGCCCAAATTTACACAAAGAAAGGGTGCCCATATTTACACCAATTCCATCTAAGAAAGATGGCCACTGTCACATGTAATCTAAAAGCTTGCGTGATTAAAGGTGTACTTAAAAAAGTAGCTTTAGATCTCTGCTTTCCGCATATCACTGAAA
Organism: Euschistus heros; assembly: GCA_003667255.2. Lineage (NCBI taxonomy): Eukaryota > Metazoa > Arthropoda > Insecta > Hemiptera > Pentatomidae > Euschistus > Euschistus heros. The sequence continues at coordinate 962,986 of RCWM02000035.1, read as the reverse complement.
TTATCTTTAAATAAACATAAGAACATGAAAAGAAAATGATTTCACATACCTCTCAAAAGTTTGCAGTTCAGAATAAACATCAATTTGCAAATATATATATATATATATATATATATATATATATATATATATATATATATATATATATATATATATATATATATATATATGTTAATAGCTGTTATTGGGCCCTCAGTAAAATAATAGGTAAAAAAAAGTCTCCCTAAAAATATAAAAATAAGGGTCTACTACCAAACCATTTTAAACCAGTTGTATTGTATGGAAGTGAAACATGGACGCTCACTGCGAGGAATGAAGGCATTGTAAACAGATGGGAGAGAAAAATTTTGAGGAGGATATATGGTCCTACTAGAGATAGGGATATATGGAGAATAAAAAGCAACCAGGAACTAAGAGAACTGTACAAAGCTCCAGATTCGGTTGCTACAATAAAGCAAAGAAGATTAAGATGGCTGGGCCATGTGCATAGAATGAGCTCCAACAGAATGACAAAAATCATGCTGAATAGGCATCCTGAAGGAGGGAAGAGAGAAAGGGAAGGCCTAGATTGCGCTTGAGGGAAGACGTTAAGGGAGACCTAAAGGTTGGAGGAGAGCGGCTGGTGACAGGAACAAATGGAGGGGAATCTTGGAAGAGGCCAAGGTTCTGCATGGACCGTAGCACCATTGTTGTTGTATATATTGATGTACTATAACTTGACATTTACATTTCACAAGACTTATGTTTAAACATAAATATGTATGGAATCCTGTACTAAAAAAAATTAGGTAATCAGTTATTGTAAGGTTGTTTTTTTATTTAATTTTTCAAGAATTACAGAATGTAGAGGAGCAAAAGAAGTACCTAAAAAGAACTTTAGTACTTTGATTATTTATATAGGATAAAAAGAAAATATTACAATACTAGCAATCCCTGTCTTGACTTCGCATAGATAATTTTAACTATTAATATTTTATTATTGCTAAACCTTTCTGATGCTAAAAAGATTGGTTCAGTAATTTTGTGGTTTGTGATTTCTAACTGTTACCTATGGCATGTTATCAAGACAATGGCTTGTCCTTTTATATAATAGTATAGATTGCAGTTTTAAAAATAAGTACAAGTTAAAAAAAGTTCTATTTTTAGAAAGAAATACACATTTTAGAATTTCAGTACTGAATTTAATGGAAAGCTCCAGACCGGAAAGGTAGCTTTGCCCTCTCTAGTATTTAAAAAGACAAAATACTTTAGATTTGTAAGAATAGAACATCATCGATTACAACAGGCAAATGTTATATGCGAAATATCTTTGTAAAAATGTTATTGTTCCCATTTCAAACTCTAAGAGAAAGTTACACAAGGCTTCAAAATGCACCCTCTGTCTTTGAAATCCATTGACTGGCTGATTGAGGGGGTTACCCTATCCTGCAAATAATCCATTTTAGGGATGTCATAGAATTACCTACTCATTTCAAATCAAATCTCAGTTCAGATCAAAATATCTCCTCCTCCCATCACATCTCCCACAGTATCAAGGTAAATAGGTTGAATCAGATGAGTCCTTCATGAGTTTTGCCTGCCTCTTGGCTGTGACAGTAATCAACTTAACCATGACATGATATTCTGCTTCTGTCTTAATGAGTGAATTTGCTGTCCATAGCCTTGAGACTACCATCCAGATAGACCTGTTTTTGTGGATTTCTTGAACTCAACAGGCTATTCTTTATTTTGACAAATAAAGATAGTTTTTAAGATAAAAACTTATTATATCCAATAAAAGCTATGGTGCTTTTCTTACACAATATCCTACTATTTTTTTTACATATCTCCCTACCTGAAATTTTTTCTGGGACTAAATATCATCTATGGCACAGTCAAGCACATCACTTCAAAGTGCTTGTATTTAATGCATAGTATCAGATGAGAGATGTCAACTAAAGAATAACTTGAGGTAAACATGATGGTATAGAAGGCTCAAACCTAACGAATTATAGAATAAGACGAATTAACGAGTAACAAAATAACGAGTTTCCACTGTATTTTCATTGGTTAAAATATATGTACCAAGTTTTGTATTTCATTTTTTGTTAAGATGGATTTTTAATGTAAGAAAACTGAACATATACATAATATTTTTATTATTAATGTGTTATTTAGTTTGTGAGATATTAGATTTGTCATCATTATAGGTAAAATGAGAAAGAGGGGTTGTATTGTATCAAAGCTTTTAGCTAAGATGATGTGTAATTCTGGTTTAACACATGTAATTACAATGGATCTTCATCAGAAGGAGATTCAGGGATTTTTTGATTGTCCAGTTGATAATCTCCGTGCTTCTCCATTTTTACTTCAATATATTCAGGTAAATATTTTATTTAATTAATTTAACATATTTATACTCGATTCATCCATTATTATTTTTTTCTTTTGCTCTCTGAAAATTGGAAGAGTCTGCTCCCCACTTATGCTTAAGTAAGCCAACATAAGATCTATTGGTTGCAACTATTCAGTAGGCTGGGAATACACATGCCAATAGCTCGTACAATTTCATGTGAGTACCTAGCACGTGCTAGCTACTATCCCTTAGCTGGCATGTGTATGAGTATATGGTGACTGGTATGCCAATGTTTGGCCGTAGATCGCTCAACATTTGATTTTGCGTGCTAGTGATGAAGTTCATATTTGTGGAAGAGTCCCACCCCACTGAAATGGAATGTCTGAATGCACACTACAGCTACTGACATGCCAGTACACAGGCTAGATCTTATTAGTACTTTTTGAGTAGTATTTTGCTTATTTTTTTATGTGCTTATTCTTTGTTCTGTTTTACCTATATTGTAATATAATTTCTATTAAATAAAAAAAACATTCAAAGCTAATTCTTTTACAAACTTTAATAAAATCCTTCAATGCAGTAGCTATTTCACCACAAACCATTTGAGTAAACTGTGTAACCATAGTTTTTCCCACTCTAAACAATACCTCCAAAGAATTATGTGAATCACTGATAGCCAAAAGTCATGGAGTTATTTCCAATTTAGTTCTGGTTGGGATGGCATTTTGCATATGGGTATCTTCTGTTTTAATTTTGTTCAAAATTTTTATTAATAATTCATCACATTTTTCAGGAAGCAACCTTAAATAGTTTCTCTAACCTCCTATATCTGCTTGTCTCATTCCTCTAAGCAAACAACTACTTGTTCCATGGGATTAGCAGATAGGTTTTCCATCTTTCACCCAAAGGTTCCAGTTTATCTGTTTGGTTTGGGTTGCATTAATTTATCTACGTATTCTGTTACAAGTTATAAAATTATGTTATTCAATTCGCTTTGAATGCTTTCCATTCACCCGAATTATAATTTTATTGGAGAAGAATTTATAATGTTATAATATAAAAAAAAACACTTTTTAGCTGAGCACACTGTTTAACTCTTCAAACAAGAATACTGGCAACTAGGAACTGGTCTGTGTATCCTAGCTTGCTTTTTGGGATGCCAATTACTAGCAAATGTATATTCAGTTTGTCAGCCGCTGGTGCATTCCAGCTACTAGCATGTGAGCTACTCCCCCAATTTGCTGGCATGTGTATCCTCGGCCATACCAGATTTCCAATCAAGTGTAATTTATAGTTTTAATCTGTGCTGCAAAGTAGGAGTAGTAACTCAGTTACTCTCTCAAAAGTACATGTTATAATGGTTACTCTCTGCTCCTCTAGTCTAAGGCCTTATCCTCTGAACATAAACTTAGCCTTGACCTCATTGACTGTGAGGCTTGCAGATTTCCATGGGTCAAGAAAGGCTCCCTCTAAAGCTGTAAAGGATCTTGACAGTGTCCAGATCATTTGCTTATCCAAGCAGTTGGACAAATGTAGAGAAGAGCATCCTTATTGACAACCTTCTTTACACACCACATTTAAGTGTAAACTAGCTAATGTATTCGCTGTCACAAAGGAACTACAATTAGCAATTTGGAATTTTTTGGAAACAATTTCCAATGAATTCAAACGGCATCTTTTATTGTGCATTTCATTTTAAGCATTAAGCTCCAACAGGATCTGAAACTCTTCAGCCATTCATATAATGACCAGGAAGTCAACATGATACCCGTACTGTGAAATTGAAAAAAAGATCCTTTAGTTTGTAATGTGTGAATTTGAGTATTTTAGAATTTTGTCTTGTAATTTTTGGAATGGGTCTGTGCAGACATGGGTATTTTTTTGATTTAATCCATTTATCATTCCAACTTGAGATAATGTTTTGGCTAATTTTTCCCTAAACTTTACAAACCAATTTTAAAATATGTATTTGTATATATTTACCTAATTGATTTTTTTTAGGAGAGTATACCAGACTATCGTAATGCTGTCATTGTTGCACGTAATCCTGGATCAGCTAACAAAGCCACCTCATATGCTGAAAGATTAAGATTGGGTTTTGCTGTTATTCATGGAGAGCAGAAAGAAGCCGAATCAGACATGGTCGATGGCAGGTTGATATTTTTCCTTCCCATAATTCTATTTATATGATTTATAGTTTGAATTATGTCTCTTTGTTTTAAAGATATTCACCACCACCACCTTCAATAGCATCTAGGATAATGGGGGTTGGTGTAGGTGTTCCTCAACACCCTGCAAAAGAAAAACCCCCAATTAATATTGTTGGTGATGTTAGTGGCAGAATAGCTATAATGGTAGTAAGTATTTTGTTTTTCAATTTAATTTTATTTGTTAAGTTAACTTTTTAATGATTGTTATTTTTAGTAAAAGAAAACTTTTACGAATATTAATAATAATAGAAAGGCTTTGTGATTTCTCCAATCTTCATTGCTTACACATCTCCCTTCACTGCATCCTGTCAAAGGTACATTTCACAAAGTGGGGCTTGAATAGTCTCTTTGGTGTGTGTGACTATTCGCTACAGATCTTTGGTTGTAAATGATTAAAATTTAACAGTTCACAAACTCAATTTATAGGTTTTATTACAAAATAATGCACAGAACACAAAACAAAAACAACTATATTAGATTAACTAGAACTAGGAAAGGCAATCATCTGTTTATATAGGCACTCAGTGTTGCCAGGTTCACTAAACACATTTTCAACAAAATTTATCACAATAGAACATAAACAAATAACACTTTTTACAAATAATAATAATAATAATAATAAGAAACAGAAGATGATAATAAAAGAACAATAAACTAATAAAACAATAATACAATAATAAAAACAATAGCAAGCGGCGCGATATTCTCCCTCCACAAAATCGTCGTGATTTTTTTTTTTTTTTACTAACCTTGCTGCCCATCTAATGGAAGAGGACACAAACGAATAACAGGTCTATTAATATAACCGGATTGTGTACGTACTTTGGCAACTCGAGATTTATGATCTTTACCTTCAAATAACTGAACAATTCTACCCATTGGCCAGGACAATGGAGGTGCATTATCTTCAGTTATGAGGACATCATCTATTTTAGGTTCACAGGATGGTGTGTTCCATTTTTGCCTTGTCTGCAGGTCAAACAAATACTCTTTCCTCCAACGAGACCAAAAAGATTCAATTGATTGCTTTACGAATTTCCACTTCAGAGCTAGACGGGAGTTAAATGAATTTTCACAAGGGTGTAGGGCTTGCATTGGGCGTTGGACTAAGAAGTGAGCTGGAGTTAAGGTTTCAATGTCGTCTGGAGATAAAGACAAATGAACGAGAGGGCTTGAATTAAGTATTGATTCTATTCGGACTAAGATTGTATAAAATGTAGTGAACGAAGGGGATTGGTTCCTTAAATTTATCTTCAATAAACGCTTGAATGATTTAACAGCACTCTCCCACAATCCGCCCATGTGTGGAGCACGAGGGGGTATAAACTTCCATTTAATTCCCCGAGCAGAAGTAGAATCGATGAGGTGAGTTTGAGCTTAATGGTTCATTGCAGTTTTTAACTGGTGAATACAGCCTGCAGTCCCCACGAAATTAGTTCCATTATCCGTCCAGATAACAGATGGCAATCCTCTGCGCGCGATGAATCGTTCCAAAGCCTGCAAACATCCATCCGTGGACAAATCTAAAACTGGTTCTAGAATGGGCTAATCACCCGTAAAAATGATGAAAATTTAAAAAAAATAAAAATTAAGAAATGACAAAAAAAACAAAACAAAAAAAAACAGCGACATATAAGGGTATTGCCCGAGAATCGCGGATACCAGGGATATTTACAAAGAATGGACCAGTGAAATCTATGCCAACTTGCGAAAAGGGATAAAGGTGATCTAACCTATCCTTTGGCAACTGACCCATTATAGGTTGAAATGGTTTAGGCGAGACAGAAAAACACTTTGTACACTTTTTCAATGCTTGCGGCACAGTGTTGCACCCATCAACAATCCAAAATTGTTGTCTCAAATATGCCAATGTTGCCCGAGGGCCTATGTGCTAGCAGTCTTCATGGGCTTGATTGATTACTAACAGGGTTAGAGGTGACTTTTTTGGGAGCAACGCGGGTGGGATGCTTTGAATTTAACGGTAGACTAGAATTTTGTAAATGTCCACCAACACGGATAATAGAATGACCATCCTGGAAAAGACCAAGGACCTTACAGAGTCGATGTTTTGGTTTAACCGATTGTATATCTTTAATCAGGTCTAAAAAATAGGTTTGTTGATTGACTCTAATAATGGCAGTTTCAGAAAAAAGCAATTCACTGGAAGTCAATGGACCAGACTTTCTAATTGGTTTGGGGCGCTGACAGTTGCCAATGAAACGTAAACACCATGCCGTTATGCGTTTCAACCAAATAGAAGAACTGTATCGGGACTCAAGAGGAGAGGATGCAGCTTGACAGATTAAGGAACCAAGTTGGTTTGTTTGCTGTTCTTCAGCAACAAGTGGTGGGTCTTTTAAGGAAGGTTTCACTGACTTCAACCTCCAGTTTTCGAATGGGCGAGCTAGCCATTTAGGACCAGACTACCACAGCTGATTGTTTACTATTTCTGAAGGGAGTAGTCCTCGTGATGCTAGGTCTGCTGGATTATCACTTGACTGGACATGAAACCACTTACAGGCTGGCATGCATTTTAAAATTTTTGACACTCGATTTCCAACAAATACTTTCCCCACCGGAGGGGGGTCAGCACAGATCCAAGAGTGTGCAACAGTACTATCTGAAATGGCTAGAATGTGATCATCATTAACAATTGGGAAACTATTACGTACTTTGGAAAATAATTTGCTTAACAGTTCTGCAGCCAGAAGTTCTAGGCAAGGCAAAGATTCAATTTTTAAAGGGGCAATGCGAGCCCTAGACATTACTAAGCGAATAGCATTTGACTGAGACAGGTTGTTGAAAATAGTAACATGGTAAACAGCCGCTGCATAAGCCTTTTCTGATGCATCAGCAAAACCAATCAACCACTGGTCAGACTTAAACGATGGGATATGACAAGGTATTTGTAGATTAGACAAAAAGGGTAGAGAGGAAGCGATTTTTGACCATAATTTTATCAATTCAGATGGAATCATATCATCCCAGTCCAATTTTAATTGACAAACTGCTCTTTGTATGCGACGAGCACGAACTGTGACTGGCATAAGCCATCCTAGAGGATCATAAAGCTTGCCAATTTGGCTGGCCAATTGACGCTTTGTCTCTACAAGATCCACAGACTTTACAGAAAAATAGAAGTGATCAGGATTGGGATTCCAGGCGAGGCCCAAAATTCTTAAGGGCTTATCTGGAGGTTCAGCTCACTCTACTGGAGAGAAGGCAGGGAGCCAATGCTCTTGAGGAATACCCTCCAACAACTGAGGACAGTTAGAAGCCCATTTCTTTAATCTAAAATTTGCTGAGCCTAAAAGATCGATTAACTGATCACGAGCGACAATAGCACCTTTGAGGGTGTCAGCACCACCTGACACATCATCAATGTAACACCTTTTTAAAAGAATATCAGCTGCAATAGGATGGGTTACAGAATTTGTCTCGGCTAAGTGAGCAATTACACGGTTGGCCAAATAAGGGGCAGATGCAGTTCCATATGTTACTGTGTTTAAAGCATAGTCTCTAACTGGCTCATCTTCATTGGCACGCCAAACGATTCTTAAAAATGTTTGATCAGGTTCTGGATGAGTGATTTGGCGAAACATCTTTTCGATATCAGAAGTGAAGACATATTTATCTTTACGGAAACGGGTTACAACCTCTGAGATATCAGACTGAAGTTTGGGTCCAACAAGCAAGATGTCATTTAGGGATAAACCATTAGAGGTGTTCTGAGAAGCATTGAAGACCACCCGAATCTTTTCAGGGGGGTCATCAGGCCTGTGGACAGCATGGTGAGCGTGAGGAATCAACGTTCGCGCCACAATATCTGCACCGAAAATTAGATCAACAGGCTTACTAAGGTTAAAATCTGGGTCAGCTAGTTGATAATTGGAGAGATGAGGCCAATTTTTCACAGAAAATGATTGTGATGGGAGGTTTCTAGCAACTTGTTTCAGAACTCTCAGAGAAACAGGTATTGTTATGAACGATGGTAAATGAATTAGTGCAGTGGCCACTCCTAATATTTCAACTGATTGGCTTCCCCCTACTCCAATTACTTCACTTTTGAGTGGTAGAATTTGTAACTGTGTTAAATGGGCTGTTTCATCGGTTATGAAGGTGTGGTCTCGTTGGAAGGGTCTGATTACAACTTATAGGAATACCAGCCTTATTTCCTGCATCGGCGTTGAGAAGGACAGTCTGTATTGGTGTGGCGGTGGGACAAACAGTTTAGGCACAATTGAACTGCGTTGACAAAATTTAATTTGTCCATAGCTGAAAGACGGAGGAAGTCTGGGCAAAAGTATAATAAGTGCGACTGTTTGCATCTGTAGCAGCTGAAATGATGCACTCTGTGATGGTACAGGAGAGCGATTTTTCGATTGCTAGTTATCAATGTTTTGATGCACTACAGCAGCGCTATGGGCCTGAAACGATTTTCTTTGGTTTTCAGGCGATCTTTGTTTCACCTGGGCAGAAGACGCTGGGCATTCACTTCTGATCGTAGAAATGTGAATAAATGGTCAAGCGTTGGAACTGCTTCATTATTTGTGATATACTGTCTTACAAACTTCTCCTGAAAATACGTACCAAGTTTTAGATACAATTGATGGAATAACAACAAATCTGCTAAGTTGTCAACGGGTAATTTGGTGACATAGTCCGCCCATCGCTGAGCAGAGTAGAAAAAGTCCTCTAGTGAGCTTTGGCGATCTTCATTAAAGTTTGGAAGTGTATTGAAGTTGAGTAAGTTGGCTTGTGCAAATCGGAATCGAGACGAATATTCATTTACCAAAACTTGATAAGCGGCATCATTGTCTTCATGAGAACTAACTAAACTTAATGGAACCCCTTCTAATTTGTTCTTTAAAGTGAATTTTGTTTCCTTGGGGAAATGGGGTAAATTGTGAACAGCTGTATTAAACTGCTTTATAAAAATTGGAAACTGGATTATGTCTCCTGTGAAATCGGGGACAGATTGAATTAATTGCTGATGCAATTGTAATGCATCTAAAACATCTCTTGAAAAGGATGTTGCAGGATGTGAGATAAAGCTTTTACAATCGTCTAACTGTTCTAGGGATTTGCCTTTTTTGTTTTCCACTATTACTGCATGAGCGGATTTTAAAGCTAAAACAAAGCTGCTCTTCTTTGCCTGTAGTTCATCTAGAACTACAAAATCTAGAGTAGAAGACTCTGTAAGGGGTTCAAATTTGTCACATATATCGTGAATGGCGTCATCAATACTTATCGAAATTGCATCAGGATGATAAGGCGAATCTGGTATTCCTGAGAGCGTAGTTCGTGCAAATTGAGAGGCCCTTTTTAGTTTATTATACAGGAGACGGTCGGCTTCACTCAATAAATTTTCAACTTCAGGCGAAACATTAATAATACTTGGTAATGGATACCTAGATATGTCCAGTATCCTTTTGTTTTCGTCATTAGCCATTTTATTAATTTTTTAAATTGTCCAGACACACAAAAAAAATATGAATTTTAGTACTTACGGGTTCCAATTTCTAACAATCTAAAAACTCCCGGGTTTCGGCACCAATGAATAGTCTCTCTTGGTGTGTGTGACTATTTGCTACAGACCTTTGGTTGTAAAGTTTTTGGTGGATTTATAGCACAATCAATCGTTGTCTCGTTCGTGAAAAATACATGCTGACCGTTTTCAAGATAGACGGCTAACTGAACAACTGCTGGGTCCCGTTCATAAATCGGAAAACCAAAGATACGTCAAGCAGCTTCATTGGAGCTAATGTACCGACCAATTTGATAGAGCGTTGTTTTATTGTTTTTATTCATTGGAGGAGCATTCACATTAGTATTTTCCATGCTAAACTCAGCCATATCACTGTCTTTATTATTTTTGTAAAAAAATTTTAATACAGGTATTATCATTTAAATTTTATTCGAAATTGAGTGAAAAAGGTTCACAAAAAAGACTATAATTGATCAGTTATCGATCGCGATAAAAAATTATTAAATTACTAAAATGACTATTAAAAAATAGGGGTTGGTGATAGAAGGGTGAAAATTTAGTATTGTATGTATTTTTTTAATGCCACGTTATAGATAAATAAAAATAAAAAATTTTGTCCAAAAATTAAAATAAAAAAATGTTAGGGGTGGACAACCCTTGAATATGAAAAATTCATGAAAGTTTGAAAAATAGATAGTAGCCGATTCTCAGACCTACTGAATATGCATATAAAATTTGGTAAAAATCGTTATAGCCATTTCGGAAGAGTATGGTAACTAACATTGTGACACAAGAATTTTATACATAAGATATATATATATATATATATATATATATATATATATATATATATATATATACACCTAAAACCTTAATCAGTTAAAATTATCTCATCATAAGTTATGTTCTTAAGAGAGCAGCGAAGCTGCGACGGGGAATGCTAGTTAAAAATATTTAACTGATCCGTTGCTGGTATAAGAAAGAAAAAAAGGTTAGTGAAAAAAATATGACCCTCTAATGTTATGTGGCCTGTGTGACACACTCGCACACACCCTCGTTACACCAGTGGTCTCATCTTTTCATTTCTCTAATTACTCACTACTTTTACGTACCTTAAATCAGGTTCTTCTATTTAAAAATTTAAAGTTGAAAAATCGTTTGAAATTATACATAAATGATGTAATTGATCTTTACATTTTTCAACTTTCTCTATTACTATTTTAAGTTTTGGATTCCAGTTAGTCAAGAAAGGAACGTGAATGTGAAACTAATTGTAAAATAAAGTTATTTATTTGATTAAATTTTACATATTCATACAAAACATTAAATTAAATTAAATAAAGAAGTATTATTAGTCCAGTCAATAAACAAATTGTAGAGTGCATGGAATATGCGATAATTTTTGACTTCATAGCTTCATTAGGAATAGTTAGAAGGTAAACATACTAATAGTCCCCACCCCTGGGGGGTGAGCTAACAGTGGGGGAAGGGAAGAAGTTCAATTTTTTAGTTTTTTTATTATATCTTGAAAACAGTTGCCTCTAGAAAAATATGTTTTAAATAAACATGAAAGCTAAATAAATTTCCTATAAAATTGATTATATATAAATTTGTTGTAATTCTTGTTGAAGAACTAAATAAGAAAAAAATAACTTATGTTGGCACCCTGAGAAAAAATAAAAGGGAACTGCCAAAGGAGTTCCTCCCTAGTAAGACTAAACTACTGAATACTGCAGTTTTTGGATTTCAAAAAACAAAAACTATTGTATTCTATACAGAAAGAAAAAACAAATCCACTGTATTGATATCTTCAATGCACGAGGATGATGCAATAGATTCATCGACTGGTGAAAAGAGAAAACCCGAAATACTCACCTTTTGTAATCACACAAAAGTTGGAGTAGATATTGTGGACCAGCTTTGTAGCAACTATTCAGTGGCAAAGAACGCAAGAAGATGGCCTGCTGTTATATTTTCCAATTTATTGAATTTGGCAGGAATAAATGCATTGGCTGTATACTCAGCAGATAATAACTTCGAAAAAAGTATAAGAGATGAATTTATAGAAGCATTTTCTTGGGATCTAATAAGACCTCAAATTCAAAGACACATCCAAGGTGCCCGAATAAATAAGAAAAAGAGAAGCAATGTTACTCAAAGTAGAACTACCAAATTTAGTGCTGACGAAAAACGACCAATTAGTTCAAGGGGAAGGTGTCACATCTGTGGTCGTACAAGAAATAAAACAAGGAGATCCTGCACTAAATGCTGTAAGTGGGTACGCCTTGATCATTGTTCAGATGTTTGTGATGAATGCCTTAAGTGACTTCTTTGTTTGTTTATTTATTATTTTTAGAAAATTATTTTTACAATATTATAATGTATTACTATTAAATATGCATTAAGATTATATTATTGTATTATGTAAAAAAATAAATATATTTAAATTTTAAATATTGAAGAATTGTCATTTTTTAAGTTTTTACCTGTATATATTGCATTTGTGTTTCCTATACTTAATTAATTAAAAAAAAATCTTTAAAGGCTATAATTAATTTTTTATCCTATATAATGTAATTACAAAAAATTGAAGGGACTAAAAAAGAGGTTGCATTGTTTAAAAAGAGGATGACTCTCAGGTCATCCAATGCGACCTTTCTAGTAATCTTTACGTGACCACTGGAGGGTTAATGTACCTTCCACATCAATGATTGCTTCTTATACCTTTTCCCACTGCTTGTGGTTTCGAATTAAATTCAAAGGTTAAGGGAGTAAACCCCTATTGATGAAAATCCTGGCCCTCCAGATTAGGGATTCTGATCACTTTCTGGTGGAAGAAGTGCCTTGCCAACAGATTGGCAATGGGAAGTAGGGAAAAAGGAAAGAAGGCAGTGCTGGAAATAGAATAGAGGTTTAAGGAAGAAATTGATACATGTCTAAAGAAGAAGAAAAACTCTGTGTTTCTGATTGTCACGCTCTCTGAAACCCTGATGAAGGCTTGCAATGCAAGTCGAAATGTTGGCATTATAAATTAAAATGTTATTTTTAATTGATGTGTATCTATGATTGCATACCCCAACAATCTACATCTCTAAACAATTATTATTACCGTTTAGCAGTATCACAATATAATAATGTAATTTACTAGTTCGATTTTAGATAAACTGATTTGTATCGGGATATAGAATATAAGAATTTAACTCATCTGTAGGAGAGAACACACTGAGAGCTTTCTTTTTAACTGGAGGATCCCAAACACATCTAGCTGAGCTCATTCTTTGATATAATTTTTAAGTGTCACTTGTCAAAACAAAACCACTTATTATTAATATAATTATTGTTAATATCTGCATAAAATTAAATGATTTCAAAATCTGAGCAATAAAAATCAAATTAAACCATCCATTCAATGTGTATTTCAAATAAAACATATGTTTACTTTTTTATACCACAACTTGACTTTGTACATTGCATTTTGCTAGTTTAATTTGATATCCTTCTTTATTTATATATTTATTATATATTGCTTATTGCTTTTGGTTCTTTGTCCTAGGATGATATGATAGATGATGTTCAAGCATTTGTGACAGCTTCGGAAGTGTTAAAAGAAAGAGGAGCTTATAAAATTTATGTAATGGCTACTCATGGCCTCCTTTCTTCTGATGCTCCAAGGCTGATAGAAGATTCTCCAATCGATGAGGTAGTTATTATGTGTTTGTGAAATAAATTATTTGAAATGGATCAGAGTATTTGTCATCTGTTTTGAAGCCTTTACTTGAAAATAGTGGTCAGACTGGTTCACTTATATTTTGTCTAAACAGAGAAATTTTTTTATTATCGTTTATTAATTTAAAAAATATCATAAAAAATCTCATTTTACGAGAACATTCATGTATTCATCATATCGTCACTCAGATTTGGGCAAAACTTAATCATAGCTAAGTATTAATCATAAATAATTTCTTGGAATCAATCACTTAATTTACTCATGATACAATTAGGTGATTGATTCTATGAAATTATTTATGATGAATATTTAGCTATGATTAAATTTTGCACAACTCTATGTCATTTCATTAAAACCAAATTCTTCCTGTCCACCTTGTTCCATGTATTACCTTCATCATTATTTTCTTTGGCAGGACATTCTCAGCCCTCCAAGCAACATGCCCAGCCTATGCCAATCTAATGAACCTCGTAGACTTAGACCACATTTGGTTTGGTTCCTTAAATAAATCCTACAGCTGCTTGTTTGATGTCTCCATGCTTCATTAACCCTAATAGTTCCAAAACATGTATACAAAATTTTCCTCTTAGTGGAGTACCATAAGCTTCTATAACATCAAAACCTTGGAATTCATTTATTTAATCGGGTTTTATTCTTGATGATGGTTTTTTAATTTATTTTTTGCCATTGAAGTAATTATTAGTCCAAGCAACAAAGGATTTTTAGAGGAGTTAATTCAGAAGTTAGTAGAAGCTAATTTTGGCACAGTTGTTGGGGGAGGTGTCCTTAACAACATACTATAAGTACTGGGGGGGGGGGGGGAGGGAGGAGCTAAGGGTGGGGGGCACTCTAAAGGTCGGTTTTTTATTAATAACTCGAAAACTCTTGCCTCTAGCGAAAATATGTTTGTGTACTAAATTAATTTACATGAAATTGTTTACAAAAAAGGCTCTACACATGTTTTTTCTGGGATCAATGCTTAAGAAGATATAGTGGGGGGAATATGAAAAATGTAAAAAAAAACACATTTTTATTGTTAAAATTTATATATTAATTGTTAAAATTCCATGTTTATTTTTACAAATGAATAGTTTATTATTATTAATTGAATGCTTATTGCTAAAAATAAAATTATTGTCGTTAAGCCTAATATGCTTATAGAGTACTTGCGGTAAGTCACACTTTTCCTCAAAAACACGTTTGTCAGTACTCTTTTGGCTATAACTCCGAAACTATTTGTCTAATCTTGAATTTCTTTTTTTCATTATAAACCTGGTTAAATTTATAATCAGATACCATATATTTAGTTTTAAATAAGTTCCGTGAAATATCCATTCCACCTTGCTGAATTCTGCGTACTGTTGTGAAATCCTTATTTTTTCGGAACATTTCTCGTTATAACTCTATAAATATTTGTTCGATTCCGAATTTCTTTTTTCCATCTCATAGTTGCTTAAATGTGCTATCAGATCCTATATATCAAATTTTGATTAAAGTCCGTGAATATCCTCGCCAGCTTTATTCAATTAATAATAATAAACTATTCATTTGTAAAAATAAACATTGGAATTTTAACAATTAATATATAAATTTTAACAATAAAAACATGCTTTTTTTACATTTTCCATATTCCCCCACTATATCTTCTTAAGCATTGATCCTAGAAAAAACGTGTATAGAGCCTTTTTTGTAAACAGTTTTATGTAAATTAATTTAGTACATAAACATATTTTCGCTAGAGGCAAGAGTTTTCCAGTTATTAACAAAAAACCGAAAAAATCGATCTTTAGAGCGCCCCCCCACCCTTAGCTCCACCCCCAACCCCCAGTACTTTTAGTATGTTGTTAAGGACACCTCCCCCTACAACTGTGCCAAAATTGGCTTCTACATGAATTATGTCCCCTATTCGACCTTTTTTGGTCTTCGTTGCTTGGACTATATCTCCATTGCTCTGTAAACATGCTCCAGTGTAGTATAATCTACTTTTCCGATGTTCACAGGTATTTCCAAATTCTCTTTATAAATACGGAATAGCATTTTTACCAGATTATCTGGTCCCAGAGATTATTTCATCAGCATCTGTTTGAGCAAATGATGTCAAAAGTTATTTACGTTTTTATTTTGTACTGCATATTTATTACAATCGATCGTAATACATATAGTACAGAATTTATTTATTTGTTTTATGTAGGCTTCTAATTAAACATGGGAGAACCATTACAGAGAGGTACCAATGATTAATTTTCTTGTATTATTTTTAATAAATTTATCAAGAATCAAAAATCAAGTACTGATTTAGGAGAAAAAAATGAAAAACCTGAGGAATATCTATCATTCTTAAGAGATGCTTCAAGTGAAAGACAAGAAGGGTTGAATAGATTTTTCCAAACAGTTTGTGTTCAGGCATGATAGACTTTAGCAATAAAAATCTTAATCTGTCCTGTGAAGATGCGCCAGTTGGTTTATAGTTCATATGCCAAATTAATTTTACTGCAGAATAAGAAATAAAATAAAAAGAAAGAAAGATTTTCTGGAAGATTAATCATAAAAAAAAATAGTATTTATTAACATTGGAAAAAAAAAAATTAATAATATATACATATACAATCATAAAACAAATAAATTTCTCTCGCAGCTGCGGACAAATAACGGGGAAAAAATAGATTATTGATAAAAATAAAAATAAACTTAATTCTATTGCTAACAATTATTAAATGTAATAATGTAAAATAAAACTTTGGTAAAGTCATAACAATTGTGATAATTACGGTGATTGTTTATTGTATTAATTGTCATGGTTTAAGTCTATTGCTGACTGAGCTGTTCAGTTGGTACATGAATGTTTACATCTTCCCAGGGAGACACCCTGGGTGAATCGAGATGTTGTGATATGAAAGTGAGAGAAAAAAAAATTTAGACCTATCAAAAAAATAAAGCTATTAAATTTTGGAAAATCAGTGTCGACATTTTTCTTTTCAAAGTCCCGCTTTGTAGTTGGATCTAAGCATCTAATAGGTAGCACAAACATTATAAATTCATCAGCTGATGGTACGTTCAACAGCTTGAAGACTTGTATGTTCTCATCAACTTCTGAAATGAACGATTTCAATGAGCTGAGGTTTGGTTTCGCAGGCAAAGGTTTGAAATCTAAAAGTGTATTTTAATGGTGCATAGCCAGCACTCTCTTGTTATCATAGGTCTCAGACATGGTAGTCCCCGCTTGATCATAATTATCTTCCTGGAGCGGTATACTCTTGAGGAGCAAACGAGCGGGCCCAAACAAACAAGCCAACAGGAAGTGGTACTTTTTAATTTTTGGAATAGTTGCTTCACCATGGGTCAAGGAAGTGTAAGTGTCTCTAAAGGTGGGCCAGTCCCTGTAATTTCCCCCAAATTTAGGAAGATTAATCCGCGGAAGGTTTGCTCGGAAAGCTCGTTGAAGTCAAAGGTGATTACTTAATGGGCATAGGATTCATGTGATGCTCATAAATTGCGTTAGCTTCTTGGAAGTAACGTTTCATGGCTTGCAGCGCATTATGATCCTTTTCACTAATTTCAACTCCGCCGGCAGCCGAAAGGTTTTCTAATACATCCCAGGCAGCAGTATACGAGTTATAAATGTCTCTTAAGCTTTTGTGAATCGAGATGTTGTGATGTGAAAGTGAGAAGAAAAAAATACGGCGGCGAAATTGTTCGCCAACTGCAGTCTTGAGCCGCGATTTTCTTCCTCCTTCAACAGTTGAGACAGCACTGGGCTTATCTTGAGAAAGTCGTTGGGCAGTTGTTGTTTTTGTCCGACCCCTATTGTTTACTAACAGTCCTAACAAAAAAAAAAAAAAAAAAAGAACAAACTGTAAAACTTCACTGAAAAAATAATTGTTTAATTTGTATTTGTGATAAGGAAGTAAATATAGCAAAAGAGAAGAAACATGAAACATAAAAATTGGCTTTAACCTATAAAATGGATTATAGCATGAGTTTTAAAGATACTTTACTCACAAGGAGACGTTTTGACTTGTAACTCACAGATTTGAATGCTGATTTTTGTGTGGTTAGTACAGACCTTTAATAGTGCAAAACCAGAGTTATAGCCTCCAATGAGCATTGGGAGCTAAGGAAAAAAAGTATGAAAATCACATTTTATTTGTTTTTCTCAGCTCTCAGTGTCAAGATAGAGAAATCATGTTTTCACATGAAATTGTAGTTTTGTATGCTATTTGAAATAAAAATACTTTTGTTATGCTCAAAACACGACCTGGCTTCGGGGTGCTCAAAAACTCCAAAAAAATGACAAAATTCCAATGAAATCCGCTGTATATCAGTGGGAAATTTATACGGAAAACTGACCTCAAATCTCGATCCAATGTACCAAAAAACCCAAAACCCTTATATGTAAAATTTTATCAAAATCGAAAAATATTATTTTTTTACCCCTTTCGAGGACGTTAACATTTTTGAAGTTGAGATTTTATCAACAACTTCTAACGGCTATAACATTTTTGCTGTGTTCAACTGATTAAATTAGTAATGGCATCACTAGAATCATTGTGCCTTCTGCTTTCTATTTATGTATATAACATCAATCCAGATTATAGGGGGCAAAAAGTAATTTGAAAAAATAAAATTCTGTTGTCAACTATAACTTGAGATATCTCAATAAGGAGAAATCCTGCAACCTCCGCATTTGGACTAAACTTTGCAGTTTTACAGCTTCTAGAAGCCCTTAAAATTTGATTTCAATTGGTGGTGAAATCTGTGAGATAGTGCATATTATTTACAAGTTGACAGGCTAAAATTCTAAAATCTTACAATACCCTGGGGGTAAACAATTTTTAATTTTTTATTCTGATCGAATTTGGTTTCAACATGTTTTTTGAGATGAGGAATCTAAAAATTATATCAGTTTTTAGTTTAAAAATTTTCCTTAACTGTATTGTTGAAAAAAACGATTAATTTTTTTATTTTGGCCAAATTCGCTATTTACATATTTTTTCAGATAAATAATCTAAAACTAATATCAGGCTCTGGTTAAAAAAAACCTATATACTACACTAAGGGATCTAACGTTTACAGCAAAACTGATAGAGGGGAAAATATTGGGTTGTCTGGAAATTAATGCAGGATTTCATGGTTAAACTAAAACCAGGTATTTTTTTAAGATTATATTTCTTCAGATGAATAATATCTCTAATAATAATATCAGGTTTTGGTTTAAACATGAAAACCTTCATTAATTTCCGGCCAACCCAACATTTACTACCAAATTTTAAGGACTTCTAGTAGCCGTAAAACTACCTAGTTTAGCCCAAATGCAGAGGTTGCAGGATTTCTCCTTATTGAGATATCTCAAGTTATAGTTGACCTCAGAATTTTTTTCCCAAATCAGTTTTTGTCCCGTAAAATCTGGATTAATGTTATATACATTAATAGAAAGTTGAATGCACGCTGAGTCTACTATTTACTATTAATATTTTAATCAGTTAAACACAGCAAAAATGTTATGGCCCTTAAAAGTTGTTGATAAAATTTCAACTTCAATTATGTTAACGTCCTCGAAAGGGGTAAAAAAATAATATTTTTTGATTTTGAAAAAATTTTACATATAAGGGTTTTTTGGTGCATTGAATCGAGATTTGAGGTGGTTAGGGATTGGGTTAGGTGCATTGAATCGAGATTTGAGGTGGTTAGGGATTGGGTTAGGTGCATTGAATCGAGATTTGAGGTGGTTAGGGATTGGGTTAGGTGCATTGAATCGAGATTTGAGGTCAGCTTTCCATGAAATAAATTTCCCACTGATTTACAGTGAATTTCATTGGAATTTTGTCATTTTTTTTGAGTTTTTGAGTACGAAGCCAGGTCGTAGCATATAGCATATGTGAAAAACCTGATTTCTCTATCTTGGCACTGAGAGCTGAGAAAAACAAATGAAATGTGATTTTCATACTTTTTTTTCTCGTCTCCCTATGCTCATTGGCAGCTATAACTCTGGTTTTGCATTATTAAAGGTCTCTACTACCCACACAAAAATCGGCATTCAAATCTGTGAGTTACAAGTCAAAACATTCCCTGATCAGTTTAGTAGCCTTGCAAAACAAATAAAAGAACTTCTTTATAATATAAAAAACTTCATTTTTTCCCAAAGTTTTACTGATATGTCTTCAAAGTCTTGGCACAAAATAGTGCAAAGATTGCTATAGGTCTATGACAAATTTGGCCCAAGCTTATAATACTGATAAAAAAACTCATCCTCAAGTTTTCACAGTAAAATGATTTTCAGTTTTCTTTGTAAAAGTTGAAGAACATACTGTCAACAAAATATTAAATTCCCACAATGATTCACACATCCTATACCCATGGATGACCCCTTATTTTCTGATGAGATATGGGCTTGGGACTAATAATTTACTGGAAAAAATTGTATGAAAATACATTTAGCCATTAAATGGTGTTATTTTTATACACTAATTAGGCTATACAAATAAAAATATCTGAAATTTTAATATAATTTAATTATATTAAAAAACTTAATATGCTGAAAAATAAAAGAGCAATGTATTCAGAATCAGCAGGGGGGGGGGGGGGGGGGGAACACCATACAGGAATTATCTTTCTTAGTTTTTGTAGCATTCAGTGAATTTAATTTTGTTCATCCTTGTTATGAATTGTGAATGCACCCACAGTCACCATGAATGGTTCAATTATACCCATTAAAACTTACTAAAAAGGTTTGTTGTGTTCAGTGTTAGATACCAGAATAAGGTGAATATACCTATAGGTGAATATATATAACACAACACTGTGTTAGCCCATGTGAAAAGAATTTTAAAATGTTTGGGATATGCCTTATTTATCCCTTATCCAGTCATTTAAATTAAATAGTCAATATATTCAATATTAGTAGGATACTAATAGAAAATACAAACCAAAGTCAAAATAATTGTTAATCCTTTTATTTATAACAAGTTTTCTTAAGAATAGTAAACATGAAGATTTATCATTTTGTAAATAAACAGCTTTTCTCATATTTTAATCCAGTTGTACTTTCAATAAACATGGAAAGACATCATCTTGAACCCGTAATTTGCGAAATTATAGTGAGAATGTGTAATCAAGGTCACCGACAAGTTGATATTGCAGAAGCGGTTGGCGTGTCCCAGAGTGTTGTCTCCCGGGCTTTAGCTCGATTCCGAGAGACTGGGGGTGCCAATTGAAGGCCGGGCAGTGGACCGCAACGTATTACAACTGAAAGAGAGGATAGAAATATTGTTATCACTGCCAGGAGAAACCCTTTTCATAGTGCACGCCTGCAAGTTGGCCTTACATCATATGCTCCTTTGAGACGACCTGCAGCAACAGCTCACCACCAGCAGCTCAGAAGAATGTGGTGCAGCGAGCGACTAGAAGAGTACACATATTGGAATGCTGTGATGTTTACCGAGGGGTCGCGTTTTTATCTGTATAGTGACAGCAGACACCGAAGAGTCTGCATAGAACAAGGAATGCATACAATGCCTCAGTTAATTGTGCCTTCAGTGCAGTTTGGAGGAGGTGGTGTAATGGTCTGGGCTAGCATTTACACTGGAGGACGAACCAATCTCACAGCAGCTCGATATGCACATGAAATTATTGAGGAATACCTCCCTCAAACTAGGGATCTCATTGGGAGAGATTTTCAATTTCTGGATGACAACGCTCGACCTCATAGAGGAATACTTGTTCATCGTTTTAGAAAACCTGGGAATTTCCCGCCTGCCCCTTCTCCCATTGTCTCCAGATCTCAATCCTATTGAGGACATGTGGGACACGTTACAGAGAAGGCTTTTTAATCATCACCCGTTGCTAATTGACCTTCAACAGCTGAGTGCAGCATTGCAACATCTCTAGGTTGAAATTCCTCAAGAAACCAGTAAAACATTATTAATGGTATGCCTAATAGGTGCACACAGGTTTAGGCTAACAGAGGACATTATACAAGATATTAATTGTTTCCAAAAACTAATCTGTTCAAAAAAGAAAAAAAAAAAAATGCTATTAAAACGTTTTATTTTTGTTATTTTCAAAACCCATTAATTGTATTTTATTTCAGCAAGAAACATAATAATTTTTAATGAATATTAATGCAGTTTATAATAAAAATAATACAAAAAAGGTAGGCAAAGTAAATAACACAAAATTAGCGATATCCCTATTCATTTTTGCGCAGTTTATTTGCAAAATTATATCATTTTTCATTTGGGCACCTGACAACAAATCAAAATTAAATATTGAAAAACCCAAGAGACTGTCATAGGTTCTAATACCCATTTGAGATCCCTGCTCCACATTCCAATCTTGACTACGAACTCCCAACCTATTCAATTATAATCTTCAGTTAAAAATCTTGGAGTTAACTTGGATCAAACCCTTTCTTGGAAACTTCATGTCTCTCAAATCTCTCGATGGGCTTTATCCATCCTTAAACTATTCCATTTTTCCCAGGATACCCTTATAAAGCCTACTCAACAACCTGTGGTCTCTTCCCCTTATCTTCTCCCATTTTAACTATAGCTCTGTGGCATATAGTTAATAATAATCCCTCATGAGCTACTGAAACTCCAGTGTTATAAAATAAGATCTGTTTACATTGTTGGTGGAATTCGAGAAAAGGCTAAGAATGCTAATGAACTGTTTCATCAGTTTAATATTTGGGGTTCCAAAAGATTTCCACACATCGCCTCTGTATGCTGAGTTAAAATGGCTTTATCTCTCATCTCACAGAAATTACTTCCTAGCTTGTTTCCTTATCAAATCATTAACTCTTGCAATACCTCCTACATCTATAATTTCTTCCATTTCATCAAATCTTCTGTTCCCTCTTGCACTACGAGATCCTGCTCCTCAGACCTTTATACTCCTATCTGTAAAGGTGTGTAATTTGACCATTCCTGTAATTCCTCTTTCAACTTCCTTATGGTATTTACTACTCCCATAACATCCCTAATGCTTCATCTTTGTCTGCATTTAAATCCATCCTATTTCAATACTTCCTTTCTCTCCAGAATGACACTAATTAGAAAAACTTCATTTGAATATTGTAGTAATTCTATTAGTGCATGTAGTAGATGTATATAATTTTTTCCTTTTATATTTGTATACTTTGTATATTTTTTTTTTCTTATATACTTCTATATATTTTTTTTGCTTTTATAATTTTTATTTATTTGTAAAATTGTAAATAGTGACACAGACTATTAATTTCTTTTCTTTTATTTCATATTTTGATTACGTGGTGAAGATTTGAAACATTGTTCGGAGGGTTGTAGAGACTTATAACTTTGAAGTGGACATTGTTCTTCCAGGCATCAATGCTACATGGCTTTGAGTTTGTCACTATCTTTGGAAGACCCACTGAATGGATGGGGACACAGACTAATGTACCTAAAGGTTGAAAACAAGGGCCGACTTCCAAGACCTAAAATGCTTACGTGATGGAATTTCAATAAAGCTAAATAGGATAAATACTCCCAACTAACCGACCTATACATTACTGAAGACATAGTAAGTGAAAACCCTGATGCCTCTGCAGACCTCTTAACAATAGATATGCTAAAAGCATACCAAAAGGCCTGGTTAAAAAGTACTCACCCTTTTGGAGTGACTCATTAAACGTACTCAAGAGGGAAAGGAACACAGTGAGAAACCGAGCAGAGATCATGCAAAACATAGAAGCCTGCATTGCCTTAAGGAAAGCCCAAACTAAATTAAAATGAACTGTCATATTGGCCTAAAGATTCACTTACAGATAATTTGCCTCTAAACTGGGCTTCAATAAAGATGGGTTAAAGGCACACAAATTCATATCCCGTCTAAACAATGAGAAGCTCTCCTGCCATTGGAAACCACTATGTGTGCATGGCAAAATACTCAGACACTCGAGAGTTTTGGCTACATCACTCTGTAAACACTATCCAGCCACGAGCTTACTCCTCGTAAGCTCTGGTGATAAAAAGTCGATCTCTCAAATGGCAACCTTGTCTTGTAAAACCGAATGTGACTACTCATCATTTACAAAAGATTTTATTTTCGATGAGTTATCCCTTGCAATCAGTATACTTAAGAGAGGGAAATCTGCTGGACCAGATAGTCTTTCCTGATTTTGTCAAGAACCTTGGGCAGCAGGCTAAAACGATTTTCCCCAAACATGTAATAAGCGAGTCCCCACCAGTGGAGAAAAGCCAAACTGATTTCGCTGTTAAAAAAGGGAAAGCCAGCTAATGAACTCAATAGCTACCGACCCATCTCACTTACCAGTTTATAGCAAAGTTGCTGAAATGATGGTTGAGCAGTGACAGTGAGAATATCTAGAAACGAACAATGCCATTAACGACTGTCAAGGAGGCTTCTGGAAACATAGATCTACAATGGACCAAGTTGTGAAATTCACAAAAGCAGTTAAAGATGGTTTCCACAGGAGGCAATCCACCACTTCTATACTGGTCAACTTCAATATTGCTTATGATAAGGTCTGGTGTAATTTACTTCTCCACAAACTAAAGAAGCTGGGAATTAATGGGAACATGTTTAATAGGATTAAAGGTTTCCTCTTGCAGCCCATTGGCAGAAAACGTTTTCATAACAATAGTGAACCCAGCTCAGACCGGATGGACCGTAACCAAGACACCACTACAGCCAATAAGGTATAATGTATAAACAAGCCAATCAGGTCAGTGATGTGACCATAGACATCATTCTTAGTGTTAGTGTTAGTTTTAGTTTATTTTATTATTTTTCAAATCTCAAGAATTGGGTTTGCCCCAACACCCATATTAAAGACTATTATGACTTACTTAAAATACTTCCAGGACAAACCATATTCAGGTGGTCTTACAATGTATTTTTCAATACAGTAAAAGGCCAACCATAAATCTTTCTGCCCCCTTACTCACATATCCTTACATCTTAATTTTCCAAAGGGGCTTGGAACAAAAAAAAAAACAAAAAAAAAAAAAAACTTGCAGCCCAATATTTGGTGCAAGTTTTTTAACCCTGCCTCTCCCTACAAGCTGTTCTGTTAGGGGATTTCTCTATGGGCTGTTTTAAGCTGCTTAATTTTTAATGTAATGATTAATGACCTACGTGAAGCCTTAGAGAGCATACCAGGAGTAACATGTCTCTTCTATGCTGACGAAGTCATTATATGGGTCACTGGAAGAAAAGTACCAGCTCTTAGTGAAGTATTAAACCAAGCAATGGCCAACCTACATAGATGGACCAGTCTAAACAATATGGAAGCCCGTGCTGAAAAAATCATCTGCCAACTATTAACTATTCTCCACTAGACTCTCACCAGTTGACATAAAGTAAAAAGGAATCTCTCTTTGCCAAGTATTGCTGTCCAAGTATATAGGAATCACCCTAGACAATAAGCTTTCCTGGAACTCCCACATCGCAGAAACAAGCGAAAAAGGTCTAAAATGCATCAACCTTCTGAAAAGCTAACCGCTACTAAGTGGAGAGCAACACAAGAATTACTTACTATGGCTTCTAAGACCTACATGCGCCCTGTACTCAAATACGGATGTGATGTTACCTCATTAGCAAGCAAAAGTAGCCTAACTTAATGTGATGTCGTCCAAAACAACACTCTCAGAGTAATCACAGGCGGAACCAAGTCTGCCCCTATAGTAGCCATGTAACTGCAAACAGGCATTGAACCATTAGATAGCCTTAGGGTTAAATTCACACTTAAATTCTGGGAAAAGGCTAAAAGAGTGGACCATAACTACTGGAACGCTTCACAGAGACGTGAAGAGATCTATACAGACAGCTCTTACATCCCTGAGACCAGAGCAGCCAGATCTGGATGGTACTGCCAGCTAATCGAGAACTGTGCCGCGGTTGGAATAAAGGCCAGTATCTATGATGGGGAGATTAGGGCTGTCCATGAAGCCTCCAACTAACTAGCCAATAGCTTGAACCCAGGAAGAGTAGTCTGCCTCGTCGACTCCCAGGTAGCAATAGCAGTGTTAGGCAGCAATGACACCATGGACTGCATTGAGACAATCAAGTGTCGTAAAAAAACTTGCAGAACTCATTTTGACTGGGTGGGTCGTCTTCCTACAATGTATACCCAGCAATGTAGGGCTTCAGGGGAATGAGAAAGCTAAGGCCAAAGCTAAACAGGGAACAGAGTCAGACCAGCCTTCCGTGCCACTCGCTTTAAAAAGAGCCAGAAACCTAATCGACACCACGGTCAGTAACACAACAAAAATGACTCTGATTACATCAAGCACTGACAAATATGAGAGGAATTCGCCATGGTAGGGCCAATCCAAAGAAACCTTGAGAGAGCTGAATCTGAGAGAGCTGTTGCCCGATTCCATCTCAAGACTGGACACGACTATTTGCAAACCCACTTGTACTGCATTGGTCTTGCTAACAATAACTCATGCCCACTATGTCACCTCGGAAGCATGGAGGGAGACCACCTGAGGGTTTGCACTGCTCTCACATACCCTAACAAAGACATCATAAATCGTTACTGAGGCCTGTTGTCGGATGGCTGAATGGCTGCCTCTGATGGGCGTTGGATAAACAAATAAATTTCATTTTTTGGTAACCAGAATCACAGTGTTTTATTTTTATGTTCTTTATATTGTTCTTAGGGGGCTTAGTCCCAGAATAAAATTTATTTTCTATTCTATTTTCTGTGTGTGTGAAAAAATTTGATGATGTAAATGTGAAAATTGTTGTAAAAATTAATAAATTGTACTTGTTAAGAAATCTAATATCGGTAGTGTCTTTAAATTTATGTTTTTGATAAATAAAATAAAATAATTCTACCTTGGAATCAACATGTAGGAAACAAAATATTATACTAACCCATAATTTTTTGTTTTAATGTGTAATTTAAAATGTTTTGGTATTATTTTATAGTTTAAATTTCTTAATTGTAAATATTAGGTTTATTTAAATTTTACTATTGTAAACTACTTGTTTTATTTTTGGAAAATACTATTCATGATTTCCTTTATGCCACAAGATGTGCCTCTTCTCTAGATTAATTGTATATTTTAATTTAACATTTTCAGGTAGTTGTTACTAATACAATACCACATGAGCTACAGAAACTCCAGTGTCATAAAATAAAAACTGTTGACATCAGTGTTCTGCTATCTGAGGCTATCAGACGGATTCATAACAAGGAATCAATGTCATATCTTTTTAAAAATGTTACTTTAGAAGATTGAACATGCTGACTATCATAGTTGTGTGAAAATTTATTATCCTTTCTCATAGGCTATTGAAGTTGTTTTGTTGTTAGTTGTTACGGTAGTTATTATGTTTGTTTAATTAATTTAAATTTCTGTTTTTACTCGCAGGTTTCAAAACTAAAGCTTAATATTTTCATTAAAATACTGAAGACTGAACATCTTTTTCAATATTTAATATAATAGAAGTTTGAGAGTTCTAAGGTTCCCCTATTTTTCCATTACTTTATATTTGTTAATTATATTTCGATAAATTAGTATTATACTTGTCTTAAATTTTTTCCTGCTTTGTTGACCAATTTAATCAAAAGACATTTTTAAACCAAGAGAAAATGATTTTTCTATATTGTTTTATTTTTCCTAAAGCAGAAAAAATTATTTTTCCACCAAACTCTACCTTATTCTTGATTATATAAAAGTATTAATCAATTATAAATAAATATTGTTATCAATGGTTCAATATTGTGTTTTCCTTTTTAATATTTAATCTAAAATTAATTATTAGATGTTATTTTTAAAAAAATTAGAACCTTTATAAGTTAGTAAACAGTATTTTCTAGGTATAATGTGTAATTGATATTACTTGGAATCTATACTTGTAGTTGCCAAAGAGAAATAGAATTTTTTTTATTCATTACATAGTTCAGTTTTTATTATTATTTCCTTTGCTATATATATGGCTGATGGTAGATTTTATTGATGTTTTAAATATTCATATTTAATTGCTGATAAATTTTTAATTTATTAGAATTATTACAGAATTATTAGCAATTACATAATTTTGTTTTTTTCTCCATGATTCATTAAACTGTATAGAAATCATGAATGCCTAAGAATGTGATTCCTGTTTTAAGTATTATTTTTTAGTGGAGTTGACAAAAATTTAACATTAATAATATTTAAAGCCTCCTTTGAAATACTAGGCTTTTTATTATTGGCTTGGAAATTCAGTTGAAAAAAAGAAAAATTATATTTTTGTGACCTAAAAATGTTAATTGGATAATCAATTATATGTATCCCTTTAATATAAATCACACCACTTCTAAACAACACAATGTATGTCCTCCAACCATAAGCACATATCCCAAAGCTTTTCAACTTAAATTAACTCATTCTCATACTGGCTCTAGTATGTATTATTTGGACTTAACCCTCCAAGGTTGATCAAACATTTTTTTTTTTTTTTTTTTTTTTTTTTTTTTTTTTTTTTTTTTTTATATCAAAGTGAGATTTTGTTTGGTAATGAACATGTTGAAATTCTGCTAAAATATTTTTTAAAAAATCAAGACTCACCGTTTGCTCATAATTGGCTGGCTCATATGATTATCAAGATGATTTTTTCATTAAAAAAAGGATGTTTTAAATTTTGGAATATCACAATAGAAACTCTTTTGCATGAATTTATGGCATATTGGTGTCGATTTCCTGCAACTACAAAGTTGTCGATTCTATCATAGTTTATATCTGTCAGTACTCACTGCCAGGGCCTCCCTAACTCTCTCCCCCCCCCCCCCCCCCTCCCAACATCATCCAAGAAATACAATTTCTTTTTTTTATTTATAAACTACAATGTGTGACTAATTTCCTAATACGATAAATCGCCATAGAATAGTTTTTATTAGGTAAAATATGTAAAAGATTACCTTAGCACAGCCCCCCCCCAAGAGCCCGGGCCCTGGGGAGATATAATATATCTTTTTGTATCAAGTAATAATTTAAACTAGCATCCCTTTTCAAAAGTAAAGAACATAGATTATTTATTTAATAATTAATTTTCATTTGTTTATCGATAAGAATCTTGTATTGAAGTATCGATTTGAGCATTACTACTTCAACAATATTTTCATGCATAGCAGTAATTTTTAACCTGGTTAAAATTGCAGTAATAACTGGATAAAAGTGTACGTGAAATCATAATTGGAAATACATTTTTTAATTTTGAGGATTAATTTGGTAATCCAGATGGACAAAGAATATTTACTGTATTATTAGAGATATATCAATTTTTAAACTTTCCTGAGATCAACATGTCTCATTGCATATTTATATATTTTTGAATAACAATTTTGTTGACAATAAATAAATTTTATTATCAATTTCAAGCTCTAGATAACACCACAATATTGTAACCTCTCATGTAGAATGGCTATAGCCCAGAGCGCCAAATTTTCCAATAATTTGTTTTACAATATTGTTTTGATTAGTTTTGTTGTAATGTTCCACTCTAATGAAAATCAATTTTATTGGTGTTGAATAAACCTTTAAAGCTCACAACTTTGGTGGTTTTATTAATGAAACTTGCTCTTGCATTTTAACCTGGTTATAATTGCATTGATTACGTGTTTGAAGAGTACTTAAAAGCATAATTAGACATCTAATTTAAAAGAAATAATTTTAACGATCTATCTGGTTGGATTTTAATTTCTAACCATAAAAGTATATGACAGTTTTGCAAACCTCGTTTCTGGCACTCAAGACTATACATTTTAATATTTATTTATTTTGTCGGTTGACTCTACAGACCTTGCAGATCCTTGGTCGCCTTATTCAGCCTGCTTCACCTCTGCTTATCTTGGGCTATCGCTTCCACTTTGTTGCCTGAAGTTCTTCTGGTATCCTTGTACAAAGGGAGGGTCGTTACTGTTTTTTTTTAAAGACACCTTTGGTGATGCTGATTAATGGTTCTATAATAGGCAGGATTTTACAGGATAGAGGTATTAGCCATATACTAAACCCCCAACCTGGAGGACCAGGAGCTATGTCAGGCACAGAGGTTGCTCACCTCCCTGTGACTCCCAGGATGAGGACAGTGTACTGCCCCCCATGTGGGAATCGAACCCACGCCGTTATATAATCGTTATTATAGTTAGTTTTTTGTGGCAATATAATTGAAAATCTTTAAATTTTATTATTGCTAAACCTTCTTTCATCCCTATAGATGTTAAAAATTGGTACAGATTGGTTCAGTGGTTTTCGCAGTTAGTGATCACAAACGAAAAATGGCTTGTCCTTTTATATAATAGTATAGATATACGTAGACTAGCATTCTCCTTCGCCCGCTTCCATCAGTAAAGAACTTACTTAATTTTAACTAATAATTTAACTCAAGACTATGGTATTGATTTTAATCATTATTATAGTAAAATTTATCATTATAAACCTTCCTAGAAATATGAAAATGTTGTAGTTAAAATTTGGTGCAGTTGGGTTTGATAGTTTTATTATTGCAATCTCTGTTGCAGAATTACCACATATCGGTCGATTTTTAAACTGTACTGGGATCCACATGTCGCTCCATATATTTACAGCTTTTTTAAGTTTGTGTACGGGGATGGTGGCTAAAGGCGTTGGACAGGGAGGAATGGAAAAGGTTATTTGAGGCCAGTGCTTGTTCTGTAGCTGTAGTACGGAGGATGTATATATGTATGCATCAACAGTATCGACCTTTGTCACTGCTCAAGTAACCCATAAATGCAAAGTTAATGCCATGATTTACAATAAATGTTCAGATCACCTATCGAAAATGTTATAGTGTTGTCAGATTCACTTATCACCTTAAATCCATGAATACATGTAATCAGACCACTTAGGAATAAATTGCATCTTAGGTCTTGTGAAGCCGGAATATCGGTCCACTTCATTTGGTCGGCAGGTCATATTTGTATGAGAGGAAAATAAATGGCTGATAGCACTGTTCTGCATCAAAATCCTCCCGTCAACAAAAATGTTGTTTTATTATGTTTTGAAGTGTGCTGAACACGAATCCGAAGTCAGAAAATCTCCATCAGGCACCATTTTTTGTCAAATCTGTGTTTTAGGTTGAAAAATGAGGTGTTTTTGGTTGAAAAATGAGGTGTTTTTGGTTGAAAAATGAGGTGTTTTTAGACATTTTGAAAATTTTTTGAGCACTGAAAACTTAAACAAAAAATTTAAAAACCTACTTAATTTTGAACATTTTATAATGTATTACAAAATTAAAAATTTGGGAGAACATAAGTATTAGGCTTCCGGAATTTTGGGCTAACATTCACAAAAGAAGGCTCACTGGCGGGCTTCTCCAGGTACCTGCCCTAGGCCCTTTTCCTAAACATAACTGTTGCCCCACCCAAATTTGAGGATCTTGGCTCTGATCATTCCCCTGTAAACCTGATAATGGGCGTCGAAACATTTCTTAAGGAAAAGAGGCCTTCATTAACAGGTGGTATTATGGATTGGGACCAATTTAGAGAGCAACTAAATTCTAAACTGTCCATCCCAACTGCTCTCAAAACAGAAAAAGAATTGGAAGCGGCAGTTGAACTCTTTACAACATCAGTACAAGAAGCTGCATGGTCTTCGCAAACACCAAGGTATAAAGAAACTATCCATTTACCTAACTACCCTCAACATATTAGGGATCTTATTAGAGCCAAGAGACAAGCGCGCAAAAAATGGCAGAAAGACCGATTCCCTTCTGACAGACAGACGTATAATAAACTCAATAATGACCTTAAACACCAAATACGAAAATTTAAACAAAATAACTATGACAATTATTTTTCAAACTTGACAACCGATGATAACAGTCTATGGAATCATACCAAACGCCTCTTGAAGCACCGTGAACCATCGGTCCCACTGAGAAAATATGATGGTTCCTGGGCTGTCTCGGACAGAGAAAAGTCAGAAATTTTTGCCGATTATCTTTCAACTGTAT
Source organism: Euschistus heros (assembly GCA_003667255.2). Lineage (NCBI taxonomy): Eukaryota > Metazoa > Arthropoda > Insecta > Hemiptera > Pentatomidae > Euschistus > Euschistus heros. Next base: position 931,280 of record RCWM02000035.1, on the reverse strand, counting down.
TTAGACCACATGATGACTTAACTGACGCACTCCATGAGGAACATTTAGAGACAATCTTAGACTCACCCCTACCAATGTCACTTCCTCCGAAACCTTTCACTCCTACTGAAGTGCAAAACCATATCAAGCAATTACCAAAAAATAAAGCTCCTGGTTATGATCTCATCACAGCTGAGGTACTCCAAAAACTACCCAGAAAATCATTAGTTTTTCTTACAACCCTTTATAACGCTATTCTCAGAACAACAAAATTTCCCTTACAATGGAAATATTCCTTGATATTAATGATTAATAAGCCGAACAAAGACAAATACACACCTTCTTCCTACAGACCTATTAGTCTTTTACCGCTCTGTTCTAAAATACTTGAAAAATTACTACTGGACCGTATTACTAAATTACTGACTGAATTAAATACAATACCTGATCACCAATTTGGATTCCGCTCATATCATTCAACAACACAACAGTTACATAGAGTCACAGATTACATATCCGCTGCTTTAGAACTAAAACTTTACGTTTCTAGGGCGTTTTTGGACGTTTCCCAGGCTTTTGATAGAGTATGGCACCAGGGGTTACTAGTAAAATTGAAACCGTTACTACCACACACTTACTACCTTATCTTAAAATCTTTTCTTTCAGACCGCTTTTTCTCTGTTCGCCAGGGTTCAGATATCTCCTCCATCAAACCTATTTTAGCAGGAGTCCCTCAAGGCTCAATTTTAGCACCTTTTCTATACTTAGTATATACCTATGACATACCGACGAACAATAACGTATTAACTGCTACTTACGCAGATGACACTGCAATCATGACTAGAGACGCGGACCCTACACAAGCCACCTTAACACTTCAACACAACCTCAACGAGATTCAAACTTGGTGTAAGAAATGGAAAATAAAACTTAATTATGACAAATCCCTTCATATTACATTTACAATGCGACGCAAGACCTGCCCGCCTATTTTACATTGACAACCAACCTTTACACCAAACTGAAAAAGTGACATACTTAGGACTTACGCTTGATAGAAGACTGACATGGGGCCCACACGTCAAGACAAAAAAACAGACGTTACAGTTAAGACTGCGACTTCTATACTCAGTACTTCACAGACGCTCAAAACTACCTTTAAAACAAAAACTTAACATTTACAGTTACTTGATTAAACCCATCTGGACGTATGCATCGCAAATTTATGGACCGGCCAAAAGAACACATATTCAGAAAATACAGACATTTCAATCTAAATTCCTAAGACTGATAACAGACTCCCCTCCTTATGTGTCAAACGATATACTACATACAGACTTACGTATTCCGACAGTTAAGAACCATATTCATAAACTTTATCGACAATTTCATGAGAAACTACGTGGACACACTAACAAACAGATACTTAATATGGCAACAGTCCAGATACCAGTCATAACTCGACGGAGGCTGAAAAGGAAGTGGATGAGGGATCTCCTAGTCTAATCGCTAATAATTTAGTTTCACGCCTGGAGATTGTACCACTGGGTGCTGACTCCCTCATGCCTGATCATGTCTGTTGTATCAATGTAAATTTCACATTCACTGGTTGTCCATTGTGTACAGTTGTGAATAAAGTTATTATGTTAAAAAAAAAAAAAAAAAAAAAAAATTCCAATAGAATGCGCTCTTAGCCTATTGAAGGATTTGCTTATCTCTAAACGCTATTTTGTTTGTTAGTCATTTGTTTACAAAAGTCAGTTGTTTTTAAGTCGTTTACGTGGACGTATCATACCTTTCTTTGGTGTTAAAAATGTCTAATTTTAAGCCAAATAAAGAGCATTTGCGGCATGTCATGATTTTCTTATTTAATCAAAAGAAAAAGGCATCTGAATGTCATCGAATTCTTGTTGAGACTTATGGCGATGTTGCTCCAACCGTCAGGACATGTGAACGTTGGTTTCAAAGTTTCAAACGTGGTGATTTTGATGTTACTGATCAAAAACGAGAAAATCGACCAAAAAAGTTTGAGGACTTCGAATTGCAATCTTTATTAGACGAAGACAATACCCAAACCCAACAAATGATGGCAGAACAGTTGAATGTCACTAGGCAAGCCATTTCCGATCGCCTGAGAGCTATGGGAAAGATTCAAAAGGTTGGAAAATGGGTTCCACATGAATTGGACGAACGACAGATGGAAAAAAAAAAAAAAACAGTGTGCGAAATGCTGCTTTTACGCCACGAAAGAAAGGGTTTTTTGCATCGAGTTGTAACTGGCGATGAAAAATGGATTTATTTTCAGAATCCCAAACGAAAAAAATCATGGGTAACGCCAGGACAACCATCCAAATCGAGTGCAAGACCGGATCGTTTTGGGAAGAAGACAATGCTGTGTGTGTGGTGGGATCAGAAGGGAGTAATCTACTACGAGCTTCTCAAACCCGGCGAAACAGTCAATACCGAGCGCTACCGACAACAAATGATCAATTTGAGTCACGCATTGATCGAAAAACGCCCAGAATGGGCTCACAGGCACGCCAAAGTCATTCTTCAGCATGATAACGCTCCTGCACATTCAGCCAGATTGACTAAGGAAACGATTTCTTCGCTTGGTTGGGAACTCCTACCCCACCCGCCGTATTCACCTGACCTGGCGCCTTCTGATTATCACCTCTTCTCATCGATGGGACACTCATTGGCGGAGCAACACTTCAACAATTTCGAAAACGTACGAAAATGGCACGATGAATGGATTTCAAATAAAGATGAAGCATTCTTTTGGAATGGTATCCATATATTGCCCGAGAGATGGACAAAATGTGTAGAAAGCGAGGGTCAGTACTTTGAATAAAATATATTATACTTTTTTTTTAAATTACTGTGTATATATTTTAAGAAATAAACGACATTTTAAACTTGCATACCTGGTAGATGAAGGCTTGACTAACAATGACTGTTAAAACATAAAATAGGGAAAAGGGGGGGTGGGTAATGACTTGCAGAAAGTAATTAAGGGTGGCAGTGGCTAATATAACATATGAAAGGGGGCGCATGGTGGATAAAAACCGAACTATTTTTTATTTTTATTTAAAAGGCGTGGAAGAAGTTAAATATGAATTTAAACATTTTGCTAAACATGAATTTAAACATTTTGCTATCACCGCACATTGGAGTATTGGCCATGAAATCCTGGCCAAAAGTATTTACCTATTTTTTTGTGTCTGTGGAATACTTAAAAAAATTTATCAACATCTAGAAATATATCGGCAGAAATATATGACAGTGTGGCAAACCTCAGTCCTGCCTCTCAACATTGTACATTTAAATTTTAGTTATTGTAAATTTTACCATTGCAAAACCTAGGTTCAGTTTACCATTGTTAACTCTATTGTGGGACTAATCCACATATCGCACACCATATAAAAAATTTCAAGTTTTGACAAAAATTATTTATCTCTGGAAAAAATCCACGCATAGCAGCCATTATTAACTGGGTTAAATTTAGATTGATTTGGTGTTTGAAGATAACATAAAGCATAATTAGACATCCAATTTTCAATTTTAATATATGAGTTGGTAATCCAGATGGGCAGAGACTATTACGAAACTGCATTATCAGTGCTCACAACTAAAGGTTCAAAGTTCATATTTTTACACGCAATATTAAACAGCTGAGGATCGGCATTTGATTTTTAAATAATTTTCATTCGACAGAAATAATTTTATTGATTTGATCTGGTTGGATTTTAATTTCTAACCATAAAAGTATGTCATAGTGTGGCAAAAAATAACACTCAACATTGTACATTTAAATTTTTATTGTTGCTAAACCTAGAATTATGAACATGATGTAGTTAAACTTTGGTATATTTCACTCCATATACCTGTTTTTATACCAATTTAATTGAAAATAAGTACATTTTATTATCAATGTTCACCTCTATGTAACACTGTACATTTTAACCTTTCATGTAGATTGCAATTGCCGCCATTTTTGAACTTCACTGTTATCCACTTATTATTCATTTTTCAATAAAGAATTAGTTGAAAATTATTAGATTTTACTATTGCTAAACCATCCTATAAAGATGATGTAGTCAAAATTGGTAGAGATTGGTTCAGTAGTTTTTGGCGGTTAGTGAACACAAACGAAACATTGCTTGTCCTTTTATATAATAGTATAACCTTATACCGCCATATGTTAGAATCGTATAGAGCTAACAGATAATTGTGACTTGCAGATAATATACAAATAATATTGGAATCTGAAAAACGTCGGAAAAATGTTCAAGACATTTGAAAGTTATGTGGCAATTTAATATCTAGCTTTTGCAAATACTAAATACATTATTTGCGTAATAAATTTTAATTGTGAAAACCTGAATGTAAATAATGTAATGGGAAAATGGATATACTATTTTAATTGCATACAACATTTTCCAATCTCTCACCACATGTAAAAATGAAACCAGATAACAAAAAATACTAAAAAAAATGAAATAATCTTTGTAAAACAGAAAAACAGAAAAAAAAAAACAATATTATATGGTTTACTGATCTCCTGACGACAGACTGATCTTTTTTTATTAATGCCACAGTGTGACGTCACAAACAAATAGTAAAAAGGTAAACTATTAGAGATTACCAGGAAAATTGAACAATAGTCTCTCAATAACTGTGTATAATTTAGTGTCTCACTAATTACGTGAATAGCTAAAATACACAGAAAATAGTTTTTTTAGATAATGATTATATGATAAAAATTATAAGGATTTCACTTTTAATAATCTAAAATGTTTCTTTAACCAATTACGCCTATATTATTTTCATTACACGTCTTGAAAGAGTTTGAAATTACTTATTGCACGCTAAACACCGACTTGGTTATCATAAAATTCACTATAAGAGGTATTTTTATACATTCATTAAAAACATGGGGGAGGGGGTGTTGGGGTGAGATTTTTTTTGCGGTATAACAAGTAGAAGGATTGAACTTTACATTATTGCAAAAATATCTGCTGAACAAAGCCCGACAATACAACATAATCTTTTTTATTCTTGTTAACAAGTCTATTTTATTCGTTTAAACATCGTAATCAAAACAACTACACGTTAACCGTTATGATAATAAAACTTGCTAAAAACTAGTTATTACAGAGACATACATACCTTTCGAAACTGTGTAGTGAGATTTCAGATCACTTGTTAAATGGATTTCACAGAAATCACACTGACCTGGTTACCAAAAAATTCACTTTAAGAGGTATTTTTAGACATTTATTAAAAACAAGGGGGGGGGGATTTGGGGTGAAATTTTTTTTGCGGTATACCAAGTAGAAGGATTGAACTTTACATTAATGCAAAAATATGTGCCCGACAAAGCCCGACAGTACAACATAATCTTTTTTATTCTTGTAAACAAGTCTATTTTTTTCGTTTAAACATCGTAATAAAAAGAACTACAAGTTAACCGTTATGATATTAAAACTTGCTAAAAAATAGTTATCACAGAGGAGTACATACCTTCCCAAGCTGTGTAGAGAAATTTCAGATCAATTGTTAAATTGATTCCACAGAAATCACATCTTAAAGCATCTTACAACTCAGCAAACGCCACTGTGTACATGCAGCGCACCCAACTCCTGGATTTAGGCTAGTTTCCTCGGGCAGGAAGTGGATAACAATGAACGAGATAAATATATTTCGATGTAAACAATCCTAAGCTACCAGGAAATACGTAATTTACTGTTCTGAAGTACAATTTATTTTTTGGACTTTTGGCCATGATTTAATGGTAAATACTCCACTGTGCACCGTCAGCAAAAAATAAAAATAAAATGAAATAAATAAAAATAAATAAATAAATAAGGAAAATAATAATAATAATAATAACAAAATAAATAAATTAATAAATTAAATAAAAAATAATTAATAGTGAGTGAAAGGTAATAGTTTTTTAATAAGATTTCATACTTGGGAATAAGTGAGGGAAATGTACTGTTTATCAATTTTATGGTTTACTGGATTAGGTTCTAAATGGATGTAAACGGATTCCGATAATAAACGTTAACTATGGTTGGGGACAGTGGCAAGGATAGATACTTTTTCGAAATCAAAGGTATGATTTAATGATAAGGAATGTTCTGAAAGTTTGGAGGCGGAGGGATGTTTGGAAGAGATGGAAAGTTTGTGTTGGGAGATGCGGGCTTTAAGGTGATTTTTGGTTTCACCAATATATGATGAATGGCAATTAGGAGAGGAACATGGTATACGGTAAACAACATTTGATTTGAGTTGGGGAGGAATAGGATCTTTTTAGGTTGTTATAGATGTTTTGATGTTTATTCTGTGATTTAAGGCCTAGACGTAGGTTAGGGAAGGTTGAGCGATGAGACTTTTGAATGTTATCAGAGAGGAAGGGGATATAAGGTAGGGATCTGTATAAGAATACAGAGGAAGGAGGTGCGGGGGAATTAAAAGAAGGGAGGTTGGGGGTAGGATGATTGAGGTAATTTGAAAGCAGTTTTTTGATGGTGTTAAGTGGGAAACTGTTAGATTGGAGAATTTGTCCAATACGTAGTATGTTCGTCGTGTGGTATTGGGGATCAGATAGGGAGAGGCAGCGATGGATGAGGTTCTTGGTGACATTGATTTTTTGATGATAAGGGTGTTGAGAATGAAAATTTAACAATCTGCCAGAGTAGGTAGGTTTGGTGTACCAATCAGTGGATACAGTGTAGTCAGGATTTCTAGTGATTAGGAGATCAAGGAAAGGAAGGGAATTATTAACTTCACGTTCGACAGTAAAACGGAGTCGAGGGTGGTAAGAGTTAAAGGCTGAAAGGATAGAAGGAATATTTTCGGGATTAAGGACAAGAAAAAGGTCATCGACATACTTTTTAATAAAAAGAATGTCTTTAGGAAATGATGGTAATACCATCCGCCTCCAAACTTTCAGAACATTCCTTATCATTAAATCATACCTTTGATTTCGAAAAAGCATCTATCCTTGCCACTGTCCCCAACCATAGTTAACGTTTATTATCGGAATCCGTTTACATCCATTTAGAACCCAATCCAGTAAACCATAAAATTGATAAACAGTACATTTCCCTCACTTATTCCCAAGTATGAAATCTTATTAAAAACTATTACCTTTCACTCACTATTAATTATTTTTTATTTAATTTATTAATTTATTTATTTTGTTATTATTATTATTTTTTTCCTTATTTATTTATTTTTATTTATTTCATTTTATTTTTATTTTTTTGCTGACGGTGATAGCAAAATGTTTAAATTCATGTTTAGCAAAATGTTTAAATTCATATTTAACTTTTTCCACGCCTTTTAAATAAAAAAAAAAAAATAGTTCGGTTTTTATCCACCATGCGCCCCCTTTCATATGTTATATTAGCCACTGCCACCCTTAATTACTTTCTGCAAGTCATTACCCCCTCCCCCCCTTTTCCCTGTTTTTATTTTTTAACAGTCATTGTTAGTCAAGCCTTCATCTAGACTTCTTTAGTAAGTCCATTTATTTTAATTTCTCATATTTCCCCAACCTCTTCCTCCGTTTATAGTTATGCCAACTTTATTATTTTGCTTACCTTTCTATCTTACCATTTTTATTTTCATATAGATCCCTTATACCTTTTTTAAATTGCTAAACATCTGTTAATAAAATTGTTACATTGTATTAGTTTACAAAATTTAAAATTTGTATTATTCAATTTCAATTATTTTATTCCAACTGTATCTCTGACTAGACTTTACTACTATTTTGTATTCAATCATCTAATTAACTACAGATATTTTTCCTTGTTTCGTTTTCATTTTTAAATTATTTTTATTATTTATTTATTTAATTTTTTTAATGTTTGTGTCATCTTGGTCACATCCAATTTTTGATATTTTAGCCCTGATGAAGACCTGCAAGGCAGGTCGAAACGTTGGCACGCCAAAATATAAGTTGTTCATTTAAAAACTGGCCGTGTTTATTCATCCTGACTCCATCCCTGACAAATTTATCTCCATATTAAAAACTCACAGTCAACAATACAATCATTATCACGTATAATATTTACGTTTCTGAAAGTTTGTTTGTTTATTTCGTTTAACGTTACTTTATGCTACTATGGCTAATCGGACGATACTACGGTGGGAGTCCTAAATTTTGCCTATCCGGGTATAATTAGGATAGGGATCTTTAACGGGTACCTGACATCGCAAAGGCTCGGGACCCCCATTTTACGTTCCTTCCGGAGGACGGCATAGCTAAGGATTTTTTACTCCCTATAAAAAATCCTAAGGTCATCTGCCGGACTGCGAAACCGCGATCTTGGGTTTAGTAGGTTGCTATGCTAACCATTACACCACAGGTGACCACTCGTTTCTGTAAGTGTTCAAAGGCTTTATGAATTAAATTCCTAAGAAAACTTCTTATTTAATGGTTAGATAGATGTTTATTTATAACATGTTTATAATAAAGGAGAAATAAAAAGATTAAAATGGTATTAATTTAAAGTTTTATTTATTATCCATAGGTCTAAAAACATACAAATAAAAAATTATTACAAATTCAGAAAAACATTAATCATCATACAAAATATACTTTTATATATAGTCTTTAGTGCGAAAATTGTTGTTGTTTGCCTGTGATTAAAATATCAACATTAGGAGTAATGGAACTTATCCTAACTCTTAAGTCCTCTTCAACACTTATTCTGCTTTCATGTTTATTTTTTATGTACAAGAGTTCAGAAAATCCACTCTCACACAAGTAACTCGTAACAAATGGCATCTAAAATAGCAGAGCTTGCCAAAAGATCAAAGGGTACTCGGTTTTACATCCGATCCAGAAGTTAATTAAAGATTTCTCTTTAGAATAATCTGTCATGGAACTATCTTCTGTAAGATCGATAAAACTTTCTTTTAGTTCCAATTCATTTGATGAGGTTCCCGAAAAAGGATTTCTGATCCAGTCCACTTTTGAATAATCTTCGGAGAAATACTTCTTAAGCTTTTTTGAAGGCCTTCCAAGTTAACAATGATACCTGCTGTCTGGTATTGGAGATATCTCATTTTCTTCAAAAAATAATGATAGAGTGGGAAATGCAGATAAATTCTCCTCTTGTGTTTGTGAACAAAACAGGACCAACTTTCTCTTGAAGGAGTTTATTTTGTCACTGGCTGTGAAGGCTGTTGTGTTTGGTCCCTGAAGACCCAAGTTCAGTGTGTTGAGTTTGTCAAAAATGTCGGCTAGATTAGCCAATCTTGATTAGCCATTCTTTATCAGCAAACATTTTTTTCACTTAAAAATATAAAAACTTCTGATCTCAGTTCAAAGGGGCGGTTCAAATTTACCCCCGAGATAACCACCTCACTTCTGTATGCAGAAGTAAAGTCTAGAACTTGCCACCCATTTCTTCACACATCAAGGAGAATAATCTTGTGTTTAGAGCCCTACCCTTTTTGAAGTTAATAACTTTTACAGCATCTGATAGAACGGAGTTAAGAGTTTCCGGCAGCTAATGCTTCTCGATGGATGACACAGTGTGCACTTTTGCATTCAGGAGCAGCTTCCTTTATTTTTGCAGCTAGCCCTGTCAATCTACCTGACAGGTTTTGCCCCACCTGTACACAAGCCAATACACTTGGACCAGGGTATGCCTACTTTAAGCATATTTTCATCAATTACCTTAAAAATGGGTTCCGCTACGGTTTTGATTCAAGTGGTTTGCAGAGAACAAAAACTCTTCCATCACCTCTTCATTATAATCAAATCGCACGAAAACAAGTTTGTAGCATCGGTGCTTTCGTCAAGTTGAAGTGCAAAATAAGTTCATTCTTGGAGTTTCAAAGCCAGTTATGCTTCAATATTATTAGACATATCGACAATTCGTCTCTTTACTGTGCTTTACTCTTTACTTTGCAGTGGTATTTTGTGAATTTCTTTGGCTGTCTTTTCTTCTAATACGGCTTGGACTATATCCACAGCGGCCGGCAGTAAAAGCGTATTGTATGAGGATTTCTATCTTTTGCAATTCTTTAAACTAGCAAGGTATGACGTCTTTATCAAGTTAATATCAGTATTGACACACTTCGTCAAACATTGGGTTTCTTTCTTTAAAAAAATAGATTTTCTTTTAAAAAATTCAATAGGCTTACCAATCAAATCAGGGTGTAGTTGTCGTTGGTGTTGGTGTCGCATCAGTAAAGAAGGCTTAATGCTTTGGTTCGAAAGTGTTTCAAGACATACAACACATTGAGGAATAGGAATGTCATTGGTTTCAGTCCCTGGCTTCACTCCAAAACCTTACTGTAAGTAGCTTTCATTGGCAGGTGATTTAGGTTTTTTAGCACAATACTTTGAAGTAGAAGAGGACTCACAATTAATTACAAAAATCACAATTAATTATTACAACACCCACAACGAACCATTACAACAACATTTAAACATTACACAATCAATGGTAATATTGTGAGGCGGAAGAATGTAAGCGTTGGGAAAGAGAGATCTCGTCGCCCCACCCCCGGGGCCGTATCACGCGTACCACCTGAAACGTTCCCGCGTACCACCGGTTGGGAACCCCTGATCTAGAGCATATTGGTTCAGTGATCACATATTCAGTGATTCGCGGTTTGTGATCACAAACGAAAAATGGCTTGTCCTTTTATATAATAGTGTAGATTTATAAAATGTATTCCTCAGTATAAATATTGCATATATTTTAGTTTTTAATTATATACTTCAGTATCAAGATTAACAATTATTATTATTTTTATTTTTTGTCTATATCATAGTGGAAGTTGTCACATCTGGTGAGACTCACAAGGGGAGGACACAGTCTCTCACGGATCTTGTTGGCAATTTTTTGGAGGTTCCTGGTCAAAAAATATTAGACACGTATTTTGCCGTTCCGACCAATGGGCTCTAGAAGCCGAGAAAAAAAAAAAAAAAAAAAAAATAGCATTAAACTAATTTATTTTTAATCTCGAGTTTAAAAAATGATATTGACATGATTCTTTCACCAAGATTTTCAGTTTTGATTGCGAATTAAAGGAAAAATACAGTCGCTCCATAGATTTTGGTTTAGGTTAATTAAATTCTAAAAAAATGATTAGTTTTTCAAGCAAACAACCTCTATAGATTTTTTCACACAAAAATTGAGGTCAGATTTTAATTCAGCACCCTCAAAAACATTAAAAAACGGTCATTCAACAAAATCAAAAAATATCATTTTTGTCACCCTCTTCCAAGAAAATGAAATTTTAAAACCGATTATTGGTTACATACCTTTAAATCGTCGTTACTTTGTCATGCAATTCACTGGTTGGTATCGCTGGAAAGAGGAGGGTCTCAGCTTTCTTTTGATGTATATAAATGTAAAATTCGATGAACAAAAACCTATTAAAAAAATTGGAAAATCCGAAAAACATTTTGATTTTTAACTTGAGTTTGAAACCAGATAGGATGATGAACCCAAATAAATTTCAAGCGTATTACCACCCTATATTTTGTGTAAAAAAATAAAGTTGATACGTTAAACCGTCTAAGCGTAATTCATGTTTTTATCAATTTAAATAAAAGTTGCCTACCATTTCGGTTAGGCAAACTTTGAAGCTTACAAACTTTTATTTTTCTATTTGGATGAAATTTCGTATATAAGGGTTCTCTTGAATGCTGAATTCGAATCCGATATCGGTTCTTGTGAAAAAAATTTTATTGAATATACTTCACTTGAAAAATTTTAGCTTTTACACTGTAAAATGTGATAGAAAATTCTTTTAGCCCTAGAATTCCATCTCAGCACCCTCAAAACTCAGGAAACGTATGTATATATATATAGATATTAAAAAAATACAGGAACCTCCAAAAAAATTGCCAACAAGATCCGTGAGAGACTGAGTGTGTCCTCCCCTTGCCAGAGCCAGAGGCCCCTTCTTATTCAGAGTTCAGCGAGACTGAATACCAGTCTAGAAGAACACTTGAGCCATAAAAACGCCGCCCCAGGTTCTACGGGCAACTTGCCAAATAAAAATAAAGAAAAAGAAAACTGAAAAATCAAAAAAACCAAGCCACAATACCAATAATCTTCAAACTCGCAGTAAATCTACTGCAGCCCAAAAAATCTCTGGAAACAACACTAGCTACATCTAACCCGTCTACTTCATCGACCAGCAATAACAAAACACGAATCCGCATCAGTCTTCTGATCCTGAACCACATCCAATTTATGTTACCAAAATTGAAAAAAATTATATAATTCTGTTAAGAAATATTGAAGCTAATTTCAACTGCTTCTCTCGGCTCAAAATGAAGATATAAAAACCAAAACTTCTACAAAAGATAACTACAAAAGTGGTAAATCACCTAACCATAAAAAACTACGACTTTCATTGTGACCAATTAAAATAAGAAAAATTGTATAGAGTGGTATTGCGTGGTCTCCATTCTATTACCCCAACTAGAAATTCAAGAAGCCCATTTACATAGAATCGAACCGCAGCAATCGACTTCAACAACTGATCATCAACCACAGGAAACATCATACTTCAATACGATCAAATATCAAACTCGACGTCAGGCGCCTCGTATCTCCTATTCACATCCCCAGACCTCGCAACCTTAACCTCAACCCCCGAAACAGAACACTCCTGTTCATAAATTTCCTTTAAAAGGGTCAGAAGGAATACCCACTTCCAGTCCAACCATCTGTTCAGAGCAACTCTTCACCTCAAATACCATTACTCGTATCCTAGGAAGAGTCCAGCCCCTAACCAGTGGCTCAGTGCCCCCCCCTCCTTCTCAGTCATATAATCCCTACCAAGCTTCAGATTCATTTCCTCTTCCTCCCAATGATATAAACGCCATCCTTTCCTCCTTTCTATCAGAACTAAAAGATACTATCAAACCCCTTATCACCCTTCTTACTAGAGCCCTTTCGGAAATTCCGTTTAATCTAGCTAGATGAACGTTAAGCCTCTAGTTGTCATTTTATGGAATGCTAAGGTACTACAAAATCACCGAGAAGAACTTGACATTTTTCTCCATGACAATCAAATGGATATTGCCCTGCTGATTGAAACTAACTTTATTCAATAGTCATTTTTTTACATACGTGACTACATCACTTACAGATCTGATCAATACCACATTCCTTTGTCCCTTCTACTTCAATTGACGCCATTCAATCCACCTCAGTATCCATTTACACTCGTCCTTTCCATCTAACATTTTCAGCTGTATACTGCCCTCCTGGAACTTCCCTTTCTCTTAACCTCCTTGATTCCTTATTCCGATCCCTCGGACCGCGCTATATTGTAAGAGGAGACTACAATGACAAACACCATCGATGTGGCTGTCGAACATCCAGCTCCCGTGGCAGTATCCTATCGTATTTCAACCTCCAACTGTTAATCTGTCCTCTCACCCTTAAACCCTACGTATTGGCCTACATCTCTCAAAAAACATCCCGATATCTTCCATATATTTTCATTTCTTCCTAAATTTCCATCTCTCATACATTTGACCACTCTCATACATTCCATTCTCATACCTACTTCACCATTCTCATACATTCCTGGGACAAATTTCGTTACGATTTAGAAAACAAAATAGACTTGAAAATTCCACTCAAAGCAAAAAATCATACCGACACCGCCATAGATAAACTTACTACATCAATATCTATCAGCATTAACGATAACACCTCACTCAGAAACAAATTAATTCTTTTCAAACTAACTTGCCATACCATATTTACGTTTACCTGTATCCTATCCTAGAATCCCATTTCTGCAGTTTTTTTGTCATAGCTTTTTTGTGTTTAGGTCACTCCACATGATTCCAAGTTTTTCTCGTAGGCCAAATCCTCAGCTACCGATTTCTCTCGTTATTTTTTTTCAAGATACCACATTTTAAGTTTTTTTTTTGCAAAAATTAGACAGTACCTTTTTTCCTCCATTATTGACACCAAAAACCAATTATTGACACGGGGAATTTCCAATTATCTAATGGATGCAAAACATCTCTACTGTTAACGCCATTAAAGTGACCTGTGTTTTGTTTATGGTGGTTGCATTGGTCTCCGGTTGGTTTTGAATTGGTGAACATTATAGTATAGGTGAAGTGAGCGATTTATGAGGTCGCTGCGCTGCGCGGCTGGAGGCTTTGGCTGCCGTTACTTAGCAACGGCCATATGATTGTTAGCCCAACTCGCTAATTAGTTGTTTTTGGAGTGCAGTACAAGATGGCGATTAGTTGGCGTCATTGCTGTTTTTTTTCATCGTTAATAGTTAAAATGCAGACGTGGGCCCACTAATTCTTTGACCGCTTTCGAAGAAGTCCAGCGTTCACATTTTAGACATCATATGAAAATTCTTCTCACACCGAGACCATCTACCTAGAACATCACCATCTCGTTGCCAGTCAGAGTCGTCTCGCTCCCTCAGCTAAGCTCTTCACCTATAATATCTCTTTTTATTTTATTCGTTTATATCTTGTTTTGTTTAATAATAATTGTCATAGTCTTTATTAATAGGTTATTTTTAGTTTTGATTCAAGGGTTTAATAATTATTTGTTATTTAATTCATTGTTTACCAGGTATGCAAGTTTAAAATGTCGTTTTAATTCCAATAGAATGCGCTCTTAGCCTATTGAAGGATTTGCTTATCTCTAAACGCTATTTTGTTTGTTAGTCATTTGTTTACAAAAGTCAGTTGTTTTTAAGTCGTTTACGTGGACGTATCATACCTTTCTTTGGTGTTAAAAATGTCTAATTTTAAGCCAAATAAAGAGCATTTGCGGCATGTCATGATTTTCTTATTTAATCAAAAGAAAAAGGCATCTGAATGTCATCGAATTCTTGTTGAGACTTATGGCGATGTTGCTCCAACCGTCAGGACATGTGAACGTTGGTTTCAAAGTTTCAAACGTGGTGATTTTGATGTTACTGATCAAAAACGAGAAAATCGACCAAAAAAGTTTGAGGACTTCGAATTGCAATCTTTATTAGACGAAGACAATACCCAAACCCAACAAATGATGGCAGAACAGTTGAATGTCACTAGGCAAGCCATTTCCGATCGCCTGAGAGCTATGGGAAAGATTCAAAAGGTTGGAAAATGGGTTCCACATGAATTGGACGAACGACAGATGGAAAAACGAAAAAAAAACTGTGTGCGAAATGCTGCTTTTACGCCACGAAAGAAAGGTTTTTTTGCATCGAGTTGTAACTGGCGATGAAAAATGGATTTATTTTCAGAATCCCAAACGAAAAAAATCATGGGTAACGCCAGGACAACCATCCACATCGAGTGCAAGACCGGATCGTTTTGGGAAGAAGGCAATGCTGTGTGTGTGGTGGGATCAGAAGGGAGTAGTCTACTACGAGCTTCTCAAACCCGGCGAAACAGTCAATACCGAGCGCTACCGACAACAAATGATCAATTTGAGTCACGCATTGAACAAAAAACGCCCAGAATGGGCTCACAGGCACGCCAAAGTCATTCTTCAGCATGAACGCTCCTGCACATTCAGCCAGATTGACTAAGGAAACGATTTCTTCGCTTGGTTGGGAACTCCTACCCCACCCGCCGTATTCACCTGACCTGGCGCCTTCTGATTATCACCTCTTCTCATCGATGGGACACTCATTGGCGGAGCAACACTTCAACAATTTCGAAAACGTACGAAAATGGCTCGATGAATGGATTTCAAATAAAGATGAAGCATTCTTTTGGAATGGTATCCATATATTGCCCGAGAGATGGACAAAATGTGTAGAAAGCGAGGGTCAGTACTTTGAATAAAATATATTATACTTTTTTTTAAATTACTGTGTATATATTTTAAGAAATAAACGACATTTTAAACTTGCATACCTGGTATATAGTTAATGTTTATTTTCTTTATTGTAAATATATTATGTATGTTTGGTTGTATAGCATCAGTTTTCTCAAATAGACCCCAATATTCGGAACCTTAGTTTATTTATTTATTTTCCTTTTTGTTTATTTTATTTTAGTTTTAGTTTTTGGAGCCTCATTCAAAGACCCTGTTAATTTTGCGGGGGCTTCAACATAAGTTTGGTCCTCCGGGCTCGATATTGGTGTCTGCTTGGGAGAATTGAGTCTATATATTTGACATTGATTATTATAACCTATATAGCCACCTGGTTTAGTTGTAAAGGTAAGCAATGGGGCCCAAAGCGGACAAAAATAAAATTAATTTATCTGAGTTAGAAGATGAATTAGAGGATCTAGTTCAAGACATAAAAGAGACAAGGGATATTGGGGCCAATTGTTCAGAAAGTCCAGAAAACCTTAATTTATTTAAAGCACGTTTGTCGCGCTTAGATAGTATTTATAAGGAATTTAAGGAGTGTTTGAAAGAAGCAAAATCGATTGCTAAAATTTTAGAAGATCAATCAATTTCGCGATTTGATATTCTTAGATCTGAAACTAGAAACCTTTATTACGAATCATTATCTTTTGGGGTTGCCATGGAAACATCTGTTACTAACCAAACTGTAGAAAATCGAAATCACCTGGGGTTAGGATCGCAGATTAAATTGCCCACTATAAATCTACCCACATTTGATGGTCAAATTTCAACCTGGGTATCATTCAAAGATACTTTCTTGTCATTAATTCATAATAATGAAAATTTAAGTGAAATTCAAAAATTTCATTATCTGAAGTCAGCTTTAAAAGGTTCAGCACTACAATCGATTACGGCAATTTTGACAACCTCTGATGGTTATATCAACAAGCCTGGGCCACTCTTGTACAAAAATATGATAATAAAAGAATCCAAGCCACAAATTATCTCATCAATATTTTCAATTTTAAACCGTTAACTAAATTTGAGTTTCGTTCGTTAGAAAATTTTGCTGAGGTTGTATTGGAAAGTGCAACCGCTTTTCGTAATATGAATATTCCGGACCCTTCTGGATTTATTTTATTTACCCTCGGTTTAAGATTACTTGATACAAAGACAAGAGAACGTTTTGAAACGGAATTCGGTTCTACATCCGAAATTCATACTTTTGAAGATTTTACAAATTTTATTCAGAGACAATGTATGCAATTACAAGCAGATCCTTTAACATCAAATATGGGCTCTTATACTTACAATTCACTACCCCATAGATCACAAAATATAACAAAACGAGTCCTAATGTCCACAAATAGTCCTCTAAATCAAAATGGTTGCCCAATATGTCAGGAAAGACACCGTGTCTACAGATGCCCGAGCTTTTGTTCTTTGAATCCTCGACAAAGGTTTGATAAGATAAAATCTCTAAATTTATGTAATAATTGTTTGTCCCCGGGTCATTATGCTAGTAAATGCTCTTCTCTTAGTTCTTGCCACCATTGTAAAAAGCGACACCATTCCCTATTACATTTCCAAATTTCTACACATAGATCATCTTATTCTGATAGTGGAAAATATCCTAGAAGTTCATCTTCCCCAAACGGCAATGTGCCTTTAGAAGAAAGCACAGTTTCAGAAAATATTTTGGTTGGAGAAAAGAATAAACAGAAAAGTAATGAATAAAAGGCTCTATTTTATCTTCGGTGTCTAATCCTTATGTTTCTGTTTTGTTGGGTACCGCGATAGCTAAATAAAAGATCGCCATGGAAAATACTTACCCATTCGAATCCTGATCGACAATGGTTCACAGCGTTCTTTCATTTCGTCAGCCTGCGCACAAAGTTTGGATCTACAGCGAAATGTTAATCCCCAATATTTATTTGGTTTTTGGGGATAGTCCAATTAAAGGAGGAAATTTTCAAGCCAGTTGCACTTTAGTACCTAAAAACTCGTCACGACTTCAACTTAAAACAGATGCAGTAATCATTCCAAAAATTACAGAAAGTATACCTTCCTGTCCTATACCAGAAGTTATTCTGGAACATTTCCTCCAGTATGATTTAGCAGACGAAACATTTGGGAAACCAGGTCCAGTAGATTTTCTACTCGGGGCTGATTTATTTGGAGAAATTTTTACTGGTGAGTGTATAAGTCAAGCTGGTTACCCTAACCTTCTCAAAACGATTTTTGGCTGGGTGATAATTGGACCTTTAAATAACACCGTGGGTCTACAGGATACAACTGTTGCACTATTAACATCCAATCAATCACAAATTGAAAACAATCTGCAGCAAACAATGGAAAAATTTTGGGAAATTGAAACAGTTCCCCAAGTTGATAAAATATGTAGATCCACAAAACATCATGGCGGAAGAGCACTTTCGCTCAACTCACTCAAGAGATTCGAATGGCCGTTATATGGTCCGGTTACCATTTAAGAATTTAACTCCGCCAAATTTAGGCAGTTATTACAGTACTGCTTTAAATAGATTTCTTAAGTTAGAGCACCGTTTTCATAAAATGCCCGAATTAAAAGAAAAATATACCGATATTATGAAAGAATATTTGGAAGCAAATTATATTGCACCTGCAATCAATCCATCTAAGTATCTTCTTCCACACCACTGTGTGATGAAAGACCAAAATTATTCGAAAATTCGTGTGGTTTTTGATGCCTCTTCATCTACTGAGCTTGGTTCTTTGAACGACCATCTCTTAATAGGTTCTAAACTTCAATTAGACATTAGGCATGTACTTCTAAATTTTCGTCGGTTCCCATTTGTGATGGCCTCAGATATTTGCCAAATGTACCTCCAAATATTAATGCATCCGGATGATGTACCATATCAACATTTTTTTATTTAGATTTGACTCCTCTGAACCAGTAGTGAATATCAATTAAATCGGTTAACATTTGGGCTCTCTTCTTCGCCGTTCTTAGCTATACGGGTGATTCATCAGTTGGTGTTAGATGAGGGAACCCACTACCCTCAAGCATCCGTCGCTTTGAAGGATAACATATATGTGGACGATATATTAACTGGGGCAAATACTCTTGAGGAAGCCCTCAAACTTCAGAAAGAATTAATTGATTTGCTCAAGAGGGGAGGATTTACTTTGAAAAAATGGATGAGCAACGATCCAAAACTATTATCTTCCTTAAATGACGGCCATCAAGAAACGCTACGATTTTCTGAACCAAATGACCAATCCATTAAGTTATTGGGTATGCAGTGGGATCCTGTGAGTGATTGCCTCTCTTATAATATTCAGAAATTTTAACTAAGATTGACTAAAAGGGGAATCATGTCGGCTGTCGCCCGAATGTATGACCCTCTCGGCTACCTTTCACCTGTAATTTTTAAGGCAAAATCATATTTGCAGCAGCTACGGAGTATAAAAAAGACTTAAGCTGGGATTGCCCTCTGCCACCAGCAATATCTGAAGTATATCGGGAATTCTTCAATTCTCTTTCGATTCTGCGCTCTATTCGAATACCTCGTTGTGTGTTTCCTCAACAACCTGTACATATTGATTTAGTGGGATTTGCTGATGCATCAGAAACCGGATATGCAGCTTCTATTTATTTAAGAGTTTTATTTGAAGACAAACATGTTGAAACTCATTTAGTCATTTCAAGAACACGTCTAGCACCTTTAAAAACGCTATCAATCCCAAAGTTAGAATTGTGCGCTGCGCTGTTACTGGCACAAACAAGGAGATCCATTTCAAAATTTATTGACCTTTTTACTATAAATTCTACTTACTTGTTTTCAGATTCTACGATTGTACTTAGTTGGCTTCGTTTGTCTCCACACACATTAAAAACATTTGTAGCAAATCGCGTAACGCGTATTTTAGGTCTAACAGCAGCAACTGATTGGTACCATATTTCGTCAAATCATAATCCTGCAGACATTGCTTCGCGAGGGGCATTACCTGAAGATCTGTTGACTAACGAACTGTGGTGGTATGGACCTCCATGGTTAAAAGGGGAATTATCCGATTGGCCCGAAATCAACTTGCTCAATACAGTATCGGTGCCAGAAGTGAAACCTAACGCACTAATTTTGAACAGTCATACTCCAGACTCATATATAATAGAAATCATGGAACGTGTTTCGTCGTTTGGGAAACTATGCAGAATATTTTCTTACATAGTTCGGTTCATGAAAAACCTGAAAGTTCCATATCATGGAAGGACCTTTGGACCCTTAAGTTTAGCTGAAGAGTGTGATGGAACTAAACTACTAATTAGATGTGTTCAACAACATTATTTTCCATCGGATTCCAAAGAAGTTGGGAAAAATTTACAACGCCTATCTCCGTTCTCAGATACCGAGAGAATCCTCAGGGTGGGCGGTCGATTGAAAAATAGCCCTTTGCCATATAACGCTAAGTATCCAATATTACTTCCTCCAAAGGCTCATGTAACGAAGTTACTGATTGACCACTACCACAGGACATATCTCCATCCTGGTCCACAACTTTTATTTTCTCTTTTATCCCGGAATTATTGGATTGTTTCAGCCAGAAGGATTATTCGATCAAGAATTCACAAATGTATCATTTGTCATCGGCATCGCACCAAAAATTTTACCCCTAAGATGGCAGACCTTCCACCATCTCGGTTTGAACAAGGGAGACCTTTTGTGATCACTGGAATCGATTATGCTGGTCCCTTCATTGTTAAAGAGTCCGGCCGCCGAAAAGGTGTAAAGTTTAAATCCTATATTTGTTTATTTGTTTGTTTAAGTACCAAAGCCGTCCATGTTGAACTTGCTACACACCTAACAACCGAAGCCTTTATAGCCTGCTTGGACAGATTTGTTGCCCGTAGGGGACTCCCGTCCAAGATTTTATCTGACCGAGGAACCAATTTCGTCGGTGCAAACAGATACCTAAAAGATATCTATATGTGGCTTGATCAAGATGAGACTAAAAGTAAAATTACATCGCACCTCAATTCATTAAAAATCGATTGGAAATTCATTCCTCCCTCGGCTCCTCACTTTGGTGGCATTTGGGAGGCTGGAGTGAAATCTTTTAAATATCACTTGATACGAGTTCTTGGGGATCATGTGCTAACATTTGAAGAATTTAACACCCTCATAATAAAAATAGAAGCTGTATTGAATTCCAGACCACTTTATCCTATATCTTCGTCCCCTGACGATCTTGATGTTTTGACACCTGGACATTTCATTATAGGCGCACCACTTCTTGCAAGACCAGAAACCTGCTTCAACGATATACCAACAAACCGATTATCACGGTGGCAACTTGTTTATAAGTGTACTCAAGACGTTTGGAAAAGGTGGAGGCACGATTATTTGAATAGTCTTCAACAAAGAGTAAAATGGTCAAACAGTAATGTTAATGTTGCTTTGAACGATTTGGTCCTCTTAAAGGAAACTAACGTGCCACCTCTAGAATGGCCAACTGGGAGAATTGTAGAGCTACTTCCAGGGCCTGATGGAATAGTGCGTGCCGTTAAATTAAGAACTGCCAAGGGAGAATTTATTCGACCGGTCACAAAATTGGCCCCATTGCTTTCCTTCGAATAGGTTTTGTAAATATGTTTTTTTTTAATTTTGTCCTATGACAAAATTGGTGGGCGGTATGTTAACGCCATTAAAGTGACCTGTGTTTTGTTTATGGTGGTTGCATTGGTCTCCGGTTGGTTTTGAATTGGTGAACATTATAGTATAGGTGAAGTGAGCGATTTATGAGGTCGCTGCTGCGGCTGGAGGCTTTGGCTGCCGTTACTTAGCAACGGCCATATGATTGTTAGCCCAACTCGCTAATTAGTTGTTTTTGGAGTGCAGTACAAGATGGCGATTAGTTGGCGTCATTGCTGTTTTTTTTTTTTTCATCGTTAATAGTTAAAATGCAGACGTGGGCCCACTAATTCTTTGACCGCTTTCGAAGAAGTCCAGCGTTCACATTTTAGACATCATATGAAAATTCTTCTCACACCGAGACCATCTACCTAGAACATCACCATCTCGTTGCCAGTCAGAGTCGTCTCGCTCCCTCAGCTAAGCTCTTCACCTATAATATCTCTTTTTATTTTATTCGTTTATATCTTGTTTTGTTTAATAATAATTGTCATAGTCTTTATTAATAGGTTATTTTTAGTTTTGATTCAAGGGTTTAATAATTATTTGTTATTTAATTCATTGTTTATATAGTTAATGTTTATTTTCTTTATTGTAAATATATTATGTATGTTTGGTTGTATAGCATCAGTTTTCTCAAATAGACCCCAATATTCGGAACCTTAGTTTATTTATTTATTTTCCTTTTTGTTTATTTTATTTTAGTTTTAGTTTTTGGAGCCTCATTCAAAGACCCTGTTAATTTTGCGGGGGCTTCAACATCTACAGTTAAATGTTCTTGTTGAAATTTACACTTGAAAACTGTGTTCTCGTGAAATTGCAGTATCAAGAAAGCGTAAAAAAAAAAAAATTAAGTGGAAAAGCCAAAAAATTAAGTTCTAAAAGAAAAATCAACAACTCATCTCTTAGCCAAATCAGCAACGAACACATGCCAGCAACGGACACTGATGAAAAATCCTAGTTTCCCGCTAGGATTAACATTCAATGGTGACTTGATTTTCGCGGGAATCTGTGCTGATTAGTTGAATTTTCGTTTAGCGCCAAATTCGATCCTGTAGGAAGCCACAAACGCTTATTTTTGACGTGAATACTTCTTTAAATTTGCTACCATATGGGAGCTATGCAAAAAAACCTAATCATAACAAAATCGGGGGATACAGCTGGGCGTTGTAGTTTCGAATCTATCCTCTACATCCAAAATTAAATTATACCAGTGGATAGCTAAAGGATCAAAGAATTCATTACGATAAGCGAGTACTGTGACGCATCGTGCGCGGTGGAGGGGGAGCCCCACAATTTGCTTATTATAAGGTTATTTTGCTGCGTATCGAGATTTTTTAAATTGGCATAACTTTTCAGTGTTTGCGCCTGCGCCAACTATTCAAGATATCGTTAATATCGCTCTCTAATTATTACCTTTGTTAGTGGGATATTTTCATATTTTCGTCTAGAAAAGTTCACGGAAATACCAGTTATTAGCAATGTTGAACATTGACTTATTATAATAGTGAGTACAATCATTTAACATTGATTTAAGTGAATATAAAGTGTACCATGTGCTTTGGAGATAAGCGGTAGTGGGGGACAGAGATAAGACTCGTGCCCGTGACCCAGCCAGTGCCTGCCTTGTCTTTGTACGGGGAGGTACTGCTTCCTCTGATAATAAGCACCGCGATCTTTTTCTTTATTTCTTTTATTTTTGATTTATTTTTCATTTTTTTTCTTTATCTCCTTAACCGCTCGATGCCATTAAATGAGATATTTCCATATGGTGTTATCTTCAAAAACTAATAAATCAAAAAGAATCCGGTCTCTAGAAACCGTACATATGAGTCCAGCAAAGCAAAAAGTTCGCCGTTCCCGCCAGACTCCTCCCAGTTCTCCACCGATAGACGAAGTTATGCCTGGAACTTCAAATGTGTGAACAGTTGAACAAAATAGATGGCTTAGGAAAGTATACATGTATAAGCCGAACAAATGACACCAAAATTATACCTCCTTCTTCTGACACATACCGTCTCATTGTAAAATACTTAACAGACACCAAAGCTGATTTTCACACCTACCAGCTTATGGAAGAAAGATCGGTTAGGGTGGTCCTCAGAAACCTTCATCACACAACACCAGTAGAAATTATCAAAGATGAACTAATATCCATGGGCTTCAAAGTAAGGCAAGTCATAAATATACAAAAAGACAACAGAAGACAGCCTGGAGCTAGCGGCAAAACCCCATTACCGCTTTTCTTTATCGATCTGGAAACCACACCTGGGGTTGAAAAAATTTACGAAATCACTTCTCTTTATTACATCAAAGTAATAATAGAGAAACCTTTTACAAAAAGTGATATCGTACAGTGCCATAACTGTCAGGCATATGGTCACACAACAAGCTACTGCCACCACATGCCGAGATGTGTTAAGTGCGGGAAACTGCACAAATCCTCAGAATGCACTAAATCTCGAGAGGATCCAGCAGTGTGCGCGCTATGCCAGCAGGAGCATCCGGCTAACTACAAAGGATGTCAAACTAACAAAAACCTCCGTAGTAAATTCCAGAGGACGCAGCCGCAGAACGAAAAAACTCTACAGACCAGAGGAAGACAGCCTTCAAAAATTGTCTCATCATCAGTATCTTTTGCAGAAATGCTGGGAGGAAGGAGATGCCAGAATGAAAATGGGGCCACACCGCTTCCTCCTCAACAGCCTCAATTTCATGACACTCCACCCCAGCAATCACAACCTAAATCACAGCATCAACAGACCATTCAATATACTTCAGCTCCATTAATCCAACCCAATCCACACAGCCTTCATCAGATCCCCCATATTCCTCCTCCTCCAACGACCTCAGATCTCACATCCTTATTTACCTCCTTCCTGTCAGAGTTGAAAACTCTTATCACCCCACTGATATCACTCCTCACAAATGTTATCCCACTTTTAATTCCTCTTCAAAAAAATCCTTAAATGCCTTCCACAAAACCCTTCTCCTTCTCCTTTGGAATGCGAATAGTATTCGCAAACACACTAATGAACTGACATCCTTGCTACATGACAAAGAAATCGATGTAGCTTTAATAACAGAAACCAGAATGACCAGTAAACAACGTCTCATTATTTCACAATACCAAACTTACCGAACAGACCACCCTGATGGTAGAGCCCATGCCGAAACTGCTGTCATCATTCACCATTCCCTCTCTCACCGCGTATTCCCTTTACCAGAAAATGAATTCCTACAACCCTCAGCAGTTGTTATCAAAACCCTCTCCTTTCCCGTCACGATTGCAGTGGCCTACTGCCCCTCAATTAAACCAATTTCCACATCCCACTTCCACTCATTTTTTAATTCCTTAGGTCATCGCTTTCTCCTCGGTGCTGACTTCAATGCTAAGCACCAGCAATGGGGTTCAAGAACCACCAAGTCCCGTGGGCCAGCGTTGCAGTCTGCACTTAGTTCCCAAAGATCCTTTATTTCTCCAGGTACTCCTACATATTGGCCGACGGATCCTAACCGGAACCCTGCTTGACTTCTTCATTCATTCAGGCTTAGGATCCCTCCATTACTCCATAGAGCGCCTGGATGAACTTTCCTCCGATCACAGTCCTTTAATTTTAACCCTTTCCGTCACTCCTATCCCAAAACCTTCTCCCCCATCATTTATTAGAGGACCAGTAGACTGGAACCTCTTCCGTCAAACAATATCCGACACTACAGACCTTAAAGTATCCCTAAAAACCTCCCAGGACCTTGACAATACTACTAATTCCTTTACAACCATGATCCAGCAAGCAGCCTGGGCAGCATCCTCACCTCGTTCCCCTCCCAAACTTCGAAAGAAAAATCCTTTATCCCAAGATCTACTGGACCTTATCCAATCCAAACGTCATGCCAGAGCTATTTGGCAAAGGACCAGGCATCCAGATGATCGGAAATCCTATAATTACCTTACCAAACTCCTTTAAAAAAACATGGCTACCTTCAGATCCAAATCCTATAATTCCTATCTTTCTTCACTCTCTTCTTCAAATAACTCCCTCTGGACCACCACTAGAAAAATCCTAAAATATCAACCCACCTCCCATCCTCTCCGACGTGCAGATGGTTCATGGGCGGCTTCTGACCGGAACAAATCCGAAGAATTTGCCCAGCACCTTTACAGCATAATTGTTCCCCATCCCGAATCTAATCCCATCCACACAACAACGGTTCATGAATTTCTTGATTCGCCTATTCCTCTTTCCTTACCTCCTAAAGCAATAAGAAGGTCAAATAACTTCTCAACCTCGCAAATCCCCTGGATATGATCTCCTTAGTTCACAAATCCTTAGGCAACTTCCTCATAAAGCAGCCATATTCCTCACCTACCTATACAATTGTATCCTGCGGACAACTTATTTCCCTTTGCTATGGAAACACCCCACTATTATCCTTTTCCTCAAACCGGGTAAACCTCCTCACAACCCTTCATCTTATAGACCAATTAGCCTTCTCTCAATCCTTTAAAAAATTTTTGGAAGGCTCCTTCTTAAACGTATCCTACCCATCCTTGAATCGCAAAATATTCCCTCTCACCAGTTTGTGTTCTACACTGGAACCACAATCAACGCCGGGCTGCGAACCCGCGATCTTGGGTTTAGTAGGTTGCTATGCTAACCACTACACCACAGGTGACCCCTTATTACGGTTGTTTCTTTAAAATACATATTGTTTACGATATTCTTTCCATTTGTAAAGTTTGTGAGTGTCCAGGAACTCTTTTAACTTGCATGTCATTGTTAATCAATCGT